>CM060883.1:83142500-83742500 GCA_030762935.1 Hymenopus coronatus
TGTGGACATAGCCGATTGCATGCAATATTGGTGGTGCATAGTTCAGTTTGTTTTATTATTGTTGGCAGTTATTCTGTGCAAATTAATTTATATTTTAATTCATAAATTGATACAGAACAAGTGCTTCTTTTTGTTATGTCATGATGTCAACCAAATGGAAACATAGTTTTTGTACATTAAAAGAAAAACTGGACAATGGGGAAAGTGCTATAAAATTGACTATAGAATTGGCGCAGGGAAAGCCACTAATAGTGAGATTGTCAGTTCTTTAATAAAAATCCTTTCTTTACACTATAAATAAAGCTTTTTGTTTTTAACCATGGATTTTGTGTTTGGATTATCCAGAATTATGGATTTGCTGGGTTCTGCTTTAGTGGGTTTGGAGAATGGTGGATGTTGATGCAACAATGCATGTCATTGGCTGATAATGTGAGAGGCAAATAGGAATGCATCTTGGACACTTTCTTCCAGTAGTGTTGTATCAATAATTTTGTTTTGGCTTTTTGTGATGGTTGAGTGTATTTGAGCTGTTTTTTGTTTGATTTTTAATCTTGTTACCTTTTTTTTTTCCTCCCCTGTTATGTTCCTCAATGGCAACATATTTCATATAACTAAATTTAACATGGCTAGACCTGTTAAGAACATTAAAAGACTTTGGATAATTGAAGTGGAGAGGAACCATTAGAAGAAAGTTGACATATCCAAATGGCTGGGCTTGTCTCCTATTGTGGCCAAGAAATACGAGATTCAAGACCAAGTGGATAAATGTGACACATCTGTGTTGTGTTGTTACAGAACCTTGTGGATTCACTTCTGGCAACCTGGAGGAAATTCTATTTAGCTGATATCGGAGGCCTGGACATTGTGTATACTAATTGATAGTGACATCCTGAGGGGAAAAAGCATTGCAAGTGACTTCAGTACTGGGATACACATATGAGGGTGATTCAAATATAAACGGTAATTGTTGCAGATCACACAGGAAGCAGTTCAGTGCAGGGAGGTGGAGTGGGGGGGTTGAATGTCGGTGTGTTAGGGAGGGGAACTAGCTTTGTTAGCCGCTTCGATAGGTTCTGGCTTCAGTACAGCCATGAGTGAGCAACAAGTCCCTTCGTCTGTTGCACAATGCATTATTATCAACATTTTAACCAAGGAAGGGGTTAAATCTTCGCAGAATCGAGTGTTAACTTGGGCCAAGCAATTTAAGGGCAGTCGATAGTTGTGGATAACGAAGGTCAAGTCTCACAGATGGCACAGTGAGTGCAGCTTACTATTGCCATTGTTAAGGTCTGTAAAGCTGCCCACTGAAGCAAAAGACGTTGTATGCCCATCAGAGATGCCATCCTTCTCCAAGACAATGCTGCGCCTCACACTGCCAGTTTGACAATGGACACATGCACTGGGAAACCCTTGAACACCCTCCCTATAGTCTAGACTTTGTCCCCCCCCAGACTATTTTTTGTTTGCACCCTTGGAAGAATCGCTTGGAAGGAAACATTTCGAAAACAACGAGGACGTCGAGGAGCATGTGTACAATTGGTTGGTGACACGCCCTCAAACTTTTTTTGAAGAAGGAATGTTCAAGCTCCCAAAACAGCAAAAATGTGTAGATTGTTAAGGGGCTATATTGAGAAATGCTGATGAAATCACTTGTGTATATATTTAATCAATAAATATTTCTAACAAAATTACCGTTTATATTTTAATCACCCTCGTACTTTACTGCATTGTATGGCTGGATTTCAGGGTTCAAGGAATACTATGGAGTGGTAGTGAAAATGCTGGCTGGAGGGAGCTCTACTTTAGACACCAATTCAACGAAGCTATGAATGGAAAAATCATCTTACTTACATTGATGTTAAAAGAAGAAGCCTGCCATGGAGGGAAGAAAGCCAAGGATAGATCATTGTTCTTTGTGATGTTATAAGTGGATCCCCATTGTGATCGGTAAGCCACAAAGTCCAAGACGCTTCAAAAACATTAAGAAACTCTTTCTTTGGGATTTCGATGCATCAATGAGATCCAAGAAAAGTCCTGTTATTTATCAATAACTATGCTGCACATCTGCAAGACATGTCATTTTTGCAGAATGTTAAAGTAATTTTCTATGCCCCTAATTGCATTAGGAAACTGCAATGGGCGTTGTGCTTGCTTGATACTGATAAATGAGTGGAAATGGAGATATATCTTCTCTAGATGATATAGTTCACCACCTCTGCTTGGTAGCAGGTAACTGTTGCCACCATCATGAACTGCATCAGTAAATGTGGCAACCAGCCACACTGTTTGATGCTGCTCTGCAGGAGGAATAATTATCATGTTGGATACAGTGAAAAATGGGCAAGAATAGCAAGTATCATCATTTTGGCATGTACATGGCAGTGAGTAACATCACATGTGAAGTACATGAGAATTGGATCTCCACCTCCTTCTAGGTCAAAGAATGATTTCGGTCATTTAAAACACTTTTGTTTTGAAGCAGCTGCATGATACTGACAGTTTGTTGATGTAGTTTGATTATTCCTTTATGTATCTATTTATTGAAGAGGACGATAAGATTTATTTATGATGTGTGAGATGAGAAGAGCAGATGTGTTGACAATGGTGATGGGAGTGAGGAGGAAGAGCAAGATGATGCAACAGCCGAAGCAGTGTCAAGATTTTCTGAAGCTTTAAGGACATTTGAAATTGAGTGGGCATTTACCTATGCTCATGGCAATGACTGGAGTAAGCGACAGAATATGTTGAGTATAGAAAGTTCATTGTTTTACACATAAAGAAAAGCTTCATAGAAGAAAATGGCAAGGAATGTTTTAAAAAAAAGAGACATACCTATAAAATATGCAATATTTAAAATTGATGCAAAATGTAGTACTTGAAAACGTGTTGGTATTAATTTTTTACATGATTTTTGCATGTTCCATATTTATTGCTCTACATCCATTGCTTCTCTTATCCAGTCCCTTGAAAAATTATGAATTGAGGTTCCACTGCACTTCACAAAACACCAGTTTAACTTCTTTGCTGACATTATTGCCTAGTTCAATTATTAGCTTCAAATTCTCATAATCATTATAGTGCAGTTATTGGAATGTTAACCACTAATCACAACAGTGGTTGTGCATTCTATAATCATCCTAGTAACTGTGATAAAAGAAAACAGGGAGTAATAAGCTCACGGACAAAATATTAGTCGCCCTCTGTAGAACTCAGCAATCAATCTTTATGACTCGACAGATGGTGCTGTGGTTAACTGCATGCCCAATGTTGCTATATGATCAGAGGGTTGTAGCAAGCTGTGAGACGTGGTGTGTCAAGCATTCAGTGTAGTGTAACATGGGGAAATGTAAGGCCATGACAGAGTGGCAAAAATGGGCAATCGTGTTTGGTTGTGCCCAAGGCCATGCAGTAGGTGAAGTGTATAGGTCAGGTTCAAGCCAGAGGTGGGTCAGTGATGTTTTGGGAGTGGTTTTCTTACTCTGGGTTGGGCCCACTCCACGAGGTGACGAATGGGATGAACCACCATGTTTATTTGAATATTCTGGATTAGCAGGTGTTGCCATGTAGTCAATATCTCCATGATTGTGCTTTTGGCTCCCCTATATTTCAAGACGATAACTGCAGGATTCAACAGACTAGAAGAGTGTTGGACTGGTTTGAAGAACACACTCGCACCTTATCACATCTCAATTGGCCTGCAAACTCACCCGAATTGAACCCAATCAAAAATTTGTGGAATATGTTGGAACAGTGGGTGAAACGCAGAGATCAGCATCCCCACACTTTGGCGGATTTGCTCGAGCAGCTCATATGTGAGTGGTGCCAGCTGGATGTGCCATACTTACAGAACCTTGTGGATTCACTTCCTAACCAAATCCAGGCAGTTATCAGGTCCAGAAGTGGTGTTACCTGTTGATGTTAATGTGAGTTGACCAGGGGTGACTAACTTTTTGTCTGGTGAGCTTAAACAAACATTGACAGTGTATAATACCGGCATTGAAGAGCTGATGAACTGTAACAGGCTATAAAAGCATATCTTTCCATAAATAAATTATAGCATTTTGTGTTGTACAATAGAAATGCAGACCTGGTTAAATAGGTTACGTTATAGTTGATGACACTACCATTGTTATGGTACAATGCAGTGGTTATATCCAAGAAGTGCAGCTAGCAAGTCCTAGAGCTCAACTTATGCCAAACTATATGATGTATATAGATAGTTAAAATGTAATAAATACTATTTCATGAGCTGAAATATGAGTAAAGCTAATTTTTTGTAGAAGTAACCATGGCAAGTAAAACTGATTAAAAGTGTAATTGTTTCAGATTTCAATTACTTTTGCTTGTTTGCTTCTCATCTATGGTAACATCCACAGAAAAGGAAGAAGTTGATACCTCTAGTATCACAGTTGAAAGCAACAATTTTTCTCACAAGTAGCAGGCTTTTTCCAGCTAATCATAGTTTAAAGCTTGCTTATTGTTTCTTTGGTAAAGTCAGCGTTTCTATTCTTCTACTGAACATTTCTTTTGAATAACAAGTTCCAAAATATATGTGCTCTACTCGTATATTTTTGAAATGCCATTTCCATTTACAGAAAATAATATAGATACAATTAATTTGATTACCCACTCAGAAAAGTGAGTAGCATTCACAAAGTTGAAGAGAGTTTGAAATTCATTAAGGATCATTCTTGTCCAGCACCACCACATTAGACCTATTTCCTGTTCAGTGTTTTGATTTGCCATTACTTGTGTAGTAATAGATTGACAAAGGGACAAAAGGGTTTTCCTGCTAGGACCTCTAAATTTACAAAGAAGGAAAAGCATTCATAACAGAACAAGTAATCACATTCAATGTTCAGATAATTATTGGGTGGTATTTATGTGTGAGCTATGACTCGCTTTCTTATTAATAAAACTGCAACCACTCAAGCTTAATGTGACTTTCCAACTTTGAACAACTTCCTCCTAGCTTATGTTTACTAGGCTTGAAGTATAGCACTGCTTATTTAGTCATAAAATATACAACTTATTTTAGCTGTATAAAATTCTGCAAATAAAATAGCTAATCAGGTACTATGTTGTAAAGATTACAACTTTTTATCACAGAATACTGTTAAATGAATGTATGCAGTATATTAACTCAGTTATTTAATTAAACAGGTTTAGATAAAGGAGAATGTTCAGAAGCTGATCTGCAGAAAGCAAAATCGATGGTGCCAAAATCATTGGAAAGTTACGTTATACGTAAGTACTCTATCTTCATACCATCATAGTGGTGTGATATACTGAGCTAAAAAAAAATGGTGGATTTTTAGACATTGAATTTTTTTGGGTATAAAAATCCTTAGCGTGGCTTCTTTCGGAAGGGAAGTAGCGCCAAGGTCCTGTGTCATAGATTTAAGAACCTCAAGCCACGCAGAGGCCTCAGCAAAATTAAGCTGTCTTTCAGGCCCAGTATAGAATGGGATGCTGAGAACCACAGCAGTTAAAGAGTGTCCATAAATAACACGCCAATTCAGCAGATGTTGAACAAGATGAAGCCTTGTATTCCACTCAGATTCTAGATTAGAATTTCATCAGAAAGGCATGTTTTGAGTCCTGAACTTAAAAGAAAAAAATGTGGGTGGGTGTGCATGCACGAGAGAGAGAAAAACTTAATATACAGATGTTGATTTAAATTTATTTAAAAGTAAAATTTATTTCAAATGCCTTCTATGTTTCTCTTTTTCCCATATATTTCCGTATGAAGTCCATATTGTGCAGTAGCTTCTAGTTTGTCTTTCATCCATATAGCATTTATCTTTTCCCTTAATTGCTACAGATAGCTGGGGAACAGTTAGTACATTATTTTGAACCATACAAAAGTTTCAAATTACATTTCTAATAACTGTACAAATTTTAAGGACTTCACTTGAAAGTGCTTGATTTATAGTAATTTGGCCATACTGATTTCAAATCTGCCATCCATTTTTTTCCATCTTCAGTTCTTTTGTTGTGATACCCTTTCTTATTAAGGGGCGTCGTCAATCTGGTATCACTAATGCTATATTAGTGCAGACAATACTAGATCGATGGACATAAAATTTATGTCATATTGAGTTTTCTGCAGGATATAATTGGCAAAGAATAAAATGTCAATCTTTTTTTATTTTAAATTCATTTTAGAAGTTCATTAAGAAAATCATATTTTTTATTTTACTAAATTTGAATGAAAACAAAGTAGCTTACTCAGAAATAATGCATAAACATCCTGTAAAAATAACAGACCTCTATATCTCGTATGTTCTGAATAAATGGCTCATTAGTAGGTAGGTCATGACGAACTCGTTAATTTTATTACATCACAGATTTGGTTGAATACACTGACAAAATTCATAAACTTGCAGTTCTTATCCATCATATAAAATTAAACATGTGGAATTTACTAAATTCTGAAACAGTCGGGAAATTTTTTCTATGGGATTTTCCTGTATGCAAAGATGGATCTTCCTGCCAAAGAAACCAACGAGTCACTCATCATGGATCCCATCTACCTATACTACGTTCCATTTGTAATATATCTTGGTGAAAATATTCCCCTTGCTCATTACTACCTAACTGCACCTAAATTCTCAGCAAAGAAGTCTTAAGTGCAAATGTAGAAAATGCATTTTCAATGACATCCTAAGTTTCTGTATTTTAAAGATCATTGATAAGTATATCAATATTTTTTTGTGTTTTTGTTACCTATAAAGCCATTCACAACTTCTTTGAATGACAACCATGCAACAAGTTTAGTGGGATTAGCTTAGCATTAAACTGTGAATTCTTAAGCAATTGTTTTATCTGTGGACCAATGAAAATTCCTTCTTTTATCTTGGCTGCACTTATACTTTTAGGTATTTGAATGTTTTGTCCATTCCTTTCACAAAGTTTTTTCATGAGCCCCAGTTTTATATGTAAAGGTGGAAGATATGCATTTAAAAGGTTCATCAAGGCTTGTGTTTTATATTCTGCTTTCCTGGTTCGAATTTTCTGTTGGGCCACTCTTTGACTATGCAGTGACTATAGTTTTGACTATCCCACAGGCACAGAAATCATGAGAATTTTGTGAATCCTTTCTGTAATTGCAGGAGAGGTCCTATAACTTTAATATCACCACAAATATGCCAGTTATGTCTCTTGCATTTAGTGGCTTCTTTCATACCAAATGCATGGGCCACATGGCAGTTCAGTGCCATTGTGAAGTAGTACAGCCTTCAAACGAATCTTCAATATTGTACACAATGTTCAGTTTGTACATCAAGCCAATCACATCACAAGAAACACAGAGTGAAGCGTCTTGCATAAAATACGGTAATAGGCCTTCATTCATATTCCAAAAATAAGGTAACTTTCGTATCCTTTCCGAGTAAATGCTACTCCTGAAGTATTGAAGCCAGGACTTCAGCATGGCACTTTGACAAGAGTAAGTTGAGCATTAAGTCATTAAATTTATTTTGTGAAGGAAAATGTTGATTTCTTTCTTCCATAGATGACTCGCTAGATGTTGATGACATTGTACCTTTGATTTGTTGCTCTCTGTATCTGAACGTTCTTGCCAATTTGAAGAAGCTGCTGGTATCAGCAAGTCATTCCCATAAGATACTGGTCTGATGGCTGAACACAAATTAGGATACGAGATTTTCTGTTTATTTTTTATGAAAGCTCTATTATTTTGGTTGTGGAGAAGTAACAGTCATTGGTATGATTTTCTTGTTTGTTTCATATTGGAACTGCAAACATCATGTACTGTTTTGCCCATTTTAGCCATTGAGTTAGTATCAGATGCAATTTATATGTGGTGTGAAACGTTTATCTTGGTCACCCAGCAGACAGCCAAAATACAGGCAATATGTAGTTTTCAGTAGTGTAATTTTCTTCCTTTGTTTACTAGTTGTGAATTCTCTGCAGATGTAACAAAACAATCCAGGGAATTAATACATCCCTGTGAAGGCTTCTTCATTGTTTAAGCGTAATAACCACAGCAAAGTTTAAAATTCCACACTGTATGAAAGATGTAGAACATACCACCATAGTTTCAACATGGATGCTAGTTAATAGAAATCTAACATCACACACTGATAAGTTCTATAAACAGCTGTGGTCACATAAGGTCAACAGTTCTAGTCAGATAAGCTTGTGCAAGTACATAGGTATGTGTGTAGATGTAGATGGGGCGATATGCCAAGCAGCGAAAAACACTGATAACTTTTTCCCTTGCATGATAGGAACCTTCTGTTTTCAGCAACATAATCAGTACATTATTTGTAATAAAATCAACTACTTTCCTTCCCAGTTGCCAAAACCTTGTTGAATTGTGTTTTCATCCTATCAAAGACATCAATGAAATGTAAATTTGACAGCACGTGACCCCTTCCAGTGTGCAAATCAAACTTGTAGCCAATATTTTACACGCAGACATTAAACGCAGCTATTTTACTTTATTACTTTTCTTGTAAGTTTGTGACATATACAATATAATTAGTTAATTATCCAATTGATCAATTAGAAAACAAGGATTTAGCTTTCAGTAGGCATTTATTATACCTAGGAAATTTAACCAAAATGAAATTAAGTAAATTACATTTATTGTAGGGATTATAAATAAGACAACAAAAAAAATGTTACCCCAATTGAAACACTTTAATGCCTTAATATAATGTGCTATCTCATTCTTTTCCAGAAATGGCAACTGGTCAGACAGATGTATTGCTGCCAGAAGTTGGTGCCGGTCCAAGTTCATCATCATTATCTGTGGAAGACCTAGGTGTAGGGGAATTGTCCCGCCAGTCCTCTCACACATCATTATCAGATCCTATGTCACCTTCGATCAATGACTTCTCAGATGATGAATCTGACATCTCTAGTGATCCTGAGGTGAACTAGCTGTTTCCCTCAAGTTACTCAGCACAATACATAGAGTTGATGTCAGTTCAGCTCAACAAACAAGTACAATCGATTGCTATGGGCCTTGTCTTCAGATGCATTCAGATGAGAAAAATAAAGTTCTCATTGAACCATTGCTCAGCATATGTATAAATGCAATGTGTGTAAAGGTAAGATGATACTCGACTAATGCACAGTTGCTGAGCATGCAGATGATCAAGCGTCTTAAGGCCAATCCTTACAGCAGAATAGTCCTGAAAGTTGTGGCCGTCCGAGTGAAGAAGGCATTCGTTCATATTATACCCGAATTAATGTACATGTTAAATCCATATTGTGTCAACTGGCAAAGCTGAATGCCAGGTGTGCCACTAGACAGGGACCATGTAGCGTTTGTATCACAAGATGCTAGTACTGGCGTATGCAGTGTTGTGTGTGATTGAGAAGAGGGAAAGGGAAGCATGTCTACGTAAAAGCTGACAAGTTTGTTTTGTCACAAATGACATGCCTTTACAAGGGGGAAAAAAACAGAACTTTAAGTTTCAGTCCAAATAACCAATATAATAGTATTAAGGAATTATTTTTCTTTTTAATCACTATTTTTAAAGGGAAAATATCATAGAACACTAGTGTTTTTCTGTAACAAACTTGCATGTGTAACTTCTTATTTTATTGCACGTAGCAGAGCAGCATTTCTAATGGAGACACATTGGAAGTTATGGAAGTTCTTGTCAGTGTTTGAGAAAAGCTGAGTAGTAAAACAAATTGTCCCTCATTTTTAACAGTTCTTAAGAACATCCATTTGCTCATTTTCTTCTTTACATATAAGTTCACTCTTATGGTCCAAATAAATTTCACAACTTAATTTGTAGGAGCAAAAACCATTAAGATAGAATTACTTGGGTAATGATAAGAAATGCATTCTTAAATTATCCAATCATGTTTTATTTATAATGCACATAATTATTTTAATGATGTACAAATGAGGAGAGAGTGGAAAATCATGTGAAACCAATGAGAACATCCTCTATTACTTAGAAAACTGGAGGATTAATACACAAATGCTTTCAAAGAAAGAAAATTCGTGAGTACACGTATGTGTGCAAGTATGTGTGTGGTTGAACGCGAGAGAAAGTAAGTGTGTCTGTGTGAATGTGCACTTTTTTTTTCTTTCTTCCCCAACAATTAAATTTCTCTGTGAAATTGGATAGTAAACAAGAAGCTAGGTGCTGGTATGCGTAGCGTAGACATGTAAATAAGATACACCAGCATTTCCCTTAAGAAGAGGCCATTGAAGTATTTGTATAAGATAAGTTTGAGCCATGTATTTGAATGCCTCAATTTTCATTCCAGAATAATTAGGAGGCAGTCAAGCTGCAACTCAGGATACCATGTGCCCGAAGATTTGGATAAAAATGTCTTTTAGAATGCATACCTGTGTAGTAGAGGGTACTGTCGCCTCTACCTAGGATTTTTGAGAGAGAAATGTTTGTAGAGGATAGAACTGCCTTGTTTGTAATTTTTTTAAAACAAATCTTTCCCAACATACCACTTCTTCAGCAATAGAAAGTGTACCTTGTATAATGTGTAGTGCTGTATGAGGAAATGTACAAAATAAAATGACAGAATTAATTTATAACTTCTGTTCTAGTTTAAACAAATAAGAGATTTATTATTTTCTGTTAAAATTCTTTCTTCCAGAAATGCCTCAGGTTTCAGTTTTAGGGGCAAATAATTTTGTTACATGAAGCGTTGTTATTGGAATCTGGCAGTTGAAAATTAAGTAACATTTGAAATTAGGGTTAATATTCCATGGTGCTAAAGCTATCTACCATATTATGAGCTAGAGAATGTAGAAAGAGGAGTCCTTTAATATTCTATAAGGAGGCGCATGCAATAATGTTTGCAGATTAAAGTAAACAATCCTGAAGTCATATTGAAAGAAATACTTAAGTTGCAAACTGAGGGCATCCTATTGCAAATACATATCCTGTTTTATAATTGTAATGGTAATTCTGTATATTTTGCTGGCAAAATTTATTGTTAATATTCCTTAAGTTTTCTTTCACTTAAAATTTGGTATTCTGATGTTTATATCAAGTTGGCACTATTTGGTCATACATTTTGATGTAGTTGCAATTAAGCCTTTTAGCAGAAATACTTACCATAACATTTATAAAATGCTATGTGCAGTGTAGCAATCCATTTGTTCTAACACTGATAAAATAAAATAACTTTTAAAATTATTGTGATAAAGAGAAAACCAATTGTTCTAACACTGATTAAGTTAAAATTGTGATAAAGAGAGAGAAAAAAAAAGATACGGGATGACTAAAGAACATTTTAAAAGTGTAATTGGTAGAATAATTATTTGCATTAGTCAAAAGTGCTGATTAATGAAATTTCAGAAAAGTTTAACATTGTAAAACTGAGCAAGAGAAACAAAAAAAAAAAAAAAAAAAATAGGACTGAATGCCATGCATATCCTTCCAAATTCTTTTATTCTGCCAGATTTTTACTAGCAGTTGCAAAGACTTTTACAGATAGGATATTCATTAACATTTGAAGTTTCAGACAAGAGTGTATCATAGTAGAAGAATGTCTGAATGCAGCTGAGCTATTGTTAGCAATTCACAGATATTATTTCACACTAAGCAGTGCAGCATTCCAACTGTGAATAATAAAAAGGAATGCATTGTTATGTTCAAAGCAAACTCTTTGGCTGCCAAGATTTAGTGCTGTTGCATTTTTGACACTGCTGAAAGGAATAAAATTATATTGGTTTTAGAGTTCTGTGATCAAAATGTTGTCATGTGGTACACAGAGAATGTTTGTAACTAAGCAATTAAACTGCAAATATTGTCAACAATAAGTGAGTCAGCTGAAGAATTCAGTTAGTTTCTTTGCATCATTTGCTAAAGAAAGTGTGGAAGTAAATTATTTTGGCACTCATTTAACTTCGAAGCACAGTTCATAGAAAATCAGAAATGCGTACCTATAATAGAAATTGATTAACTTATAAAAGCAAACTTGTCTCCAGATGTAGTTTGTAAAGGCCTTGAATGTACAAATGTCCAAGAAATTTTGCTTTTGATTGTTCATTAGCATTGCTCCAACTTCCATTTCAATATTTAAATTAAAGAGCTTAACCTTTAACACTAATCAGGAAGTTGAGCTTGAAAAGAAAGGGGAGAAAATTTTTTTGAGCAATAGATTGGAAACCAAAGTTATTTTGACATAGTTAGGCCTAAAGGTTAATAATGTATATAATGCAACCGTAATGTTCCAACTCTTAAATGATGGTGAGTGCAACTGCAAGATTTTCACAGCTATCTCAATTAAAGCTATAAGCATTTTCTGTATATATTGAAAAATTGTACTTGTTAAGGAATGAATATGCTGTAATAACTGTGGATTATAAATTGAATGCGCAGCATTTAGCGTGGTTATCCCTCCCCCCCTTTTTTTATATATATGTAGCAGCATTGCACGTAGACAATAAAAATGGTAGTCATGTTACTCATGATTCAGGTTCTCCTATCAAGTAGTTACCATTGAAATAAATTCCATCATTTTTGCCTCATTATCCACTCTGTCTGCAGGAACACCTGAGGCCTGCTGCTAGCTAACATTCACTATTTCATATTGTGCTAAAATGTTATAATATTATAACAAGCTACAAGAGGTTTCAGCCATTATAATTGTATCTTAAACCTTCCTTTAGTACCTAATATTCCTGTTTTTGGCAGAGCTCAAACATCAAATTTGATATCTCTGACATCTGCTGATAGTAAACATCCAAGGCAATTCGTATGTTGCAGTAATGTAGCCCACATAAACTTTGTATTCCCAGACTACCACTGCTTGTATTATCTTTGCTCTTGTCATTTATTTTATAACAATTTATGTGAAAATAATTTCATAAAACAAGTGTTGGGCACTTTAGTCTGTTATGATCTCCATAAAAGAAGAATTTTCTTTTCAATGCTTCTTAAGACACTAGGAGATCTCTTCCCAAGTGGTTGATAGTGAACTCTTAACTTTAGGAATTCAGTGGAAGCTCATCGAGTTGTTATAGTATGTGTATATAATCTGGAGATCAAATGCACAATTTCTTCAGTATAATATATTTTTTGCATTGACTGAAGTATGAATTAAGTCATTTAGCCACTTAGAATATCTGAGAGATCATGAATACTTTTAACTTCCACTACTAGAAAGCACCATTTAAATTGGAATAAACCTAAAATAAATTGCATCTATGTTCTGCTGCTCTTTAAGGATCTATTTTTTTCTGTTATAGCTACTTAAACTTTGTTATTATTTTTCATTGTGTTATCACCTTTAAAGTCTTTCAAAAGTAAATAAAATCTTTAAGGATCCCTTAGTGTTTGTCTCTTTAAAATATGTCAATTAAAACATTGAATCACAGTTGAAAAATTCAATGCCATAGCTGGGTTCTTTACCAAGTGTTTCTTAGGTTTCCATGTTAGAATACCCAGTCTTAACATAAATTCTGTCAACTATAAACATGGGTAGCACAACTAAGAATGCTAATATTCAAATCATTTTTATATAATTTATTAACTATACTATAGTAAATACAAAGAATAGATAGTTACTCAAAGTGTCCTCCTTTTGAGGCCACACCAGGCTTTCAAACAGCGCATATAATATATATCAGCACTAGACATTTATGTCCAAATTCGGCCGCGCCGTGGCCGAGTGGTTAGACCACTCGACTCTCACCTAGACGGTCGGGGTTCGATCCCAAGCAACCGCATGTGAGATTTGTGGTGGACAAAACGGCGCTGGGGCAGGTTTTCTCCGGGTACTCCGGTTTCCCCCGCCATCGCATTCCACCGGTGCTCCATCATCATTCATGTATCATCAGTGTCACCGCCTGCGGTGCCATTAGTAGTTAAAGCGGGCGTTAAACACTACCAAAACAAAAAAAAAAAAAAAAAAAATGTCCAAATTCTGCACTGTTCGCTTCAATTCCTGACTTAGGACCTCAGGATTTCTATGTCATGTTGAGCAGGCTTTACTTTTGATGAAGTCCCATAGTTGGTAATCCAGCGGATTCAGATCTGGTCTCCCTGATGGCCAATCTTGGTGTGCTAGATATTCAGGAACATTCTCCTCAAGCTACTGTTGCACGTGTTTAGCTCTATGGGATGGTGCAGAGACTGGTTGACAGACCTAGTATTTATTCTTGAACATGATCTGATTCAGGGGCTTTACAATTGACGGTAAAATGATATTTTTATAGACCTCAGCATTTGTCAAACCTTTCTCTCAAAAATGAACCTTTGTTGCACCTCCAACCATACCATCACAGATGATGGATGGGTGATAGATAACCTTGCTGAACAGGGGGAGCAACTTCACATGCTTTTCTACTGCTGCTGGCATACATTCTATGATTTTATTTATTCAGTTTCTGTTCAATTTCAAAGATTTTCTCATCTGTGAAGAGAATGTGTTAGTGACACATTTATGTGGATAACTCAACCTAACCAGGATTTGAACTCGGGACCTCTTGAATGTGAGGCAGATATTTGTTTCATTTGTATTATCACTTTTAACTTCTATGGCCATATCAGGGACTTTGACTTGAACAAGTGCTGGTGTTTTCTCTCTGAACTGTAGGTTTTAACCTTTTTTTTTTGTCAGTTTTATACTACTAAACATACATGCATTCACTCTGTCATTCATACTTCCTGACTCTGTGGAAGAGAGAATAATTGGTGAAAGAAAAATTCCTGCTCCAGCCAGGAATTAAACCTGGGACTTCTGGGTGAGAAACCAGCACATTGATCCCTCAACTGCAGAAATTACAGTAATTTAAGCATTTTTTAGGCTCTTCAGTTATGTGGACCAAGTTTATTTTTCCTGGTAAACAGTTCAAACTTGTACTTGATATTAGAAATTCTCCTAGTATTCCTCTTCAAGGACCTAAGCCTTTTTACTTTCTCTATTGCACACAGTATACAAAGTAGTAGAGAAGGTTTCGCATTCCATCCAAACATTTTATACCGAGATTTCACTGGAAGTACATATTTTGAGTATCTCTGAATCCAAAAAAGCATTTTAGAAGAAGGGGTGTGTGTGCGCGCGCATGCATGCATGCAAACTGGGATGAAAAGTTGGTTGAATACCAAACTTCATGTTTAGGTTCAGTATCTTTCAAGGATGCAACAGAGATTTGTAGGAAAAGCCTTGCAGCCTTTTACATGCAAGATTTTTCAGTATTTGATTTTCTCAATAATGACTTTAATGATTTTGATTAAAATGCCTTATATTAAAGATATTTAAATGATAAAATGTGTATGTTGAATTTTCTGGAAATAGCCTCTGAAGCCCTCTTCATTATGGATGGCATTTTCATAACTGTGAACCAATGCTGCACAAAAAATGTAAATCTTGTTAAAGATCAGAACTTAATCATTCTTTTTTGGAGTTAACCATTTCCAAGATTTTTGGTTTTAGATCCTGTTGAAATTTGCCTGCCTAAACTTTTCTCAAATTAGAAGTCTTTTTGTTTTTTTGTTCACCTTCGTCAAGCAAATAAAACAGAATTTCAAAGTCATCATTTAGTGATCAGCCATAGCCATCATTATTTACTAGCACTTCAGCTTATTATAGTTTATTTTCCTTGACCCTATAGGAAAATATATAGTAAAACCATTTTTGCCTATGTTTGTCTTGATTATTGTGAATTTAGGTAGAAGAATAAGCATTTGTAAGAATAGGTTTTTCTGCAGAAGATGGAGAATGTCATGTGAATGTAACACATCAGTTTTTGTTTTTCCTTTAAGTGTTTCGTTTCACAGCAGTATTGCTTCAAGATATTCAAAGATGTTCAGTTTCAGATTTGCATATGTGTATATGTTATAAACTTCATGCAAATTTGCATCAATCCAATATTTAGTAATTTATTTACAAAAAATTAAGTAAAAGCAAATGGAAAGGTTTTGTAATATCCAAAAAATATAACAGAATTTGGAACACAACCAGCCCTTTTTAATTTGACTTGATATGTCAGTTCAACTGCACTATCATCATACAATAATTTTTTTCTACATAAAGTTCAATAGAAGTTAATTTAGGTAGTTAAGGAATCATCTCTCCTTGTCTTTTAGTTTACCAAGTGGCACTTTTATAGGTTATGGAGTAGAAATTTCTTTATACCTGGTGAAAAGCAAACTCTTTTCAGAGAAACAAGTATCTAATTTGTAGAAATTCTAATTGTGTTCAACGTATTCAAGTAAATTACTCATTGCCAACATAATTACAATTTTCTCTGAAAGTGTTTATATAAAATAAGCAGAATCAGTCTTGCATTAAAGTTTGCCTAATTATATGTTATAGAAAACAAAGTGTTTTTAAATGTTATCCTCTCTACAACAAAACAATATTAACAGCCCAAAGAAAGTTAAACTCTATGAACTGTGTTTCTCTACTACTGAGTATAGTACAGATTAGGTTTTTTGTTCCAGCTGATTGTGCACAAATTACATTCTTAGTGTTTACAATATTACAGCATTGTTTTGCAATGCATAAGAAATACTAATGATTAAGAAAAAGGAGAAACAAGGAAACAAAACTGTTTCTCATCAAACTCTTAGTTAAGAAAAGCATGACCTAAAAGAGGGTGAACTCTATAAGCATCTGAAACTTCATTCTGTAAAAGACAAAACCTAAATATTCTGAACAGTGGTGCATTAGATCAGAGAACATTTATAAAACAGCCTTTATTTGTGGCTGGTTGGTGATACTAAATTATTAATGGGACCATAACTGAAATCCTCGGTGAGATGCAATGGAGCTACATTGTAGTAATTATTCTAAGAGCTTTAAAATAGCAGCTTTCAAAATACCTTTTAAAGTATCATCAGCTCTTGGCAGCCTAAGTGTTAAATAGACCATTTGTTACAGACATGTTCATTTAGCTAAATAATATATTTTTAGTAGAAAAATAAATCTCTACCAACCTAACATAAATCAAAATATTTTAATAATGTAAAACAAAATTTCAACTCTGATCTGATTCTCTTATGTTGTACTCAGTTTATGAATTGGAATAAAATTGATTCCAATTCAGATTCCATTAATCCTTGCCTCTTTGAAATCTACATAAATATGAACTTCTTGTTGCCTATAAGAATAGGATCTAAAAGCAGATAAGATCAAATAGGTTCTTTTTTAAAAGTACCTATCCAACTGCTGAGAGAAGATCTTTATCTCCATATTTCAGCTCAGGATACAAGGCTCAAGGTGCTATTTGCATACACCCACATATCTAATGTGCAATGCATTGCTTCTTTCATTTTGGTTATACATTCACTGCAAGGGAAAAGTTATTACTGTCCATAATTAGGACTCCAAATAATGTTAAGAGAAGCAGAATGGAATTTTGTGTGTATGGAATCTTAAGGCATGTAGAATCTTTGTTTATTCAGTGATTGTGTTTTTGCTGTTTCTGTTTTTCTTACATAAAGCACATTATGTTCACATCAACTTAACAAAGAAATAAATAAATGACAAGTTAATAAATCAGGAGAAGTTGTTGTTTGCAATTTTTTTCAGATGGGATATCCTGTTACACTTCACTCCTCTCTACCCACCTCTTGTTTATAAGAAATGGTTTACAAAGTGCTGTTTCTATATTTTTCTCAATTTTCTATAACAAACTAAATGATCATGCAGCAAAAGGAAAAAGAGTTCCATCAGCTTCTCTCACATGCTACCATCTTCATACTCATTCAATGTAATAAACTTCTGGAGTTGCATTATGATGCAGGCTAGTTTAATGTGAAAATGTGCTCTGAATGTTATGAAATGAATTCAAGATGCTAATATTAAGCTTGTAATATCAGAGAATGTTGGTTGAAAGAAAAGCCTCATTTGTGATCATTACATCTGTAAGCTTTGAATATGTTTTTAAACTCTTTGAGAAAAAGAAAGCATATGTAAAACGAAGGAGTTATTCTCTGTCCAGTAGCTTATGTTCTTTCAGGTGATGGTTTATGTTTGAAAACATCAAACTTGTACTGGGTTTTATTCTTTTAGGAGTTCTAGAAAGTTGGACCTTTTGAGGTTGCTAATGACTTAATATTTCTAAATTTTCATTACAAAAAAGATTAAAGGATTCCATTCCACTTTTGTTTGTTTCACTATTAGAATTTAAGTTACATGTCAGACTTATCTTTTGTTAAATACAATCACTAAATTAAAAATCATAAAGTGGAGCTTCGTTCCATTTAACCAAAATGTTACCTCTAATTTCAATGAGCGGGTAACAGTAAAAGAAAGAATTTAGAGTGGCCAAACTGCATAATTTTCCCCCAAAATTTAATGCCCAAAATGTTACTTCTCATTCTCGATAACACCGACCTTGTGTTCCCCTCGATGCACTCACTATGTCATCTTCTATACGATGAACAACTGGAACTTACTCAAAAGTCTGTGAACACATTCTCATAAACCCTGCTGGGAGAGGTATAGTTCGATTCTTCACCACCATCTGCCAAAGCTACTTGGAGAAGTAAGAGCACTTTACTTAAAAACTATTGTAATAACTTGAGTGTGCCACCAGGGACTGGTAGTCCTTGTTTGGTTCTTAAGTGTAATTTCTGGCTGCTATATGTTTAAAGCCTGGGGAAGTACTAGAGACCTTATAGAGAGGTGTAAATGGTACAAAATCAAAAGGAACAAATATTAAAATAAGTTGCTAGGCCCAAGCAAAATTGGAAGAAACAGGAATATTGTATTCCACCCAAAAATTTTATACTGAAATTTCAGTAGAAATATATATGTTTTAAGATGCCCTAAACCCCTCTCCCCCCCCCCCCCCCCCCCCCCATAAAGACATTTTTAGAAACAGGTCAGTGTGTGTGTATGAGAGAGAGAGAAGTGAAAATTTTGCTTTTCTCAAAAATGACTAATAATTTTGATTAAAATAAGATAATGTATATTTTGAATTTTCTGGGAATAGTCTCTGAAGCCCTTCTCATTTTGAATGACTTCTACAGTAGTGGAAATAATTATTGCATCACCTTCTATATATCAGTATTTTTATTTTCGGCAACTGTTTGCTTCAGGTTATGGCAGTCAATTGTTGTTTAATTGTTGGTGGCATATTCATGCCCTAAGACTTCCTATCAAATTTTTCCAACAATACACAGCTCTTTTTTGTCATTGTTTTGATTTGCAATGAAGCAGTCATTTTATGTTCAGACAAGACAGTGAAAAGATGGGCAGGTCAGTGGAATTAACAGCAGACAAGAAAGCTGCTATACTTGCTTATTCATCAGTTGGCCTCAGCACAAGAGAAGTAGCCTCCAAATCAGGTTTTAAAAAGAGTAATATTTCAAGATTACTCAAAAAATACCGGGAGGAATGAAATGTTGATCGGAAGAAAGGAAGAGGTCGAAAAAGGGCATTACTGCAAAACACGACAGGGTATTGAAAAGACTCTCTCTAAGTGATCGTCGCCTTTCATCTACTTAACTAAAGCGAGACGGGAAGAAATGTGTGACATCTCAGTAACCAGTAGAAGTGTCAGAAACATACTACTGGAAGCTGGACTCCCTGCTCGACCTAGAAAGAAGCCGTTATTGACTAAAACCATGCGACAACAGCTCTAAAAGGGCATGGACACCGGAGATGTGGGACAGAATAATCTTTTCAGATGTATCTAAATTGAATCTGCATGACTCCGATGGAAAAGTGTTCATACGACAAAGGTAATGTGAAGAATTTTTACCTTCGTGTATAACACAAAGTCAAACATCCACAAGAGCAAATGGTCTGGGGATGTATTTCCAGCCATTAAGTGGACCATCTTGACTTCATAAATGGTACTGTCAATGCAAATGTCTACATGAGCATCCTTGAAAGAAGGCTTATGCCCACAATAAGAGACCACTTTACAGATGTTTCCAATTGCATTTGTCAGGATGATTCTGCTCCTTGCCACAGAGCTTTGAAGGTAAGTCCTGTGATCAATATTTCTACGAAGCATGAAGCAAAACATGTTCCAATGTGTTATTACATTTCAGGTAAAAAACTTCCTTAGAGAAAATGGGGTTGAAGTGTTAGTGACCTGGAAATAGTCGTGATTTGAATTCCATTGAGAATTGCTGGAAGGTTATGGGGAATGCTGTTACCAAAAAGAAGCCACGAAATAAACAGGAATTGTTGGAGACTTGTGCATGTGTGGTTTCATGAACTCAATCAGGAATACATTAAGAATTTAATTCTTTCCATGCTTTATGATGCAAAGCAGTGATAAAAGCACATGGTGGAGCTACTAAGTATTAAATGACAACAGTGCATTCATATGAGGCAATTATATATTTACAAATACTAAAAAATGAGAGTTTTAAATCACAACATTAATTTTTAGTGTTTAACCATCATTTGTATTAATATTTCAGAAGAAAAAAAACAGATTAGCAGTCATAAGTGCTTACATCCATTTTTTTCTAAAAGTGCTAAATTATAAATAAATATTTGTTTTGAGGAAGTCATTCATAAGAATAAACTAACATTAATAAAAAGTATTGTGCATAATTGTATTTAATAGTTCCTAATAGAAATAGAGAGAAACCAAGCCAATTTAGCTCAGTCATTCAATAATTAGAACAAAAATACTGGAATATAGAAGGTGATGCAATAATTATTTCCATCACTGTACGTAACTGGTAAACCGTGGTAAGCAAAATCTTACTGCACAAAAAATGTAGATCTTGTCAAAATTCACAATTTGTCTTTTATATTCTTGTTGTGGAGCTAACAATTTTCAAGATATTCTTTGTTATTTTCAGTTTTAAAATACAGTGTGTCCCGTTGAATCGTTACCTCTAAAAAATGTAAATATCTCTTCACACAGTATGGCTATAAAGCTTGTGTTGTGTAGAAACACTCCAAGCTTTGTGACAATGAAAACTATGACACCACAGCAATCCGAGTGGCATGACAAACACAGAGTTAAAATGGTGGAATTCATGGTACAGCAGAAAGTGAAATGATGTTATTGGTTGGCAAATTCAAGTTCCCTATTGGAGTTCAAAGAAGACTTAGACAGGAATATGTTGCAAATGCTCCAGATCATCATACCATTGTGAAATGGCATAATCAGCTATTGGAAACGGGATCTGTGCTGACGAAGAAGGGAAGTGGCAAAAATCCAATGTCCGCAGTTACAAGTGAAGATGTAAGGCAACCATTTGAGCATAGCCTAAGGAAGTCAATTTGACAGGCCAGTTTAGAGCAAGGTATTCTGAAGATGACTGTTCACACAGTTGTCCATAAAAGACTGCGACTTAGAGCATTCAAAATCCAACTTATGCAAAGTTGCAGCAGAATGATAAACCCAAACAGGTCGAATTTGCTACTGTACTGTTATCCCACATTGATGATAATGAATTCCTCAACCACGTCGCATTCTCAGACAAAGCAACCTTTCAGCATTACAACACATGGGTTTTTTCTTTGCTGAAAGCACAGTAACAGGGACAATACCTTGATATGCTGGAGAACTATGCAGTCACAAATACTGAACTCCAGTACAGGACCTAGCTGACTTCCGAAGACGAATAATAGACGCTTGTGCTTCTGTTAAACCAGTAATGCTACTGAACACATGGAGGGATATAGAGTTCCATCTTGATATTCTTCAGGCCACCAAAGGTGCACGTGTGAGGATTTATTGAAACTTGGCGAGTTTGTCCAACTTACAATCTAATTCCAGCTATTCTGCATCTATTAGTTTAGGAGATGTTAAAGTTTCTTTGTGGCAACGATTCAACAGGACACACTGTACTTAAACTTTTCTGAGATAGGAAATTGTCTTGTGCTTCTTTTGTTTTACTCCTGGCCATGCAAGGAAGTGAATATCATAGACAATTGCATAGTGACAGCTTTTAAGTATTTGACTATTGCTTTAGCAGAGTGTATTCTAATATTTCTCTTATAAGGAACTAGTAATAAAAAATTTGGCTAATGTATATGTTAATTAGCATGGAGTAGAAATATTTGTAAGAAGTTTGTAGAACAGCTAGAGAGGGAGGCTGAACCAGACCAAAAGATTTTTTCATGGTTTTCCTCAGTCACTAGGAAAATGCGGAGTTGATTAATTTGATCAATGAATCTCACTAATACACCTTTCATTGCTCCATTTCATTTTCTCTTTGTTCCATACTAGGGATTGAGCCAATCGCCCATCTTGGGTGATCCAGAGTTTGATCATGTTGCTGACCCCAGGCATTGGCTCGTAAGTCCAACATCACAGATGGGTAATACTTTAATGAAGAGATTGATATTTGTTTATATGTATATTTTGATACAACAGGCTAGGTGTGAATATCTCAGGATCAAAAACTCCATTTGTGTAGGTTACCAGGTGGCTCAACAGCACCTTATTTCATGTTAGCTGAGAGCCCTTTGTGCATTTCAAGAATTTCAGAGCTCAGCAGGGAAAATTCAAGTGGCAATGATAACGCACGTAACCTGCATTGTACTCCTCTTGCATACGGAAATGGTGAGGCATTCTCGCTCATCGAGAGGAGTTTCCAGGTTTGTATTAGAGTTCTTGATCTTGTATACAAGAACAGTGTAAAAGATCGAAAGGTTAACATGTTTTCCACTTCAGTTACAGAACTTATGATTTTGAGAGAATAAAATCACCTGTTACAATCGGAATTAATTAAAAAGTCATTTCACCTATACATACCTGGCAATTGTGTATATGCTGTTCTTATTTGACATTAGAGGCCATCGTGTGTGCAAACGTTCTCATTCCTAGGCTCTCATATTTTGATTTGCTCTGTTTATATGAATAGTGTTAATAACGCTAATACAGTGTAACACTACAGGTTGTCGTATTTGTGAAGGTTTTGTTATGAGGCTCTCATATTTGGATTTGCTCTGCTTATGCGTTTCGTGCTAATATATAATAATGATAATACTTATAATAATATACTGAAACACTATTTACTGTTGTATTTGCAAACTTTTCTTTACAAGAGTTTCATGTTTTGATTTACTCTGTTGATGCGATTACTGTTGATAATAATACTGTGAAACATTACATGCTCTCATTCATGTGTTTTGTTACAGTGACGTGTTTTGATTTAACCTTATTGTGGATCTAGCCTCTAATGTTAAATAAGAACAGTGTATAGAATTACAAAATTAGCTATTGCCAGATACAAATAGGTGAAATAAAGACTTTTTAATTAACTCCCAGTATAACAGGTGATTTCATTCTCTCAAGAGTAAAAGTTCTATGTTCGAAGTGGAAAACATATTAACCATTTCAATTTGTATGCGTGGTTCCTGTATATGAGATCATGGACTGTAACACAAACCTGGGAACTCCTCTCAATGAGCAAGCAAGAATGCCTCACCGTTTCCACTGATATTGTCATACTATCATTGCCACGGAGCTGTGTTTACTTGAATGAAGCTGTAAAGTGACAGCCTAAATACTACCATGTATCCAATACAAAAGAAATGTAAACAATACAAATCATGGATATGTAGTCCAATACCAAATGACCATAATAGTTGACTATACTATGAATCCTGGGACTTTAAGTACTAACAGCATTGTAAGTCGCCATTGGGGTTGTCATCTCAAAATAAATTGAGATCACCAGGTGGTTTACTGGGAAAAATGCGAGTCAGTTGAGAAATTCAATGCTATGCTGGCATGGTAGCTCAGTGGCAGAGCAACCAGCTAGAGATTGGGAGATCCATGGTTCAAATCCTGGCAATTGCATTGAATTTTTCAGTCTGACTCAACCTATCCAATTCCTGTCCTACACACTGCTTGTGTGAAAAACAATTAAATCCAATACAAATCATGTTTAACTTATTCAAAAAAAATCATTTTGCATTGTAAGCTGGAGCAGCACCAGACTATGCTGCTCTAAGATGTTCGTACTTTGAGGTGTGGAAGGAAATTTATTATTCATAACATCAGCTCAATGCTAAACAAGATTATTATGACTTAAAATATCAATACAAATGTAATACAGTACAATTGCATTGAAAGTAACATCTTAGCCATGGCTTTTACTTCCAAACTTCCCTTTAGGATACTCATGAGTGAAAATAAGACCAAAAAGTGCTAAAAACTATAAAAGGGGAATTAAGTGTTATTAAATACAACATGCTTTTATATTTTAGTTCTCTGCAGGTTTCATAGTCATGTGGTTTTTTTTTTAAATCATGAGAAATGTCTAATTAAAGCCTGTAAACACAGGTATTCCTATAAAGTTACGTCAGAAATAGATAAATTTAGTGCACATTAAAGTGAACAAATCATTCAAGACAACTGCAGTAATTTTGAAATATCAAACTTATTAGCAGAGTAGGGAAGAGAAAAGGAGGGTAAACACATGTATTGTTTTTAAAGAGCTTTAAGACCAGAACGAATTTCATTTTTGCATCTTTGTCATTAAATAAGATGAGATCACTTTTTGTTAACATGTTTAATTGTGAAATAACTAAATTATATAAATGTTTAAGCTTAAATTGAAGTATATATCACAATAGCATAATTAAACATTCATCTCTATAGTTTATTCATATGCCATTAAAGAGTGAAATCATATTGCATTAATCTTTATTTTCTCTATACATACTATGCACATAGTGTATAGAGAAGGTATTGCACTCCACCCAAAAATTCAATATCAAGATTTCACTGGAAATATGTTTTAGAGTCCCCTGTATCCAGAAAGCATTTTCAGAAAAAGGTCCATGTGTCTGAACATGATAACCCAAAAATGAAAAGTAGGTAAAATACCAAAGGTGGTATTCAAGTTTAGTATCTTCCAGAAATGCGACAAGAAGATTTTGAGAAAAATCACCTCACCTCAAACTACCCTTTACATGGAACTATTTTCGAAAATTTTGATTTTCCCAAAAATGGCTCTGACAATTTTGATTAAAATATCATATATTAAAGATATTTTCATGACAAATAAAATGTATATCTTCAATTTTCTGAGAATAGCCTCTGAAGCTTACTTTATTCTGGATGGAATTTTGGGTAACTGTTAAACTGTAAAAGATAGATAAAAACTTGCTACACAAAAAATGTAGAGCACGTTAAAACACACAAGTTATGTTATATATATTTTTTTTCCATGGAGTTGATCTGTTTTGAAATATTCCTTGTTTTTTGGTTTCAGTGTTAAAAAACATCCTTTTCTCATACAGGAATTTGTCAACTTCTATCCATTCAGTCACATAGCAACCATATCACTTTAATCTATGGTACTCTCTTATTTTGCTTCTACTTACAGGGAAGCAATTAATATGACTATTTCTGCTAATTTTCCTCAATTAGCATGAAGTAAATAGAAGCATAAGCTTTTTAACAGTAATTTGTTGCAGAGATATTGAGAAAGTCGTGTGAATGGAACACATCAGGTTTTTTAAACATTTAATTGCATTGTGTGGAGTATTTGTTAAAACAATAATACTAATAGATGTAAGTATCTCTGGAACCAATTGAACAGATGCATGGTATTTGACCACATTAAATCCTAAATCCTATATTAAAATTTCAAGTTATCAATCTTTTTGGAAATTTCACAGATGGGGTAATGTTTAAGCAATCTTTTTCATTTTCATTGTAATTTTTGTTCTCCAGAAGCTAAGAATGCACATCTTATTTTTTTTTCAACAAAGCATTGTTCTATTTATCAAAGCATACAGAATTACTTGAGAGGAATGAACCTTGAACTGTGGGTAGCACCAATACCAGGTCTACCGTGTTTTACTGGTTTGTAAGTTACACTGAACTCTCCCAGGTAGTGGCCAATCATTTCTGGCTTTACTTCAACTTGATTGAAAATTTTTCCATTGTAAACGCCAACAATACTTCCCACCATTTCTGGTACAATAACCATGTTCCGCAAGTGTGTTTTTACAATTTCTGGCTTCTCATTGGGTGGAGCTTCTTTTTTTGCCTTCCTAAGCTTCTTAACTAGAGCCATGGGTTTACGCTTGAGTCCCCTCTGAAATCGGCGTCTCGCACGTGAGTGCATCAGCTCCATTAACTGCTCAGCTGGCATATCCAGTAACTGATCCAAGTCCACTCTACGGAAAGTGAACTTCCTGAAAGTCCTTTTCTTTTTCTGTGTTTCTTCTTGCTCTGCCATTATTTCGCTTTTCCAGATTCCTTACAGAACAAATGAACTACATCAAGAAAGGTCAGGGAAGCGTACGCATCCATATGTTTTTATAGTTTTACAAAATGTCCTTATTCTAATAAAAGTGTTTGTCCTAATCATTATTAGTTTTTGTGGAATGGTATTAGTTGTATCCTGTTGTTTTTGATTGCTTCATTAAGTCCTTCTATGTTATAGTGGGACACAAAGCATTGTGAACCTTTCAAAATATTGTCTATGAGGGTCATTCCAAAAGGTTTGAGAATGGACACTGAGTTTTGGTAAGTCAAAGTATGTCACATGTGAAGTACCTTTTTCTAATTTCAGATTGAAGTTTGAGAACAACATGTGCAAGTCTGGGTGCGCCAATAATATGCACCATGTCATTGTCAGCACCATGTGCGTGTGTATAGCAGGTATTGCTATGCCATTTTCTAGGATTGATCTCAAGTGGATGCATTTCCATCCTATTATGTTCAATGAGAGAAGATTGTATTGTGCATTTGAGGATCTTTGCCCTTTGCAGTCTACTATTTTTCAATGGTATGCAAAGTTTAGAAGAGGCAGGAGTTCCCTTGAAAATGATCAAGCAGGATGGCC
The DNA here is from genome assembly GCA_030762935.1 of Hymenopus coronatus. Taxonomy (NCBI): domain Eukaryota; kingdom Metazoa; phylum Arthropoda; class Insecta; order Mantodea; family Hymenopodidae; genus Hymenopus; species Hymenopus coronatus. Next base: position 83,169,203 of record CM060883.1, read on the forward strand.
AGCTACAGCAATAGTGAACGAAAATTTGGTGAAAATGTGGTACATGTTGCAAGATCATCATCTTTGCACATATGGTCAGATTCAAGAATCCCTAAATATTTGATAATCAGTAGTGAAAACAATTGTAAAAGAAAATCTTGACATTAGGAAGCTCTGTAGTCCATGGATTCCCCACCACCACACAAATGAGCAGAAACAAGCACATGTGCAATGAAACCAGTAAATTATTGAGAAATTCAATGGAGGTAAATCCAAAAACATATTTAACATTGTAACAGGTGGTGAAAGCTGGATTAACCAGTATGATCTAGAAACTAAATGAAGAGAACAACAAATGTTGGTAAGAAGATGACGATCTGTTCCTTCTCAGCAAGTGGCCACATTGAGATACCACTTGAAGGACAAAAGACTGTTACTGCCAGATAGCACATCACAAAATATGCTCCACATCTGTTCAATGAAGGAAGAAAAAAACATCCAAAGTCTGGTCTGGGAGGAATATTGTTGCACCATGACAGTGCCTCTGCCCACCCTGCAAAAGAAACAACCTATAGGAGCCAGATGTTTGTTCCATCCTCCATACAGCCCCATACTACTTTTATTTCCCAAAATTAAACAAAAAAATGTTCTGTTGTGTTTTACTCACAAGATTTTCTCTAGCTACTCCACAAACTTCTTACAAAAGATTCCTTCTTCCTACACTATTTTAATCAAGATAAACATTAGCAGAATGTTCTTATTACTTAGTTCCTTATAAGTAGAAAGGAACTAAGGGAATGCACTAGACTAAAGTGATAGTCAAATGTTTAAAAGCTGTTGTTATTCAATTGGCATTGCAAATCGTGTCTTTGCCAGGAGTAGAACAAAAGAAAAATGACACTTCCTTTCTGAGAAAAGTATATACTTTATAATCGAGACCAATAACAAGGAATATTTTGTAAACGGTTACCTCCACACAAAAACGAAAAGGACATAAATTGTCTGTTTTTGGCGGGATCTACATTTTGTGGTAGTAAGTTTTTGTATATCTCTTACATTTTATTAGTTAAGCAAAATTTGACAAAATTCATCCAGAATAAAAAGGTCTTTAGAGGCTATTCCCAAAAAATCCAATATATACTATTTATCTGGAATGTAAATATTTTTAATGTACACGATTTTAATCAAAACCGATACAGCCATGTTTAAGAAAATCAAAATTTTCGAAAATTTTTCTATGTAAAGGATAGTTTGTGGTGGGGGTATTTTCTTGAAAATCCTTGTGTTGCATCCTTAGCAGATACTAAACCTAAATACCAAGTTCGGTATTTAACAGTCTTTTCGTCTTTGAGCTATGCTGTCCACATACACACAGACCTTTTTCTAAAAATGCTTTTTTCGGACTCAGGGGACCCCAAAACATATAATTCTGGTGAAATCTTGACATCAAGTTTTTGGGTTGAATACAATACCTTCTCATACACTAGGTACGTGCATGTGCAGAGAAAGTAAAATGGTTTCAAAGACTGAAACGGATATAGAATGCAATGGAGAATAATTTGATAACAAGCAGTGATCAAATCTAAATTTTTAATGTTATTTCATCCATTCTCAAAACTTTTGGAGTGGCCCTGATATTATAGTGACAATGGAAATGATAATAAATTGCTGCAAAACCTACAATATATTTAAATCCCTCCTGAGATTTTCGCTTTTCAGCCGCTTTTTCATAGATGTTGGTACCTACATCTTCTTTCTCAAGTTCTGAGCTTCTACATCATTAGGTTTTAGGATTTTGAAATATTTCTAAGGTTGTACAAAGCTCCATTTGCAATGTATATGCACCAAGATCACCAGCAGAAGAAGTACAAACAGAACATCTCAAAAAAGTGAAATATTTTGAACGTAATTTTGCAATTTGAGAAATAAAGTATGAAAGTTTGCAGTCTATCACAAGCATAAGCATTTTACCACCTTTTCAAACAGAAAACCAGTTAGTTCAGTCCCGATGTCAACAACAAGGCGGAGCTGGCTCAACTCGCCGCGTGTTAACGGTACATATGCGCACGTAAGTTTTGCAACACTAGCGATATATATCAGCAACCTGTGGAGAGTACTTTGAGAAATGTGGCAATTCTGTGTCAGAATGTACTGAATGCAAAATTGTATTTAGAGTCGATGGTTCATTTCTGAAAAAACAACCATAAACTTTACCGTGAATAGCACTTTTCGCAAAATCATCATATTTCTCCGAACGTTTTTTATATTTACGCGATTTTCCTGGTGTTCTTAGGCTTCCGGATGCTTGCTGTTCCATTCTAACACTATGCACACTAAATGCAGAAACGCCAAGGAGATCACCCGTTTCTTTTTCGATATTCTTTATGGCCGATTCGGCGTTTCTTTCTTTAAGCACCGCGAAACAATGCGCGACCATTCGCCTCTCGACACTTTTTAACGGCTTGCCTCGGTTGTATTTTATTACGGCTAATCATCCATGATCAACAGCTTACTGCTTTTAAACTGCATATAGCAAGTCCCCTGGGTTTGTGAGGCATGCGAGATGTACAGGAAATACAGTCTTAAATAACACATTATCAGAGGCGACCCTGCACTATAAACAATAACAGCTTAATCAGCATTCACCTCGAGAATTACCGGTTGTTTAAGAGAGCTGTCTGGTACAGGCTTGTAACTTATTATGTCTATAATACCAATGTTCTTTAGTAATATAAGTTAGCTGCATTTTATTTAACAGTAATAAGTTAATAAAGTCAATATATAATTTCGTCGGTCTTCTGTCTAATCTATATGTTTTTTACAGAATGTGTACGTCAGTTGTAAATATTCCTTTCAGAATTCGCGAACCCAGAGCCATCTGCTTGGTATGTGTCGGATATGGATAAAATGTCGGACTATTACCTTTTATAAGTATCGAAGCATTGCATACTTTTCTCTCCGAAACTAACTCGCGCAGAGCAGTGATCTGAAAACTATTAAAGTACTGTACTTTTAGGAGGCTGTTACAATATGCATCCACGTAAAAGTTAACACCCATTACCTTCCCTGAACCAATCAACAGCCTAACGCTCTTTTGCTTCAGTGTCTCTGTCTCTCTCTCTCTCTCTCTCTCTCTCTCTCTCTCTCTCTCTCTCTCTCTCTCTCTCTCTCTCTCCCCTCCCATGTGTTGACATCAGGACTGAACTAACTTGGGACTGATAATACAAAGTTTCCTAATTATAACTGCCATACAGTGCATTGACTCATTGTAAAATATGAGCTCAAGCAGAATGAAAGAAAAGCTAACAATCCAGTATCATTGGCATTGTAAATGTCCCTTTAACATGTATAATACCATTGTCAAGAGTGTTAGTTAATAAGGTGACGTCACTTTTGCAAAACTCTGCCCTACTTGCACAGTCATACACCTGTATGATTCCACCATGTTGCCCTCTCTAGGCAACAAATTGATCCCTCGTTACAAAATCTTACCTGGATAGTGTGGTGGTAGCGTGCCCGCCTCACATTCAAAAGGTCGCAGGTTCGAATCTCTCTGGGGGTGAGTTACCTGGATAAGGTTTATTCTGGGTTTTCTCTTATCTTGAAAAGATGAATGCCGAGTAACTTTAAGCTCCATAGACCCGAGATCATTTGAACACCATTTCACCAATGTTGTTCATTGTCTGCCAACCAGTTTAATGGAATGTTATTGGCACTATATAGATAATACATTCAAGAGGAGACCTGCATGAAGACGAACTAAATCATCTACAAGATTTTCAAGATACCATAATAGGCATGCATCAAATGTCAGCAGTAGCTCAAAAAGCTAATTTTAACATTCAACCTTTTGGTATAGCAAAAGAAAGACAAGAATTCAAGCAAACGAATTTCTTTACCTAGTTATCGAAATTCAAAGGTGAACAAACAAATCTAAACACTTCAATAGTAGGCTCTATGCGAGCGTGGGTAGCAGCACAATGCTTTTTTAAAAATTCCGTTAGCGCGCCATATGCCCTTCTTGCACGCAAAACTATCCCAAAATGAAATTGCGAACTAAAAATTCCAATTGGTCAATAAACACTAGTAGGTGTGCCTATATGCAACTGGCATGAAAGGAACACTTACATCGATACTTGATACAATGTTCGTTTGTCCTACATCAAACAGTTAAGTAATACCAATCAAAATACAGTAACTCATTTTTCTTTTTGGTAGTATTTAATGCCCGCTTATGGCACCGCAGGCCACTGATGATATATGAATGAAGATGGAGCACTGGTGGAATGCAATGGCGGGGAAAACCGGAGAACCCGGAGAAAACCCGCTCAGCGCCGCTTTGTCCACTTGGGATCCGGGCCGTCTAGCTGAGAGGCCAGTGCTCTAACCAATCGGCCACGGCGCGGCCGACAATAGACTTGATTACTAATCTCAATGAAGATAAAGTTTTAATAACAATGGTTGAAATTGCTTCATACATGATACCTGTCAATGCGCTCTGTTAAAGATGTTTTTCTGTTAGACGTACTAAATGAATTATAAGAATTAGACATACATAAATGAAAGCGAATATAATGAAAATTTGTTTTGCAAGGATAGCTGAAAATCTCAATAAAAGGGAGGAGCTTTTGCACAACTGCTATTAGAATGTGAATTCAAAGTTACTAAAAATATCTTACATGCTCAGCTGAACAACCTCGGTTTTAATGAAATAACTGCAGAGGATTAATATTTACAGAGTCCTGTTATTTTTTTAAAAGTAGACAAAAGTAAATGTATGGCTCAGATCAATGTTAACGTTTGTCTTGAAAGGAGCAAACCATTTGCAAATTTGATTTTAAAATTTTAGTGTAGTGTATATATAATGATTTATTGGTAGATCAGCACATGTGCGCTCTACAGATAATTACTTTTTTTTTTTTTTAGACATTATTTACATGCATGAATAACATTGAAATGAGCTGGCCCCTATAAGTAAGTGCATTTTTGTTGTTATTTTACAGAAGATCTTGTTGTGATAGCTGGTCAAGTATTAGGCAACTCTTGATTTGAGTTGGATAGCTAGATTTTCTGCCAATAGAGCAGTGAATGGCTCCTGAGACGTATTTTAGCTTGCTGTAGAACTGTTCGACTTGTGAAGAAATTGACTGTTAAATGATTATGATTCCAGTTTCTCTATGTAGTTGACTATTTCTGACAAACCATGGAGCATTAGTTGAGATTTGTAATATTTTGTTTTGAAATTTCTGGGCACGTTTTATTTCGGAAGGACTAGTTCCTCCGCAAACTGGACAGGCGTAAGTAGGAGTGGTCTTAATAGAGTCGTGTAAAGTATACCCCCGCCGCTGAATCCTTGCACTTAACAGTTCGGGTGGTTTCGCGTTAGGTTGGCTATGCTTCCTTTGCGGCGTTGCCAGAGTAACCAGTAAACAACAACAGTTGATTACAAATGCCTCTATCGTGTGTAAATACTGCCGATGAATTATGAAACTAAATCGTTATTATTGATGTTTATTGAAAATAGCAGTCGTACTATAACGTATGTAGGCTACATTACGTATTTACGATAATATTTTTTTTTTTTTAATTCTTTATTGCCTGTATACTTGAGGATACAAGTTATAAGCATGGTCAGTCAGTATTACATTATAAGTATTACAGTATAATTATTAGTTACAAAGCTATTTCATACAAACACACTTTCTCTCTCACACTCACACATGTAATCATTTGCCATGCGCACTCGCTCGCTCACTCACTCACACACACACCTCAGATCAGAATTCATCGAGTCTGTACAGAGGTTTGTTAACAAGGTATTTCTTTAGCTTAGATTTAAAAGATTTAATTTGTAGAGTTTTAAATTCTATTGGGAGTTTATTATACAAAGTTGCTCCTATATTCATTGGATCTTTGTCAGAAAACTTTTTTGTATGTACAGATCTATATACATTACTCTGACTTCTAGTACTGTGCTTGTGCACCTCACAATGTCTTGTGATGTCTTTAGATCCATATATTAGGAGTAGTACACGATATACATACAGTGATACAACAGTGTGAATTTCATTTTTTATAAATAACTCTCTGCATGGGTGGTCAGGTCTTAAATTTGAAATTATCCTTATACACTTTTTTTGCAGTGTCAACACCCTATTCATATGCACTGCTACAGCACCACCCCAGAGTTCTATACCATACAGTAAATGAGGATATATTACACCATAATAAATTGTGCGTAATATACTTGGGATTTTATGTCTAGAAAAATATCTTAACAAATATCCTCCTTTACTAATTTTATTACAGACGTGTTCAATATGTCTGTCCCATGTTAGATGTTTGTCGAATATTATGCCCAGAAAAGAGGTCTGATCGCTTTCAACAATATGTTCGTTACCTACTTTGGTTTTTAACTGCTCACTTTGTCTTTGGGAAATTGCAAAATTTTAATATTTTAGTCTTACTTGTATTACATCCTAAGTTGTTGGAGTTGAAATAGTTCAGTAGCTGGGTTGTATCCACTTTTATTTTTGCAGCAAGATCTACTATAGAAGTATGCCAACATAACACAGTTGTGTCATCAGCATAAGACAACAATTTTGAGTTTGAAATACTAGGAATATCGTTGATATATAGTATAAAAAGTAGAGGCCCAAGCACCGAACCCTGTGGGACTCCATATTGCACAATTCCCTCCTTAGACTTATGCATGCGTTTACAATTACCCTTATAACTTGGAATTTCTATGCACTGCCCTCGATCAGTTAGATAGGATGATATTAACTGTTCTGCCAATCCCCTTATTCCATAGTTGTTCAACCTCAGCAGTAATATTTTGTGGTCAACGCAATCAAAAGCTTTTGTAAGGTCAAGGAAAACACCAGCTACTTTATTCCTATCTTCTAGTCTAGTTATAATATCTCCAAGAAATTCAGTTGTGGCAGTAACAGTTGAGCGGTTCTTTCGAAAACCATGCTGTGTAGGTCTAACAATGTTATTTTCAGCTAGAAACTTGTTTATCCTAATTAGTAGTATTTTTTCAAGCAGCTTGGCTAATGTGGATGTTAACGTGATTGGGCGATAGTTTGTTACTTGGGTTTTGTCTCCTTTTTTAAATATAGGGCGCACTATACTTGTCTTCAAACAGTTTGGAAACTCCCCCTTTGCTATAGAGTAATTTATCAAATGTACCAATGGCATAGTTATTTCTTTTTTACATTGTTTTAAACATTTAGGTGTTATTTCATCCCAACCACTAGATTGTTTATTATCGAATGTATTAATAATTTCTATTACTACTCTTTCATCAGTTGGTTTTAAGTATATACTACCCCTTATGCTTTGTGCTTTATTGCCAATTGGCAAAACCTTGTTTGCTTTGGGAGTTTTTGCTGCTGTAACATTTAAAAAGTGTTCATTAAAAATACTGCATATAACATCTGGATTTTTCTCAATTTTCCCATGATTATTTATCACAATATTTTCATTCTTTTTTAGTTTTAGATTTACCTTGTTTATGATGTTCCAGGCACCCTTAGTAATATTATCGCAAGTATCTAATTGGTGTTTATATTGCAAAGTTTGGATTTCAACTAAATATTTACGGAAATCTTCTTTCAGTTTTTTATACCTATTTTTGTAATGTTCCCGTCCTGTTGATTTGTACCATTCATATGCATCCTTCATTCTATTTCTCAAACATACTCCCTCAGCATTTAACTTCACCTTTTTACTTTTACAAGCATTCTCCCTTTTTGTAATAATTGGACATGCTTCATTAAAATGTATGTTAAATGTTTTGTAAAAACTTTCCCACTTTGCGTTAACTCCTTCCACTGAGTACATCGTCTGCCATGCTTCATGTTCTAGTGCATATTTGAGTTTAGTAATATTTTCATCATGCGTTTTACGGTAAGTAACAAACCCATTTTTTTTTCATCCATATTGACAGTGATGTTATCTATTTGAATGATTTGTGCATAATGGTCTGATAGATGATAGTTACCAACTTCTGATGAGTACCCAGTTTTAATGTTGGTAAATATATGATCAATAATGGTAGACGAGTGGGATGTAACTCTAGTTGGAGTGTTTATCACATCTTTTAGATCATATGTTTTAAGCAGTCCATTAAATGTACATATTCCCTATTTCCAGCAGCCGAGTTAATATTTATGTCACCTAATACAATCAGATTTACATTGGTCTGCAGTACACTATTTAGTACACTCTCAAAAGATTCAATAAAATGTGTCACTGAGGTGCCTGGAGATCTGTACACTCCTATAATTACATAGGCACATTCATCACAACATATCTTAATAGCAGTCAATTCCATGACCATTTCAATACTCATATTACAAATCTTAGGCATTTCCTTGTATATGACTCCATTTTTAACATAAATACCCACACCCCCACCCTTGTGATTTTTCCTGCAGTATATACTTGCTAGATTATAGTTTACAACTTTGTACATATTTACATTATTTTCCATTAGGCCATGTTCAGTTAGAATTGCTACATGTGGATTAACTTCATTCATAACTAGCTCTATGCTATGTACTTTATTACTGATGTGTTGTACATTTTGATGCAATAATTTAATCCCCTTTTTGGCATGTAATAACATACTAGCCTGTGGTATCACAAAGGGGCAATTTATATTAGGAGATATTCCATTTGTTATTAACTTATCTACTGTTGATCTACCGCTGTAATTAAAATCTAGTTTTTTGGTCCAATATGATGTATCACCCTATTCAGAAGTCTACCAAAATTCTCAGTTCCTTTTCTGTTTAAATGCAAGCCATCCCACCCAATATCATACTCCCTGATCCACACATTACCATCTACAAATATACAGTTATTTTGTTGGCATACCCAGTCTAGTGTAGAGTTCACAGCGTCCACATATCGTAAGTCCTGGTCTCTTCTACGCAACACTCCACTAACACACACTTTTGCCTTAGGATATAGATCCTTTGTCACTGCCACAATGTGGTTCATTTTGTCCATGATTTCCTTTGGGGAACTTGATGAGTCTAAATTATTTGTACCCGAGTGCAATATTACAATATCCGGGTCATCCCTGTTTTCTTTTAGCTTCCTTTCAAGATGCTGAATTCTGGATCCTGGATAGCAGTATACTATGGCGTCAGCACCTATATATTTCCCAACATGTCGCACCATGGAGTCCCCCATAATTATCGCTGTTTTCCTTTCATATAACTCATATAGCTCAGCAGGAGGGGCGTCCTTACCTTCACTAGAATCTTCAGATTCCTCTGAAACACTTTTTACTTCACTTTCATTATTTTGGAGCTTAGGTTCTGGCGTACTCTGTTGCAGCGGTAAATATTTATTTCTTAGCGTAATTTTACTGTTCACTTGCGCCTGTTTACCTTGGATTCTTTTATTAGTAATATTTTTCCTTTCCTGTACAACGGTCCAGTGATTTGGTCCGTTTTCATTGCTACGTTCCGTAGGCACGTTTTAAAATTTCTGGTCTGCATTTTCCCGTGTGTTTACCAATATTGTTATGTCTTGTTTTAAGCTGCAAATTTCTTCTCTTAACCTATACCTCTCTTCATTGGCTTTGTCCAGGTCCTTTTTCAGGATTGCAATTATCCTTTGTAGGGACGCGGCACTTTCACAAGTAGTACATGTTCGACTCCCACCTAGTTTTCTTTAATACAGCTCTTCTGTATTCAGTATTACATTACCTTCACTTGTACCATTACATTTAGGTATGTCTTCACCATTTATCACTATATTATCTCCTTCATAAACATTAAATTCACTAATTTGTCTGTTATTTGTATAGCACTGCATAATTTTCTTGTTACTCGCCGCCATCTTGGAAACGTCAAAATAGCCTTTTCCAATGAGAGAAAGGTATAACAAAAGTAATTTTCACCGGTTTAGAACTCTAATGGCTCAGTTTCATCCAAATCTCCGTCGTCGTCATTCTCGGAAACATTATTGTCATTGTCATCATCATCATCATCATCATCATCATCATCATCATCGTTGTCGTCAACAAAACATATCATTAGTGGTTCCTATTCACTGATGATTCCATCTAATTCCTGTGCTTTTCGTATTATTTTGTGCAGATGATTCACTTTCTTCTTCCATGAAGCCGTGTTCACCATCGCCACACCTTCCCGCAAAAGTCTATCCACTTCTACAATTGTGAAGTTATGTTCCCTCACGTAAAAACAAACACCAACAACACTATCAACAATAATAACAAATATACATAACGAATAATACGTAGCTTGCACATAACAGTTTAACGCACGTGTTAGTTCACAAACTGAGCACGCGGTTGGAAATAGCCTGATATTGCAACGGTGCGGCATGAGATTCCGTTGTCAGACCGACCGACCGGAATGCTGCGTTGTGATTGGTTCAGAAAGTCAAACGGGTAAAGCTTTTCAACCCCCATATTGTGCAGTTTTTTAGTTTGAGTGAAGATCTTTTGTTGAGAAGAGGTTAGAGCTTTGCCAGTCTTGCTCGGGCTAGTGTGAGTTTATTTCCATGTGAGTTGTCGATCCGGAAGTACACCGAGATATTTTACTGTTTCTGTCTCAGTTTTCCAGGGTATATGTTTCACTGGGAGCGTTATTGGTAGTGGATAGTACTGTCTGCATAGTGTAAAGATCATTGTTTCACATTTTTGCTGGTTGCGCGAAATACACCAGTTGTCGAACCAGGGTGTAATTAAGCTTAAGTCCTCTTAAATGTGATTTCTGGCGGTGTGGATATTGCGATGTGTTGCGAAGATTGCAGTATCGTCCGTATACATAGCGTTGCAGGCATTCAGATGTGTACAGGTTGAACAGAACTGGTCCCAGGATAGATCTTTGATGAACTCCTGTTGTTATAGGTTTGTTAGAAGAGTGATCACTACCTATGCGGACTGACAATGTACGTTATGACGGAAAGGAGGAAATTATTTTATAGAGGTATTCTGGGATGCCGTTGATGAGCAATTTGTATAAAAGACCCTGATGCCAAACCCTGTCGAATGCTTTAGCGAAATCAAGGAAAGCTACAGGTGTGTGTTCTTTCTTTTCGAAACCTTGTGCCACTTGCGCTCTAATCCGGAAATTTGATGGTGGTTGAATGTTTACGACGAAAACCGAATTGAAAGGGAGGTAAAACTTATACTTCATTGAGGCATTGTATTAAACGCTTCAGTATATTTTTTTCATAGACTTTGTAAAGAGTTGGTAGCGTAATTTTGGATCTGAGGGGCTTTTCCCAGTCTTATGAAAAGTAATAATTATTAGGTGTTTCTAGATTCTGGGAAAGTAACCATGCGTATAAAACTATTGAAAAGTGTGACAAAATAGCTAGTGCTTTGCGAGTCAGATGTTTTAAATCAAAATTTGGAATTAGGTAATGACCAGGTGATTTCCTTGCTGGATTATGAACAAGATTTCTTTTGGTGATGTGAAGTCAATGGGGAGTGGACAGTGGTACAAGAATCAGGAAAAAGTTCAATTTCGTGGTTGAATTCTTCGTTAATTACTGGATTTGGGCTGAAGATACTTTGTAGAGTATTTGCGAATAGTTCCGTCTTCTCAAAGTCGGCTATGTGGTGTTCTCCATCTTGTATTAAGGATGGAATAAGCGTCTGTTCTTTTAATTTTCTTTTGGTTTCCTTCCACAAGGATGAATCTTCTGGTGAAATACTGGAGAGGTGCCGCTGATACGAAGAATATGGGTATTCATCCATTCGTTTTCTGTTTTTTTATTTGTTGTTTCGTTTTTAACTTGTGAGTTGGTTCAAACGATGAAGTTGCCAGGTTTCTCTGTACTTATGACAAATCCGGCACATTTTGTGTGTGTGTGTGATTTTTTTTTTTTTTTTCAAGAGACATATGATGCTAGAGAGCAAAGTTGCATGATAGGGTTTTCTTTGTTGCCAAGGTCTGGCTGGAACAAACGTGTTGAACGCAATATTTGTTTCAAAGTGATTGTTGCTTTATTTGAAAAGAAAGTTTATCCGACGTGCTTTGCTATAAGCAAATTTTCAATAACTTTCTGGTTGAAATCAGAAATGTTCAAAATGTCTTTTTCTGCTAAAAGTGCATTTCAATCAACTGATGAAGCAGTTAGCATCACCAAAATAAGCTGATAGGAATGGTAATAACACCAGCGCCATCTTAAGTTTGGGATATTAATTTACCTTTATGCCTTTTATTACTGAATATATCAAGCTTTTTCAAAAGACGAATAGTAAATATTTTTGGTTCATGCTTTTCTGATGTAATGAAGTTCCAGAAAATCTCTGTTGGTTTCCCATTAGCAATATACTCCAACCATTTAATATATGTTGTAAACGTAACTAGTTTGAAGTAACTAGTTTCGTTCAGTTAGACCACTTGGCTCTCACCTAGGCGGCCCGGATTCAATCCCAAGCGACCACATATGGGATTTGTAGTGGACAAAGCAGCACATAGGCGGGTTTTCTCTGGTTTCCCCTGCCATCACATTCCACCGATGCTTCACCTTCATTCCAGGTATTTTCAATGTCATCGCCTGCAGTGCCAGTAGTAAAAAAGAGTGTTAAACACTATAAAAAATTTCAGTTGCAATGATAGAAAGTCAGCTTTACTGATCTCTAGAGCTCCTCATGCCTTACTTTAAGCATAATCTGCAGGAATTTGTTCTGAATAGTTTTCGAAGTACGCTAAAAAATGGGCCTCACTAGATGGGCTCCTAGTGAAGTGTATAACTCTGCAGTGAAATTCACTAGCCCTCTTAAAACACCAAGATTAGTATGAGGATTCCATTTCATCCTGTCTCCTTAACGCCAATTCAAAGGCCCCCACAAAATTTTAAATGTTTATAGTAAAGTTTAGGACATATCTATTGTTAAAATTCCCCCTATGCGTAAGCATCGATTATCTATACTTCCTGTTTCAGCGTTTTGTAGCGTTAAGTTCCCCAAAGAATAAAACAGTTTTCGCGTGTGCTACAGTTATTTTGCACCTTTTAATTCTCACCGTTAGGTGATCAGTAACTGTCACGCCTGATTTGATCCACATATCCCCTCCGCCAAACAAACATGGAAAGTTAATTTCATGTAGCTCCTAAATGGAGCATAGGGCATTCCTACGACGTTTCCGTAATCAGATTTAAATTTCTAGTTCGTGAGATCGCTGCTATGCACCATGGTGACAAGGGATCTATTCGCAGGGTTGCCAACAGGGTTCAAGTTGCATTAGGGCAAAATTTAGTTTTGACGGATATTATTAGAAATTATTAATCTATGTTATATTGGCTTTCTCTAGAAAAATTCACAGATATGACTCTTTTTGTATCTGAAGAGCAGTATATATACTACTCTGGCATATAAATATTACATTTTACTTCTTCATGGAAAAAGTAGGAAACATTTAAAAGTTGCTGATACCTTTACAACCTCACAGTCAAAATTGACATTTCAGCCTACCAAACACACGTATGAACGTACAATTGTAAAAGCTGCTCTTACATTGTAGTTGATCACTAGGCTTATATCCCTGATCATCTTTCAGATCTAACCATGTTTTTTTTTTTTTCAAGGTGCTGACATTGAGGTGCAATTTCTATTTTTGAAAGAAAATACGGTCATTTTTAATTTTTGCGGATTTTGGGTTGTTGGTCTGACGGAAAAAAATAATTATATGTTGGCAACATTGTCTGTTTTACACCCACCACTGGCACTGTAGGACGAAATCACGACTTGCGGACGCGCAATGGCGGAATTTTCCTCAGGAATCTTTTTTCAATGTTTAGGGTTCTTTTAGGTGCAAATAAACATTACAAGGGATCACATACTTTTACATTCCTCCTTAAGGAAGCCATGTTAAGGATTTTTGCGCCCGAAAAAAAAAAAAAAAAAAAAAACATCATCCTCCCTACGCCAGGTTTTAACCTGTAATCTTCGAAATATGAAAGGTATTTCATTCTATTGTCACAGCCACAAAGTCAATTATGTTTATCATAATTGGTAGATTGAGCTTACGTATATACGGTCTGTTCTTATTTTTTTACAGTCTGCTGGAATGTTCAGAACTGGGGTGAGTAGTTTCAATTGTGATGCTTAAGGACTTGAAACACTGCTCAGAAAAAATCATCTAAATACAATCTAACTTTGCAATTCTAAAACATGTTCGGACAGAGTTTAGCTAAGCAGTGTTTAAAGCACAATCTAATAGGACAATGAACGCGCCATCACCAAGATACCATGTATCTTAGTTGTTCCGTAAATGACAGAAGAATGGTTTGGAAATTTCGACAATCTTTTTCTACCAGCGACATCGAAATTTAGCGTGAGGAAAATTTCAATGCTACTGAAACAAACTTCTTTTTTTTTTTTTCGGAAATACTCTGGCGTGCAAAACCTAAGGAATAGAACGTCCTTGAACATGATAGTTTTAGTGGCCCAGGTGTTATGGTGTGGGGAGGCTTAACGTTGCATGGGCGTACCAACCTCCAAATCTTTGAATACGACACGTCCTTGTTCCTTTTCCATGTGCGTTTTTTCAAAGGTGCATTCGACGAAGACTTCATTTCTATGCATTACAGCGCGCAACACAGGTGGAGGATCTCTTGGAATGACAGGACATTCACCGAATGGACTGGCCTACCCGTTCCCCCGCTTTAAATCCCACGTGACCTGTGTGGAATGATTTGGGGAGATGCTTTGTTGCACATCCACATGCACCAATCGTCATTCACCAGTAGTCAACAGCAAGTGTCAAAGCTTTTAGCAAAATAAGTACAATGATTTATGTTCCTGTGTGCAAGTTGTGAGATGTCATTTGTTGTTTTCAAGTTGAATTAGTTTTACAGTGCAGATTATTAGTGTGTTCAGTCAAATGGATTTATCTTCTAAGCTTCGAAATGCATTGCATTATTTTTTTTTTTTTTTTTTTTTTTTTTTTTATTGTTTACAGAAACAGTTGAGTTCTTATGATTCGTTTGTAGCACAGTTGTGTTATTATATAGTCAGCGATGTCTAATAATGATACAAATTTTCTCTCGCATTCTTCATCATCGCAGTGTGTTATACAACCTACTAAATTGAACACCAAAAGTCCCTAAGATGAGGATTTTATCCTTCCGAGAAAGAAACCCAGAGGACCCACTTCTCAAGCTAGCCACAGATATGTAGTAAACCTAATGGATGTTCACAATAAATATGCCTGATTAGAACCAAAACATCATCAAATTAAGCTGATGGGCATGGTAAGCGCCATCGACATCGAATAACGACCAGTAAAGTTATTACTCAGCAGAAAGGGATAATTAAGAATTGTTCTCACTGCGAGTTTAGATTTTCGTGCATTGACTGTCTTTAGTGGCGAGTCTCAACTGAATATCACACCTTTCGTGATCCCAGTTCCTAAAAGCTGGAAGTTATTATTCCAAATGTTCCATATTCAATAACCCCCGAAGAAATACTATCACATCTTCATTCTCAAAAGCTTCCAGTTTCTAAAATCATTCGACTATTCTATAAGGATAATCAATCTATGCCCTCGTGTGCAGTCGAATTGGACAACTCAGATCACGCTAAAGAACCTTCGGCATGATGCAATATGCGTTAGTTTCTGTTGAATATCGCCATACATCCTTGGACGTTCCTCAATGTGCCAAGTGTGAACGGTATGGTCACACAAAATACCTCTGTCGTCTTAATCCCCAATGGTTGAAGTGCCTGGAATCACACCACTAGTTCTACTAAAACCAAATAGCAATAACCTCAGTGCGTGAATGCAATGGTACCCTTGCCGAAAGACAAGGGCTGTTCTTATTACACTCTCTGTGGTGCAATGGTTACCATGCTGACTTCATATGGTCGCTGACTTCGATGGTCGCGGGTTCAAACCCGGCGGAGGGCGATGGATGTTTTCGGGCGTAAAAATCCTTAGCATGGCTTCCGTCGGAAGGGAAGTAAAGCCGTTGGTCTCGTGTCGTAAATTTACGGCACGTAAAAGAACCTCAAGCCTGATAGAGAGGCCTCTATGCACAATTAAGCGGTCTTTCACGCTCAATTTAGAATAGGACGCTGAGAACCACAGCAGTTAAAGAAGGTCCATAAATAAAACGCAATTTTTCTTATTACTTAAATCTTCTCAATAAAGCTACCAGTGAAACTTCTCAATTGCGGCCTAATTCTGAACGCCACAATGTGCCTAATCCACCACCGCCGTCGTTGATGCAGAGCACTTTCCCAACTTGCCACCTCGGCCAGCTAGCTAACAGAGTCAGATGTCTAAAGAAAGTCCTACCCACAAATACTTCACACTTCACTGACTCGTGGCCTATGTTGATCAGGGCTTTTAAGCCATGCCTCTCTCATATCAAATCTTTTCTAATTTCACTATTCCAGGAGCGTTTTCAAAATGAATAGTCCAGTTCGTGATTTGTTCTCTCAGCTTGTTTTACTAAACTGAGACACCAACAGTTTAAAATCTAAGTGAGCTGCTTTTCTTCAATTTTTATTTCGACACAGTGTTGATATTGCTTGTATATCTGAAACCCATTTTATTCCTTAAGAACAATTCACTCTTCCTGATTACCATATTTATAAAGCTGGCCGTAACGCCCATACAGCTTCTCTTTATTGTTTCATCTCCTGTGATCTTGTTTGGTAACTTATATGGTAAGCACGTGCAATGGGTTGTTGTATAACCATTCCTGCCAGGAAGCGTTCTCTCGGCGGCCGATCACAATTTATATACTCATTCTAGCTCCGACAGATCCTACCTACTAGTTCTATAATCCTGCTGTCTCACCGGACATCTTAGATGTGGCGCTTTTGAAGAACATTAGTCAGCCCTTACGCATGTGTTCTGCTGTTGAAATGGAGTCTGATCATTGCCCAGTCATCTCTACGTTTCATTGTGAAATGCAACGTGCTTCGTTCCGTCCTCGCCTAATCCAAAGAATGGTGAACTGGGAATATTTTCAGAGGGAGTTGGATTTGGAGCTGCAGGCTGTATGTTGCTTGCGGACCTATTCTAATATTGATGCTACAGTACAGCATTTCCCGAAATCTGTAATCAGTGAAAATTATTAGCGCTATGGCACGTTTTCACGAGAATGCTTCTAGCAATCAAACACTTCCCTCAAGAATTGCAGCACTGTTAAAAGCTAAACATAAAATGCGTAGAGAATGGCAATCTCATAGATGACCTTGACAGCGACAACAACCAAATTAATTCGACAAGCGCGGCGAGCTCTAGTTGAATGTCGTTATGCTACTTATCAATAACACGTGTCTAACCTTTTGGCCGAATATTGCTGTCTATGGAAGGCGACGAAACGGGTGTCCCGGGAACCTACTATTATACACCCTTAAAATTCCAGGACCATGTTTATGAACACGAAAATGCAAGTGTGAGCTAATGGTGAATATATTAAAAACTACATTAATGTCCAATTCCAATGTGCGTTTTGTGTTCAGTCAAGAAAATAAAATTACGCGTGATGCATATTCCTTAGCTGCGAAGCAACTCAACTGAACTCCGACCAGAGAACCGCGATAGATTTTTTATAATCTACTCACTCAAAAATCTCCAAGTCATGATCTTATCAAACAAAATGTTTTAAAACAGCTTACTACTAAGGCGTAGGCTTACTTAGCCTCTATATTTAATGATGCTTTTCGCCTGGGATATTTACCACTATCATGGAAACATGTGAGATTATCGATCTTCCAAAATCTGGACTATCGCCTTCCTTACCTTCTAGTTATCGTCCTATCAGTCTATTACTCACACTTTCCAAACTTTTTGAAAAAGTTTTGCACAAACTGTTACACAAAATTTTAACCGAAAACGCAGTGATACCACCACAACAATTCTGCTTTTTCAGTTACTATTCTACAACTCATCATCTTCTGCGATTATGTGAGACCGATGCTTGTGGTTTTGAGTTCAAATAGCGCACAGTCGCAGCATTTCTGGATTTCAAACAAGCTTTTGATCGATGGTGGCACACCTGTCTGCTCTATAAACTTCAGAGCATTGGGTTACCGGATTATCCATGTGATCGATAGCTTTCTCTCACGTGTACTTTTCAAGCACGGATTGGTTCTACTCTATCCTCTGTGCGGCCAGTAATGTCAGGAGTGCCTCAAGGTTCCATTTTAGCACGTCTGTTGTTTAATGTCTTCACCAATGATATACCCACCTTACCCATGTCAACATCGCCATATACCTGCGGTAAAATACGTAGCAAAAACGGGCGTTAAACACTATCATTATCGCCATTTACGCTGACGAAATTGCCATTTTTACAGCGCACTATGATTGATACCGTAGTTCACAGACTATGGACGTCTCTTAATGTACTAATATCCTGGATTGATAACTGGGGGACTTTTTTGATCCACAAGAAATGTGAAACCATGATTTTATATTACGCCGCCCTCTGTTCCCCTCCTATTAATTTACAGAATATTCCCATAACCTAGAAACGTGCCGATGACACTTAAATATCTTGGTCTGCATTTTGATCGCCGACTGACCTGGAATTCTCCCATTAATGCAAAATTAAATTTCGCTTACTCCAGATAACGTAAATTATATCCCATTATCAACTGCAAGTATTCTTTGCAATTTACAAGTAATATTTACTTCGTTCTTTACTCACATATGCTTGTCCGATTTGTGGCGGTGCAGCCGCAAAAAAATTAACTGTCTGCAGGGCTTTCAAAATAAAGTTTTAGTGTTTATAGTGAATGCACCTTGGTATGTCAGAAACACTCACATACATCATGAACTTGAACTCAGTACTTATATCTGCACACATTTGATCTCAGGCTCACGCGTTTTTACAGCATCTTCACTTAGTACGTGGCGCACCTCTTGATACAGTTCCTCGGATAAAGAGTCGTTTCTCACAGGACTTGCTGATTCCTTCAGGAAGTGATTAAGAAGATCAGGTGAAGCAACAGGTATAAAATCATCTGTAACTGTTTAGTATCAGAGGGGCCTCAAGTGGCTGACGTCACAAGTGGTAATCTTCGTTGTTACTTTTAGTTATGCTGCATTTTATTCCAAATCTGAATAGCACTATCAATATTAAATTAATCTAATACATTAAAAACAAACTTCTTACCAACTTTTGGCTAGCAGAGGCACGATACAGAGAAATCCATTGCTGTCCGTGATAATCAGACACCCTTTCAAACAGTGTCTCTCTTTTTGTAAATCTAGAGGACCATCATATGGCGTAGTTACTTTAGTGTAACTTATTTTCTGCGAATAAAAATGTCATTCGTCTTCTCCTCATTGCATACTTCGGTTACTTGCCTACTGTAGCATACGGAGGCAGTTTTCTTGTGTGATTCAAGTTTCAACGAGGTGTGTTACTTGGCAATGGCTGAGCATGCAAATGTTACTTTCGACCTTAGGTTTTGCACACCCGTGCATTAATGAGTTTTAGATAGAATATTAGGAAGTCTTGGCTCACTTTAAAACAGAACATGATAAAGTTTTATACATAAACATATTTCAAATAAATTAATTTATAGCTGACAAAGCAAAAAATTGATTTCCATAACAATTTGAAAAATACCTGCAGCAATTATTTTGTTGAGCCCTAAAATGCGGTAGGAATCAGTTAATGTGGTTCCTTATAAAGGCGCTAAGGCGCGCGCCCCCTCCAAAATGTAAAGGCACTAAATTAACCTTGCGGATATTGAGGCCAATTTATTTTTAATACCAAGAGGAAATATCATATGGCGGTAAAACTGATGCTTGTATACCTACTTCGCGGTGGTGATGAGTTTAATGCCGGACTATTCCACTTGACAATTATTGGTATGTAACAGCGAAGGCGAGAGTGTGAAGGAAGATTGACGTGTATGTGTTCCTCTTCGTGACTTACGTATTTTCCCGAGTAGTTTTGTAACTTCTGTTCTTACTTTAATGTTCTTTGTGGAGTAAACGTTACTTAAGCGTAGTGCTGAAGGTGGCTTTATAATTGTATTGAACCAAAGACATTTGGACAACTCAGTACAATCACTTATGGAAGTGAAGTTTTAAAGGGTAAAACTTGGGGTGCGGCTGGGTGCGGAATAGGATTGAAATCTTTTCGTAGACGGACATCCGAATTCTTAATAGAAACTCTGGAAACTAAAAGAAACGAGAACCGCATTTGAAGACACAGCTTAATTCTAAGGACATATACGAAGTACATAGCTGGATCTGTGTTTGTGAAATTCAGAAGTCCCTTTTCTGCTACCCGTGTGCTTTGTTTACTCTTAAATGTGCCAATTTTTGTGGAAAATAAAAGGAGTGACTGCCTCTGAGGTCGAGTGGACAGCGTTCTGGCTTCTCATCCAAAGGTCCCGGCTTCTATTCCGGCTGGGGCAGGGACGTTTTCTTTAGAACAGTAAGGAGGTGGATTAGACCAAACCGGAAGTGGACAAGGACCAATACAGTGAAAACCAAAGGCTTTATCCTTTGGACCACTCGCCAAGGATCAGTGGCCTACTAAGGACCATTGTGTTATAGCCAAGCTTTTCCTAATTGGCGCTAGTGTCGACTTTCGTTTTTGGTGTAATCCATTTGCTTGTTGTTTTAGATGGATATATAAAGCACCGGAGAAGGAGTTGGAGGGCTACATAGTTGAAGAAAAAAAAGTGAGTTTTTTAACTTATATAATTGTTTTTATTGACACTTTTTTTTAAGTTATATAAATGGTTGTATTGACATTTATAGAGGCAACATTATCTGGTTTGTTTTTATGGAAGTTAATATTGTCTTGCTGGAACAAATGGGTGTCCTGAAGGGGTGTTTGGAAAATAAACAGTATAAGGTTTGTAAATGCGTTCTCCAACCATTCGATAATACCCTTCATAGTTGTCGTAGCACTTCGTGCAGTCTATACGAAATGGTGGATGAGGTCCACAATTTAGAGACGTAGGGTACCCTTTGTAGGGCGGAAGACAACTAGAGTACCAAACTTTAGGATAGTGGTCAGTGCATCTTCTCCACTTGTCGAACATATTTTTGCAGTCTGGTGTGAGTTGGTCCCAAACTAGGTCGATATCCTTCGGAGGGAAATCCTATAGTTAATCGCCCAAATCGGTGATGATAGTTCGTTCATGGGAGTCCAGGAACCAGAGTTGCAATCGACCTTGATGTATTTACACTTAATGTGGGTCATGCCTAAAAAGAGAGAAAAAACATGAAAAAGGGAACTGGGTAGTGGAAACATGAGCGCATGAATGAGTGAAGAAATGAATTTTATTGTTGAATCATATCTAGCGAACACAATTGAAAATGTCTAACAAAAGGTGCAGGGCCGTCAATGTGGAGGCGCTGCCAGGTTTGATTCCAGTGAAATTTACATCTTTTAAATTTTGAAAAAAAAAAAAAAAAAAAAAAAAAAAACAAGTTTACATTCCGAATTTAGAGCGTTACAGACTCGATTAAAATTGTAAGGTGGACATTTTTTCAAATAAATTGGGTCGAGGCGAGCAAAAACTAGACGTTTGTTATCGGGCAGGGGTTGAAGACTGCGAAAAACGTCGAAGTACTTACACATTACGCCGGCCATATTTGTGGTAAAAAGGAAAAAATGGGCACAGCAGGGTATAAATGTGGTGGTAAAAAGGAAAAAAAGAGGTCAAATATGCAGTGGGTGTTAATTTTGATGATATGCCTTGTGGTTGTGGCGTGGGCAGAGGAAAGCTATGTGAGTTTGGACGATGCGGATTTAGGGTGGATGATGAAACAGGGTTACTGAAAAATGCAACTATGTGTCAAAAGAATCTCAGTTTAACGGCTAATTGCAGTTATGTATATGTAAAAAGAGCCGAATGCAAGTTTAATTCAACGATGATGAATATGAAGGGGTTGAAGTATGTATAGATTGTTTGAAATCGGTAATGTGGTGCGGGGGAGGGAACCGTTGTGGGTTGTTAGAGTACATTACTTTGGATACGGGGAAAATGGGCACGAAGTAAATGAAAAATGCGAATGCATAAAGAGGAGGTGGAAGGGGGAGGATGTAAGTTTTTTTTTTTGGAACTCTAATAAAATGTATAAGGCAGGTGATGTAAGTGTAAAGGTAGAATTGATGGATTGCAGCAGGTTGTTCGAAGAGTTTAATGTGCCAGATGGAATGGAAATGAATTGGAAGATAACACCGGAGGAAACCGAATTAATTTTCGCCTATAATATTTTATATGAGGTCAACAGTTATTTTTCGGAGCACTACATGTTAATGTTAGGAGAATGCGGAAACGGGCAATGGAACCTAAACTTTTGAGGAAGAAGGATAGCGGGAAGAGTGAAACGGGGGTCTAGATGGAGTGCAGAGGGTAATTTATGGGTAAGTTCCGAATGTGCAGGACGGGAGTCGAACGGAGAGACAAAGCGGGTTTTCTGTAGGAAGCATTAGGAAAGCTGCAATTGATAACTGCAAAAAAAAAAAAAAAAAAAAAAAAAAAAAAAAAAAAAAAGATGAATGCGATGAAGGGAAACATGAGAAAATAATGGGAGGGGAAGATAAAATGTAAGGTCAGGGAATCTGAGGTAGCGATGTCACACAAGGATGACTGCGAAGGTTTTTACCTGGCTAGAAGCCCGAGAAGATTTTGAATTAACATGTTTAAATGTCCCAATTTTTAGTCGGTATAAGAACAGGAATTTTTAATAACTGAATGTTGCATAGAGCACCCCCCCTTTGAGTAATCACATTGTTAACGTTATAGCTGCATACTACTATACGGATGATGTCATTTGGCCCTTGGTACACTCTACCCGCCACCACTCCCGTATTCGGCAGCTGCCTTATTTTCCCGTTACGTAGACGGTATCCAGGGGGAACCTCTATTCTAAATTTCGTATCGATGTCTATGACCTCCCCCCTGTAACTTCGATAAAACGAGGGGCATATAAAATTAGCCCCCCATCGGCTGACATGCTGGGGGGATCGCCCCCGGATACACTGGGCTCAATTGCAGAAATTGAACGTTGTCAAGATAGGCGTCAATAACGTGATACTCCGTCTGAAAAAATAAGAATATGCCATAAGAATAAAAAACATGAAGAAATAAGAAGAAGCAAATTAGTTACAGTAAAAGAACAGATGCAAAGATGAAAAGCTTCATTGCAGCGATTTTGGGTCGAGCGAAGCATACGCCCGATGCTTTAAGGAAGGTGGAGAATGTTTGCACAGAAAGCATTCACAGGAGTTGGAAAGGCAATCGAATTTGGATAGTTGTTTTAAGACATGCATGAAAGTATGACCAAAGTGCCCCCAATTGAAAGAGCGTCGATATGATGAATAAATCGGAATTTAAGGGTTCTGTAGAATTTAAGTATCCTACAATGCCAAACCGGTAAGTGAGCTAATGCGAATAATTCGATAGTTACGCCATACCTCCTCTTTTCCCCTCCATTTTTCATTTTCTAAATGCCTACTACGGTTCTAATTGGCACTATAATACGCGTAGGTTACAGGGTGACCATTCCTCTACGTGTGGAAATTACGTAACAGCATACATCTCCTATCGCTGTTGCAGTGTATCACCCTTCATCTTTTTCTCAAAATTCAAAATTTTAAAATTTCAAATTACCATTTAAAGGACACTCTCATTGCGAAATCGCATTCCACTAGGTGTTCCTCTTCCTCCTCTGCACAAATCTGTCAGCACCTCTTTGAAGGTGTCATACACATGCGCTGGTTTCTCACTCGTCATCTCTCCTTTGACCATGTAAGTACTCTTCTCTCCTTTGTTGTTGTTGTTTTTTTTTTTGTCTTCTCTCTTTATACGCAATTGACGGTTTTTTTATTTTTTCAGAGAATCCGTACATTTCCTCAACGATTCTCGCACCAAGTGCCTCTCTACAACCTCCTCGCCAGAGTTCACCGCCACCATCGCTAGCTGCGGTAAACCTTTATCTGTGGCCCTATCTTCGGACCAGTGGTTGCATTTCGTCAAGGACCTTGGCACAAAGATTGACGCCCATTTTAACTCAAAACAAACGTCTTCAAGCGAAATCGTCTCAGATTCCATTTCGGTTCATTTGAAACGCCATTTGGCAAACCCGCCATTGTCTTCAAACCTGCTGGTCTTGCTCTTAAGAACCAAGAATGGAACAGACTAAACTACCTTTCGTCGAAATAATGCGGCCATTCTATATCAAAGTTCTGAACTCAAACTTCTACAAATATTAGACAACCCACAGCTTCCTAAACCCTCTTATTCCAGCTCACAATTCAATTCTTTGAGTTCTGCGATGAAAATCCGTTTCAACGGATTACCTTTTCATTCCCCTCCCACTCCATCACTGTTTCCTCTCTATTCACCTTCTATTAAACTTTCCTTCATACTCCCCTCAATCACTTTGTCTCCTATCGTCGCACCATGAAGAACATGCGCAGTGTGCTCCGGGACCCCCAGCAGCGGACAAACTCCTCACATCATTGGCGTCAAGGACCTTCACCTCAACGGGCTCTACACCATCGTCAGTGCCAGATCTCTGCATACACAGTACGGGTGAAAATCTGTCCTTAGGCTACAAGACGGTAGGGAAGTCTTCCTACCATCGGCCTACAGTGACCTCAACGAAGATTCCCTAAGCCAACTCAACGCTCCTCCTTTCAACATCATCTATAAATTAATAGAGTGCGTTCCAAACACCAACGACTAACAGAAACACATATTGACCTTCAGCGAAGTATCCCATGCGGAATGACGTGCACCACGGATTACTTTGATATTGATAACTACCCCTTCCTCAAGCATATTTCTTTATCTTTCTTTAATGTTCAAATGTCTAATCTTTTTCCAATTTTTATTTTTAGGATATAGCCTCATGACCAGCCTCAGGTTCTCGGTGTTTGCAGACATGGACGTGAATGGGAACTTCGTCGATCATCAACCATTTCACTTGATTTCCACCACTGTTGATCGATTTGGCTCTATCAAGAGGATCACCACCGAACTCAACATATCCAACGCCACCATCATCCAAATGTCATTCATCACTTCCAAAATATCTACAGAAATAGACAGAGATCCCGTATGGAGCATATCCGTCGCAAACGAAACCATCTCACCCTCCAACTCTACTACCCTCCTTCCTCCTGTGTACATTTCCTCTTACAACCCAAACCTCAACTTCTCCCACATCTCCTTTACCTGTCAAACAGACGAAGATCAGCAAGATTCGTGTATTACCTTTTTAAAAATATTATTTGTACAGTAATCATGTATTTTCTAAAATATTATTCTGTTCAATAAACATGCATGCCATTTTATCAATAAAGATTTAATGAGGTGCATTGCACCATAAACCGCATGTCAACATTAACGCCAATTACGGAAAACCTTGGCTATAACTCAATGGCTCTTAGTAGGCCCCTGGTTCTTGGCAAGTGGTCCAAAGGATAAAGCCTTTGGTTTTCACTATATTGGTCCTTGCCAACTTCCGGTTTGGTCTAATCCACCTCCTTACTACTAACCAGAAACATTCCTTATCCTTCACAGAGTCTTAATGCTTGTGAGAGTGGAGTGTGTTTAATTGTATAAAACCGAGAACCCAACTTTAAGAAACACAAAGTTCGTAGGGATAAAGACCAGCAGTTGTTTCTCTAGTCATAGCTCCCGATATGACCATAGAAGTTAAAGATGGCTATACATATAAAAAAAGTAAGAGGAGCTCTAGCTGAAAGCTTACTGCCGTCAAAACAGCCTCCGCTAGATGTTGGCAAACTAACCAGGATTCAGCTTGTAATTTATAGACGGTTATGGCTGAGCCAGATAGGTAGGTATGAAAAATACGGTTGCTCTAGTACTGTGAAGTAAGCATTCGGGCAGCGGCGGCTGCTGTGTAGGAGCACAAGAGCACGTGAACTTCCATTATTTCTTAGTGGATCTCGTTTTTGTCTTTCAGGAAACATTTAATAAAATGCGCTATCCGGTGCCACTTGTTTAAATACACCGCGCTCTGCTCTTCAGATTGAACACAGCCGAGAACCTGAGTATGTGGCAACAACGCTTGTAGCACAGGCCTCTTGTGCTAGCGTATAACTAACGTTTAGCAGCTCTGCGCTTGCGCGGGCAACAAAGCAGCTTGGAATTTTACAGCCAGAAATGAGCACAATGCGATCGTGTACTTTCGTTCTCATTAACACCTCCAGGGTTCTGTTTATCAGCGGGAGGTGCTGCTATCTTTGAGATTTAGTTGAAACTATCCGGAAGTGCAATTGCAGTCTTTGTGAGCTGCTCTATTTTTCTTAGTAATTTGCATTTTATGCGAGAGTTAAGCTTAAGAGAGAGTTAAGCTTAAGAGAGAGTTAAGCTTAAGGGAGAGTTAAGCAGTTCATAACAGAAAACAACCTCAACGAAGAAACTTTTCCGCAACTAACCGAGCTACTGAAGATTGTTTTCACTACGACCATAAATATATCAGAACCAGAAATATGCTTTTCCACAATAAAAAGCATTAAAACCTTTACTAGGAATACGATGGGTGAAGACCGACTTTCAGCACAGGCAACGCTTGCTATTGAGAAGAAACTGGTCAACAGCATAAAATACTTTAATCACCGAGTGATAAAAAAGTTTGCACATTTGAAAAACCGGCGCATGGAATTTCTGTACAAATAAAGTTGGTGTTAATTGTGTAATTTAAACAATGTAAATGTTAACTTCTGCAAATACCATTCTTCACATGAACTGCATTACAGGACTTCACCCCTTCATCACCTCATATTGCTGTTAACTCTCGGAGACTAAGAAATTCAACATCTTTACAGTACTGGGTGGGTGAGGATTTGTGTAACAAACTTATAATTCTTGTTATTAGGCACTATCATTGTTTCTAATATTACTGGATTTGATGTTGCGGCGACGGCGGTAGCAATAGTTGCAGCGGCTGCGGCGGTGGTAAATTGCTGATTTTGTGAACACATACATTTTTAATCCACGAGCCGCCACTGCATTCGAGCGTGCAAATTTTCATAGTTTATTTCAAATTCGCTGCAATCGCTTCTTGTTGCTACATGAAGATGACAGTCATCACGTTGGCAATAAATAAATACATCTGTATAATATTTAAATATATACCTCTTTACTCCATAATTTGTGCGTAATAATTACATAGGTGTAACCAGGGAGGTGTTTTAGGGGTTGGAGGCGCCCTTTTTAAAAAAATGTAAACAATGGCAAATTCCTATACTGCAACATAATCTGTGAAAATGGGTGGTCTGAATAAAAACGAGACCCGTCTTAAGAAATTGCTAGCAGAAATTGTGAGACGCAGCTAATCTTGAGATGTGTCTCGATAATTTTGTATGAATTAAAATTTCCCCTCCGAAGTGAGACGCTCTACCTGCGTTTTCTTTTAGTATGGAAGGTTTATTTCAGCATGTATGATTCAATTTATACGATTTATACTGTCTAAAAGGAGAAGAAAACATTACTTCTTAATCGTGTTTCGTGGATGTTTAAAAAAAAACTATATAGTAAAAGTGTAATTGTCAGAAAATTAAAAATTTGCAATGCCGGATATAACAAGATTTAGGAAACATTCTTATTAGGGATTATAATAAAATTTAATTTAGGAAAGAAAAACTATTTTTAAAGCAGAATAAAACAAAAAATCTGACGCTCCATTCACATGATTTTCTCTAGCTGTTCCACACACAAACCATTATTACAAAACATTCTTTTATCTACATCATTATCGATATAAACATTAGCAGAATTGGTCTTAATGCTTTCTTCTTTGTGAGTAGACGGGGAATAAGATAATACACAAGACTAAATCATAGTAAAAACCTTTAAAGCTGATCATTTATGTGAAACAAGTTTGGTTTGCTTTGCATGACAGGTAGAAAACTAGAGAGACGAAATGAAGTAAGCTACCTATTTTAGAACGGTTGATGTACTTCATAATTGAAACCAATAAAAAGAATATCTTGATAATGACCAACTTTAAAAGAAAAACGTATATGACATACATTATGTATTTTAACGAGATCTACACTTTTGTGTAGTGTTTGTCTATCTCTTACGGTTTATCAGTTATGCAAAATTCATCCAGAATAAAGAAGTCTTCAAAGGATATTCCTAGAAAATACAAGATACACATTTTATTTCTGATGCAAATATCTTTAATATACGGTATTTTTAATCAAAATTGTTAGAGCCATTTTTGAGAAAAAATTCCAAATATTTTT
Organism: Hymenopus coronatus; assembly: GCA_030762935.1. Lineage (NCBI taxonomy): Eukaryota > Metazoa > Arthropoda > Insecta > Mantodea > Hymenopodidae > Hymenopus > Hymenopus coronatus. The sequence continues at coordinate 83,197,406 of CM060883.1, forward strand.
CCACCTAAAAGGTAGTTTGGGATGGGAGACCTTCATCAAAAGCTCTGTGTCTCGCCCTTGGAAGATGCTATGCATAAATACCAAGTTTTGTATTTGCAATGTTTACTGAAACCTACTTTAATTTAATAATCAGCACACATATTTTTCTTTGAGCTATGCACATACACGGACCTTCTTCTATTTTTTTTTTTGAATCGGTATTTCAAAGCACGTTGCCATTGAAATTTCGACATCGAATTTTTGGGTGGAATAAATACCTTTTCCATTTACTATGTACTTTATATGTACATACGTGATAGCGAAAGTAAAAAAGCAAATGCTTTACAAAAGACAACACGTCTATACACACGAAAGAATAGAAAGGGTCCTTGAACTTGATAGGAAAAACAAATCCCCTGAAAACAGTGAAAACTAAGAATAAAACATTAAAACAATGTTATTTATGTATTTATTATTTATTTAATTACTTTGAAAGAGGCATGCTTCTACAAAAAAGCCACTTTGTTAAAGAGTGCAAAAACTTATTTTTGTAGAATATTATAACAAGTATCATTTATCATGTGCCACAAAAGATAAACCTGAAAGTGAGCAGAGCACTTATATGTATTAACATAATGATAATTCGATGAAACTAAATTGAAATAATTCGAAGACTTGTACTTCTTAAAACACCCGTAGTTGCTGTTAAGTATATTATTGTAATATTGCTTTATTTATAACAGCCTACTCGTGTAATCACTTATTTTTCTTGTTATTTAATCCCGTTATCACACCATAATCAACTTCATGTTCATGATCAACATTATAAGCTGGTCTTCCTGCCGTTACTCCTCCCCACAGTCATGGACCAACAATCTCTTAATTATGTTCCTGGAATTGTTTATTGTGGGGAACCACACAATATACACAAACGAAGGTACTATGTAGCTAACGTTACTTTTTATTGAATCGTTTGAAAACTATTTTGCCTGGCAAAAGTATTTCTGTACTAATACACGTTCCTTGGCAAGATACCTACATAGGGTATATTTGATATCCTTAATCTCCATCGTTAAGAAATAGCGCAGTCATATTATTATTATTATTATTATTATTATTATTATTATTATTATTGTTGTTGTTGTTGTTGTTGTTAATATTTCTGCAGACATCGGAATTTTGCTCCTGAATAGAACTATGCCATTTGAAAACAACGCCTTTTCTGGTTTTCAGGTAATGATTTCGTCTACATGGAATTTCTGTTTTTTATAATTATGATATGGGTATAATCCAAAGCTCCAATTGCATCAACATCTGGCAACATTTGCCAGAAATTTGATCCTCTCAAATGCTCGTACCTTTGCGTAGTTACAGCCAACTTTCCAAAAGGTTTTGGATATTGAATACTGAGAGGCCTCTGTATCTTCTGCGATGGCACACCGAAAGCCAGGGTTTAATCCCTACGATGGACTTGTCAGCATTCTGGCTTCTTATCCAAATGTCCCAGGTTCCATTTTCGGCTGCGGTAGGGAATTCTTTTTTACTTTCTCTACACGTACTATGTACATAGTGTATAGAGAAGGTATTGTACTCCACCAAAAATTCGATACCGAGATTTCACCCGAAATATATGTTTTAGGGTCCCCTGTATCCAAAAAAAGTATTTTCAGAAAAAGGTCCATGTGTGTGTGTCCGTGTGTCCGTGTGTTCGTGTGTCTGTGAACACGATAACTCAAAAACGAAAGTCGGTAAAATACCAAACTTGGTATTTAAGTTTAGTATCTTCCAGGGATGCGACACGAAGATTTTGAGAAAAATCCCCCCACTTCAAACTACCCTTTACATCGAAAAAATTTAAAAAAAAAATTATTTTCTCAACAATGGCTCCAACGATTTTGATTAAAATATGGTATATTAAAGCTATTTACCTGACTAATAAAATGTATATCTCGAACTTTCTGGGAATGGCATCTGAAGACTACTTTCTTCTGGATGAATTTTACGGAACTGTGCATAACTGCTAAACCGTAAGATGGACAAAAGCTTACTACATCTAAAATGTAGAGCACGTTAAAATACACAATTTATGTGATACACTGTTTTTTTTCAATGACTTGATCATTTTTAAGATATTCTTGGTTTTTCGTTTCTGCTTTGAAAAACATACTTTTCTCATACAGGAATTTGTTAGCTCCTGCGCATACAAAAAAGGAACTTCAGTTACATAACAAACAGGTTTTGGCTATCATTTTAGCTATGGTACTCTCTCATTTTGCTTCTACTTACAAGGAAGCAAATAAGACTATTTCTGCTAATGTTTCTCGATTTGTATGAGGTAAATAGAAGCATAAGCTTTTTAACTATAATTTGTTGCAGAGATGTAGAGAAAGTCATGTGAATGGTATGCATCAGATTTTTAACTGTAATAATCTTCTATGCCTACAGAGTTTCTAAGTATGCTTGTGTGTGTCTGTGTTTAATAGTATGCAACTAAAAAAACGCGTTAAGAACTTTACAGTTCAAAGAAAATTCACCAGCAGTTGTTTCTAAAGTAAATTCCTCGATATAACTACAGAAGCTATAGGGGGCTATATAAATGAAAAAGAATAATGACAATGTTCTAATCTTTGCTCGTTCCTAATCTCTTATTCTTATCACTCTGGGAAGAAATGTTGTACAAGCCACAGCACATTTTGTTTTAATCTTGAAGTTCGCTATAATTTACTTCTTCAGAATTCCTTCTGGTTTAATAAAGCTTCCTTCTGTGCTAAAAAAACACCAAACTGGTACCAAACTGCCTATAATTTGTTGCAAGGGGCAGCGTCTCAAGTTTTGAGACACCTTCTGAGGTGTCAAATCACAAGATTTGGAATTACTCATTCCAAAACCTGAGCCACGTCTCATTACGTAAGCGCGTGAGACGTAGGTCGCTATCAAGGTCATCTCCATCCTGAGTCATCGAATTTTATTCATACTAAAGTGAGACAAATAGGACCAATGATTTTCTTTATTCCTAAAAGTTTGAATTTTGGGCAAAAATTCTTTTTTCCCGTCTCGAAAATGTATTCATACCATCCAATTAAACAAGATTTAAGAATATTCAGGATGAATTCATATTTAAAATTTGAATTTACGCAGATCGTTTAAAAAATGGTCCCTATACAAAACCTTCCCTTTAATATTTTTCTGGCTTCGCTACTGCATACATGCAGGCTCTTCCCTTTATTGTTGCGATGACAGAAAATGAATTTGTATACCAAGCTGAAGAATAACATTTAAGGCTCTGGCATATACTTTATGTTCTGTAAAACAGTTTAAGGTTCCAAAAACCTTATACTATTTAAACTATTTCAATGATTTGTAATTTTTAATTAAATAAAAATTGTTGACCCCTTCTTATTGGTTTGCTAAGTAAAGTGAAGTTCGTTCTGTATAAAACCTTAAATTTGTTTGTAATATAACAGTTTCATGCATTATGTGTGTATAATACAAATGGTATCACCTCAATGGTTTAAAAGTCATTTATATTATGATAGATGCACACCATTAATTTTAAATCTTCTGTTGGTATTTATGGCTGTATTTAGGTAATATCTCCAGAATTGTGCTCTGTATGTAGTAGTTGTGTAAATGCATGTGTAATATTATTGCTCGTTTTAAAACGTGAGTGTGAGAACTTTGTGTAAGATTCCAAACCACAGAATAGAGTTTCCGAAGTTGCTTACCTTGAGACCGTTAATTAGCCCCGTAGTAATAATAACTATCAGTCTATTAATTATATATATATATATATATATATATATATATATATATATTTATATGTAACGAGAGTTAACATTTAATAAGTTGTATGCATAGGGACCAAGAAGAAAGTTGTTTACTAGAAAGTCACTCAGAATCATAACGCCAGACTGGATAGAGGGGTGAGAAGTTGCTTCTTTTGTGAAAGTCACGTAGAAGTTTAGTATATGGGGAAACCACAGTTTAAAGTAAACAAGGGGACTTTTTCTTTATATTCGTGGTATCACGTAATTATTATGACACATTCTGGGAGATTTGCAATGATTTTTGGGTAATGATGGTGCCATTTTAGCGGACCTTCTTACCAATCAGAAAGAAGCCACCATGACACTTTTTTCCGTATATAAGACGTAAGATTCAGCACATCGAGGTCGTTGCTAAGAAATCATGCGTGGGAGACGCCACGTCGGTCGTTGCTAAGAAATCACGCGTGGGAGACGCCACGTTGGTCGTTGCTAAGAAATCACCTGTGGGAGACGCCACGTCGTCGTTGTTAAGAATTACGCGTGAGAGAGGCCACATCATCATTGTTAAGAATTACGCGTGAGAGAGACCACGTTGACCGTTTGTTAAGAATTCGCTTGAGAGAGGCCACGTCGGACTGTTTGCTAATAATTCGCCTGTGAAATAAAGTAACGTCGCTCGTGATTACGTGAAAGTGAATTTTGCCATGTACTCAACGAAAACAGGGTAGTTACGAGTACTTGTGAGTCACTGTTAGAGAGCATCAATCAGCTGTATCAAAGTGTATAACAGGTGCTTGTCTCAAATCTCCTTCATAATAAATAACAGTAAAAAGTTTGCAAGTGTTTTTCTTAATATCTACAAGAACACTCCTACAACTCTACCCACTAGCTAAATCCATGCCTAGGAGAGTCAAGATTCATGCAAGACTGCGTAACGCCGTGATAACCCCGAAGGAACTTCTGTAGCAGGTACGTGAGAGTAGAGGAGTTGTTAGGAAGTGACAGTTAGTTACGCTGCGCCTAAGCTCACAGCGTGCGGCAATAACTATAAATTCAAAACCCACACCTCATGTAAATTCCCAACCAGGGGAGTAAAACAGTAACGCAACAACACCCACCTCAAAAGTACCCCTGCATATTACTGACCAACGTGGGACAGCTAATAACTCAGCCTCCTACAACACAAGAAAAACACCGCTGCATATGGCGCACATAACGTGCTGCAACAACACAACGAAATCAACGCTGCAACCTGATATGGAAATGTACCTTTAATGAAGCTTCAGGTTATATTTTGTCCTGAGATTTTTTTATCTTTAGTCATTCTTTGAAAATGTCCACAGTAAAGCATATCTGCACTCTCGTGTAACGCATAAAATAATGCTAATATAATTTCAAATTTCGATGATGATTTTATTTTATGCAGTGTAAGTAATTTGGGTAAATTATGCTAATTTCAAACACAAAGATCTGTCTTCTCCAAAAAGTCGAAATTTTAAGGTGACTTAAGCATTTCACTTGTACTGACAAAGTTCTCCTGATAACTAAAGTTTTATTTTTAGCAACCTCTAGGCACCGGAATAATCATCACAAAAAACAATTTTATATGTATCTTCCAACATAACAACTCACCATGTGGCATATACTGGAACCTGATAATATCCACTTCTAAATCTGAAACAGGTATTATACATTAATTAGTAAATCATTATTATTATTATTATTATTATTATTATTATTTGTTAATAATAATTATAAATTCAAAAGTGCACTTTAAATATCACCATTTTTAACTTAAAGGATTTATATTTATATTATAAAAGTACACATTTTTCTTAACAACCTGTGCCTGAGGAGACGATTAAATTTGCCAGTTGCTGTGTTTTGGGCACTTTATTTTGATTATCACGAATTAAAACATTCTCTTTACTTCAGGCTTTTCATTTGAGTCTTAATTGCCCATTATTTGAAGATGATATTTGTATTTTAATCAGATTACAACATATAGAAAGGCAGTGACTTTTTACTAAATCATTGATGTAGGTTATTTTGTTATTTTTATATGCCACTATCTGCGGTTTTCTTTCGGCCATTAATGTGTGCAAACTTTAATATGTTAATGATAAATGTGTATTATTTATTGAATTGTATCTTCAAAAGCTAATGCAGGATATAAAAACCTTAAACTGTCTGGTGTTATTTACACTGTTTGAACAACAGCAAAAGGATTTAATTTTGGTGTAGCTTTCCAAAATGGTGAACAGAGGAGGTAGTGCCAGCGTTAACTCTCTATGCAATGAATATGTTGCAGCTTGTGTTTTAATACAAATAAGGTTTCGCCTAAGCTTTAACAAGTTAAGGGATTGACTGTAATCGTGATATATGTGAATACTACTCCACCAACATAGCTCTATACCACCTTAGGGTAAGGTATTTGGCGTTAGTAATCAGCAAAGGGAGGGAAAATTGCATACACTTGTAAGAAGGGTTCACTGTATACCTAAAATTGCACACTTCGCCGTTGTCTTATTAAAATGGTTCCTCTCCTGATTCAACACCGCTTTTGTCATTCAATTCAGACGGAGCATCAAGCGGGCTTCATCATTGAATACCCACCAAATCCATTTACATCTCTTGCCAGAGAAGTTTTCCACTCCTATGCAGTAAATGAATGTATTGCATCCGCTGTGAGGTTTTCTGTTTCACTTAAAGCTTGTGTCACGTTTTTCTCCACTATCCTTCTCTTAACAATGTTCCATATGTAACCCGATCAAATCGTACTGATATGGCGGAGGTTTCATAACTTGGTGTCCATGCTGGCGAGATGGCGTGTCAATTTTGCAAATCGTTGAAGACTTATAAATTTTCAGCAATTCCAATAGCTCTGCCTTCGTCATGTAAGCGTCATACTATTCCATTTTCTGTAAAAGGTTTTTAATGAATTGTTTATTATATGACGTATTTGGCGGCTTGTTTTCCACGGCATTATGATAAAAGTGAATTGTTCTTGAGATCAGTCCATTAAGGGGCATGTTAGATAATGAATTCTCCTTTATTGAATTAAGAAACTGCTGGCAGTTTATCTCGTGATGATAGTCCCCGTTTTGCTGTTGACTTTGAAAATTAAAGTTGCATTTGAAATAAACTCATTTTCTTCCATCTGCAAGAGCGATAACAAATCGCTGCCATTTGTTTCTTCTTCACTGCAAATCCATTGTCACTTTGCCAACACTTACTTTGTGGTGAAAAAGGTTGTTTATTTTACTGTGTTTAACGCCCGCATTTATTACATATAGCGCAGCAGGCGATGATGTAAAAGGTCCTCGCGCGCGCAGGTGTGTGATCAGTATAACTAAAAAACGAAAAATGGGTAAAATATAAAACCTGATATTTAAGTTTAATATCTTTCAAGGATGCGACACGAGGATTCCGAGGAAATTGCCCCCCCTCAAACTACCCTTTAAGGGAAAAAATCGAAAATTTTTACTGTCCCAAAATGGCTTTAATGATTTGGATTAAAATGTCGTATATTAAAGATATTAACATGACAAATAAAATGATATCTTGAATTTTCTGGAAATAGTCTCTGAAGACCTCATCATTCTGGATGAATTTTTTATAGCTATAAACTGTAAGAGACAGACGAAAACTTACTGCACAAAAAATTAAGTCACGTTAAAGCACACAATTTATGCAATGTACATTTTTTTTTTCGTGCAGCTGATCCTTTCCGAGATATTACTTGTTATTTCTTTCAGTTTTAAATGTTGTTCATATGGGCATTTGTCTACTTCTGGCCATACAAAGAAATGGCTTTCAGTCACATAGCAACCAGCTTTCAAAAGATTTGACTATGGCTTTAGCCTTTATCCTAGTGTATTTACTTCCACTTATAGGTAAATGAGTAATAATAAAACTTCTGTTAATGTTGATCATGATTAGTATGAGGCACATAGAAGAATAGGCTTTAACAATACTTTGTTACAGAGGTATAGAAACAATCACGTGAATTTAACACGTCGATTTTATTTATATAGGAAACAAGTTTCTGTGGCGATATGCGATTTGTTCCAGTAGCCAATAAGAGAGGGCTATAAGCACGTCATACTGTTGACATATGGGGTGACGTAAGGAAAAACAGGTTTTAGTGACCATTTTCACTCGGTAGCTCACCTTACCTAACACATTAATGAGTCTATATTGATACGTACAATGCTCATCTAAAATACCTCTATGTAAAGGGAGTAGTAGTAAGTCCTAGTGAGGGTAGTGAGGCAGTAAGTCACATATTTTGTGCATGCAGTTGTGTTTACTTATTTATTTATTTATTTTATTTGAATAGTGTCCCAAGGAGCCCTTGGGCTCATAGTAAACAGTCATTATTTACAAGTGTGGCAGTGTCATAATAATTATAAATTATATCTAAGATAAGTTGTCAACAAAAATAATTAAAAAACAAGAATAAGTTGAATACCAAATCTATCATAATACGCAACAAGATACACAATTTCACAACTAATCACAGTACAGCATATACAGCATATATATATATATATATATATATATTAATAAACAATGTGCTTTAATTTATTTGAGAACTGTAATACTGGATAATACGAAATGGTTTACATTATACTTCCAATACTTAAAACTAAATAGGCTAACAAACAAATTGCACGTGAATATATCATTCATTAGGCAATGTACACTAATGGTTTGACATTTGCAGAAAACATGACGGTATTTAAGTTATGAATTTTGATATTCCAACAGTAAATGCGTTTTTACCTCCCTTTTAAAAAGTGTGAACCTATTAATTTCTTTAATTGGTATGGGAAGTCAATCTTAAGCTTTGGTTATTATGTAAATAATGCCCATCAATCCATATTTGGTGATAGCCATTTGTTTCACCATTATATTGTTAGAACCCCTGGTGTGATGATGATGAATGTTATTTGGTTTAATATATTAATGTTTGTGTGGAATAGTTTATTAATAATTTTAAAAGCAAGTATAATCATGGACAGTTTCAAGCTAATACACAATGGAGAAATTCCTGTTAATAGGTGTACATTTTTAGTCGGGTATAATAATCTAAATTATAACTTATTTTAATAGCTCTATTTTGCAATATTTCTAATTGATGTAATTGAACTTTCGTGTACGATTTTCAAATTATATCCATGTACTTTAAAAGGGAGTGAATGAGTGCATTATAGATATTTTTAACAGTGATCTTGGAAGACGTACATTTCTCAATCTTGTAATCATCCCAATTACAGAAGATATTTTACCCTTTATTCTTTCAAATTGATAATTCCAGACATGCGTAGTGTCTAATGTTAGACTGAGGAAGCTAATAAACTACATTTTTTTTTAAATAGATCATTTTTAAATATAAGTTGAGGATGTTGTAATGCAGTATGGGTAGGTTAAGTGAATATTATATACTTAGTTTTAGCTATGTTTATTATTAATTTATTAGATGTTACCCATTGATTTAATAAGTTTAAATCCTGTTGCATATTATTAATCAATAATGCTTCATTTTGTCCCGTGTAGAATAATGACATGTCATCTGCAAACAATGTAAGTTTACCGCTTAATTTAAGATTAGCAATACCATTAATAAATATAAGAAAGAGAATTGGTCCAAGTACAGAACCTTGAGATACACTACATTTTATTTCATGTAAATCAGAGCTTACATTATTTATAAAAGCATACTGTTTACGATTTTTTAGATAACTTTCACACCTCTTTAGTGGGACACCTCAAATTCCCATCCTATCCATTTTGAACAATAATAGGTTATAATCAACCAATCAAAAAGCTTCCTTTAGATCAATAGAAAGTCCTGCTGCTATTTTATCATCATCAAGTGCATTTTGAATTGGAAATACACAGTCAACTGCAGCATTTAATGTACTAGAACTTGTTAGAAATCCATATTGTTCCTTGTTTAATATTCTATTTTTAGCATTATTTATAAATGCCAGTAATCTTTTTTTTTTTTCGTTGTTTTTTTCAATTATTTTTGACAATGTTGATAGTAAGCTAATGGGTCTGTAATTATTAGGGCCTATTTTATCCCCCTTTATAAATTGGAATTATATTACAGACTTTGCATATGCTAGGCATTATGCTTTCATTAAATGACATATTAATAATATTAACAAGATGGGTTAGTAAATAATTTTTACATCTCTTATAAGTAATGCTACCTACAGTTGTATCAGAAGTGGAGTTTTTATTTTTTAGTTTATTAACTATTTCTATAACTTCTTTTATATCAGTAGGATATAAAAATATTGATTTATTATTATATTCAATAATATTGCCATGCATTATTGCCATATAATGGTTTATTTTAAGTGTAAATGTATTCTATACATTACACACATCTTGCGATTCACTATATACTTTATCTCCTATTTTTAACTTAACTGTTTGCAAATTAGTAGCTTTGCTTTTATTTAATAAGTTATTAGCAATGTTCTACATTGTTCTGATTTTTATTATCTTGAGTTAGTTGCGAATAGTATTGTTTTTTGTTTTTTTTAATTGTCTATTCATTCTTACAACCTGCCTGGCTAACTTTTTATAATCAAGTAATGTGTTATTTGAAGAGTTAACTTTTTTAGTTTTTGCATATAATAAATCACTTCTTCTTATCAACGACAGTAATTCATTATTTATCCATATTTTGTGTAATTCTTGTTTAATTTTTATTTCTTTCTTATAAGTACATATCCTTTCTCCTGTTTTCAAGTACTTGACAAAATTACTAGTTAGGGTTTTTACATCACCCTTGCAGATTATGACTGGTACATCACAGAGATACTTGTTTAAATTATTATAGTTTATGTTAGTATATATACTGTGATTTATTTGTAAGTGTGGAGAGCTAACTAGATTCACATGTAGAATGAGTAGGTTATGGTCACTAATATTGGAATATACACTAATATGATGGTGGCGTAATATATACACATATATATTTGCTTTACACTATGTATTTGCACTGACACATTTGCTTTCAAATGCATTTTAATGTGTAATTAATGTGAGATTTTATTGGTAATTTAGGGCTAATCTTGATACCTTTTCCAATATTTTTGGTACTTGCAATATTTCCTGGTCATTGTAGATAGATAGTTGCGTTTTCGCCAATTATCGTCGTTTTTGCAAAAATTCTTGGAGTTTCTGAAATGGGGTGCTTAAATTATTAGAATTGTATCACCAAAATTGTAACATAATGAAAATAAACTAGAAATAAACAAAAATGGCAAGAATAAAATGAAGCAGAACAATGAAAGTGTACGTTAATTTCAATATGGCGCAACATCTACAGAAAAACAGAAAACAATGACGGAAAATGATGAGAACGCGCGCATGGGGAATCATGGGTCATTTTCTCAAGCACACTAGCACCTGCAATTGTTCTCATGCAGTTGTCGGAAGAGTTGCAAGTACAATTCCATCAAAGACCTTGACACAGCGCCGGCGCTAGTGTTGCCTGCCGCCACAAATTGAAACCTCTCGCGCATTCTCAACTGGAGGGCAGAGCATGCTTTTTGCCATATGTTCAGTACGTTGAAAAGGCTTTCAGTACCTCGAAAACCACATTTTAAGAACTTGGAGGTAAACTTTTATGTAAAACTCAGGTGTTATCATGCAGCAAAATCTTACAGCAGTGTGCTGCACAGGAAAATAGTCAGACAGCATCTCTCTAAATTAATTTTGTTTATGAATCAATAGGTTAGTAGAGTTTAATTATTTTTGCATAAAATTTACTACATTAAGTAGTAATTAATTCTAATTTTATATTTATATATCTTATCCATCTAACACAAATATACCACAAATGCTTACTAACGTATTGAATACAATTTACTAAAGAGGAATACGGTACCTAATTTCCCATTTATTTTAATTTTATACTGTGCATATACTGTCTCTGTAAATCCAAAATCTCATGTGTTTTTTTTTTTATGCTAAAGGGCTTTATTTATGTTTGTTTTTATTTACATACGCCTTAGGTAATATGGCCGTATCACCACTTTGACCTTCTATAACAACTGCTTAAATTGTTGAATTATACATTAAAAATGCACTTCTCGATTAACTTAACACACATTAACTATCCCATTCATATTTATAGGCTCTTGGAATAATATTTAAATAAGAATTCTTTCATCAGCTTAGAATCGAGCGCAGCATATTTTGCATTTTTAATTCAGCATTTTGACCGCTTTACTATAGACACACTCTTAACAACTCATGTTTATAATTATTGTTGACGACTTTATGTATTAAAGTAAAAATCCGATGTGTTCCATTCATATAAATTTCCTTACATATCTTGACAAATTATTGTTAAAAAGCTTATTCTTCTATCTACTTCATACTAATCGATTGGCAGACATGATCTTATTACTTGTTTCCTTGTAAGTAGAAGGGAAAAAAAGCTAAACGATAGTCATATCTTTCAAAACTGGTTTCATACGTATGAAATGCGTTTCTTTGCAGGGCTAGGTGATGACCCATTCCCGTAAGAGTAAATATTTTAAAACAGAAACCAATAACAAGGGATTTCTCAACTCCACGAAAAAGTGTATATGAAGTAAATTGTGGTTCTATCGAGATCTACATTTTTTGTGCAGTAAGATGTTCTTTTTGTTTGTTTGTTTTTTTATCTCTTACGGTTTACTAGTTATGAAAAATCCATCCAGAATAAAGAGGTCTCAAAGACTATTCCCAGAAAATTCAACATATACATTTTATTTGGCATGTAAATATACTTAATATACGGTAGTTTAATCAAAATCGTTAAAGCCATTTTTTAGAAAATCTAAATTTTCGAAATTTGTCCACGTAAAGAATAGTTTGGGCTGGGGGCTTTTGCCTTAAAATCTTCGTGTCGCATCTTTGGAGAATACTAAACTTAAATACCAAGCTAGAGTTTTTACCGACTTTTCGTTTTTGAGTTATCGTGTTCATGGATACAAACACCAACACGGACCTTTTCCTAAAAGTTCTTTTTTTTATACAGGGGACCCTAAAACGTATACTTCTGGTAAAATCTTGGTATCTTTTTTGGGTGGAGTACAATACCTTCTCTATACGCTAAGTCGGTACATCACGTGTAGAGAAAGTAAAAAAGCATGCAGTATATATGGAATCAGTGAGAAGAAACTGCGAAAAACAGAATTAAAGTTGAATTATACTTTCGGTGATGATTATGTCCCGTTTTGTAAAGCACTTTATACGCAAGTATGCGATATTCAATTTCAATTATAATATTTAATTTTGTTTTGTTGAGTTGTGGGATGAAATTCCCTCTAGTCAATGAAGTGATTTTATGCAATCCCCAACCGGACATTCAAGGTCTAATCCCAGGGCGTTAATGCTGATGATCATAAAAAACGTGTTGTCGCAATTATTTCCAACTCAGGTATCTTCATGACGTAATTACAGCTGTTTTATACTTCACTGTTTCCCCATAGCAATCAATGTATTGCGCGCGATCTCGCACGCCTTCTGCCCTCCAAGAAAATCTTCTATTTCCGACACACATAGCTCTCTGCGCAGTCAGAGTTGTGGGGGCTTGAATTCGTTCAATCAAATTGAATGACAATTCGGTCAATCTGGTATTTTAACCGAAATGATTCATTGCTCTCGTTTCTTGTCGCCAACTTTTTGGCCGAGTTTCCAGTTTAAGTACTGAATAGTGTTTGGTGTGAATATTATCTTAAATGTAGGTTGATATACAATAATTAGAACCCTAGAGAGTAAATACATATTATTAATAACCCACGTATATTTTCTGTGGATTAAATTTTGTTCCACAATATCGCCTATGGTTGTTTGTAACACGTGATTTTTCGCTATATATGATTGCGCTTGATGTTGCAACTGCATACGCACTTGAAAACCGCATGCGAAATACAGATTTAGAGAGAGTAATATTAAATGCGTGAGAGTTAATACAATATTCATTTTCAGTATAAATGTAGATGTAATTTATCGAAAGCATTATGAAAGTATCGGAGCGTACCATCTCAACGACATAAATATCAGAATTTTAAATTCCATGTTACTAGCCTTGGAATGGAAAAGGTTGGCATTGGCAGCACTGGATGTCAGTGAATTAGTTTGCTGTGGATATGAGTGCGGTTTGAGAGTCAATGTCAATTACAATCTAATATTTTATAAGCGCGTGGAGGATTTTACTGTGATTGTTGTTGAGGCTTTGATTGGTAAGTATGAGTAAACACTTAAAGGTTTCTCCTTATTAACCAGCGTATAGTATGCTACAATTATTGCTTTTCAGCAAAGGATGGCTGACGACGAGTTTGATGGGGATGACGGAGGAGATGACTTCGACGAAGTGGACGAAGATGAAAATATCGAAGAGTTGGATCAGCAGGAAGATGAAGGAGAAAATATAGATATTCTGTCTTCAAGTGATGCTCGTGGTGGTGTGCATAAATCTAAAAGAATCACAACAAGATACATGACTAAGTATGAAAGAGCACGAGTTTTGGGAACCAGAGCTTTGCAAATTGCCATGTGTGCTCCCGTAATGGTTGAGTTGGAAGGAGAAACGGATCCACTTCAGATTGCCATGAAAGAATTAAAACAGCGAAAAATCCCAATAATAATTAGAAGATACCTGCCTGACAACAGTTACGAGGATTGGGGAATTGATGAACTGATTATCACTGATCTTTAAAGGACAATTGCGACGATATTAGCAGCAAAAGACATTGCAGATATTTGGCAAATGAATTTATTAGTTTGATTGTACAGTTAGAACAGGCTTTTAAAACAAAAGTATAAGCTGTGTGTTGAAGATGTGATTTATTAAATGAAATCATTCGGAAAAGTAATAATTACATAAATGTTGAAAGTATAGAAATTACACTTTAAAATGTGGACAAAAAATATAAGTAGTGCTTACCCACTTCCTTACGTGATTTGAATGTGGTATTTTTTTTATCCAGCCATTAGATCTTATTTGTAGTTACTGGTCTGTTATGAACTTTTAAGGCCCTAAGCCATAAAATGTAGCTGAGGTATTTCTGAAGTTTAAACCCCCAATTATCCCAAGAAGGCAAAACTTCGAAAATGTGGATATGTTAAAAATGTTGATCTTCAAATTCAGATTGCCTATCAAAGTTTTACTTTGCTTACAAAGCAAATTATCCCAATATTGGCAAATAAATGGGCACATTCTTTCATAGCTACAGTTGTGCAATGGAATCTAGACTACTCATTCATAAACTAAACTGATATATCGATTTATAGCCATTCCAAGGAATAGGAGTGAATCCATAATTAAATACCATATAAAAAAAGTTATAATTAGAATGTGATTAATGCTCGTGTCACATCACATACCCATGTGGATAAACTCCTGATTCTTGGAATAGCTATAAATTCATACATCCATCACATATGTAGTATTTTATTAATAGAATGTGGAGAATACACACTATTAACACTTTTTACAACAATTATATTTTTCGCTTACAATGCAATTATAATCATAATTTTTTCACTTTGCTTCACAAACATAATGGATGTTGCACCTGAGGTATTATGGTAACATTGCTTGTCCATGTATTGCCAACAATCACCATCTGAACGTAGTGGAATAAGTCACCATATAGCATAGCCAAAGGTTGTTGCCCCTTAGTCACAAAGCATAGTTAAGGGGTTGAGGACTCTAAGCTGCAAAGTGTAGCCGAGGGGTTGAGAGCCTAGCTGCAAAGTGTAGCTGAGGGATGTTTTTTTTATAAGGCGAGGAGTGTAGAAGACTTTGGCTGCGGTTGCAGAGTGATGTTAGAGCTGAGGGATCTGTGAAGCTAAGTCCAATGAACCACAGTGTAGCTGTGGGATTTATGAGGCCCTAAATCCGAACAATTTATCATAAAACGTGGATTTTCATTTTAACAACACTTTCATGGGCTGGCAACACTGATTTGCCACTATTTTTGGCTTTTAACAGACACTGTAGTTGATAATGACAGTACTTTGCCACATATTTGAGATTCTAAAGAAGGGCAGGCAATATGATTTTGCCGGAGCAACATTTTCTGCCTTATATATTCCTTACTCCTACAGGATTACACTGGAAATAGTTACCAGAATTTCTAAACATTTGCAAGTGAAACAACTATTATACTGTTCTAGAATTAAACTCTAATTACTTAAGGTGTGCATGACATGCTGCTAAAAACATTTATGGTGGTGGGAAGGTAACAAAAAGTTAAAACATGCCAACATTTTCCAATATTCTCTTCTGACATGAGACTTTAAGTGTAGTCCAATGTTGAGTGCACTAAACCATAAAGCATAGCCGAGGGATCTACACAATTAAAACTTAAAAGTTGTAAAAGTTGACAAATACGGGAGATTGTCCAAAAATTCTTTGGTTTTGAAGATGTATTGCACAACATGGTTTAATTTCTGGTTATATAACCCTTTTCTTTGGCTATTCTTTCCTTTCATAGCTCATTTTAATAAATGTTTACTTTAGCAGCATGATTTGCTTCGAGCCTTGTTTAAAATGTACTAAATAATACCTAGCCTACTACTAGGGTAGAAGTCTAGCTTAACTGCAATAAATGTTTAAAATTAATGTTAAAATGGGCCTGTGTCATGGCTATTCTGCTGTATCTGGAGAAATACAGATCTCAAAGCAGTGGAATTATACTTGTCAGATATTTATTTCTCTGGTGTAAACATTATTGCATTTAAAATAATATGGTTTCTCCAGCTTCTTAATTGAGTAAAATAAATGGTGTGTTATTTATGGACGCTCTTTAACTACTGTGGTTCTCAGCATCCCATTCTAAATTGGGCGTGGAAGACCGCTTATAATTTTGCTCAGAGGCCTCTTTATCAGGCTTGAGCTGGTTTTATGTGCTGTAAATATATGACATAGGATGGCTTTACTTCCCTTCCAAAGGAAGCCACGGTGAGGATTTTTACACGCAAAAAAATCCATTGTCTTCCATTGGGTTTGAACCTGTGACCTTGGGTATATGAAGCTAGCATGGTAACCATTACACCATGGAGGGTGACCTTAATTGAGTGTTAATATATGCCACTGATAAGTTATTGTCAGTAGATTTTTCCCACCACGCTCCACTTGTATTATAATGCACCCAAAAATTCAATACTGAGATTTCACTGGAAAGACATATTTTGTGACCCTTTCAATTACAAAAAAAATATAATTTTTAAAAAAAAATGTGTGTCTGTGGGCAGCATAGATAAAAAACGAGAGGACCAATAAATACCAAACTTGGTATTTAAGTTTGGTATCTTCTAAGGATATGATGCAAAGATTTTGAAGAAAATCCCCCACCACCAACTACTCGTTCCATGGAACATTTTTCGAAAATTTTGATTTTCTCAAAAATGGTTAACGATTTTGATTAAAATACCTTATGTTTAAGAAAGTTTTAGACAAACGAAATGTATATCTAGAATTTTCTGGAATTAGCCTCTGAAGACCTCTTCATTGTGGCAATTTTTGTATGTTTTTTATAATATTCATTTTTAAGATTTTGATTTTTGGATAACTTTTGTATAACTGACCAACCGTACAAAAACTTACTACACAAAAGATGTAGATCTTACTAAAACACACAATTCATGTCATATACATTTTTTTTGTAGAGTTAACTGTTTTTGAGATATTCCAGATTGTTGGTTTCAATTTTAGCCAATTACACTTTTCTCAATTGGAAGACATCTTTCTTCGCATTTGTTTGTTTACTCCTGGCAAGCAAGGAGATTGAAATCTCAATTGTTTCAAATAGTGACTGACTTTTAAAGGATGAGACTATCACTTTAGCCTGTGCATTTTCTTATTTCCTTTCTACTTGCAAGGAAGCTAGTAATAAGACTAATTCTGCTTTATGTTTATCTTGATTAGCATGATTTAGACAAGAGAATATTTTGAATAAAAGGTTTGTTTACCCTTTGTGGTGTAATGGTTATCATGCTAACTTCATATACCCAAGCTCACGGGTTCAAACCCGGCGGAGGACGATGGGTTTTTTTGGGTGTAAAAATCCTTAGCATGGCTTCCTTCGGAAGGGAAGTAAAGCCGGGACATCATGTGAATGAAACACATTAGATTTTTTCCCTTCTACTTACAAGGGACCAAGTAATAAGGAAAATTTCTGCTGATGTAGATAGAAGAATAAGTTTTTTAACAATAATTTGTTACAGTGATATAGAGAAAGTCATGTGAGTGGAACACCTAAATTTTTTTCATTTGGAGAGATGTCATGGTCATCAAAATTACTGTCAATATTCTTTTATTTTTCAGTTATGTGTGCAGTATAAGATCATTTTCAAGTATTATATGCAGTCAAATTAATTTTACTCTGAGAAGAAGCGTACAACATTTTTGTGACGTAAAAATCTATGCATCTTGATCAATAGAATGATTTTGTTGATGAGTTTGAGCTGCAAGGGTGAATCTAAAAGCCCAATTGGAGGCTTAGAATTGTAATGTATTAGAACAGTAAAGTTGAGATAGCTGAAGGACACATCACCAACAATTTTCTGATCCATCCACATGGCATCAAAGCGGCTTTAAGATGACAAAGGTAAGGTGTAAATATCAGGACGGGAATATAATGAAATGGGTTTGGGGAAAGTAAGGAAAAAATGCAGATGGAATAATGAGGTGCTAAGAGCAAGTAGGTTGTTTTAATATTTTGGCAACAGTTCCATAACTATCTTTGAATTAAAATCCAAAAGAAAGATGATTTAAAGGAAGAAAATGCAGATGTTTAACACTTTAGAAGGAGATGTGAAGGTTTTGAAACCCTTTAATCCATTTACCCTTTTTAGGAAGATTATAGTATTATGACAAAGTATGCAATTGCGGAGGTGAGCAGCAGCATAATGGAAGAAGTAAAATAGGCTAACAAGGCTTTTAATTTGTTAAGGATCATTTGGGTTGAACTTAATGAACATCTTAGCTTTACCCTGGAATGCCACAGCTGCTTAACTGTACAAATACTAACATCTCTGGACTACATTTAGCAGGTTAGGATACTCCACCAATAACACCAATCCTGGTCTGTACTTTACAGCTTAGTGCATTGCGTGTTTTACTTCTCTACATGTACTGTGTACATAGTGTATAGAGAAGGTATTGTATTGCACCCAAAAATTTGGTACCGAGATACTGGAAATATATGTTTTGAGCCTGATTGTCCATGTGAGTGTCTCTGGGCAGCATAGCTCAAACACGAAAAGTCTGTTAAATGGCAAATTTGATATTTAAGTTCAGTATCTTCCAAGGATGCAACATATTCCTTTTACAGAAAAATTTTGATTTTTTCAAAAATGACTATAACGGTTTTGAATAAAATATCTTATGTTTAACATATTTACATGAAAAATAAAATGTATATCTTCAATTTTCTGTGAATAGCCTCTGCAAACGTGTTTATGGTGGATGAATTCGTAACATATAGACAGAAACTTCCCACACAAAAAATGTAATCTTGTTAAAACACAGTTGACCATTTTTCAGATGTTCCTTGTTATTAGTCTCAGCTTTAAAATTCTTATACTTTTCTCATATGGGAGAAACAATGGTACTCCGTCATATAGCAACCAGTTTTAAAATATTTGAGTATCACTTTAACCTATGGTACTCCCTTATTTCCCTTCTACTTACAAGCAAGCAAGTAATAAGACTCTCTGCTAATATTTTCTTGATTAGCATTAAGTAGATAGAGGAATAAGCCTTTTAACAACAATTTATTGTAGAGATTAGAGAAAGTCATGTGAATGGGACAAATAAGATTTTTTGCTTAGTGCCAGCTCTAAAGTTTGAACAGGTCTGCCACAAAGTGCCTGCTACCAGCCAAAGCATGAAGTAAGTTCGAAAGGTGGACTTGGAAGAAAGTTAAAAACTGTAACTTTTGCTCCAAAACATTATGTCACCATTAAGCACATGTTCAGCATGATTTAAAAAAAAAATTCAGTGATAATCAAACTTCAGTACTGTGGAAAAGTTTCATATCTACCTTGTTCCTCATTGGATTTATAGCACAATGTCATTAGCATATCTTAGCATATAATACTGTTGTCACTTTATATTATTATCATTATTATTCAGCTGTTATCAGGGTGCATAAGGAATATTGCTCAAGTTAAATTAAGTAGCTTTCCATTCCTCTGACCTCTACTACTTAGAAGTAAGTACAGGTAGTATTGCATTCCATCCAAAACTTTGATGTATTAATTTTGAGGCTCTGAACCCAAAGCATGTGTTTTACTTTCTCTACACATACCATGTACATAGTATACAGGGAAGGTATTGTATTGCACCCAAAAATTTGATATAAGATTTCACCAGAAATGTATGTTTTGGGACCACCTAAATCCAAAAAAAAAGCATTTTTAAAAAAAATGTCCATGAGTGTGTCAAAAACAAAAAGCCTGTTGAATACCAAACGTAATACTTAAGTTCAGTATCTTCTAAGGATGGGACACAAAGATCTTCAAGAAAATCCCCCAAATAAACACTCTTTACATTGAAAAAATGTAGAAAATTTTGATCTCAAAAATTGCTCTAATGATTTGGATTAAAATCTCTTATATTTAAGATAGTTACATGATGAATAAAATTTATATCTTGAATTTTCTGGGAATAGCCTCTGAAGATCTCTTTATTATGGATGATTTTTATTGAATTTTGCATGACTGGTAAACTGTAAGAGATAGACAAAACACTACATAAGAAATGTAGACATTGATAAAATCACAATTTATGTCATATGCATTTGTTTTGTGGAGTTTGCCATTTTCGAGATATTCCTTGTTATTTATTTCAGCTTTAAAACACTTTAACTTTTCTCATACAGGAACTTGTCAGCTCCTGGCTACGCAAAGAAATGGATTTCAATCCAATAGCAACCACATTTTAAAACATTTTGGTATAGCCTAGTGTATTCCCTAATTTCCCTTCTACTTATAAGGAACTAAGTAATAAGACTGTTTCTGTTAATGTTTTAGCATAAAGTAGAAGAATAAACTTATTAACAATAATTTGTTAAGAGATGTAGAGAAATGGAAATGTCCTGTTATTTATGGACGCTCTTTAACTACTGTGGTTTTCAGTGTCCCATTCTATATTGGGTGTGAAAGACTGCTTAATTTTGCTCAGAGGCTTCTCTATCAGGCTTGAGGTTCTTTTACGTGCCGTAAATCTACGACACGGGACCAATGGCTTTACTTTCCTTCCGAAGGAAGCCATGCTAAGGATTTTTACATCCGAAAAAATCCATCGTCCTCCACCGGGTTTGAACCCGCAACCTTGGGTATATGAAGTCAGCATGGTAACCATTACACCACGGAGGGTGACTAGATGTAGAGAAAGTCATGTGAATGGAACACATCAGGTTTTTATAGAAAAGGTCTGTATGTATGTGTGTGCATGTGCATAAAGAAGCATAACTTAAAAATGAAAATTTTCCTAAACAGTAAGCTTCATTATTAATATAAAAATAATAGTTGCAACCAATCTTCACTTATCTTTTGGAATCCTTGGCTGGACTAGTTTTGCAACGATTTCATTGCATTATCAACATATCCTTTTGGTCTCTTTTTTGATGTTGTTTATTTACACTGTTATGGTTACTGCTACTAGGTGGATTGTGTACTAATGCATTGCTAACTACTGGAATCAAAACAAATTTGGTAAGAGTGTCAATTGGAGGTATATCAAAATTCATTGCATGATTTCTATACTTTAATATAAATATTTTCTCCCAAGCCATTAAATCTATGGGCCCATTTAAGTGTTTTAATAATTTAACATCTGGATTTATTTCATGATTAAATTTCCAAAAAATGTTCTGCTACAGCTGATTTATCAATTTGTTTGTATTTAATATTCCTAAAGTGTTCTTTTACTCTGGTTTCCAAATGACGTTTAGTCTTACCAATATAAACAAGGTCACAATTTAAACAGTTTAATTGATAAATGCCAGATTTTTTATTTTTTGAAATTTCATCCTTTTTAGAAAAGCCTAACAAATTGTTTATACTATATTTATTTTGAGGAACCATTATTATGCCATGCTCTTTGAAAATATTTGTGAATTTTTTATTTGCCCAAGGGTGATAAGTAAATTTTTTAAAAATGTAATTATCTTTTATTTTCTTAAGCGTAGAAATATCTTTAATAGCTTTTTGATATTTAAACTTCTCAATTTTTTTATTTATAAAATCAGTATTAAAACCATTAATTAAAGCAGTATTTAGTAAGCTTCATATTTAAGTTCATCTTCCAAGGATACAACACAAAGATTTTCAAGAAATTCCTGCCCCAAATTACAATACATTGAACATTTTGTTATTTTTTTATTTTCTGAAAATGACTCATATAATTTAATTAAAAATGCCTGATAATGTTTAAGATATTGCATGAAAAAGAGTATACTTATATTAAATTTTCTGGAAGTAGACTGTGAAGTCCTCTTAATTCTGTGGTTGATAAGCCAAAAGAGAAAGCAAAATCATAATACAGAAAAGTAAAATCTGATGTGTTCTATCACATGACTTCTCTACTTATTCTGCAACAAATTATTCTTATAAAAGCTTATTCTTTGCTCTACATCATGCTAGTAAGATAAACATAAGCAGAAGTGGTTTTGTTACTTAGTTGAAGGGAAAAAAAGGGAATATACTAGGCTAAAGCAATAATCAAATCTTTTAAAAGCCAGGTTGCTATGTGATTAAATTAAAGTTTCCTTCTCTTTGTGTGACCAGGATGGAAAAAAATGAATGGCTTTCTTTTAGAGAAAAGTCTTAAGTATAGGAAAGTTTAAAATCAATAACAAGGATTATCTTGGAAATGGTTAGCTCTACTAAAAGAATTTGTAAGACAATTGTGAGTGTTAATGTTACTTTTGTGTAGTAAGTTTTTGTCTATATCTTAAGATATATTGGTTATGCAAAAGTCATTCAGATTGAAAGGGGCTTCAGAAACTATTTTTAAAGAAATTCAATATATACATTTTGTCATTTAAATATCTGTAACATATGGTATTTTAATCACAATTGTTAAGAGCAGTTTTTGAGAAATTTGAAAACTTTTACAATTTTTCCATCTAAAAGATACTTCAGAGTGATGGATTTTCCTGAAAATTGTATTGTATCTTTGGAAGATAATAAAGTTAGGGACACTAGTTGTAAGGCAGTTTCTGACTGCTATTTAAGTGCTGATTTGATTTTAAGTTTCTAAGCAATAATTTAACATAAAAGAAATGAAATGTTGACACTAAATACAGCAATCTTTTCCAAATATAATCCAAGTTAAATTAGCTATGTATGCTAAAAATTAATGCTACACACTTTTCATAAACAAAATTTCAAAATTATTAGTGTAATGGGAGTATTCAGGTGCATTTGTCTCTAAAATTATGAATTATTGTTTAGTGAATTATTTGTATGTTTTAATAATAAACTTTACTGTCAAAGAGCAACCTAAAGTTGCTATAGACAGTCAAAAGTGTTTACGGTTCCATGCACAAAATGCAGATGTATATACATAAATTATATCAAAATGTATGTGTGTCACTTATAATAAAATAAATACAGCATGAATTTACAAATAATAAATGCAATACTAACAACTATACTAAAGTAAATAAATACAACATGAATTTACAAATAATAGGTACTCAGAACTCATAATAGTTATGCTCAGTCAGCAAGGTTACATTTTATGAATTCAATATAGATGTTATATATAACTGGTTTAATCTATTGCCATTCATACTCTTCATATTCCTTAATACTGTAAAACGCTACTTCTTTAAATAGTTTTGTCACAGCATTTTTAAATAATTTTATTGGAAGAGTTTGGACATCATTGGTAATTTTTTACAGAGCTTAAGGGCTATAAATTATATATATATAATTCTTTTGAGTTTTACTAAGTGTAAAGTATGGTATTTCTAGGTTTTGTTTCTGGTATTTGCATTACTTAAAAGTTTCCACCTAAATTTGCTTCTTTCATCTGAAGTCGTCCACCCCCAAATATTTTTATATTAAGAACACAGAACTCATGCCAAATTTTACAGACACACAAATTGTTAACAAATTATGATTAGCAATGTGAGACATAATTTTAGTTGCAATGCAGTTCTTGGACTGAAAAATGACCAATTAAAATGTTATCAATATAGCTATTATTGTTAATAAATTATGATTAGCAATGTGAGTATTAATTTTAGTTGCAATAAGTAGTTCTTGGATTGACAAATGGTCAGTAAAAATTTCATCTATTTAGCTTAAAGGATTGCAGAGAAAAGTGCACCTCAAGTATGAAAAATACAAGTTATGGTAAACTGCAATTAAAATTAAATGTGCACATAAGAGCAATTAAAACATACCTAAAGCATAATCCAAAGCATTGTCTCTCTCCTCAGTTAATTTCTCCTTTTGTCCTTTCTCTTCGTAACTCTGACCTCCTTAGATATACTTTGGATGTATTTTTGGGCTTTGACTCTTTATCATCTGTATCCTTCAATGCCATTTTTGTGTACTTTCCCACTGGTATCCCAAATTGTTCATATACTTAAATCCTGCTGAAGCCATCATTAAAGCATATTACTGCATCTAAAAGACCTGCTTTAATGTATTGACTCCTACATAGATTTGGGGCTGCTATCCCAAATTACACAGCACATTTTGTGTGCAACCATGAAGACATTCTTCCAATTTTTTAATTTTTTTTATAGTGGCTTTTACTACAAATGGCACCATAAGTGATGACACTGATGATACATGGAATGAAGATGGAGCATCAGTGGAATGTGATGGCAGTGGAGACTGGAGAACCTGGAGAAAACCTGCACCTGCACTGCTTTGTCCAATACAAATCCCACATGTGGTTGTTTGGGATTGAACCCGGGCAGCTTAGGTGAAAGGCTAGTGGTACATTCTTCCAAAAGTTCCTTCTTGACAAAATCCCTGAAAACCTGCTTCACTCCAAACAACACAGATTCTGGTAGAGATTGCTTATGCTTGTATGTTTGTCCAGTAATCTGTGCTTTTTGGAAACAGCATCATGAAACTGGACCTTTGGTATACGTGGGTGCCTACTATTATTCATTCAGCAGTTAAGAGGGACTGCGTTTCCCAGGTGTGGCTCAGTGTTTTTGCATATTTTTATTCAAGAGAATGGAGTGCCACAGGGATCTGTACTAAGCATGACACTGTTTACATACATATTACAATTGTAGGTACAGTTCGCAATTTAAATATAAAAGGAACAACCATCTCCCTAGTAAAACAAGTACCAACATAAAACTAATTAAGAACTTTGTACTAGAAAGCAAAGTAAGTGAATTCACCCTTTTCTTATCTGCATAAAAAACTGATAAAAAGAGACTTTGAGAAATAATACAAAATCTGAAGTACAATATACAACAGGTTAATATAGAACTATTCAATGCATGACCTGTAACCTCCCTGCAGAGATTTCATCCATGGAGCACAATGCTGTAGGACCCCAGTAGCTGAAGTGGTTAAAATGACATAAATCTACATAGACAAAACCAAAGTAGGGAAAGGAGGAGTAATTCCATACACCTAGTTCTGGGAGACACACAGGTGGCACAGAACCAGCCTTCAGACTTTTGTTCTGTATGGTTTATATTAAGCATGTAGTCAAAAGTGCTTTGAAAGTTTGATATCACTAATTATTTTTCCATTTTTCTCTATAGTTTCCAAAACTTAATTCTGAATGCAAGGAGAAAAGTAATTGACTTGACCTCTTTATGTGGATTAAGTATTTCCTTAATTGGAAATTCTATTGAGTTTAAGATTTTGACATATAAAGGGTCACCAAAGTTTAGGCATTTATTTGAGCTTTGTAATGGACTGCTTTGTTTTGCTAAATGTATAACGCCAATTAATTACATTCAAAACTTCCCTTCAGTCTGTTTTTTCTGTGTTATTTGATCCTGCAACTCATCAATGGAACAACCCTTATTTAAATCTAAAGTTTTTCATGAGCAAAAGCACTTTTGATGGTTAGATGAATTTTCATACTAAGAAATCCCTTCACTCAACTTTTTCCACTGTATGAAACCTTCCTCTTTGGCCAAAACAGAATTTTTTTTTGTTCAGAAAAAGTTTGCAAGGAATTGGAAACAAAGCATTTTTTTTTATTTCTTTCTCTACACATACTATATACATAGTGTATAGAGAAGGTATTGTGTTGCACCCAAAAATTTGATACCAAGATTTCACCAGAAATACATGTTTTGGGTCCCCCTGAATCCAAAAAAAGCATTTTTGGGAAATGGTCTGTGTGTGGCTGTGGACAGCATAGCTCAAAAACAAAACGACTGCTAACTACCAAACTTGGTATTTAAGTTTGGTATCTTTCAAGGATGCGACACGAAGATTTTCAAGAAAATCCCAACCCTCCAACTACCGTTTACATGGAACTTTTTTCGAACATTTTGATTTTCTCAAAAATGGCTCTAACGATTTTGATTAAAATATCATATATTAAAGATATTTACCTGATAAATAATATGTATATCTTGAATTTTCTGGGAATAGCCTCTGAAGACTACTTTATTCTAGATGAATTTTATGAAATTTTGCATAATTGCTAAACGGTAAGAAATGGACAAAAACTTACCACACAAAAAATGTAAGGCACATTAAAATACACAATTTATGTTATATAAATTCTTTTTCAGGAGTTGATTGTTTTTGAAATATTCCTTGTTTTTGGTTTCAGTTTTGAAAAACTTGTACTTTTCTCATACAAAGGAATTTCAGTCACCTAGTAACCAGCTTTTGAATTCACTTTAACCTATGAAACTTCCATATTTCACTTCTACTTACAAGGAAGCAAGAAATAAACTATTTCTGCTAATTTTTTCTCAATTAGCATGAAGTAAATAGAAGAATAAGCTTATTAATAATAATTTGTTACACAGAAGTAGAGAAAGTCATGTGAATGGAACACATCAGATTTTTTATTGTACACTAGGTATGTTCACATTCTATTAGGCAACTAGGTACATTTGTGGTAAACAAGTTTTTAGTTAAGTTTCTTCCATGTCTTTTTTTTTTTAAATATGGTACCGGAGTCTGATCGGGACTCCGGCACTGTATACCCTACTTTTTATTTATCTATGTTTTTACCTTGTTTTTCTGTATTATTACTGGATTGCTGTTTTCTTACTGTTACAACACACACATAAACACAAACATATAACACCCATGCCCAAGGCGGGACTCGAACCCACGATCCCCAGCGCTACGAAGCACCAAAGCGGAATGCCTTGGCGAGCGCGGCCATGGGGACCGGCTCTCTTGAGGTGTTACTAAATCAGGCTCTTTCCTTCCCTGGTGGAATAATCCTGACACTATAAAGTATCTTTTGCCAAAGGGTGCAGGCCACTTTCCTGAACCTCTTAGATCAAAGTGAAAAGCAGCCCCCCCCCTCCCTTTTAGGTGCTTTATTGAAATTGTATATTTCAAAAAACACCTTCAATGTTCCAGCAATAGTGATCAAATCCTGTTCATATATAGTGCCCAGAACTCATTCAACTTCACAGTGCCTTGTATTTCTGAACTTTGATGGTCTCTTGCTGTCTCATTCTCTGTTGTTTTTCTGGAACTGATGCTCTCCAGATTCCTTCTTATTTCTACTGCTGTTATCTACAAAACCAAAGTAATTAGACATGTTTGATCATTCTAGAGATGGAATTACTGTGAAGTGCATTACTAATACTCTTTTGAAATTTGAATTTGAGCTAATTTCCTGTTTGGCTTTAGACTATAACAGTGTTAACTGAGCAAAACAGATACATATATTCTTGAATAGTGTTCGGAGGACATTGGACATATTAAAAGTATTATTTGTTAAACTGTCAATTGCTTGAAGCATGTCAGTGCTACCAGTGTGCTGGAATTTTGACCTGCAAAGGTTGCTTTAGATGTCAGCAAATCTACTGATATGAAGCTTACAATTTAGAGGACACTTATAGGCATTGATTTGAGTCGGGTTTGAGCCTGCAACCATGGGATAAGCAATGCAGGGGGAAACTGGACACCAAACAAAATGGAAACATCAATCATTTCCTTTTCAGAGGCAAAATGCAATTCCTTTCTTATTTATCAGTACATTTGTTCTAATAAATACAGGTTTTATTTAGTTTTTTACTTCCATTAAAAACATATTTCATATTGTGATAACTAAACCCATATTTTTAGACTGCTGCTGTGCCTATCTACAGGATAGTGCATGAAAAATTGGTCCCAAATACTAGAGGGCTCATTGTGGCCTGTCAACTGTCATCTATTGTTGCAGTTTCTGCATGCTTAATTCATGTGGTTTATTTCTTTGTTATTTAATTATTATATGTTTATCTATGTGTTGTTGGAACCGCTCGTGGTGGGCAGCAATTCATGCATAATTGATGGGCAATCAGTCTGTACTGTGGGCCGGTTTTTTGTGCAACATCCTATAGTACTTAGGGGTTGATTTTGTTGCCCTAGTTGGTTATATATGCTTAAAAGAAGTGACAGCCTCATGTCTAGAATGCAAAAGAGCTCCTGCAAAACTAAATTCAGGAACAAATTTTGGTTTACAAGACCAATGCTTTATTATTAAACTATTAAAACATTTAATGTTAATAATGCTTTATTTTACATTTCTGATATGGAACTAGTAATTAATAACCTCATTATGAAACAAAATGTTTAAATATGATATTGTTTATTGTATACCCAAACATCAGTTGCTCACAGTAATATTTTCAGCACAGGCAAATATCAGCAACATGCAAATTGCAGATCTAGCAGAAACATTTTTTTCTTAGATACCCTTATTTGTAGTTTCGATCCTCCATACTGGCATATCGTTTGATGACATCCTCGTACCATGTCTCCCATTTTTCCAGTATTCAGTAGACATATTGCTAAAGCTGTAACCCTGTCCTGTCCCATCGTGCTCCTAAGTAAAACTTCACTCTGTTCAAGCAAGGGAAGCTTCTCTCAACACTGCAACATGTGGAAGGAATTATTGTAGCTAAGGTAAACAGTCTGTAAGCTTTCGGCAACACACTGTGAATATCACTCTCCACAAACAGTTTTATAACTTCAGTTACACTTTGAGACAAGAACTGGTCATCGGAGTAGACAAACTTGAGCTCTTCAATCTTGAAAAGTCAAAATTTATGGCATAATACTTTAGTAATGAAACTAGCTCCTTGGCGGAAAAACATTTTCTAAAGGCTGTTGGAATATTATTTCACAATGTAATGCAGTAATTATTAGGATCTAAAAATGTGCATTCTATTTAATAGATACTTAAAAAGGAATCTTACTTCTAATTTTCTGTTTTTTAAAAACACTTGATTGTTAATGCAGCAATAAATTTTTCGCACAAACATTCTAGTTGACTTTGGGAGAGCCTGTCAGCAATTAGCAGGGTAAACAAATTTATTCTGATGTATAAAGCATGCATTCTTCCAGCATTTGTAGCAGCATTTTCCCTAATACCTCATAACAGGCGCCAAATACTTGGAACTGTGATTGTGACATTAGAAGGCAGGCTAACTCAAGATTTACTGCCCTTTTCATTGTTCCAGTATCTAGCGTATTCTCATTTAAAAGATCGCTCTTTCCTTCCAGAAGAAATCAGACTTGTCAAATTTATAAGAATCCTATCATTTAAATACTTCCAACTATATGGAATGTAATATTAGTTGTAGATTTTGTTTTGCTATGTGGAAACATTTCATTTTAGTTTCGATAATCATACATTTTGTTTTGAGTATTATACAGCTTTTAAAAATATTTTTGAAACTATTAGGGTAGGCTTAGCTGAGGAGCTGTATCTGCTAAATATGCTATGTAATAATAAATCTAGTTATTGATAAATTTTAACATTCTACAGTTTATTGCTATCAATATAAATGAAAATTATTTTCATTAATAAAATTCATTATGTTGTCTAAAATTAAGTACAGTAATATGCCTAATGGAGTAACATTTGGCAGTTATAGGACTTCCAGAGAGTCTAGGGGATATGGAATACCCCCTGCAGAAGAGGGTTCAGTATTCAAAACTTTAATGCTTTAAAATGCATTTGTGTTATCTGAGAGCTATCATAAGCATTTATGAAAATGGGATTTCCCTGAGAATATTGCTGTAGTTTAAAAGTACTATACAAAATTTGAAAAGGTAATACCAGCTTGAGAGCTTAGTTTTTAAAATTAACCATCTTAATCAATCACTTTTTAAATTACCCTCAGGTGTTGTTAGCCTACCTAACTGGTATAAATTGCATTTCTATGTCTTGAAGATTACTATGATTACTAATGGTTTCTAAAGTAATGATAACGCTATGCACTTATTGGGATTCAATTCCAAGACCTGAGAGAGAAACTGACTGACAAGGTTTAATATTAGGGCTAGAATCATAGACACTATTCAGTAAGACTCATTCTTATTTTCGTAAATTCACAAAGCTTTAAGAAATTGAGATACTCCAACAAAATGCAAGTCACGTAATAACAATAATGGTTCAATGCAAATGAGTTAAAACTAAATGCAGATAAAACTAACATTTTGAATTCAAGATCTTCTCGGGCTTCTAGCCAGGTAAAAACTTGGCTTGACACCAACGTTTCGAAGAAGTGCATCTTCCTCGTCTTCAGGGTGTCAGTTCACCCTGAAGACGAGGAAGATGCACTTCTTCGAAACGTTGGTGTCAAGCCAAGTTTTTACCTGGCTAGAAGCCCGAGAAGATCTTGAA
This sequence comes from Hymenopus coronatus, assembly GCA_030762935.1. Taxonomy (NCBI): domain Eukaryota; kingdom Metazoa; phylum Arthropoda; class Insecta; order Mantodea; family Hymenopodidae; genus Hymenopus; species Hymenopus coronatus. The sequence continues at coordinate 83,228,000 of CM060883.1, forward strand.
TTAACACGTCGCCAGGAAAGCTATAGTTCTTATTTTAACATTTTGAAGTTCACCAAAATCAATGCAGCACGACAAAACCCCAGTCTCGATATAAATAATAAGTATTTTGAATCTGCAGATTTCATAAATTTCTAGGGCTAAAAGTAGACCAGCAATTAAATTGGAAAAATCAATGAAATAGTGCCTAAATTGAGCTGAGCGTGCAATGCACTACACTTCTTATCTTCTTTTGGAGACACACACACTAAAGTTGGCTTATTTTGTGTACTCCATCATATATGGATTCAAAGAGTATCTTTATTTTGCAGAAAAAGGCTCTCCATATCATATCAGGCTCAAATAAGAGATTATCATGTAGAAATATCATTAAGAACCTAGAGATCTTAACACTCACTGAAGAATACATATATACAATAATGACCTTTTATGTAAGAAAAAAACATTCTTTTATTACCAATTCCAACATTCAAAATATCAATACAAGATCCAGACTTTCGCTATATTTACTGTCAACTAACCTCAGGTGTGATCAAAAAGGAATATATTATCAGTGTATGAAATATTTAATAAGCTACCTCACAATTGAAAACCTACAGTGATAAAACATCTAAATCAAAGTTGAAACAATATTTACATGAACACTCGTTTTAAACTCCAAAATAACTTGATTGCTATCGCGTGAAGTCTTCCTTAATAGCCAATACTGGGAAACCTTCAAATCTTTAATTTATTTTTCTCATTTTAGGTAGGCTGTGACTTATCTGCTGCTGCCTAAATGTCACTCTTTCCTTATAGTTCAGTACTTAGTAATAAAATTAGAATTAGCATTATATCCTTGTAATGCTAATTCTTAAGTCTATGATACCTATAGACTGGAAAGACAAGAAATTTACATATCACCTTTGGATTATAAGGAAATTTAAACATTTTTTAAAAAATTATAGTATTAACATAACTCCATGGCACGACAGCTCACGGGGAACCTTGGCCTACCGCCTGGCCGCTGCGTCCCCCATCTCGGTCCACTATAGACGTCATGGATGGGTTGCAGTATTGGAGGGTGAGACGTGGTCAGCGCCTCGAGTCCCTCCCGGCCGGTTAATGCGGTCCTCACGACCTGGAGCCGCTACTTCTCCATCAAGTAGCTCCTCAATTGGCCCCCCAGGGACCTTACGAGGCTGAGTGCACCCCGGGGGGAAAAATCCCCACGCCGGTACTGGGGATCGAACCCAGGTCTCCCGCTTGGTAAGCAGCTGCGCTACCACCGCGCTAAGGAGACGACCAATTATAGTATTGGCTCCACAAAATAAATATAATTTAAAGAATTTATTAAATTCTTAATTTAAGAACACTTAATAGTATACCATTTGTTATGAAATTGGGGATTTCCATATTAAATTTCAAGACTGTGATAGATTTTATAAAGGGATTTCTTTTAGCTTAATGTCCTTTAACCTGGTTGGTCATATTAGATGATGAATGAAATTGGTGAAATGATGCTCAAATGATCTGGAGGGTCCATGGAGCTTAAAGTTACTCATAAGTCATCTTCTCAGAATAAGGGAAAAAACCGTATCCAGGTAACTCACCCTAAGTGAGTTTCTAACTCACAACCTTTGAATGTGAGGCAGCCACACTACCACCGCACTACCTAGGCGAGCATTTTTGGATAGACCATCACAATACTGGAAAAGAGGAAAAATTTTAATACCTTTGACGACCACACTGAAAAAGCTTTTCATTTTTGAAGATTTAAATTTTGAGAGATCCCACTTGTAAGCAATATCATCTAGCATACCATTAGATGACAGCAGTTGGAAGCTCAGTGTGAAGGGAGAACAAGACAGCAGTCAACTGTCACAATGCTAATGATGAAGATGAAGTTCCAAGTTAGTACACCTAGACATAAGTGAAGTTCAAGTGTGAATAGTGACTATTTGTTAACTTTTTGGAATGAATATAACTTCACAGTTAATAGTGCTTCTATTTTCACTTTCTCTACATGTACTATGTACATAGTGTATAGAGAAGGTATTGCATTTCACCCAAGAATTTGATACCAAGATTTCACTGGAGAAAGGCATTTTAGGGTCCCTTGTATCCAAAAAGAGCATTTTTACAAAGAGGTCAGTGTGTCTGTGAACACAATAACTCAAAATGAAAAGTCTGTAAAATACCACATTAGGAATATTAGTTTAACATCTTCCAATGATGCGGTACAAAGATTTTGAGAAAAATCCCTCCACCCCAAACTAACCTTTACATTGAAAAGTTTTTGAAAATTTTGAGTTTCTCAAAAATGGCTCTAATGATTTTGATTAAAATACTGTATGTTAAAGATATTTACACAATGAATAATATGCATAACATGAATTTTTTGGTGATAGACTCTGAAGACCTTTTTATTCTGGATGAATTTTTTTGGGTTTTGCATAACTAGTAAACCATAAGAGTGAGGCAAAAGCTTACTACTCAAAATAAGTAGATCTTGTTGAAACTCTGAATTTGTCATACATATTTTTTTCGTGGACTTGATTATTTTTGAGATATTCCTTATTATTGGTTTCAGTTTTAAAATACTTTTCACATACAGGAATTTGTCAACTCCTGGCAAATCAAGGAAATGGATTTCATCCACATGGCAACCAACTTTTAAAAGATTTGACTATCGTTTTAGCTTAGTGTACTCCATCATTTCCCTCCTACTTAAGAGAAAGCATTTCTGTTAATGTTTATCTTGATTAGCATGAAGTAGATTTAACAATAATTTGTTACAGAGATGTTGAGAAAGTCATATGGAACATATAAGATTTTTAATATTTATATTAAAAGAAACTTATAATAAAGGCTTATTCATCAGATATTGTCGTACTTTTTTTTTTTATCTGATGAAGGTAAAGTCAATTCATAATATTGGCTACAAGATGGACATCCTTATTCCAAAAACAAGGGAGTGTTCCAGAAAATCAAAATGCTATCAAAAATAATATTCCATTTTCAACTTCTTTTGGATGTGAACTGAAGTATATTTCTGCAATATTGATTAAATGTATGTTGTTTTTTTTTTTTATTTAGTGTTTACCGTACACTTTTCCTACTGTGACACTGCAAGCGATAACACTGATGGAAGATACTTAGAATAAAAATGGACCACCGGTAGAATACGATGATAGGGGAAACCAAGGAATCCAGAGAAAACCTATCCCTGTGCCACTTTGTCCATCACAAATCCCACATGTGGTTGTTTGGGATCAAACTCTTAGTGAGAAACAAGTGGTCTAACCACTTGGCTATGACACGGTCTTGCATGTCTGTGTTATGCAACAAGTTGTGAAAGGAGTTATTTTGTCCTTCTTTAGGTTTTGCCTGAAATCCTACGAGTATGCTAATTATTGATGCTCCTCTTTTGAAACCTTGCTCTAATGCTCTCTGAATGACTAATCTATTACATTCCATGGGCAGCAAACCCTTAGGGGTCATAGAGGGGTAGGTGGTCAATAATTTTTCACCATATTTTGTAAAATAGTATGCTATTAATTCTTAACATACCATGACATCTGTCAGTAAGCCTATTTTACATTGCTTACTAGTGCCTTAGAAAGGACAGGACACTTATTGAAGGGGACTCGGCACCAAACCTGAGGTTATGGTGGCCATAAGAGGGCACCCCCAGGAGGGAGGAATGAGGTGAGCAGGTGAAATGGGCAGCCAGAACCAAAAATGAGGTGAGCAGGTGCAATGGCAGGATCCCTATAGTTTCCAGATTGAAGCATCCCGAGAGACAGACTAGTAGACTGGGGCCTCCTGCCCTCCATAGGGTCCAACACATCTGGCAACCAGCCAAAATCAGGGGATGGAGATATTTACTCAGAGCATTCTTTTTCCCTGCCATGCCACACTGAGCAACATCACCAGCACTTCAAACCCTGAAAGACACCAATGGAATGAAGGAAATGACATTGGAAATTTGTATTTGAATTAGCCCATAACGTCACCTGGGGCATGGGCCTCTCTCCTTGGAGAAGTGGCTTGGTTTGGCAGTCCTGGTTAGCCATTTCAGGAAGGATCCTCCTTTTGATCTAACTGCTCAGATAATTTGTTCCAAATAACATGGTATTATTCCCTAGTATAAAATACACTATAATTTTAAGAGTTAATTTAGCACATGTTTTGGCCTGTTGTATGCACTAAAACACTTGACTTTAGACATTATTTATTTTTCTACGGATAAACACTGGTTATCTTGACTAATGCATTATGCACTTGTTCCATATGGCCATTTTAATCTGATGGTACTATCTCCTTAAGTTTTTGGCTGAGGTGGTCCATCTGTTGCCGAATGTTTTCTTGAGATCTTCTGACCATCTCCTGAGCATCCCACTCTTCCTCTTCCTGTTCTCAGTTCCTGTATCGTTAGCCTGTGTGTCCATCAGTTGGGGTCTTGCCTCATAATGTGACCCGCCCATCTCCATTTTTGGTAGTTGCTGGTCTGTGCTATGTCTGTTATTTGTGTCATTCCTAATTCTGACTCTCCATGTGATTCTTAAGATTTTCTGTTCCATTTTCCTTTGACTGTCTGTATTGCTTTTCTGTCTTTTTTTGTTGTGCTCCAAGTTTGTGAGCCATATATTAGAGGGACAGGAAATTAGTATTGGAAAATTTAAACCAATCATAGGAAATATTTCAGAAAGGTGAACTCCTCCATGAGAAAAAAATCTGATATTCTCCATTCACATGACTTTCTCTACATCTTAGAAACAAATAATTGTTATTAAGCTTATTCTTCTGTCCACTTCATGTTAATCAAAACAAACATTAACAAAAATGGTCTTAATACTAAGTTCCTTATAAGTAGAAGGGAAATAAGGGAATACAATAGGCAAAACAGACAGTTAAATGTTTTAAAATGCAGTTGCTAAGGGATTGAAATTTGTTTCTTTGCATAGCCAGGAGTTGACAAGTTCCTGTATGAGAAAAGTATAAGAATTTTAAAACTGAAATCGATAACAACAGAAAGTTGTCCTCCATGGTGTAATGGTTACCATGCTAACTTCATATACCCATGGTCACGGGTTCAAACCCAGCAGAGAAAGATGGACATTTTCGGGTGTAAAAATCCTTAGCATCGCTTCCTTCGGAAGGAAAGTAAAGCCGTTGGTCCCGTGAAATAGATTTACGGTACATTAAAGAACCTCAAGCTTGGTAGAGAGGCCTCTAAGCAAAATTAAGTGGTCTTTCATGCCCAATTTAGAATGGGACGCTGAGAACCACAGCAGTTAAAGAGCGTCCATAAATAACACGCCATTTCCATTTCATTTTATAACAACAGAATATCTCAAAAACAGTCAGCTCTAGGGAAAAAAATGTATTTAACATATATTGTGTGTTTTAACCAGTGTGTGTTGACCAGTTATGTAAAATTCCTCAAAATTCATCTGGAATAAAGACATCTTCAGAGGATATTCCCATGATGTTATTTGTCATGTAAACGGCTTTAATGAACAAAGCTTAATCAAAGCCGTTAGAGCAATTTTTGATAAAATCAACATTTTCGAAAATTTTTCCATGTAAAGGATATTTGGGGTTGGGGGTATTTTCTTGAAAACCTTTATATCGCATCCTTAAATGCCAAGTTTGGCATTCAACAATTTTGTTTTCGTTGTTGAGCTATGCTGCCCACACATACACACACACACACGGAAAATGTTTCTAAAAAGTGTTTTTTTTTTATTCAGGGGGTCTGAAATCATGTATTTTCAGTGAAATCTTGGTATCGGATTTTGGATGCAATACGATACCTTCTCTATACAGTATGTACATAGTACATGTAGAGAAAGTAAAAATGCTTTAACAAGATATAAATCTTTTTGTGAAGTAAAATATCTCTATCTCTTAAGATGTGCTAGGTATGCAAAAGTCATTTACATTGAAGATGACTTCATAGGCTATTTCCAGAAAAATGATGTTGTACATTTCATTTATCATAGACTATTTTAAACATATGGTATTTTAATGAAAACAGTATATTTTCTCAAAACATATATTTCCAGTGAAATCTAGGCATTGCATTTTCGGTTGGGATGCAATACTTCTACTACATATGTACTGGAAATTTAGTCACGGCTAAAACTGGGGTTACTAATCTTGGCATCTAAATGAATACATAAGAAAAGATGAGAACACAAGTCATATTGATGCTATGGTGGCTCACAATATCATAGGGAGAAGAAACATTTCAACTATGTTAAGTCAGGTTTAACAAGCAAGTTGAAAACTAAAACAGATACATCTCATCAAGAATAATAGGCCGTACTTGGTTTGGTGGCACCTTTGAACTGACTCTTCGCTGACACAATAGAACTGAGGAATCAGAAAATTCTGGGATTTTTGTGGGTTGTCTTTGTGATTGGATAGTGCTGTAAAAGAACCAATAATTCCAATAAAGCATTTAAAGATAGGTAAAACACTGCACAAAATGAGTTGGAGTGTAAGTTGGAAGTTAACCAGGTATAATTTGAGATGAGATAAATAAGCAGAATACCTTGCAGTAATGGCAGGTGATGCAACAGATGCTATACAACATGCTCAGTTGTAGTTTTCAGGTAAGAAACAGATGGTGCGCCATATGATTTTGTTGTTTATTTTGTTTCTTTTTTGGTTTGAAATACAGGGAGTAAAATTCTGATGCAATATCTGCATGTGTTCTTAAAGACTACAGTACTTTATAAAAGAAACTCCTAATAATTTCATTGCACAAAACTAATAATCTATGTGCATCATTATGAGTGTTGAAACAGATAGAGCCCAAGCAAAGATAAACTGCCAACATCTAATTGCAAATTTCATACATGTTAATACATACCAGTTAACTGTGGTTATGGAATGTGCAGCATCGCAAAATTCTGTATTTTTTGCCACTTTACATACTAAACAGGTCCCTACAGGTGCTCCAAAGAATAATAAAGAATAACCATCACTGTGTATGAACATGAAGAATCATTAATTGAATGTTTCCCAGAATTAGAGTTTTTCTTTAAAAACCAGCATTCAAGAGGCAACAAGCCTAAGACTAGCTTTGCAAGATGAATTCAATTGTTGGCTTTCATTCTTTCATGAAATTATGCCCCATGTGAAAATTGTATATAAACACTTGATCCACCGAAAGCTAGATACGTTCAAGACTTTGAAGTGTAATTGCAAGTGTAAGGGAGAAGGTGGGTACAAATGTGAATGCTCAATAAACAGGCAGAAATAAACATACATTAAACACCCATAGGAAAATAGCGGCTAAGGAAGTTTGTGGCCACATCACCCAGGAGGTCAATAGGTGATTCTAGAATTCTACAGAAGCACTCATCCTAAGCAAAAACTTTTCACACTATTCAAAAATATTTCCTGACAAAAGTGCTTGAATGTCATGGTTCAACATTATAATACTTTAGATAAAAACTAGTTGAAAATGGAGCTCGCTGTGATATACTATAGGTAGGATTTTACTTTAATAAAATGTATTTTATTGGAAATTTGGATAAAGTGTTTCAGGAACTGACAAAGATCCTCAGAATTCTGATAACTACACCTATGACAGCTATGAAACTGGAAAGATGTTTTTCAGCTCTTTGACAGATCAAAATGTTTCTAAGAAATACAATGAAAAAGAACAGCTTTCTGCACTTTTAATGTTGGCTATTGAGAAGAAATTTATTTGAGACATTGATAATTTCAATAGCAGGTAATGGACAGATTTTCCAAGCTTATAGATAGGTGGATTGATTTTAGTTTTCGTCAGTAAATAGGTGAGGTTTAATTATTTCATTGTTGTTTTTGTTGTTGTATGCTTCAGCATATGATATACTTTAGCTATAAGCTGCTGCAGTTACATTCTCAGTCATATAAAATTGATTTACAATTATCATTTTACACACACTGCACACTTCTTTTTCTAAAAATCTGATGTATTACATTCACATGACTTCTCTATCCATTCTGTAACACACTAATTTTACAAAAATTTATTCTTCTATCTATTTTGTGCTGATCAAAATAAACATGGGCAAAAATGGCCTAATCATTTACCGTATTTATTCGAATAAAAGATTATGCTTTTTTTTTTCTTCTTCAAAATATTAATGTTCAGAACTGGGGGGTTGTCTTACAATATATGTTTTCCTAATAACATACGGAGAAAAAGTAAGGTTCAAACTTTGCGGGTACGGCAGTGGCGAAGCCTGGGGGAAATTATATAGATTACCGCCAAGGTCGCGACATACGTGGCAGATTTTGAGCGTTTCATTTCGCGCCAAAAATTAGTTGTTAAGGAAATTATGAGCATTCTCATTGGAAAAAGATTACCCTCCGAAACTAAAATAAAATTACAAGACTTCCTTTCAACTCCCTTCCACATCGGTGGTTGCACGTAATGTTGTGATAGAAGTTAACGGTCATGCACAACTTCGGGTCACACATATACCCAGTGGCGGCTGGTGACTTAACTGACTTCACCACTTTTACTGCTTAATGAAGTTTACTTTTCCAAATTATTTGACCTTCTAAATTATTTAAAATATATCTATAGTTCTAAAATTACCTTAAAATGATCCTGAAAACGTTGATAGGTTTGAATATCCTGTAGAGTTATATTTATAGAGAAAATCCATCCTTCTTTCTTTTTCGTGGCGAATCTGTCTATGGCTGTCATTGAAATGTGGAAGCTTGTGGATCATTTCCTTTTCAATAGATAGTATGGTAAGAACAGACAACCTATCTTCATCCATGGTGCTTCTAAAAACGTTTTGATCCGCTTCAAAGTGGAGAAACACCTCTCTGCTTCACACGTTGTCATTGGGACAGTAGCTACCAATTTCAGCAATTTCATAACATCTCCAAAGGGTTCTTGAGGCTATTTTCAATTAAAAACTTCAGAAGTGCTACTGAACTTTTCATTTCCTGAAAATCATCTCGAGAATAAATGACCTGAAGTTCTGTTTTTAACTTAGGTTTATTTAAAAATGGATAAGACTGCACAACAGCAGAAAGCATTTTTTCAGGAAATTTATTCTTCAGTGTAGGGAAGAAGTGCTGGTCAAGTAAATTAGAGGCCAATAATTGGCTGGAGAATTCAAACATTTGTTTGCTCTGTTGAGTTATTATGTCACATACTTCTTTAGCTGCTGCATTCCTAGTTATGTACACGTCCTCGCATCTTCTTTTTCTTACATTTGGTTCTTCCTTGAGTATGATATTATCAACATTGTCTCTAACTTTCGAAATATTCGTATTCGAATGCTGCTATTGCTTGTTTTATTGTTTTATCAGTGGTGCGCTTTTGTAATTGGCTGTACAAGATATCCATGTGGGGCATTATTTTATAAAATACCTCTAACCAAAAGGAAAATTTTAGCTGTTGCAGTTTCAACCTTAGACCAGAGGTTTGATTCACAGTTGTCGTTTGGTTGCTGGTGTCTTCAATTTGTTGGAGACATCCCAGAATGCCCTCTTTATTTTCATGAATTGTAACAACTGTTCTGGATTTAAAGTTCCATCTTGTGGCTGATCCCTGAGGGACTCTTCGCTTCACTATTACATCTAGAACAGCCACTCTTTGAGGTGAATGAGAGAAGAATATTGGCACTTCTGCAATAGTATTGAAAAACAGTTTTACATGTTTATTTTGACTGGTAGCTTGGGCAAGAATTAAGTTCAATTGGTGAGCATAACAATGCACATAATACGCGAAATGATACTCTTCTCTTACGATTGTTTGCACCCCTGCATGTTGGCCGCGTATGACATAACTTTGAGATATTACTTTTTCTTTCTGTTCTTGTACAACATCGGCGAGGACATTTTTAATGTAAGCAGTTAGGGAGGAAGCGTCATTACCAGGTGGATTTAAAAATGTCCAAAATCTTTCAACAGGCTTTCCAGTGGATAACAGATAACGAAATACTATAGCCAATTGAAATTTAGAAGATACATCAGATGTTTCATCTGCTATCACAGACATGAAATCTGCCTTGGATATTTCAGCATTAATTTCCTCACGACACACATGTAACATACATTCTAGTAAATCATTTTGTATATCCTTGGATGTGCCCTTAAAGACTATAGCATTGCTCATGTGCTCTTTTACAATTGCATCTAAAGCTGAAGTAAAATTTATTAGCCCTCTCTGGGCCGCGTCGTGGCCGAGTGGTTAGACCACTCACCTCTCACCTAGACGACCGGGGTTCGATCCCAAGCGACCGCATGTGAGATTTGTGGTGGACAAAGCGGCGCTGGGGCGGGTTTTCTCCGGGTACTCCGGTTTCCCCCGCCATCGCATTCCACCGGTGCTCCATCATTCATATATCATCAGTGCCATCGCCTGCGGTGCCTTAAGTAGTTATAGCGGGCGTTAAACACTACCAAAAAAAATTATCCCTCTGAATATTGCAGGATTGTTAGATTCTGCTGTTTCATCATGTCCACGTAGGGCAAGTTCAAACTCACCGCAGAACTTAATACAATAAATTATTTTGGAAAGAACATAGCGATTTTTCCTTACGTTGTCATTGTGTCTTTCTAAAAGCCGAGCTAAGTTGCCGCCTAATTTCCGTTTTTCCAAGGACTGATAAATCTAAATAAGCATTCTTATGTGCATAGATTCCTCGTGCTTTTTAATTTTCTGTGTTAGATGACTTAGATCTGAAACGCCATGGCATGTCCAGTTTGTATCTTTGCCCTTAGCAAACAGTAAGCACGGAAAACAAAATAGCTTATTTGCAGTAATGCAACTGCAAATCCAACTATTTCTTTTGTATATATTCACATTGAAAGACCTGCAAAATGTCTTACCTCGACTGACTTGCGCTTGATTTAATTCGAGCTGAGGTACTGGCCTGCCAAGCTTCTTAACTTTATACTTCTCTTCCAAGCTTAAAACTGCGAAGTTTGTTTTTAAAGGGTATTGAACGTTGTTCATTCTTCTTTGAAAACAAACTCGAACAGATGAATATGCATATGAACACCAAAGCACAAGTATATAACCGAATGTACTGTTACATATGTATATTATTCAGTAAAATTGTTTACTGAATCGCTCTATTGCAACGAAAACACACGTGTTATTTGCTGCAGTCCTGTAGCTTTTCATTTCGGATTAATTCGTGCGTTTCCGCCACAGCCGACTCGCAGCAGAGCTGGTCATCACTCCAGCTCAAATCCAGTATTGTTAGCGACGTTTCCCCTTACCCCTCTTCACCGAAGAAGCACCACAAACTTATTCTCGGAGGTTCAGAAGAGAGATTGAACCCGGGCAGCGCGTTGGAACGTATGCGGCCATTGCAAAGACTTGAAGGCTTTTCATACGATAAAATAGTTTGAAAATGCAAATAAAATGAATAATACGAGAAAGAATAATTATGTAAATTATAAATTTATGTATTTTAAATTGCAACTTTTTTTTTCGGGGGTTCACTGAACCAGTGAACACATAGGACGCGGCGCCCCTGCATATACCGCAATGTGAATTTACGCGCAAATTCGAATTAGGTAAAATATTTTATGATATAGTATATTAAATATGTTGTCTAATTGAAAATCGTAACCGTAATCGTCGTTACCAAACAGAAACATTTCTCGTTCTCCTTTCTCCGACTCTCCCCCCTCGCAATGTGAAATTCTGCGTAAATTAAAATCAGGCAATAAATAAACATATAAATAAACAAAGCGCTATAGTATGCTGTCTAAATACAAAAGCAAATCCATTATCGTCGTTACAGCTACGCTGCCATCATCGTCGCCGTCACTTTGTATAATCTAATATACCTCAATTTCGTTCTCACTTCTCCGTCTCTCCCGTTCGCAATGTGTGAATTTTTGCGCAAATTCAAATTAAGTAAAAACATTACAACATGTTAAGTTTGTTATCTAAGTACATCATAAATATCTTCGTCGTTACAGTTACGCTACCGCCGCCGCCATCACGTTATACCATCGCAACCATACATTACATTTCTATACCCTCCTCTCCGGCAACAGCTTAAAACATGAATTTCCACGCAAATTGACTTAAGCACATAAATAAACAAATAAATTAATAAGGGGTTTAATCACAAAATATTGCTAAGAGTAAATGGGATCCTTAAAGTATAAAAGAATGCATCTGGTAATTATGAGCGTCAAGGTTATTCTGAAAAAAGGAATTGATTACCAGGAAACCTACTCTCGAGTTATTCGACCAGAAACTTAAGACTGATTATGGCTATATCCAGCGAGTTGAGTTTTGATATGGAACATGTAGATATTATCACTGCTTTTTAAATGGTGATCTGTGTGAAAATATGTATATGGAGCAGCCTGATGGCTTTGCTGCTGATGGTAAAGTGTGTGCCTTGAAAAAGACCCTTTTTGGTTTAAAACAGGCTAGTCATGCATGGAATGAGAGTATCAGAGATTTCTTAAGAGAGTTAGGATACACTCAATCTGTGTGTGATCCTTGTGCTTATTAAGAAAGAACGTGCTTCTACTATTTATATCTGTTTGTATGTTGATTTATTTACACTAACTGGCTTTGTGAAAAAGAGAGACTTTATATTTAGTTAACAAAGAAGTATGAAATTAAGTTTCTGGGCTAACTAAAAATTGTCTAGGAGTGAGAGTGAATTACAACAAAGAGACAGGTATTTTGAAGCTAGACCAAAGTGAATACATATCAGACTTATTGAAGAAATTCAATATGATAGACTGTTATCCAACGAGTACATCCATGTTTGCGGGTCGTGACTTATCAAAGTTAGAGACCAAAATTGAGAAAATTCTGTATCAAGAGTTGATAAGATCCTTTATGTATTTTGTTTTGTAAAAATCCTTAGCATGGCTTCCTTCGGACTAGCAATGGACATTTGAATATTGAGTATTTTGTTGATGCTTCTTATGCATGTGATGAGAAAAAAGGAGTTTTCTCATATGGATATGTGATGAAGTTAGGTGGTTAATTTTTGCATGACAGTCTAAGCAACTGAAAACTGTAACATTGTCAAGCACTGTGTCAGAATATTTAGAACTAACTGAAGGTATCAAAGAATCCCGTTATGTCAGAAATGTGCTTGAGAAACTAGTTTAGGAAAGATCTGTGCAAAACTTTTCAATGATAATAAGGTACATTGTATATTGCTAAGGATGAGGTATCTCATAAGCGCACCAAGTACATTAACATAAGGTTGTTTATCAAATAAAATGTCAGAAAAGGGTGTGTGGAATTGAATCGAATTAACCTAATGAGTTAGTGGCTGATATGACAAAACCATTGCCTATTGTTAAACATAGAACATTTGTGAACGATTTGGATATGAAACAGATTTAAATTAGGTGTGTGTGTTAGAATGTCAGCTTATAATTTTAGCATGTGTTTTGTTTTTGTTTTATATAAGTAAGTTAAGTTAATTTTACTTATGTTGATACTGCCGACTAGAAACCAGATATGCCTATTTCAACGTCCTCCTCTTGTAGTCATGAGGTAATACCGAAATAAAAATGCGTTATGTTTACTTAAATCTTTTATTTAAACAACACCCATATGCTCTCATAATCCATGATATTTGTCATGTAAATATGTTTAGTATACATGATCTTAATCACAATTGATAGAGCCAGTTTTGAGAAAAACACATTCTCGATTTTTTTTTCATGTAAAAGACAGTGCGTGGTAGAGGGATATTTCTATAACTATTTGTGTGTCATCATTTTAAGATACTAAATGTAAACATCAAGTTTGGTATTTCACCAACTTTGGTGTTTTTTGAGTTATGTCACACACACACACACACACACACACACACACACACACACACACACACACACACACACACACACACACACACACACACACACATATACACGCGCGCGCGCGCGCGCGTCGCCCTCCGTAGTGTAATGGTTACCATGCTGACTTATTATACCCAAGGTCCTGGGTTCAAACCCGGCGGAGGACGATGGATTTTTTTTTCGGGCGTAAAAATCCTTAGCATGATTTCCTTCGAAATGTAAAAGAACCTCAAGCCAGATAGAGAGGCCTCTGAGCAAAATTAAGCGGTCTTTCATGCCCAGTATAGAATGGGACGCTGAGAACCACAGAAGTTAAGGGGCGCCCATAAATAAAATGCCATTTCATTTCACACAACAGACTCACTCATACACAAATTGTTTGTGAAATAGTAACTGGAAAAGCCAGCCAGCAAACTGATACTGACAAAAGTGTTGCACTGCAAAGCCCAAGAAAGAGAAAATTCATTGCGACGTTGATCAAAACTGCTAAGTTGTGTAAAGCACGTAAAAGAATAAAACTGCTAAAACTGAGGGTTAGGAGACAGTAAAGGCATGTTTGCAGTGATTTGAAAATAATAATTTCTTTAGTTTAAAAAAAAAAACATTCTAATAAAGCTTTAAACCAATACTGTAATACTGGGTACAGCTTTTTGTTATATGAACATTAGTTTTACACCAAGAAATTGGAACAAAATTTAGTTATGACTTTGCCGCGATATTTACTGCAATAATACAAAATTTTCAATAATAACTTCTGACAGGCCGAAAAATGTGATTGTACTAAATATTCCTTCAACCAGAGAACCTTCCCCTCCCATTTTCCTTTGTTTTTACTTAAAAAATTTTGAAAAATAATGAATTTGACAGATATTGCGCATGGTAGCGTGTAGATTGCATAGTTATCTAATGGTGTGGCTCAGCAAAATGCCATTTCCAACCTGAGACCAAAATAATATAATTTTTGGAGATTGGTAGCATAATTCCATTGGAGTTGGCTGCAGTGTTACTGGGAGTTCTGGTCTAGTGGAGTTATGTTGCAGCCGGTTGCAGTCATGTAGCGTCGTGTTCTACCTTAGGTGTAATCTATTTTCTTGCAGAAGTGAAGTTACTAATGTGAGAAAAGCAGTATTAGTATTCTAGCCACATTGGAGAAGAGCAGTGATTAGAGGAAGAGGTACTTGGAAACTAATTATTATATAAAAGGAAGAAGCACATAAAGTGTACTGCACCAAGTAAAGAAAACACAATTGCAAGATGAAGCCCACGGTTGTAGCCGATGAAATGTTTCCCGAAGGAGCAGGACCATATATGGATCTTGAAGAGGTGTGTATTTTATTAATGCTTATTTTTTTTTTTATCATTATTTCTATAGGATGGTTACGCAACTTGTAATAACTTCAATACGCGAGTGCTTTTGTTATTGTGCCATTAGGATCGTTTTGAGGTTACTTGTCTGAGTTATTATGCAAAATTTGGGGCGCTTTAAAAATCGAATGTAACTAAGTGTGATTATTGACTTTGTATTTCTGATGACGATTTCAAAGGTTTTATGTTTAAACATCCCGCAGGACATCCAGATTGAAAATGCTAACCTGAGCAATAAAAATTCACATGGAACGTGTGTGTTGTAATAAACGTGATCATTTCGAGTTGCTGTGTCCCTCTCACTCGCCCTAATTAAGATGTTTTCTTATATACAAAACTTGTTGCAAATGTAAACAACATACTCCATTTTGTAATTTTTAGGAACGCACAACTATACTGCAACCTATTTTTTTTATTATTTTTTTTTTTTTATGAAATCCCCGAGACTTTGTTCTGTTAGGCATATGCTGCTCGTGTGCTTTGGCGATACCACTGGAAATGACTAAAAATTAACTACAAATAATAATAATTAATTTACATGCCAACCTATACCGAACGCAATAGAATGCTGCTTTCATTCGCATACTTTAGTGAATGCAGTAGAAGTTACTAAAAGCAAATTCACGAAAGTCAGTTTATTTACACACACACACACACACTAACATATAGATACCTATGCGAACGCATGCGAGCATGCCTTGATAAATACAGTGGAATTTGCTAAACTCAAATTACTTGAAAATTAGTTTATTTTCACACACACACATTAACCTAGAACTAACTGAGAAATTAATAAAAACAAATTACCCGAAAATCAAATTTACTTGCACGCACAAACACTAATTTAGAGGTAATCGAGCGCTTGCTCGCTTCGCTTGCATGCTGTGATAAAAACAGTGGAAATTACTAAAATCGAATTACACGAAAATCAGTTTATTTACACACACTAACCTAGAGCTAACCGAGTGCATATTCGCTTCGCTCACATGCTTCTTTTAAAATTTTAGAAATAAAACAAATTACAAACATTCATTTACACATACACTTATACCTAACGAAACAGTGGAAATTACTAAAACTTATACAAAAACGTCTCTACTTACACACACGCACATTACCTTAATCAGCTAATTAAAAAAATGCCCAAATTGAAACAAACCAAAGAACTTCTATAAGCAATTCTTGAAGCAAAGCATTATTGCTTAAAGTGCACATCTGTAACCCACAGAATTGCTATAGAATCGCATTTCTTTCTATGTGATTAAAGTTTTATGATAGTCTGAAAGCTCTGAGATCTCAGTGTATTGTCATGTCACTATATTATTTTATTAATGTTGGCAGCCACTGCAAAATGAATAATAGAGATGCAAACAATGAAAACATTCTAAACAACTACATGAGCGCTCTCAAAACCTAATAATATACTACGAAATGAGGATCCCCAAAGGAACAAAGACCAGTTTTATTTGTTGGAAAACCTTTTTCTTTTTTAGACAAATTCGTGTGCATGCTGAAAGGGTTGATATTTTGTCTACATGAGGGATATTTGCCAAATAATTATACATAGATAAGTATTATATGAATAATAAATGGTTTTATAATGTGTACGTATATGCTGAAATACTGGATTTGTAATGAAAAAGCTTGGCTTGCAAGAATGCCATGTGTCGCTCTTGACAGGATTAATACGTCGTGAGAACCCGTAGGAATAATTCACCAGTTAGTGTGACTATTGTAGTTGGTGTAGGAAGTATACTTTTGTGAGTTTGTTTTATCTGTTTCTGTAGGCAGAACCACTGGTTCTGGTGGTTTTCATGTTCTTTAGGTTCTAACCCGTTACGTTAGTGTGTATATAAATTTATGTTTCTAATTTTCTATTGCGGTAGTACTTGGTGGAGAAGCATGTTTCTGAACATTATAAAACCATTTTTTTTTTTTGTAGTTGAACGTCCTTTAACCTGGCTTGGTCATATCGGACGATGAATGAAATTGATGATATGATGCTCAAATGATCTCAGGGTCCATGGAGCTTAAAGTTACTCGACATTCGTCTTCTCAGGATAAGGGAAAACCCCGAAAAAAAACCTTACCTGGGAAACCCGTTCCTAAGCGAAATTCGAACTCACGACCTTTTGAATGTGAGGCAGACATGCTACCACCATGCTACCCAGGCGGGCAAAACCATTTATTATTTATATAATACTCGTTTATATATAATTTTTTGGTAAATTCATCATATATACAAAATACCAAACGTTCCAGCATGCACATGAATGTAAAAAACACCAGGCTTGACTGACAAATAAAACATTTGATATCACAAAAGATCCATCTATCACATTTTCATTCAAGTTTTCGATTGGCTCGGTTTGTGCATAAATACCCAGGTCGGTTACAAATACTTTGGGCCCTAAGCAGGAAACTGTAGCCAAAGGTGGAGGGGCCTAAATCACAAAACGTAGCTCAGGGATCTGTGAAGCTAAACCCTAATGATCCCAAGTAGAAGTCAAATAGGTAATCTGGTGACTTTCACATCTGAACAACTTGATGTTTTCAACATGTTCAAATATGGATCACCAGTAGAAACTTAAACTACTTCTTAACACCGTTTTGTGATGTGGCTGACCGCTCTTTCATGTGTGTGCGCTGCAACCAGTCGCCCTCCGTGGTGTAATGGTTACTAAGCTAACTTCATATACCCAAAGTTGCAGGTTCAAACGCAGCGGAGGACAATGGATTTTTTCGGGTGTAAAAATCCTGAGCATGGCTTCTTTCGGAAGGGAAGTAAAGCCGTGGGTCCCTTGTCGTAGATTTACGGCACGTAAAAGAACCTCAAGCAAAATTAAACAGTCTTTCACACCCAATTTAGAATGGGATGCTGAGAACCACAGCAGTTAAAGAGCGTCCATAAATAACACACCATTTCCATTTTGCTGCAACCATTGTTACCTTTTTATCTTATCTACCATGGTAGATTGGGTATTGTGATATTCAATACCTGTAGTTGTGTGCAGAAATAGGATACCTAGCTATTGCTGGCAAATTAACAAGTGCCACCAAGCAGGGTTGCCAGATTATTAGCCACTTAAACGCCCAAAAATGCCCAAAACAGACTTACAACAAAACAAACTTACAAATACAAGCAATGAGTGGGATCACAACAAAACAAACTTACAAATACAAGCAATGAGTGGGATCAAGTGTAGAGGTGGATAGAATTACATAAAAATAAGGAATAACATGGATCTCCTATAGCTAATTCTGCACAACGGCTCTATTAATTCTGCCGTCTGCCTAATAGAGTGCTTCCAAAGTGATATGTGTGTAATTTGCTTTGCTGTAATAAACTACTCGCATGGAGGTCCCTAGGTCAGTACCCGATTATGGTAGTCTTTGTGAATTGTGGTGAAAACACAAAGGAATTCAAAATCAGTTAATAAATAGAAAGTCTACGATTCTGATCCAGCAAATTCAATTCCTGCAAAATTACACATATATCAGTTTGGGCACATTCTTTATTTAGTTCATGTATGCTTGATTTTAAATTTCTTTCCATGTTTTCGCCAGAGTTTAGCACATGGCAGAATTAATAGAGTCCTTGCGCAGAATTATTATAGATTTTAAATTACTTTGTGTTTTCACCACAATCTGCACATTTCACTTTCATTTCCCACTATAGACACCACAATATAGATTCATAGCTAGCAATATTGTTGTTAAACATATTCACCAATTTTAAATTAGACACCACAATGTTAGCTGTTGTGCATAATTATCTCATTTCCCACTATACACACCACAACATACTTTCATAGCTGGCGATGTTAAAACATACTAACAGATTTTAAATTACTTTCTGTCTGGCATTCGTTTTCCGCTTCTTGCATGCTGGCATTAGTTGAGAACAGATTTAGTGGCAAATCACAAAGTTCAGAAGAATTTGTTTCCAGGCAGACAAAGGTTGCAAAAAATTTCAGTTGTCTGAAAACATGAAAATTTTAAGGAAGACGTAATACTAGTTGGTTGCACAATCTTAATAAAAGTCTAAAACATTACAGTTTAATCATGTCAATGTCTTCCTTTCTGACATTCAGTTTAATTGTTTCCATTAAATCCTATACCTATATTAATAAGCTTCAGTGGGTAAGAAAGCTAGTTTATTGTCCAATGCTTTTACATATATGTGATGTTCAAGAGATTTTCCTGCTACTTTGTTCATGAATGAGAGTTTAAGAATCCTTTTAGCTATAGAGAATAGGAGAATATGCAATTCATAAAGAAGTTTAAAAAAAAATCTGTGTTCTCACTTTGAAAACTTAGGTTGGTTCTTTGTGAACTGACATTATGGGCTTTAAAATCACTAAATACAAATAATTACATTATCTGAAAACATCGCAGACAAAGTTCTCGCTCAGCATTTCTTCTTCCCTGCAGCTATATTGAAAAATGTGTTCAGGTCAATCCATTGATCAAGTGTAGTTTTTACAGCCAAGAACCTGCTAAACCATCTTGTAGTCACTAATTGAACTAATCAGGTTGGGCTAATGCCATTGTAAATGTCATTATATTTAGATTGTCTTAATGGGCTTGAACCAAACCAGTTGTATGCTTCAGTAAAAAGAAATCTTATTGAGCTAAGCAGTTCCTTCAATGCTTTTGAAGCACATAAATGTAGAGTGTGACTCATGCAGTTTTCGAGCTGTATCACATATTACTCGCATCATATGTCCTTAATCCATTTATATTCTTTAACTTCTAGGCTAATCTTTTTTAGGTGTTCCTTAAGATTTGTGTGTGTGTGTGTGTGTTTTATGCCTGATTTTACTACACATGGCATGGCAGGTGATGACACTGGTGGTTCATGGAATAAAGATGGAGTATTTTGAAATGTGATGGAGGGGGAAACCGGAGGACCCAGATAAAACCTGCCGCTTTGTCCACCACAAATCCCATATGCAGTTGCTTGGGATCAAACCTGGGCCGACAAGCAAGGTGACTCCTTAAAAGCAAGATAGGTTTCCTCGGCTGTCGTTGGAGTACCTCAATAATGTCCAAAAAATCGGTAACAATGTCCTTGATAACACCGCTATAATATCCAACACAAATACTCATTAATGTTTACAAACAGAAATTTCAGTGGATTCATTACTTAATGAATCTTTTTTTTTTTTTGCTAGTGTCATTTACTAAGTCTGTAAATTAGCAGGTGTAAAAACAGCTGAAATCAATTTTGAACAGTTTGTTCTGTGCATACAAAATATTTCTCCCTTCCCAAAGTAGATAAAATATCCATCAAATGGTGAACAGTTCTGATTTCTATGTGGGTTGTTGCATATAATGCCAAAATTAATTCAGATGGTTTAGTTTGAGACAAATTTGAAACACCACACTCAGAAAGCTTATGTTGCACTTTACTATTGAGTTTTGAAAACTTCTCAATATGAAATTTAGTTTCTGCATGACATCGAAGATCTGTTTTATGTGAATGCAAATTTGTCACAAACTCAATAGAAGGTCTCCTTCCCATCTATTATTCTACCATAAGGAGCTTCTTGTAACCATTGTATAAAACTTAAGGATTTCTGTATTGATCTTTGAAGTCCATCAGCCTGATAGAGAGGCCTCTGAACAAAATTAAACGGTCGTTCACGCCCAGTATAGAATGGGACGCTGAGAACCATAGCAGCTAAATAGCACGCCATTTCCAAATACAGGGAATTTTTGAAAACTGTTTACAGCTTTGGACTCCCCAGATTCTAAACATTATGATTAAATGTGCAGCAATTATTACTATTTTTTTTTTTTTTTTTAAATGTCTCATTCAGCAAATTATGTGAGAAATAAATTAAATAGGGTACAATAAACTGAAACCATAATACATACCTTTAAAAACGATTTCACTCCCCTGTTCCTTCTTGTAATTTTACTTTCTCTACAAGTACCTTGCACATAGTGTATACAGGTTTTTTTCTTGCACCCAAAATTTTGATAAGATTTCACCGGAAATACATGTTTTGGGACCCTCTGAATCCAAAAAAAGCATTTTTAGAAAAATTGTGTGGTGTGTGCACGTTAATAAATTTTATATTTAAGTTCAGTATCTTCCCGGATGTGACACAAAGATTTTCCAACTACCCTTTAGGTGAAACATTTTTTTGAAAGTTTTGATTTTCTCAAAAAATGGCTCCAACAACTTTGATTAAGATACTATGTATTTCAGATATTTATAATGCAAATAAGATGTATGTCTTGAATTTCCTGTTTATTGTGATTGACTTTTGCTGAATTGTGCCGAACTGGTAAACTGTAAGAGATAGACAAGAACTTATTACACAAAAAATGTAGATCTCATTAAAACACATAATTTGTCATGTTTTTTCATTTAATTAACCATTTCTGAGATATTTCTTGTTATTTATTTCAGTTTTAAAATACTTTTCTCACATGGAAAGTTAACTTCTGGCCCTGCATAGAAACATATTTCATCCTCATGGCATCCAGCTTTTAAATAATTTGACTAGCATTTTAGCCTAGTGTATTCCCTTATTTTCTACTTACAAGAAAGCAAGTAATTTCTGCTAATGTTTATCTCGATTAACATAAATTAGATAGAAGAATGTGCTTTTTATCAATAGTCTGTTATAGTGATGTAGAGAAAGTAATGTGAATGGAATGCAAGATTTTCCCTCTTCTTAACAAATTTTCTTACATTTGAGTTCAAATATAGAAAAATCCAGAATAGTTTTCTGTCAGCATCAGGCTCCTTCTTGCTTCTGCAGAATGGGATTTGTAATGACAAGCACAAAACGACATTATCTGCACAAGAGAAACATGGTTGCAAAGATGATGATAATGATTTATAGTTATTTGTGTTCTGTGGAACAAGCTAAGAGTTTCAAATTTAAGTATTCATTAATGGTGAGTGGTAAATGACTTTTGAGATGGTTCTTAATAGCCACTCTAAATTTTTTATGATTAAGCTCTTTAACACTGTTAGGAAGATGATTGTATAAATTTATGCCCTGATGTGATATAGACTTAAGACACCTGGTGAGCTTATGAGTGTTGAGGTATATGTAATAATAATCAGAGGTGAGTAACATTCTGTAATTGGATTTTGCAAAATGTAGAATAATTCTCCCATGCGTAATCTTCTCTGAGGATGGATTCTGTTTCTTTGGCAATGTTCTGTCCCAAATAAATAGATATTGGAGAGCAGGGAAATCTGATTTTACACATGAGATTCCCAAAAATTGGTTTGCAGCAAATATATACATAATAGTAAGTTCTATAGTTTTGTTAAACATTTAATGCAGAGGTACAGGAATGTTGTACTAACAGCAACTTTCCCTACAGAACTCTCTTACCATACCACTATGGAGTCATTAAATTTAATTCAGGAAATATTTAAAGGTAGGGTAATTAGTACTTGTGATCCTCTTGATTTAATTGCATGCTGTCTATCAGTGGAAAAACTTGAAACTTGAAACTTGGTTGACTAAAAGAAAACATTAGCCAAGAACTTCATTCAAATTTAAATATTGAGAGTGTGAGTGCAGATTTCCTGAGCATATGCATGCAAGAAATGTGTGCATAAAGGAGGGCATATTTCCACTATCTCTTATAAGTATAGCCTGGATGTTAGACTAAACACCTTTTTTAACAGGAGAGTATTTATGTAAATGGCATGTTATTTATGGATGCTCTTCAACTACTGTGTTCCTCAGCATCCCATTCTAAATTGGTCATGAAAAACCGCTAAATTTTGCTCAGAGGTTCCTCTGCCCCTCTCAGGCTTGAGGTTCTTCTACGTGTCATGAATCTATGATATGGGACCAGCGGCTTTACTTTCCTTCTGAAGGAAGCCATGCTAAGGATTTTTACACCTGAAAAAATCCACTGTCCTCCGCTGGGTTTGAACCCGCAACCTGGGATATATGAAGTTAGCCTGTTAACCATTACACCGTGGACAGTAGAATATTTATGAAAGACCTATTAGGAGTAAACATGTTTCCACACATTTGGGGATGATAGGTGCAATTTTTAGTTTGCCTTTTTTGCTTATTTTAGCTCCCATTGCCTATATTAAAGTTAACCATCTTTTTTAGCCTTTTATTCGTTATTGCTTATTTTCTTTATTTTTAATGTAGTTATAAAAAGCTTGAATGGATTATATAAAAAAACGACAAATAATGGTTGTACAAATTAAAAATATGTATTCACCTCGCACAGATATTTGCTGAGAATCTTATTCTCCAGCACTACCCATATTTGAACAGTATAACAGGTTACTTCAGAGTTTACCAGCGAAAGAAAGTATTATGTGGAGGGTGTAGAAAGGAATGCATTTTTGCAAGTATCTCGTAAGATTTGTATTATTTGCCTCCCTTGCCCAATGGTCAATTCATCCCTTTTCAAGCCAGGTAGATCTGCAAAGTTTCCGTTTTCTCCAGATCCCTTATCGCATACTTTGTACTCTCTAATCTCTTCTCACACCCTTCTTTTTGAGGCAATATACAATCAGATTTTCCCGATCTCCGAAAGAAAGTAAGACATACTCAGGCCTCAGCAAGTAGAACTAATTAGTTTGAGACTGAACTTGTATTAAACAACTCCATCTGCAGTTTTCGTGATTATTGCAATATTTATCATGCCAAAAGTGAGCGCACAGTTAAGTATTAAATTGCATGGTTATATCCGCAAGTTCGGTTCAGGTATGCTATCTCCCGATGGTACTGTTCTGATGTGCAAAGTTTGTGAAAAAACAATCAACCATAAGAAAAGGTATTTTATACTTCAACATTTTACAATAGCAAAGCATAAAACTGGAATTACTAAGAAGCTCTGTTTAATATCAGCAGCAATTGCAACAACTGGTAAACAATCTCACTTTTCTCTGGATCTGTGGAAGGCTTTTTCCAGCATAAAAAGCCTTCTCTCTGACAGGCGGCTCAGTATATCAGTTGACAACTTAAAAAACATCTTGTTGTGGTATGTAAACAAGAAAAGTGAATACATATGAGCTAATCTATTAAATATTTGTCTATTTTTGTCTGCTTCCGTGAAGAATAAATGCCTAGTTTTACTATTTTTTGTGCCTATATGCCTGCCTATTTTAACCAAAATAAATGTCTAAACATCCAGACTCTACATATAAGGTATGAGGCTGGCACAAACCCACTGAGAAAAATAGTGTATTTTACTTGTAGCTTATGTTTTCATAGTCATTATTGTTTTGGGAATTTTAACAAGTGTGCTTAACTCAACTGCATTTGCAATTGCAGGCTGGTGGGTCTACTGGCCTGTTGATGGATCTGGCAGCTAACGAGAAGGCTGTTCATTCAGATTTCTTTAATGGTAAGCATTATGAGAGTAATGAAGCGTGTGTCCTAGTGATAACTTTTAAATGGCATTAAGAGAAGATTAAAAGCCTTATGCTATTAATGTTTAATCTGCTAAATTCTATACCCATTATCTTGGAAACAATTAAAGATATAAGATTGAAATTTTTTACAGAAAGTAGATACATGCATTCTAAGTTTGTAGATCTACTTTTACACAATAACTTTGTTTATTAAGTGGTATGTTTATTTTATAATAGTTGCACTTTCTTTGAATAAAATGTATCAGCATTTTTGTATACAAGTGTGGATCGAAAAGTAAGGCACAATAGATTTTTTAAAAAAAATTTAATGGTTAAAAAAAAAACAAATAAACTTGCACCTTTTACCTACTTTTGGACATAGTCACCAACTTTCTCTATACATTTGTCCCATCATGATACCAGTTTGAATATGTCTTGTTCATAAAAGTATCCTTGGAGTATAGCCATCTGCAGATTGCTGATTTCACTTCTCCATCTATTGCAAAGTTTTGGCCGGCCATGAATTTATTCATGAGACCAAACGGATGAAAGTCTGATGGTGCAAGGTCCGGACTGGATGGTGGATGCTGGAGCATTTCCCAACCAAATTTGGTGATTTTCTGACTAACAGCAGCAGCAACATAGGTGCAAGGAATGTCATGAGGTTTGATATCGTCAGCATTAATGTTGTGGCGTTCGTCACGATGGGCATGATGCAACTTCACCAAAGTTTTAATGTTGGCTGTAGCATTCACAGTGGTCCCATATTCAGCAAAGTCCACCAATAAAACACCAAATATATCCCAGGGCACTGTCACAAGCACGTGGAGTCACTTTGAATTGTATCACTTGTTTCCACTCCATACTTGCCTGCTTTGTTTCAGGTATGAGTATTATGCCCACAACTCATCACCAGTGATGGTTCCTTCTGCGGTCATGTCATTCTGTGGGTTACTGCATTAAGTGATCCAAAGTTGTCATCATTTGCATGCCCTTGTAGTGTTCAGGTTCTTAGGCACCCAGTGAGCACTAACTTCACGAAATTTCAATGTATCGTGAAAGCATTGTACACTGCACCATAGGAAATGTTGGGCTGTTCAAAATTGCCACCTCTGTGCCTTTGACAATCTGTGGGGTTGCAGCTGTTACCAGCCTCCTGGAGCGTGGTGATTCACTAAGGTTGACACAGTCCACTTGGAAGAATGTACATCACAATCATCCCCATACATGCCACACATGTTCTGTGATTTTCGCTTGATTTACACCTTTTGACCCACAAATATCGAACAATACCTCTGCTCTTCACACATGGATGACAGCATGCATGCCATCTTAGTTGTATAGATCACGCTTCTCTCCCTAGGGCTGCACATGGAACAAAAAATATCCTCTGTAGTGAAAACTTCAAACTATTCTGTGTGAAACTACAACATTCCAGCAGCAATACCAAGAAAAAAATAATTTTGCATTACTTTTTGATCTGCCTTTGTGTATAACCAAGCATATAACTATTACCAAAGTAGATAAACAAGAGCTTTTATTATCTAGAACTGACATGGTGACTTAGGTTGTTAAGATGGGACTCATGAATGGGAAGTCAGTAGTTCAAATTCCTCCAGGAGCGTCTTCTGGCATAACTTTTTTACAAGTTTTCCTAAGTCCTAATAAATGGCAGATGGTAGGTAGATATCTTAAACTTGTGCCTGGAATGTTTACCTTCTGAATTTCCTTTCACCATTATTTCAATATATGTATCATCAATGTCTTTGTTTCAGTATTCAGCAAGACATGCATTAAACGCTGCCAAAACAAATTTTCTTCCTAAAAATGGATTAACCTATCAGTAGTTTCAGACAAAATCAGTGATACATACTGGAAAAACTCATTCGCACTAAAAACTGCTGAAACCAAAAGTGAGAAAACTAACTTGATACAGACAAAAATGGTCACCTTCAATTAGCAGTTACATTAATAAGTGGTAATTCTTCTGTAGAACCGATTAATTTTTCCTTAATGCCTGGTAATATTCTGTCTCTTAACCCTTTTTAGGATACCTAATAATGGAGGTGAGGTGTTTAAATAAGCAAATAAATAAAAATATTTTTTGTAGTTGGGACACGAACCTCCAACCATAGCAATATGGTTAACTCTATTACCATGCCTCAGAGCGTGCAGCCATTGGGATGCATGATAACTGTAGTATTATCTGGTGTTATAGTGCTACATAATAATGAGAGTGAATTCTTTTATTCACAAAGAAAGAAAACATTATAAAATGTATGTATCTGCATTCAAGTGAAATCCTTCAGCATTCAACCATGCCATTACACAGATTGTTTTAGTTGGGTTTTCCCCATTCTTTTCCACAGTATTCTTGATGGGAGTTGATCCCATGATCCTTTGTTAGATACTCCTATTGTGCCTTACACCCCATTGTCATAAATCCAGATGAGAGTTTTGGATTATTCCAGATGTAGAGGTTTGGATTATTTCATGGAGTTTATCTGTTGGTAAAATGGATTATTTAACAGTTATGCACAAGACATTATATTGCTGAATTGGTTAAACGGGCACCTCATACCATAATCAGCTGCTACACAAATTTCAGAAACTTATCTGAAATAAAGGGCTGTAATAGCTTTACTTGATAACAATAACAATATTAATTTTAAGTAACTGAAGCTTTATTTTAAGAAAATGTGCATCAATTTTCGTCTTGACAACTTGTTTGTTTTATATCTCTGCTACTAAAAAAAATGAAATTTCAGTTTCATGGCCTTCTTGAAACTGCTACATCACTCCCCTGCCAGTAACTAAGTTAAGTTTAGTATCCTATGTGCAGGGCATTTGAAAACAAATAATTACAACATGAAATTAATATACATAGAAATAATAATATAAAAATTGACAATAACACTTAAGCACCAATAATTTGCAAATGAAATGTATCCTATGTACTGGCAGGAAATCGAATAACTCTTCCTCTCTTAGAAGTTCTATTCTGTTCACGTTCTTGCATTTCATTTTCTTGCCTCTGGTCAGTATTATGATTAGGAGTGTTGGGCTAAACAGCAGCTAGCATTGAGGTTGGAATGTTTTCAGAAGGTATGCGGGCATGAGTTTGTCTATAGATATTTGTATTTATTAGTCTGACTCATAAATGAATTTGCCTTAATATGTTCACCTCTGACATCAATGGTAAAGTATTTGTCATGTCTGTCCACCACAATGAATGGTCCTTTGTATGGGGCTTCCAAGGCATTTTTGCTCTGTTTCTGCTTGGAAACATGTGCAAGGTGGAACCAAGGTCTTTGTGGAAAAACACTTATATTAGGGCTCTCTTGGTTTCCTGAGGTTTTAGTTGTTCCATGTACTTTCGTAACTGCGGCACATAACTGATTCTATTTGCACTGTTGTTCATTAGCCGAAAAATTCTCCAGGAAGTGTGATGGGTTTCTCATAAAGCATTGCAGTAATTGATTGCTTGGAGCCTTTATGCAAAACTGCTCACAGACCTAACCACACTGTTGGCAGAGTTTCAGTTCATTTGGGGCTGTTGTGAGCTTTTATTTCTGTTTTCAGCGTTCTATGTAACTGCTCTTTTTCCCATTAGATAGTGGATGATAAGGAGTGGTATATTGAATTTTAACTCCACAAAGCTTTGCCAAACTTCTAAATAATTCTGATTCAAATTGCACCTGAAGCTGGCATACAGAATCCAGCATAGGTAAACATTTCTTGCCACAGTTTCAGCTGTTATATTGGCCATAGGTATGACTTCCATCCAGCCAGCATAACGGTCAATGCAGGTAAGACACTGGACTTCTGATGGTTGCAATGGTCCAATTATGTCCACTTGAACTATAGAAAATCTGTCTTCTGGCTGCTGGAATTTTCCAAGCTGAGATTTAGGATGTCTTGTTATTTTGTTCTTCTGACACCTGATGCAGGTTGGAATCCATTTGTGAACATCCTTCTGAATATCTGGTCATATGAACTAGAGGTAATGTGCTTAACTGTAGCTTTTAACACCTGGATGTGCCAAGTAATGAATTTGATTGAAGACTTAGCTGCGAAATGCTCTAGAAATATAGCATCAAATATTGTTGGTTGACATGTCACACTGCAATTGTTATACTTGTAACTGGCATTGTTTAAACTCCAAAGATGTCACAATTCCTTCAGTTCATCTTCTTGTTGTCTGACTATAACTGCATAGATATTTTGTTAAGTTTTGACAATGTATCAGCAGTTATATTATCTTAGCCACTTATGTGTTGTTATTGTAAATTGTGAAGTAAACTGCAGTTATAACTGACGAGGTGAAACTTTCTTGTTCATTTGGTGAAATGCATATGTAATTGGTTTGGGATCTGTAAATATCATAAAGTATCTTTTGTCGAGAAAATATTTTACAGATTAATAAATCGCAAGCAATTCCTTGTCATAAGCTCTATACTTCTTCCAGGCATCATTAAGTGTTTTAGAATGGAAAGCAATAGGTTTCCAATTATTAGCTTCATATTGTTGTAATACTGCTCATACAGCTTGATCTGGTGCATCCGTAAACGTGCCATGGGAAAATCTGGATTTAGAAATGTTAAAAGTTCAGAATTTGCAAATAATCTTTGCATTTATGAAACTGATTTCTTCCTTCAACTGTCCATGCCATTTTTCTTGTGTCATTCTTCGTACTTCCCTTTAAGTATTCATGAAGAGCAGCATTCTTCAGGTAACAGTGATAGAAATTAAGTAGGCTTAGCAATATGCATAGTTCTTTCACAGTTTCCGCTGACTATAATCTTTGATTATTGGTACCTTTTCGAGTAATGGTTTGGAGCCATTTGGTGTATTTGATAGCTTAGAAACTCTAGTTCATTGTACCTATTGCTGATTTTGTTGTATTAATTCAAAGTCCATATTTTAACAACCTCTCTAAAACCACTTAGAGAAAACAAAACCGTGGTCCACTGGACTTCTCCCCTTATTCCCCAGACGTTCCGCCAGCATCTGCGGCAAGCATCTTCAATGGTGTATACATCTCCATGGCCTCTCAGTAGTGACTGATAAGTTGTCTGGAGCGGCCGGCTTATATACTGTGAGAGGTACCGCCCTCGCATGACCTGATTGGTCCAGGTTGTGGTCCCCTGCATCCGTGTTGTGTCTGGTTGGTGCACATGTTTTCTTGTTTGATCTGTTCTGTAAGGCTGTGTGCCAAGTTTTATTTAATCTGAATGATTCTTCTTTTCTATCGAAATTGTGGGTATGTTTATAGATCTCGATCCCTTCATGGTGCAAACATGTATAGTAATGAGTAGTGAAGGAGAGGATGTCAGTTCGCTCTCTGCTTCTAGAGCATGCAGTGCTACCGCCGATTTTTCCGGTTGACCCAGATGGCAATGTCTATGATGTTCTTTAAGTCTGGTATTGATGTTCTGTCTGGGGTGGTACTCGCATACTATGCCGCATGAACAGGGGATCCGCTACTCGCTTGCCAATGCAAATGGGTCTCTGGGATCTTTGGCTGAGCGAAGGAAACTGCATATTTGTTTGGTCGATTTGAAAATTCTGTCTATATTGTGGGTCTTGAATCTCTAAAATCAGTTTTAAATGACAATGGTGCTCTTCAACAGATTTTGAAATGATTAATATGTCCAAGAAAGGGAATACAAAAGTGAGTCCTTTCAACACTTCATTGATGAAATGCTGGATGGAGCATTTTGGAGACCAAAGCTCATTAAATTTGAATAATCCAAAGGGCGTAATTATGGCTGTTTTAAGTTTGTCTTCTTCTGCTATTGGAATTTGAAAATAGGCTTTGAATCAATTTTGGAAAACACTTTCGTACCTTCTAAATTGTGGAAGTCTTCAAAATGGGGTACCAATCTGGAATTGTTTATTCATTCAGCCTCCTATAGTTTCCACAAGGGCAAAGAGAACCATCTTTCTTATTCACCAAATGCAGTTGACTGGCCCATTCTGATTGTGATGGACTATGATTTCATGGTTCAACATAAACTGGAATTTTGTTTTGCCTTTTGTAACCAATGGGGTTCTAAAGTTTTGCTCTTGAATAAACTGGAGTGCCTTGGGTGTTTTGTGTAATGTTTAACTTTGTGTGAGATCTTTGTAGGTACCAAATTTGGTGACGTTATTTCAGGGTAGGAGCTAAACGAGTTAGGAAAGTGAATATTATTGCTCAGTGTACTTATAATTTCTTTGTTTGAAATTGACATAATTTCACCTTTGCTTTCAGTTTTGATCATACCATCAATTAATCGCTTGTTGCGGATATCAATGCATAAATTAAATTCATTTAAGAAGTCCACACCTAATATCCCCTTTTCAACTTTGGCAGTGACAACTAGCTAATTGTTTGCATAGTCTTAATTGCAAATTTAGGATTCTCGTTCCTTAGGTTGGTATTTCAGTTCCATTTACTGCAAATAGAGGTAAATGAGGAATCAATTTGGTAGCCTTTCCTTGCTGGAATTACTGAAACATCTGCTCCACTATCTAACTAGAAACCGTAGACCTGTCGTTTTGCCTGTTAAGAACAACCACTGTTTGCGGCTTCTATCTTGTGAGGGCAGCGGAACTCGCCGATAATTTTCCTGTCCGCTGGAGTTTTCCAATGAAATATTCCAGGAGCAGGGCTGCCTACATTTCTCCGGAATATATTGTCCAAACCGGAAGTGGTAGTAATAGTAGTATATCTTCGAAATGTTGGAGTCAATCCACGCATACCCGAGAAAATTTAAAGTCAACAGAAGTTTCCAATTGTTTATTGAACTAATGAACTAATCACCCTTTACATGGAAACAATTTAGAAAATTTTATTTTACTCAAAATTGGCTCTTGACGATTTTGATTAAAATACCGTGTATTAAAGAAATTTACTTGCAAACAAGTATGTCGTGAATTTTCTGAGAATAGCCTCTAAAGAGTAGCTGACCATTTCTGAGATATTCAGATTTAAAATGCTTAAAACTTTTCTCACACGGAAATTTGTAAATTCCTGGCCATGTATAGAAAGATTTCAATCACATGGCAACCTGCTTTTAAAAGATTGACCATCGTTCTAGTCATTTATACTCCCTTATTTCCCGTATACTTACAAGAAAGCAAGAAATTAAGGCAATTTCTACTAATGTTTTATCTCGATTATCTTAAAATGGATAGACGAATAAGGTTTTCAACAATAATTTGTTACAGCGGTGTAGAGAAAGTAATGTGAATGGAACAATCAGATTTTTCCCTGATGAAACGTTCAAACCACAATAACATGCACAACAATAAGCATACTACTTATTGCTGGGTCTGTAGGTTGTGACATATCACCGGAATAGGATCCTCAGTGGCCTAATACGGTAGGTATGGTTTGGCGCACCCGGGTTCCCGAGCCAACCCTGACTCTCTCGTGTGGGTAATCTTCGAGTGGTGAGGGAGTCAAAGCGCCCACCCACGTGTAGGCCGTGCGTGGAGACCGGTGTCGGTGGTTGGTTGAGGGTTGCGCATCTGAGCCTGGGCTTCTGACCTTCAGTGACTGATGAGGATGCGGAACCTAATACACCACTTTGGTTTCTGCTTTGTCTAAACTGGAGGCTAGGGACTAATTCACCCATAGTAAGTAGGGCAAGACTAGGCATTTTACCGAACTCCAGGTTGAGTGGGACGGTGAGCCTGCTATATCCCCTTTGTAGCCCTCTCACCCCGGTGGGGTGACCCCTCGTTAGGTTCCGTGGTGGGTGATGAGCACTAGGGGATGAATTTAACCATATTTGATGGCGCCAAATAATAAATCACTTAAGTCTAGTAAAGACGTTGGAAAAATAGTCCAGTCACTTGGTCCTCGCTCCTTGGTTATTAATAGGACAGAGGAAGGTAAGACGTTCTTTACGGTAAGCCCTTTTCTTATTCAAAAGGGTCTTGATAATATTGCTAGCCCAGTGAAGTTGTGCATTATAGCTCGCAACGGCACACTGTCGAAGCCAATTTCGTCTTCCAGGCTGCAAGGATACTCAAAGCCATACTTTAAGTCAGCTACCCAGTGCAGATCGAGGTACACAAATCGTTTAACTCCTCATGTGGTGTGGTAATCCGCTCACTGGACGGTCTGTCCATTGAGCAGAACAAAAATAAACTTTCAGCTCAAATCTCATCTGTTTATCGGGTTCAGCGTAAGGTGAATTCGCGCATATCCGTACCCTGTTTCTTACTTTTCATCGGGTTGACCTAGCTCAAAAGATTAAGACAGGGTATTCCAAACCCTTTCTAAGGTGTTATAAATGCGAACGTTTTGGACACACTAGCGAGCTGTACAACGGCAAATCCATCTGTGTCAACTGTGGTGTCATCTCCCATAATGGTGCTAGTGCTTCAGCTCCATGTGTATGAACTGTAACGGGAAGACCCATATAGTTCCCAAGAATGCTCCCGTTTTTTAGAGTAGAGAGCGATTCAGGAGACACGAGTGAAGCTCCTGGTACTCCGTCAACCCACTGTCTTCAGGTCCGGTACCTATAGCTCAGTTTCAGCTAAACTGTTACCGTGTCGGGAAATCACAACTCAGACCAGCGATATAAACAGGGCTACAATTGCAGAAAAGGTTCTTTTAGCAATAGCGCTGCCAAAGCCTTCGCCCTCTACTTCGAAGTCGGCATTATGTGCCAAATCCGCCAGCTTACAGAGCAATCCAGCACACTTATCAAGCCTTCGACCTCGGGAAATAAGCCTGGTAAATACGAGACATATTCTGCACCAGTAAAGCATTTAAAGACTATGTAAGACAAGACTACCTGAAAGCGAGTGTCAGTTCCCCTGCCGAGTCATCTAAGGGACGGAGCAGTCCATGCCACTCTTCACGACCATCGTGCCGATCAGTACCTCTAATCGGTTCTCCAACCTAAGTTTTCTATTGGAAAGGAGTTCTCCCCCGTGGCTGAGATGGACCTCGAGGATTCTGCCCCCACTGCCAGACGGACAGTGCGAAACGGCAGGATCGTGGTGCTGAAAATAATACCAGCCCAACACCTAAAAAGAACACATTGAACGACATACAGCCCAGTTTATAGAAATTTATTTCAAAATGTACAAAATGGCTATCCTACATTGAAACATACGCGAAGTTAACTATCGTATATCAACCGGAGCTTGATTTGTTGCTCCACCAGAATCAGCCGTTGCTGGTATGTTTACAAGAGACAAAATCTATCCAGAGGACGCAGTTACGATCACGCAGTACTCCTCTGTACGGTGTGCTTTTTCACTGGCAGAGGGTGTCTCAATACATGGGAGCACTATGATCATCCGGATAGATCTATTCGCCGAATTCGTGCCCTTACAATCTGACATCCAGTCAGTCACTGTGAGAAATACGCCGCCCTCCGCCTTTTTCACCATATGTACTATCCACCTGCTTTCATCTGCTGACCTCTCACTCCCTAACTTAGAAGATAGTTTCGAAATTACCAACATCTTTTCTGTTGGTAGGCGTCGTAAATGTCCATCAATCACTTTGGGACTCGTCTGGGGCTTGTGCGAAAGGTATGTTAATTGCAGATTTCTTGGACCGTAATAATGTTTATCTCCTGAACACTGGAAAGCCTACATTTCTTTTTGGCGCCTTTAATATTTATTCACACCTTGATATAGCGATTTGTTCACCACAGCAGTTTCTTACGCTGGACAGGTATCTCGGATTTGCATTCAAGTGACCTTTTTCTGTCTTATTAGTTCTGAACACATATATGTACCACCCGTTTACCTAGCTGGTGCTTCGATCAAGTCCTCTGGGAAGCTTTTTCTCGCTTGGCTGCTTCTCAGTACGATGAGCTCGTCTTTGCAAATGATTTTTTCCAGCAATTCCCGGAGACAATTCTTTTTGCTGCTGCGCTATCCAATCTGTGTTCGACTGGCCTACCTCGTCTATTTCCAGTGCCCTAGTGAAACGATAAATGCCGGAATGCCCTTCGTGCTCGCAGGCTGCTCTCAGGGTTTTCCGGCGTCGTCTACACTGGATAACCTGATACACCATAAGAAGCTGCGTGCCAACTCTACACGGGCTATTAAAGATAGAAAAAAAAAAGTTATTAATAATAAATAAATTCAGAGTACATACATAGAGCAGTTAAAGCTTCATTTAATCGACATACAATTTCCTCTGTCGTTTGGGCTTGCGGTGGGCCCGGAAAATCGACTCATTTATCAATCGCCGGTCTCCGAGCTGCTGCCGGAACTGTTGTTGATAGTGTTGATGTGTTCAACTCATTAGGCAGTGTTTTCGCTCAGATGTCTAGCTCAATTACTCGCCTGAGTTTCTTCTCGTTAAGGCTCAGGTGAAATCTCAAGGGTTCTCCTTTCGATCCGGAAACCTTGAAGATTATGATCACCTTTTCACCATGGCAGAGCTAGACCACACACTTTAGTCTTCGCGAAACTTTGCACCAGGACCAGATGGCATCCATGTCCTATTGTTGCAACATATGTCTCCTGATATGCTAACTTCATATACCCAAGGTCGTGGGTTCAAACCCGGCGGAGGACGATGGATTTTTTCGGGCTTAAAAATCCTTAGCATGGCTTCCTTCGGAAGGGAAGTAAAGCCGTTGGTCCCGTGTCGTAGATTTACGGCACATAAAAGAACCTCAAGCCTGATTGAGAGA
Source organism: Hymenopus coronatus (assembly GCA_030762935.1). Taxonomy (NCBI): domain Eukaryota; kingdom Metazoa; phylum Arthropoda; class Insecta; order Mantodea; family Hymenopodidae; genus Hymenopus; species Hymenopus coronatus. Next base: position 83,263,202 of record CM060883.1, read on the forward strand.
CCTCTGAGCAAAATTAAGCGGTCTTTAACGCCCAGTTTAGAATGGGACGCTGAGAACCACAGTAGTTAAAGAGCGTCCATAAATAACACGCCATTTACATTTTATTTGAAGGTAAGGCTTTCTTACTCGAGATCTATAATCGTGTCTGGGTAGATGCCACTTTTCCACAAAAGTGACGGGAGACCATCATTCCTATTTTGAAACCTGGAAAGAACCACCATCTTCCTTCCAGCTACTGCCCTATTTCTCTCTCCAGTTGCGTCTGCAAGGTGAAGGAACGCATGGTCAAAGGACGATTGGTATGGCTGGAATCTCAATGCCCAGTGCGGTTTTCGAAGACATCGGTCAGCGGCTAATCACCTCGTATTACTATCTACGTAAATCATAGAGAGGTTTCCTAAGAACTGTCAAACAGTTCGGATGTTATTATTTTACCTCGAGAAGGCTTATAATAAGTATTGGCGATCAGGGATATTAGTTCCCTCCACAACTGGAATATACGCGGACGCGTACCATTGTTCATTCAGGAGTTTGAGGGACCGCGTTTTGCGAACCATTTTATTCAAGAGAATAGTGTACCAAAGGGGTCGATTCTGAGCGTGACGCTGCTTGAAATAGCGATTAATTCTATATTTCAATGTGTAACCCAAGTCTCTCATCCTGCTTATTCGTGAACGACTTTGCCATCTTTTGTACTCAGCGCACGCAGTTTTTAGTACGCAATCACCAGCAGTGCTTAGGCAATCTTTCTGACTGGAGATCGAGAAACGAATATCGTTTCTCCACTGAGAAAGTCCGCCTGTGTTAACTTCTGGCACCGTTCGACTCGGGACAGCTTTCCTTCCTTTAGCTGAGGAGGCAAGATTCCTAGGGCCAATATTCGATCGGAAACTTTGGAGGTCAACACACAGAGCATTGCTGAAAGCATGATGTGACCATTCTCTGATAATTCTACAGATACTAAGTGGCAAATCTTGGTGTTGCTGCGTCTATATCGTACTGTTATCCGATTCAAGTTGGACTAAGGATGCATTGTTTATTCATCCTCTGTGCCGAGACGATTAGACAGTATCCCTAATCAGGGCTTCCGTTTGGCTATTGAAGCCTTTCCGACCACCCAGTTGAGTGCCTTGACGCCGAATCTGCAGAACCTCTGCGTTGTCGGTGTGATGTGCTCGCTAATTAAGTGTGTGCTTTCGAATCCGATATTTACAAATTTTTTCTCTGCCGAGCTGAATGAACGTCATCGCCACCGCTCACTTGTTCCAAAGCCTGGGAAGCTTGCCTAGCACTTTTCTCTAGGGCGAGAGGGTGTACCCACCTTGGTTGCGTGTTACATCCCATGTAGATCTCGGGATGTCGGCACACGGGAAATCTACGATGCCTACTTGGAGTATCCGTACTTGTTTTTTTTTTTTAGAAGTTTTGTCCAATTTCTGTTTATACAGCAATGACAGTAAGTGTACTGACGTGCTGAATGTGCGTTTGTGATTGGAACCCAACCACATATTTTCGGTTCTAGTTGCGCATCCTTTTATGCTGCAGAGCTGTAGCCAGATACTGAGCCATTGTGTACATTTACCGTCGAAATTTGGGTGACTGCCTTATTTTGAGTGATTCCCTCAGAACGTTCGTAAGCTATACAGCTACCATCCTGTCATGCAGCACATTCAGGACGTCCTCAATATTTTACATTATTGGGGTGTCCATGTGGAGTGTGCATGGGTCCTTGGTCGCGTCGGCTTGTCAGGGAATGAATTGGCAGGTTTGGTAGCCAAGACAGCGGCAACGCAATCCAGTACTATGCTTCATTTTGTAACCACTCCGGACTTCAGGCATTTTTTGCGAGAGCGGTGCTCTCGTGCTGGCATGGGCAGTGGTCGTCTCCGCGGGAACTAGCTCAGGGAAGGGAAACTGGATAACCTCCTCTAGTACGAGGGCGGTCCAGAAAGTAACCTCCATTTGGAAATAAAAAATAAAGCAGTTGTAATATAAACTTTTTATTATATCTGATAAATGCATTTTTTCTATTTTTCTACATATTCTCCGTTGTCATGCAGAAACACAACACCAGATGACAAGACCACGACGCTTGTTTTGGATTGCCCTTAGTCTTTTCGACGTTTCACAGTAGGCTTCAGAATTGACAGTCGTGCCAGTTTCATAAATTCATTTGGCATCCCAAAAAACCGTAGCCATGACTTTCCTCGCAGACAAAGTTTGGCGGGCTTTCTTTGGCTTGCTTGGAGAAGTGGTATGTTCCCATTGCATTGACTGCCCTTTTGTCTCAACATTCACAAGGCCACCCAAGTTTCATCGCCAGTAACAATTCTGCTCAAAAATGCTTCTGTGGCATACCGAGAAAAAAAATCTGGCAGAACTCATTTTTATGGTTTTGTGGTCGCCAGTCAGCAGTTTTGGTACCCAGCGAGCACAAAACTTGCGATAGCTTAGGTGTTTGGTCACCTTCTCATACAAAAGACTCCGAGAACTGTTGGGAAAATGATAGGAAAGTTCCGTTATCGTGACCCGACGGTTCTCACAAACTTTTCTCTTCACTTTGTACACCGGGTCATCATTGCCAAGAGTAGGCCTACCACTCCTTTGTTCTTCATGAATGTTTGTTCCATTTTTAAAGAAATCGTACCCATTTACTGATAACACCTTCACTTAAAGTTAGGACCATATACTGCACACAATTCACGATGAATTTCGGCTGCTGAGTGATGTTTTGCCAAAAGAAATCACCGCGCACCTCACACTTGGCAGGATTTTGTATTGCGGCGATCATGTTTTGAGGTTATATCTCAAACGCGCGACAGTACGATGCTCTCCCTTAGGCAGCTAGCTAGAATCACACTGAGCACTGCGCACACATGTGTAGATTGCAGCGCTACCCCCACCACTTCCCGCGCTACGCACAAACGGCTGTTTCTTTCTGGACGGCCTTCGTATATCTCGTCGGGAGGTAATATTGGTTTACTTAAGGATCGGTTACCGTATTTTTACACGTAGCCACCTTTTTAGGAAGGAACCTGTTCTGTATTTGTTATGTCCTGTTGGAGTGTGCTCGTCTAGCACGTCTACAGCTGCCAGCCACTTAAAGGAAATCCTTGCGGAGGATACTGGAGCGGTAGATCGAATGTTTGAATTGTTATATAAATTACCTGTTTCACTGCATTTTCAGCTTTTCTTTGCCTTAGGTTTATACCTCTTATGGTCGCGGAGCGGTAGCTTAGGTTTTTAAAGTTTTTAAACATTTAGCACCTTGATGTTTTAACCACGAGGAATTGGTTTTATCTACTCCTTTTTAGTTTCTTTATTTTCTCATAGCTCTATAATTTGCTCTTTGGTGTCTGCCATAGATAGCTTTATTTCCAGTTGCTTTTATCTCGAACGCAGGCTCATTTTATTTTTATACAGATGTTATCCGTGATTTGAGCCACGATGTAGTTTATTAGGGCGCTGTTGAACTAGTTTTTGAGCGCATCTAACTCAGATTATCACCGGAACAGGCTGTTCCTGTACATGGGGGCATCATATATGTATTATGGAATCTGTATTACAGTCTGAAATCCAGTCTGTCGTGGTTAAGCATTCCACTGCCATCATCCAAAACGGTATATGTGTGTGTGTGTGTGTGTGTGTGTGTGTGTGTGTGCGCGCGCGCGCGCGTGTATGTGTATATGGCGCACATCTGCCTGATTTGGCAGTCTAGTTTTCCAGTTACCAACACTTTACTTTTTCTGTTGGTGCCTGATGGGTATGCCCACTGCCCCTCTTTGAGTCTCACCTCGAGCTTACGCGGGAGGTAAACGAATCTCCGATTTCTTGGTCAATTGACTTAAGGCGTGTTCCACATAAGCTCGCCTGTAATCGCTTAGTGGTCCCGTGAACTGATCCTTGTTTCTTGTAAGCTGCCCCGTTAATATATAATCTCTCGCTCACAATTCTTGGTCCCTTTTCCCTAAATACACTTTTGAATGCGATATACAAACCCTATAAAGAGCAAGGACAGGCGATAAAAGCGATATGAACAAGCTGTCATGATCGCACATGCAAGCTATCGTCATCCGAGAGGCTGGCTTAAACGAAAAATACTAGCATATTCCACGTCAGCCAATGAGAGGTGACTAGCCACTTGACAGTTACGAGATTCGGGGCAAACTTAGGTGAACAGACACTAGCTCTTCGGAATATCGCAGAGCCAACATTTCTTTCTTACGCCTTCAAGAGTTTTACACATGGATGTAGCAGTTAGTGGGCACTTTCCTTATATTGAGATGCCATCTGTGATTTACTCTCATGTTGCCAACTAGAACTTTCACGCTCAATTACTAAGTAAATGTATTAGCCGAGGTCTTGCAGACAATTCTTGCTGCTTCTGAGCAATCAATTACGCGGTTAACTAGCTAACAGGGTACATTTCCGGAACCTTGGGGTTTTAAGACTATAATTCTTCAATATCGTTTACTTCGGAATGGAAATAAGCCCGTGGTCCCGTATCGTAGATTTATGGCACGATAAAGAACCTCAGGTGTGATAAAGTGGTCTCTGAGCAAAATTGAGCAATTTCGCACCCTATATAAAATGAGACGCTGATAACCATAGCAGTTAAAGAACGTTCATGATTAAAGCTCCATTTCATTTCACCAATGGATCTAAATGCATTGACGGTGTTTGCCGATGTTTATGGAACTGAACCATATACGTTCGGTTTTCATTATAGAATTTCCATTTATAGTGGAGAGTTATATGCCATATGCACTGGATGATATGAGCGATTTCCTTTGTAAGCTTTAGAGTTCTGTGAGCTGTACAACTACCAGCTTATCGTGCAGCGCGTACAGGATGATGCCCTTCATGTTTTACAGGCCTCTGGTGTTGATGTGATGCTGTTGGATTTCTGATCTTGTTGGATTGGCTTGTCATGACTGGTTAGGAATAAACTGGACTTCGCAGTAAAGACAACAACCACAGAGCCCAGTGTTGCAATTTTTTGTTTTGTTTGCATAACATTTAAGTAGGTTTCTTAAGCGGAGAAGCGGTGCGTTCCTGCTAGCTTAAAGAGTAGTCAGCTCTCCACAGAAACAAGTTCAGGTTTGTGTGGCACATTACGATGATTTGGCTAAATTTTTCTCAATTCGTCAAGTGATTTTGCTTGGATGAAGTATTGACCACTGCAATTTTACACATAGCAACGTTTTTTTAATGGGGACCTGCTTCTACTTGTCCGTTGTGTGAGATCTGTCGGTCCATGATGTGTTGCTAGAGTGTGTCCTTAGCACAACCATTGGTGCATTTGGAGAAGAAAACGAGAATTCACCCACTCCACTTATTGCCGGCCAGACTGTGTTGATCTCGGAGTAAGTTGACTTACTGTGTTCCCTTGCGTCTAGGGATGTGCGAATCTAATGACGGCATTACGCTACCGAACATGAGTATACCTAATTCGAAACTTCACTAAAGTAGGGGTTATATTGTCTAGGTTTGAATAAACTCTGCTCATAGCACTGAAATAGTGAGTTTAAATTCTTGTTGGTTGCATGTTGCAGAACATCTGCATGGTTTACCGTTGAGAGATTTGTAAGTATACTACTATTTGTACAGAAACGTAAGGCTGACAACAGGATGATCGTCTTGCCTGACGAGAAGGTGCAGTGTTTTTAACCTGGTTAATAAAGAAAATCTTGCATATTAAGTACATGTAAATACAATGGAAGCCCGAAGTTGCTGGGACATTCTGTACACCCCCACCCCGCTTTATAACGATTGCGTGGTATATCGAAATGTGAACTTAGAAGTGACAAAAATCGACCCCGCTGAGGTTGAGGGATGCATTCGTGAAATGAATTATAAAATATGTATGATATAGAATAAAGTACATCACCTTTAAATCCAATTACTCACCAGTTATGCTATGAGCATTCCAGTCCTGCAATCAATCTTAATTTATAGCACAATTACACGAACCTAATTTTGCATTCGCTTAAAGAAATCTATAGGTTTTGTTTAGCGGACTGATTCACAATGTTTTTTCTCCGCGTGTTATTTAATTGTAGCAAGATGGAGGAGATGGAAGCTGATTGGTTCATTTTGCCTCTACATTACCAAAATCACATTGTTACTTATCACTTCACTAACATCTGGAATATCTTTCGCCTCCGCGTCATTTTCACCACTTTGTTTCTCGTCAGTTTTGTTGTGGACAGCCTTAGTTACATCTGCATGAAATATGCACTCTGAAATTAGCTCATTGTCAATATCTATCCGGTCATTTAAAGCGTAATTTGTGATTTCACAATATAGAACACTCACTGTATGCAGTTGTAATCACTGGTTGGATCTCACTGCTTGTGAATTCCTCAACTGAACAATTTTCGCGTGATAGTTTATTCCCGGGAATATTCCTTCCAGCAGTTCTGAATTGTAGCCAGAGTAATGTTACCCAATGCAAGACCTGCTGAATACGCAAATTTTCAGTTTGGTGGTTCTAAATACTATTTCCAATTCCTCGTCACAGTTCACCAGAGTACTGAGCAATCCACGGAGCAATTGCGCTTCAAATGCCCTTTTAACACCCTGGTCCAAATGTGGGTAAATTCCATAGTATTTTTAGGTAAGAACATAACTGTGATGTTTCCATCAGTCGACTAACATCAGCAGGTTGATGTGCTGGACAGTGATCAAAATAAGCACAGCTCTCTTCATTTTTAAGTGACCTTAAGTGTTTGATCACTAATGGAACAAAATCCTCGTTTAACCGCTTTGTGAAGTCACTAATCATCATCCATTTTTAGTATGTTGTACAAGTACGGCAGCAAAGTTAACATGTTTAAAACACCTCGGACTACGACTTTTTCCTATGCATAGGGGTTCCTGATATGTTTACTGCGAAAAGCAGAGTCACCCTGTATTTGTTTATTTTTATTCCTGATGCTTTTAAACGTGCTCATCACATCCCGAGTTTTTGAAAGAAGCAATATGCAATAGAGTGCAGTTTCATTGCGGGTTTAAATTGTTCTCAATCATACATTTTTTAATTTCCGAGGAAAATATTCTGCAGATTTACTGCCACATGAAAGAGGTCCCTGAATGCTGGTTTAAGCGGTATTGTGACAGATTTCCATAGCAAAAGCCAACCATACACGCATTAAAATATCGGTCCAGTGTAAATGTTTATAGAGCTTTATAGATTCAGCTCTGATGACCGGTCCAGAAAGTGGTACCCTTCACTTCGTTTTATTAAGAACCACCTATATGAGGACACATAAAGGTCGCTTATCGTTACCTAATTGAATCCCCCCCCTCCTTTCTTTGCAATTCTGTTTCATTGTCCACTGCGTTTACGAAGTTCCTAGGCTTACCTTCCTCTTTCATCCATCCCCTAATTGTTCCTTCAGGGACACCACACAAACACGATAAATTTGCTTTGGTTTCCACGTTTTTTATACGAGCGATTATTTTCAGTTCATCTACCGAATATGTTTTACGGTCATCAATGTCGTTATGAAACATCATGGCAAAGTCCATAAAGATCAATGACCCTATCATAAATATAAGTAGCGAGAGCTTAATGTAAAATTCCTATATACAGGGTTACTACAAAAGAAATAGACAACTTCAACTGCCTGTAAAACAAAAACTATTAGAGATAGCAACCTAATTATTTTGGAGGTATGTTGAGAAACTCTCAAAGTTTCGTTTGTTACTATTGGTAACGCTGTAGTGTTTTGTTTGTTGCGGAAGCTGAAATGGCGGAAAATCCTGTGGAAAAGGCATATTGCGTGTTGGAATTTGCTAGAACGCAATCAGCAACTGTTGTCCAACGACATTTTAGAACACGTTACCACAAAAATGAAATGATGCGCTCACAAAAACCAGCATCGTCTTCATCATGTCGATGCAGAAGTCACGCCGTATGACCTTATCTTCTTCACTCAGAAACTGCAACATCTGTAATCTGTAAGGCATCATGTGCTGTCGCTTCCGCAAGATTTTCCATACAGTTTGCTGTGGAATTTGTAATTGCATGCTTGCCCTAGATGTCGATTTCTGTGGGATTCTTATGTAGGCAGAACGAACACGTTCAACGTTTTCTTCCGAAACTCTTGGTCTTCCCGAGCTCTTCCCTTTGCACAAACATCCCGTTGTCTCGAATTGTCTATACCAGTCATAGATTGACTGTCTAGTCGGTGGCGTTTTGTGGTAACGTGTTCTAAAATGTCGTTGGACAACAGTTGCTGATTGCGTTCTAGGAAATTCCAACACGCAATATGCCTTTTCCACAGGATTTTCCGCCATTTCAGCTTCTGCAACAACAAACAAAGCACTACAGCGTTACCAATAGTAACAAACGAAACTTAGAGTTTCTCAACATACCTCCAAAATAATTAGGTTGCTATCTCTAATAGTTTTTTTTTTTTTTTTTTTTTACAGGCAGTTGAAGTTGTCTATTTCTTTTGTAGTAAACCTGTATGTATATATATATATGTATATATATGTATATATATATTAGGTGTGTATAAAGCTAATTACGACAAAAGCCAAAGTAGGTGAATTTAGAAAGGTATTTCGAAAAATAATAGGAAACCCGAGATAAACATACCTAAATCCTCAAGTAAAGGTTATCTATGATAACAATTTAAAAATCATATTTCTACCGCTCGGCTATCATCCGCCCGACAAGACTGATCGGCAGTTGTAGAGATTCCCGAATGTGCTAGATGAACACACTTCTAGCAACACATGACGGATAGACAAATCTTCACTACATAGCGGACAGATAGGAGCAGGTTCCTCTTAAGAAGACAACTATGTGTAAAATTGCAGGGACCAATATGCTTTGGACCCAATATCACTTCCTCACGCAGAGACAGCGCAAGGAGGTTACCCAATTTATTGGAAGTTCCCTCACTACTTAACTGTGTTTCCACGCAGAGCTGGCCACTGTTTATGCGAGCACAAAAATACCGCTCTGCGCATAAGCCTAGTCTTCCGATGTTTCACAAAAATGTTAGTACTTGGTCTATGCTACCGCAGTTCGTTCCCCGGCAAGGCAACGAACACTCAACATTAACGCCGGAAGTATATAAAGAGTGGAGGACGATAGGATGATAGTTCGTACATATCACTAAGTTTCTGAGATGCAGTAAGGGGGTCACTCATAATAAGGCAACCACCTAAATTTCGACGGCGAACCTCAGTCCTCAGATGCATTTTGCTAATCCGAATTTGGCGAAAATGTAATATAATGATGGAAATGGTATACCTTTTTCTATAAAAACATGGAAAGAATTAATATATAATTGGAACTATCCTAGAGGAGACAGGACTAAAAGTGTATTATTAGTGATAGCTCTAATCTGTAATATTCTTTATTGAATAGTCTAATCTAAAATAACAATTTTTTAATGTTTACATAAATTAGTATATTCTTTGTTTACTTAAAAGATTCAAGGCCAAATGAAAATAAACTGGATTTCAAATGTGGCTGTAATGGTTTTAAATTTTAGTTAGTTTAAGAACTCGAATAAAAAATTAAACAGTTTGTTAAAACAGAAATATGAGCCTAGACATCTCTTGCAGTAATGCTCGCTAATAATGCTCTACAACTCGTGATACAATTTGAAACAGTTTGTTTCTGGTTGGAAAAACAGATGAACTTTACAGGCAGAACACACGATTCTTTTTTTGTAGGCAAATAAATATCTGACGTATACACGTTTCCTTTCTTCCTCAAATGATCTAAAGGATCCCTTTTTTACTTACTCTACATGTACTATGTATAGAGAAGGAATTGTAATCCACTAAAAAATTCGATACCTAGATTATACCGGAAATACATGTTTAGAAAAAGGTATGTGCCTATATATATATGTGTGTGTGTGTGTGTGTGTGTGAACAGCATAGCTAAAAACGAAAAGACTTGGTATTTAAATTTGGTATCTTCCAATGTTGCGACACGAAGAATTTCAAGAAAATTCCCCCACTACCCTTTACATTGAACTTGTCTTCTAAAGTTTTGATTTTCTCAAAAATGGCCCTGACTATTTTGATTAAACAATCGTATATTAAATATGACAAATAAAATGTATATATTGAGTTTTCTGGGAATAGCCTCTGAACACAACTTTATTCTGGATGAATTTTACGGAATTTTGCATATCTTGTAAACCGCAAGAGATAGGCAAAAGCTAACACAATTTATATTATGTAGATGTTAGTAGACTATAAAGGTTACAGCTGGCTCACATTTGCATAATAATTGGAACAATTAATTTGCATAATTAAATAATTTGCATATCAAAATTTTTCCATATAAAATTTGAATAATAATTAGAGCAATTTATTTGCATATCAGACAGCTATCAATCATTGATGCATATTAATGAGCCCGCAGACCACGCCCCTCAAAAATCGCCAATTATTGAGGTACATGGGACTTTGAGGGGTCAAATCCATTTGAAATGTAATGAGGATTCTAATTATGTAATCGTATTTTACCTATCACTGCATAATAAAAATTTTATACATTAGCCGATTTTAATATTTACTATAATTAATTTAATAATGAATTGGCATTTCCAGGTATACCATCACAAGATGGCATCACACTGTACCTGTTTGGATATGAAAATGTTTAGAAATATTTAATACCAACACTTAGTAATACAAAAACAAAATTTCAGCGTTTTATTTAGTGAAATACCTTAAAATCGCCGAAATCACAAAATTATGAGAAATATAAGTAGAAAAGATCTACAAATATATAACCCTTAAGTGAATTAATGCAACATAACTAATAAATTACATGACTCAGGGGAAAAGGAAAATAGGAATTATTTATTTATTTAATTAAATTATTTTTTATTTCATTGAAGAGCTGAGTAACATGCTTGACTCCCTCTTGATCTGGTAACATGCTGGACACCTGATGAAGTCCAGGAGCCGCTAGATCTTTCTATCAGAAGAGCGCAGGCAATCCCAGAGGGCGAGTAGACAGCAACTAGATTCCCTCCTAAAAACATCGCGGCGGAGGACGCCATTTGGGAGGAGTCGTCGGGGGACGAGATGTGGAGTGCAGCAATTGCTGCATTGATATATGACGATGCTGTGTCAGCGCAACTACCTCGACAGACACAAACCGAGCGTCTAGGTTCTCCAGTTCCAGGTCCTTCCTGCAGACCCGACCATTTTGGGATTGCTTGGAAGGACAACAAACCGACCACCTCAAGGATCGCCACAGGAGCAGGGCTTCAGGTTGAGATTCCATCTATGATAAATGGGCACAAGAGGTGCCATGACGAGACATTATCATCTTCCGATGAGGACAAAGGCGCACCCTCATCACCTAAAATTCTGAAGGTCAGTCATAGCCATCTTCAATGTAATGCAATAGAAAGGGCATTCAAGGGACGGATTTTTAATACTAAAATGGAAAATACACCTAAAATTACAGACCCCCAGGTATTCCTAGAGAGATAAAGGCGTCTAGTTGTCAATGAGATGAGCTCAATACTGGACGGGAATCAATCGGGATTTAAGATAGTTTGCTCTTTGCAAATTACGTATATGATCCAAGCCCCTGATTCTGAACATTTTGAGAATATCCATTTCAATAGTGATACTAAACTGGGACTACAATCATCCGATTTGGATTCTTTATTCTCCACTATGGTGAATGAAATGCTTGAAAACATTTCAAATTTCCAAGGACAAGCCAGTTCAAAATCTTTACTGTCTGTAAACTCCCTAGTTAATAGTGCAAGCTATCATACACCTCTCAGGCATCACACTACATAGATCTTCCTGCTGTAATTAGCAATAAAAAGACTGTTATAAACATTCATAATGATGATGAATACTATTTTGCCTGGTGGATGTTGGCCCCAAGATATAGTGTAAAGAAGAATACAGGAAGAACAAGCAAATACCCTAAACATCTATTATTCAGAGAATTCAATTATACAGACATCGAATTCCCTGTCAGCCTACACCAGATAAATCAGTTTGAAAAACAAAACCTAGGATCGTTGGTTGCTGTATTCGGCTTAGATGACGATAGATCTGTAATGCCACTATACCAACCGCAAACAAAGCATCCATTTCATGTTAATTTGCTTTTTATCTCTGAGGGTGAAAACTCCCACTATTGTCTCATAAAGAATTTGCAAAAGCTTGTAAAAAGTCAATTCACGAAGAATCGTAACAACCACTGGATCTGCGAACCCTGCATGAGACACTTTAAACACCAGCTGATATGTTCGAAGGTACAAATTCTGAAAATGCCTACATGCGATGATGACATCCGGATTTTATCCTATTAAAAGGGTACACCTGTAAGCTTTGTAATCTACGCTGACATTGAGAGTGCGCTAGCAAGGGTCCATTCTTGTGAGTCCTTGACTAATAAGAGCTGGACCCGAGCTATCCAGCATCACAATGTCATGTCAATATCGCTCAAGCTAATATGTCGTCATGACAATACGCTATCTAAATTTATGCTATTGAACATTTCTTTATCGAGCTTAAAGGGATAGCCGACATGGTAATCTCGCATTACAGTAAGATAGAGGAAATTAATTTGACAGCTCAGGATTGGGCTGATTTTCATAGCGCTCGTCATTGTCACATATGTAGGAAGGGTTTTGAGGAGCATGATCTGAAAGTTAGGGATCATGATCATTTATCAGGGACCTTCCTTTGAGCCGATCATTCTGCTTGCAATTTAAATAGAAAGGTACCGAATTTCATACCAATCTTTTTTCATTGCCTAAGGAATTATGACAGCCACTTTTTAACAGAGCACCAGACATTCAATGATAATCCGATTTCATGTATCGCAACCGCTTCTGAACGGTATATATAGTTTTCAAGGATGAATTCTGGGTAACAAATGCAGAGTATAAAGATCCTGAACACCAAGAGCTCATGAGAGCAAAAGGGATATTTCCCTACTAATATGTTGATAACGAAGAGAAACTCGAAGAAACTCAATTACCTGACATTGAACAGTTTGATGGCATATCTGAAGAGGAATATCAACATGCCCAAAATGTGTGGAAAACATTCAAAATTAAGAATTTAGGCCAATAAACTGATCTATACCTGAAAACAGACACATTATTGCTAGCTGATGTCTTTGAGAAGTTTACGGACCTCTGTATGGAAGTATACAATTAAGATCCATGCTGGATTATACGAGGGCCGTTCAGAAAGTAGCCTCCGGTTGATTGCAAGAAATTCACCAAGTTAAATAAAAATATTTTAATATATAAATCTTACAACTACATCTTTGCACTATTTTTCTACATAGTTTCCATAACGATTGAGGCACTTATCGTATCTGTTCACAAGCTTTGAAATTCCTTCTGCATAAAAATCACCCGCTTGTGCCTGGAGCCAGCCTGTGACCGCATCTATGAGCTCTTCGTCGTCATCAAACCGCTGGGACCCGAGCCATTTCTTCATATGCATGAAGAGGTGATAATCGCTTGGCGCCAGATCTGGGCTGTAAGGTGGATGGTTGACAACGTCCCACTTGAAGGACTCCAGAAGGGCTGTTGTTCTGCGAGCAGAGTGAGGACGGGCGTTATCGTGCAAAAAAACGATACCGGAAGTCAGCATACCACGGCGTTTGTTCTGTATAGCCCGTCGTAATTGTTTTAGTGTTTCACAGTACACGTCTTGATTAATGGTCGTCCCACGTTCCATGAATTCAACCAACAACACCCCTTTTGCATCCCAAAACACCGTTGCCATCAATTTTCGGGTAGAAAAATCTTGCCGGGCTTTTATTGGTTTGGTAGGCGAATTTGAATGTGCCCATATCTTTGATTGTTCTTTTGCCTCAGGGTTCACGTACTTAATCCAGGTTTCGTCCCCGGTCACGATTCTGTTTAACAACCTTCGGCCTCATAACGTGACAGAAAGTCTAATGCAGAGGCCATTCTTTGAGTTTTGTGGTGGTCGGTAAGAATTTTGGGCACCCACCGTGCACAGAACTTACGGTAACCCAATCTTGCTGTCACTATCTCGTACAAGAGAGTCTTAGAAATCTGTGGAAAATCAGTAGACAACTCCGACATTGTGAAACGTCGGTTTTCACGAACTTTTGCATCAACAATCTGAACGAGTTCGTCCGTGACCAATGATGGTCTACCACTCCTCTCTTCATCATGAACGTTTTCTCGTCCACTTTTAAATAAACGTACCCATTCACGGACCACTCCTTCACTCATAACTCTTGGTCCGTACACGGCACAAAGCTCACGATGAATAGCTGCTGCAGAATATCCTTTGGCTGTAAAAAACCTTATAACAGCACGCACTTCACATTTGGCGGGGTTTTCTATTGCAGTACACATTTCAAACGGCCACAAACACTAAACTAGCGCAGGTGCGACTTTCACTCGACCACGGCTTGATGCCGACTGACCTGCTGAGTGCGTGAATGCACAGATGGCGTCGCTACTCCCCCCACTACCCGCACTGTGACCGATCGGAGGCTACTTTCTGAACGGCCCTCGTACATAATACATTACCAGGTCTTGCCTTCGATGCTATACTTAAGATGACCTCATTTCTGACCAACAAATGTTGGAATTTTTTGAGGGAGCAATCAGAGGCGGAATGTGTAGTGTAAGAGATACATAAAAGCTCAAAATAAATATATACCAGGCTACAAAACTGAAGAAAAGCCTGTATATGCCTCCTATTGGGATTTAAATAATTTATACGGATGTTCAATGACTGATTACCGTCCTAAAGGAAATCTAAGATGGCTGACCAAAGATGAAACCAGTTTAATTGATTTCACCTCTGTACCTTCCGATTCACCCATTGGATATGTGCTCGAAGTTGATTTGGAGTATCCTAGCCATATCCATGATGAGCACAACGAGCTTCCTCTCTGGCCACAAAGTCAAATACCACCACATGAGTTGGGTTTCAAATTGCAAAAAATACATCGTGTGGAGGCATATGATCAGTCGGATTGGCTGAAGACTTATATTAAAGTGAATACAGAAAGACGTGCAAGGGAGACGTCTAAATTTGGACAAAATCTGTGAAAAAAAAATGAATAATTCTGTATATGGAAAATTCATTGAAAATGTGAGAAAATATACTAACTGCCGAATCGTTTCGTCTTGGAAGCAGGCCAGGAAACTGACTGCCAGACCGACGTACATTAGGAGCATTATGTTTAAGGGAAATCTTGTAGGGATAGAGTTGAGCAGACAGGAAGTTCTCGTGAGTAAGCCTATCTACATAGGGCAGGCAATTATGATATTTCAAAATTGATGATGTAAGATTTTTTCTATAGAGTCATGAAACCAAACTTAAAAGATGTAGTCCTGGTCTACATGGATACTCACTCCATATTTAAAACGTCAACATATATTTATCAGTTTATGAAGCGGTACGCACACCTTTTCGACACCTCAAATTTTGCAGTAGACAACCCATATGGAATAATACCACAGAACAAAAAAGTGATAGGTTTATTTAAAGATGAGCTTGGAGATATGCCCTTCTATGAATATGTCGGGCTTAGGTCTAAAGTGTATAGTTACAGATATGAGGGACAGACAGTAAAAAGGGCAAAAGGAATAAACAAAACCGGTATGCTAAATCTAAATTTCGATGACTATTTTGAATGTCTAAATTATATTAGAAAAAACATTTTGGTAAAGCAAATTACATTTCGGAGCTACAAGTATTCATTTCATACGATAGAGCAGAATAAAGTCGCTCTCCATGGGAGAGACGACAAAAGGAAATTGATTGAAGGCTCAGATTACACTCTTGCCTGGAGTCATTATTCGCTGGCTATGGCTGACACTTAGGGGAAAAAATGCTCACTCTGACACCTGCATTGTCTTGTATATATGTAAATAAATCTCTATATATTATCTTAATTTATTCTTGTATATATATTTATTTAAATGCTGTATATAATTATACATGTTATCTCTATATTATATTCAAAGCCTACATTTAAATTCTATTTCATATGCGTTTCTTGTGCACCTATTTTTTATTTTTTAACTTATGAATCATTTAATGTTTGTAGGAATTATAATTTGTAAACAAACTGTAAAGGGAAAGGGTAAATGAAGGATGTTTTTGACAATAAAACAGATTAGATGAAAGTCTTTATTTCAATTTATTTCAATTCTTCATACAAAATATCTTTCCTGTCAATCCACTGAGCTTTAGAGAAACCGTACCACTTTACAAGAATCCTATTTCCTTGGTTGTGCAAGCCTTTCTCAATTAGGTATGTGTAGGATAAAGTTTATTTAAGTTCGTGACCATAGAAAGCTCCTTTAATCTCCTCTCCATCATTATCTTTTAGAACGTATGTGGTAGGGTTGCTTTTTTTCACTGCGTTGACTTTGAAGATTTCAAGACTCCAATTAGCTTCATATCCCTTCTCAAAATGTCCTTTATGTTTAGATTACCTCACGTTGTCGCCAACTTTAAACTTTCTTGCACTCCTCTGTTCAATGATGGTCATCGTTGTATACTGGCATAAGAAGGCTGTTATCTTTCACTTCACTAGGCTTTATTCGTATAGTTGAATGGTAAGAATTGTACATTGAGATGATTCGTGGTAGAAGATCTAGCCACTTGTATGATCCTTGACTTAAGAATTCCCGATACATCATATACTTCAATGTTCTTATTAGCCGTTCCACGGCAGCAGCCTTCACGTTGCTGTAAGTGCTGTAGTGATTAATGTCGTTCTTCATCAGATTTTTGAAATGTTTATTATAAAACTCTTCCGTTATCACTTTGTGTACTCCGAGGTGATTTCTGCATCTCATGTAAAATCTCTTCCATAGCCTTTGAAACTTGAATGCCAATCTTATCCTTTAATGCTCTTGCATATGCCATTTTAGAGTAGAAGTTGACGGCGATAAATATATACTTGAAGTTTTTGTTCAGTTTAGCATGGGGGATCATCTCAACCAGGTCAATCTGTACAAGATCGTCTAGGTCTTTGCTGACAATCTCTCTACGTAAGAAATTTCTTCTTGCAGGTGCATGAAGCTCTGCTGCTATATTTTTCTTCGCCTCTGTCGTGCTATGATCCTAGATGACTTTAGTTCTTGAATTATTTCGTTGATTTCTTGGTTGTGATTGTTGTTTCCAGCATCTCTGGGTGTGATGAGTAGTCTCAGTGGATTCTCAGTAGTGTATTTGGGTCGTTCCAATAGATGTAATCTTGCTCTCTCTCGGGATGATGTTGCCATGCCAATCCTTTGTGCTTATTGATTAGTGGGCGTATAATGCTTTTATATTTGTAAGCTTTGCTCTGTCTCAGCTGTCCTTGCCTGACAAACTTTTGTAGGTACACTTGTATTGATTCTAGAATCCTTCCATAAGCTTCCAGATTCTCGGTGTAGACATGCATTTCAGGAAATTTCTTAAAGATGAGATCGTTCAATCGTTGCGTAGCATCGAATTTTTCTTGTCCTACTCTAATCTGATTATTTATGAAATCAATCATTTTGCTTCCTAGCATGTACATTCCATCCTCGTATCGACTCCGTACAGTGTATCTATTTCATCCTTGTCTTTCTTTCGAACTCGTTTCAGGTAGCTAGAAATGTTCTCGTCTTTCACGTCTTTAGCCGATATAGAAGGAAGAGAGTGTTTCTTATTCTGAATATCTAGTATATCTCGAAGCGGTTCTGTTACAGGTTGAAGTGCTTCACTCATAACTCTCTTGAGTTTCGAATTTCTGTCCCTTGAGCTCTCGCAGGGTTTCCCTGACTGCTTTTGTATGCTTAGCTATAGATTCTGTAAGCCTTATACTTCGGCTATCCATCTTGAAGTGAAACGATTTGTCCAGCTCTCTCCTATTTATAATTTACTTTGTCTAATCAGATCATGTCAATTTATATGTAATTTTAAGAGTTATATTTAGAATGTGATCGTCTTTGGCCCTTGTAGCATAAGCAGTGAAGGTTATGGCGTCACCTACTTTAATTGCTGTAAGATACCTCTCAATTCTATTATTATTTATTTCAATCGTAATTGTCTGTGGAGGAGAAGGCGGATGCGATAAAATATTACATTCTATCAGTTCCCCATCTACAGGAAATGTATAGGAATCGAAACCCGACACTAAAACATATGTTAGTGAAGCGCCACTGTATGGTTTTGTTTGTAGTGAAACGATTAGCTTGCCTCGCATTTGATCCAGTAAAGCATTTGTGACATTGACTTGGGTTTTAAGAATGCTGATACTATCCATTGATGTGGTTAGGTGTTTATCCATAGAGCTTTGTCTATTTCTTATGGTCTCCAGATGTTTGCCTACAGTTGCAACAATATCTTTAGTTGCTGCACCTAGAGATTTGTTTAAGCTTGATTGTGCTTCATTTTGTTTCCTTTTGATGAGATGTCTTAACATATTTCGTATTTGCTGCATCTCCGTCGTGTGCAAGGTCTGCTACTTCCGTTATTCTTCTCCTTTTAAATGAAAAATCGCCATTGGAATCAAAGGAGTTTTCGAATTGATGTAGTCTGACATAAACTTCCTGTTAGGAACGTAAGTATCATTTTCAGGAGGTAACAAGGCTTTCAGACTTATAGTATCCAGTATGATATTGTTTTCAGCATTCCTCTTCAAGGTATTTTTAGCAAGGTATGACATTAGACCTTCTTACTGAATTTCTAGAGATTTTGAATATGATTCCTAAGCATAACTTCAAAATCTCTCATTCGTTGATATGATGTTTTTTCAGCAAACTCTTGCAAATGTTCTTTTGTAGATGTCGAAAGCGCATCAATGTAGCGTATAGTTGCTACATCGCTCTGATCTTCAGGATCTTGAACATTGGATAATCTCCTTTTTTGGAATTGGAAGTTGCCTTTTCCGTCTCTGCTTATGATAAAGTGATTAAGAACGCCTTTAACAGAGACGTCGCTCTGCGTTCCGAACTTGTCGATACTCATTCTGAGCTATGAATGATAGGATTCTTTCTTATCTATCTTAATATATACATCAAACCCGTTTCTACACCGACCCTCGTTCATGCGGAATTCTGGAACTATGGCTACAAAGGGTCTTCCTTCTGCTGAACTCTCCCAAATACTTTTGCACAAATCTTTAAATTCTTTGAATGTCATGTCAGTGTTTACATAATCTTCATATATATGCTTCAAGTTTAAATTGTCTTGTCTGAAGAGGATGATCGTGCTTATATTATCTCGAATTAAATGTTTCGGTACCTTGGCATAGGATTGTGCTAAATATAAGGAGTCTACATTTCGATGTCTACCCATGCTATAAAATGACGCAATATTCCCCTGTTTTTACATTTATGACGTCATCAAATAAACATTGAATTTTCCTTAACTTCTGATGGGTGAAGGACACTTTCTCCATCTTCAAAGGTATTCACTTCTATGTTTTCCAGTAGTTTAATCAGATATTGAAACTTTGGCTGATGGAGAGACTTTGAGTAGATGTACAACATTTCAAAACAAAGACCATTCTCATGTAGAATCATATTGAATAATACTATTCCTGCACTTGAACTTCCTAAGATAAGATCTGTAACGTTGCATGGAAACAACTTTCCGTGACGATCGCATCTTAGATCACTTTCAAAATCTAGAACTTGTATCGGTAGTGAGCACTCTTGCTTGATAAGCTCCATCTCATAAACTAATCTATAAATTGAGTATTTAATGAATATATACCCCCTCTCCCACCCCCTCTTTACCCCTTGATATGAATTCCGCTATAAATCCTCGTGTATAAAAGGACGTGTCAATGGGAAGTGACATTAGTATACAATGAGAAGTGCTAAGATCAAAAGAGGATCTGGTATAATTAACAAACTCATTAATTTGCTACCATTTGAGGCGCATTTACCCGGTTATAGATGTGGTCCTGGAACAAAACTGGAAAAACGTCTAAAGAGAGGAGATCCAGGCATTAATCCCTTAGATGAAGCCTGTAAACTTCACGATAGCAATAAAGACGCTGCTTCAAGAAACATTGCAGATCAGATATTGGCGGAGAAGCCTTGGTGCAGAGTACAATCATCTGATTCGAGCAAAGGAGAAAAGCTAACTGCAAACTTGTAACTAGCATTATGAAAGGAAAAGTTTCATTTGGTGCTGGTTATAAGTAGAAGCACGGTGGATTTTTACCGCTTATTCCTATTATCGCCGCGCTACCTGCAGGAGGTGCAGCGAAATTGCATCTGCAGTGAATAATAATAAATAAAAATAAAAAAGCTGCAGACTGTCAAATTGCAGAAATATCAAGACATAACAAAGCTATGGAAGCAAAATGAAAAGGTCTTCCCAAGAAAAAGAGGAGAGGAGGTTTATTGACAATGCAGCCTGTGGCTAAAGCTTCTAAAATTGCCAGAATCTTAAAAAGAAATAGTGATGTTAAATGAAACGGATTAAAGTGAAGAAAGAGGAACAATCGCAAGATCAGCAAGAATGAGTCAAAAAGCTCGGGCAGAGGTTTATACTAGTACCCGAAAAAGCCTTGAGCAATATTGATATAGAGATGTATGCTAAACGCTTAGAGATCCCTCATTTTAGAGGTGTATATATGATAGACAATCTACCTTCAAACGCTCATTTCAACGAGAGGATTATTGTGAATTTGGATTCAACTCATGAGGGCACTCATTGGGTTGCTCTAAAAAGTTGGAAAGACAGCATTTTATTTTGATAGTTTCGGCAATCTGAAGCCTCCAAAAGAGACAGACAGATAACTCAGTGGAGTTAAGATAATGTATAATAGGAATAGGTTCCAGAATTTTAGCTCAGCCATCTGCGGACATTTGTGCTTGCAATTTCTCTCGCAATGAGTTTTACTATTGCTGCTTGGGGCACCGATTCAGTGCTCAACACATATCTAAATCCTCCTCTGCAGCTCGATCCTGAAGGATATTATGAGATTGCCCTTTTGAACTTTGACACCTTCTATTCCATTCCAAACGTTGACGATGGTAATAATCGTTTTCATTACATTTTAAATGATGAGCTAAAGGTAATCGAAATTCCTTCTGGAACATATGAGATTGCTGATATCAATACATTCCTGAAGATTAAACTGGGATTGGAAAGTGATGTCTTCTTGGTTAGACCGAATAATAATACCACGAAGGCCGAAGTGAAATGCCCCTACACAGTGGATTTCTAAAAAAAAAACAAAAAAAAAACAAAAAAAAAACAAAAAACAACAAAACATTCCATTGGTTCGCTTTTAGGCTTTTCAAATACTACTGTTATTCCTCCTGAAAAGATGTTGAATCCGATTTCCTCGTAAACATATTTAAGGTCCGCATCATTCGAGTTGAGTGCAGTATTGCAACAGGCTGCTTCATTAATGGTAGGAGCGGACGCTCAATATACGAGCTCTTTCCTTCTGTTGCACCTGCATATTATATTTCTCAAGAACCATCAAATCCGATATACCTGCCAATCATCAGTTCTAACTTTATTGATCATATCACTCTTCGAGTCGTCGATCAAGACTGAAACCTCATCAATAGGAACGAGGATATGAGCATAAGGTTTATCTCCGACGAAATGGGAATCGATTTTAAGCGTCGTCATCAAATATATAAGCGTGGAATTCATCGTACTCAACGTATTCTGCCTACAACCATCAGCCTGTTAGCATCGAGCAATCGCAAGTTCCTCGAAGCATTGGGATATATAATCTTATGATGAATATCTTCAATGTGACAGACACGCCTATCTTTGACGACAAGATTACCAAAGAAGAGGAGCATGTGTTTCTACCGTATAATTAATCAGCTCTTGGTTCTAATGATGAGATTAGGATCCCCTGCCAAGCTGAAGATTTATATACATTGCCTAGCAAGAGTTTTCTCTACATTGGAGGATCGATTGCTAAATCTGATGGAAGTGTAACTATTGCAAAACTTAGCAATAATGCAATTGCGTTCATGTTTAAAGAAATTCGACTGGATATGAATGGTTCGACTATAGATAGAACCAGAAATCCTGGTATCTCAGCAACGATGCGCAACTATGCAGCTCTCAACTCAATGGAATCAAGACGATTGCTAAATTCCGGATAGGCTTACCCAGGGAATGATGTTGACATTGTGCACCCTGCAAGCGGAATGTTTAATGCTGTAGTTCCGCTATCGATGCTCCTGGGATTCGCTGATGATCACAAGGAATTAATCCTGAATAGCAAGGTTGAGCGGGTGCTGATTCGAAGCAAGGGCTCTAGAAACTCTATTGTAGCTCCTACTGGAGCAGAAGACGCAGTTGTTAAACTGACACGACTCGAATGGCGACTTTCTGATAGTGAAAAAGTGGAGTTTCTCAAGATAGTTACGGCAGATAGGATCCTACATGTCGCTTTCGAACAATGGATCTTCTTACGCAACCCTGTTCCTCAAACAAAATCATTTACATAGAACGTTGCGACAACATCCAAGCCTGAGAAGCCTAGATTTGTTATAGTAGGAGCTCAAACATCCAGAATAAACGATGCAAAAAAGAACTGCTCCATGTTTGATCATTGTAATATAACTAATCCGAGACTTTATCTCAATAGTGAAATTATCTTTGTGATGACATGAATTTGGACTTTGGTAACTCTAGATTTGCTTCTTTGTATGACATGTACTCTAGGTTTCAGAGCTCGTATTACAATAGAGAGAACTACCCTTTATTGCAGAGAAAAGATTTTCTCCCATATGCTCCGTTATTCATTATCGACTGCTCTCACCAACCGGAGGAGACAGTCAACGGAGCTGTAAATATTAGACTCGAAATTCAAGTGAGTGCTAATTTCACCCTCAGACGTCTCTAGATTGTCTGATTATTCATAAAGTATTTACCTACAAGCCCTTAACACATATCATGCAATCTTTTATTTAGTTGTGTAATTATAAGGAATTGGATGTGGAAGTTTTGTAAGGTTCTCCTTTTGTGAAATAAAAACATAGTTATGAAATTGTATGTTGATGTCTTTTTATTTTGTGAGTGATTCCAGTACATACCTTCTGCATTTCCTTGTTCCTACATAGAGTTCATTATTTATACTAGACAAATTGCGTATATTCCTCTCAATAAATGAACAGGTTCTTTTTAGACCATTTATGTATTCGTTTTTTAAAAATATCTTGCCATCATTTAGAGCTGTATTGAAAAGGCTAATGCACTCATTTTCCATAGTTGCAATAATATATGAGAAGACTATGTTTTCACTGTATTCTCGATATGCGCATTTTTGTCCTTTAGTAAGTTTGTCAAATTCTGCAGTCTAGCAGAGTCATTTACACAAGTTTATTATTGTCACGTATGATGAAAAGCACTGGGATGTAATAAAATCCTGCACTCGCCTTATGCACTTTGGAGATAAGAGACGTCTTGGAACCCGTTTCGATGTATTAACAGTCTCCATTGTTCTCTGGACTAGGCTGTTGCTCCGTAATATTCAGCATTCGAGCTTCAAGTGCTCTGAGTTTCCTGAGATGAGTTGCAAATGAATTCTCCTTTTTGTGCGTACGAGTTTTCTTTGTGGATCGGAAACATAATTGTTCTCGTTAGAAACAATGCATATACTTTCTTGCGGGATAGCATACTCTAAGACCTTATTAACGTATTAATGCATTCTTTAATTAATGTTATGAAATGTTCTACACACCTTGAGTGTTTTGGAGTATTCTGGGCTAATTGATTATCATGTCTTTGGTCTGCATTGACATAATGTATAATGCAATCGTGCCACGGATCTGTAACACAGACGTCCACTTCATCCACATCAGTCCTCTCAGGATCTAGATATTCCGGAAGTACTGGAGTTATGTCCCGAATTCTGAAAGCATGAAAAATTGATATTTAGTTTTATATTAAATGTGAATTTTCTTCTTCTGCTGCCATATTTTCACGTTGCACGTTTGTTTCTTCTGTCTTCGACGATACACACTGCAGTGGAGGTTGCATATGTAATATGACGTTATTCTGTCATGTTCTGCAGGGTTTGAGCATAACACCATATGAGTGTGTCCTTTGCACAACTCAGCATGGTGCTCACTGTCATGTTTGGTTCCGAAGACATCCATTTCATCTGCGTCGTCTCCATAAAATTCTGGTGTGAGAGGTTCTCTGAAAAAAATAATTGTTTTCAATTAGTCATTAATTGATTTTTATGCAAGATTTTTTTTTTAAAAAAAATGCTATACTTACAAAAGCTTCCTTTCGTAGACAGGGCGGTTCTCTGTGCAAACATGTCGCGAAGACATTTGATCGTGATACGATGGATTGGCACACACAATTGTATGCATTAGACCATTGCACGATTCAGTGTGGAAGTAGGCGTAATGGTGGGCTTCTTCCCCGCACTCACTCCAGAGTTCGTTCATATCCTCAAATGTTTTCACGTTACTTTTAGTGAAACCTTTAAAAGTAGACATATTTAAATGTTGAATGCTGTGCTGATGTGTTGCTTATATAGGTACATGACAAACCGGTTTTTTTTTTTCCTTAATAGCCAAATATGGGGATGGCGTCCTATCCTAATTTAGCGGTGTGGGGAGGCAGGTGCATTCCCACGCTTGCATTGGTAAAGGCTGGAGGCTCGAACATGTCATTGACGTGGATATATTAGAAAGATAAAGAATGCGACTATTCTAAATTCTTAATGTCAAAGACTTTCTAAAGAGCTGGTTGGTATTGGAATCTGTTATTATTTCTAATTGTTATCGATGGTGGCTACAGGAGGGGAGTGATGATTTATAATGCTATTTCTTTGTTGGTATTCCTTGGACCTCAATTGTAAGTCTAAAGGAAGGAAGGGGACATAGTTAAATTGCGCTTGCACGTCTTTGGGGTCACGTGACCTCGAACATGTCTAAACAGGTAAAGTATGATGGCATCTTATGATCGTATACCTGAAAAATGCCAATTCATTCACCATTAAATTAATTATAGCAAATATTCAAATCGGGTAATGTATAAAGTTTTTGTTATGCAATTATAGGTAAAATCCGATTGCATAATTAGAATCCTCATTCAGTTTCAATTGGAATTGACCATTCAAAGTCCCTTGTACCTCAATTTGTGATTTTTGAGAGGCGGCGTGGTCCGCGAGGGGGCTTCGCCCGCGGGCTCATTAATATGCATCAATGATTGATAGCTGTCTGATATGCAAATAAATTTCTCAAATTATTCAATTTTTTTATATGAACATTTTTTGATATGCAAATTAATTGCTCTAATTATTATGCAAGTGTGAGCCAGCTGTAACCTTTATAGTCTACTGATGTTTTTTCGTGGAATTCCGTTTTTGAGATACTCCTTGTTATTGCTTTCGTCTTTGAAATACTTATACTTTCTCATGCGGGAATTTGTCAACTGTTGTCCATACAAAGGAACTTCAGTCACTTATCAGCCAGCTTTTGACTATCACTTTAACCTATGGTACTCCCTTATTTCCCTTCTACTTGCAATGAAGCAAGTAATAAGACTTCTGCTAATTTTTTCTCGAATAGCATGGAGTAAATACAAGCATAAGCTTATTAACAATGATTTCTTATAGAGATGCAAAGAAAGTCATGTGAATGGAATACATTATATATATATATATATATATATTTATATATTGTATATATAAATACAATATATATATTGTATTTTGGGGAGATTAAGACTCATATTCTCATAAGCTTGCAACTTAATTTGCACACATTAGATATTCCTGAATCTGGATGTGGAAGCTCAGATCAAGAATATCTTTCTTGGGAATGTTTAGTCTAATCTAATCCTTTTTCCGTATGCTATCCATCTGGTAGTTATGGCAAAGTCTACCGTATGCATGATTACTCCTAACCATTTTTTCTGTCCTTGGAAATATCTATGCCACCCATAATGGCATTATAGTTGCTGACAATTTCTGGAAGTTTCACTATAATATATACCTTTTCGTTCTTGAACCACCACCTACATTGATCTTCTGTAGCTATCCCATCATATAGTGATGCTAAAACCTCAGGTTTATCGAATCATTTCATCAAATTTGACCACTTCAACTAACTGGTCCGCATCCAAGACACTTTAGTTCTGGGTCTGATTTGAAATTAACATTTGCAAGAATGCGGTAGTTTTGCAAGTCTCTGTGCACTGACGGAGTGGTAATGGAGGATATCCAAAACGGGAACAGAGGTAAAGCAATTTCAGTTTGTATTCTAATTACATAAAATCTGTCTATAGTCAAGTCAGGAAAGGACATCTTGGACATCCAGTACATGCGAATCCTTGGAGATCTCAAATATCACAGTAATATGACTAAAAACATTTTAACTTCAGTTTCAATTACCACAAGCATTTTTCCGGTATCTTTTTTTAAGTAGCTCATGTTGATGTACAGAGTTATTTCTGTTATTTTTTTCATTGGAATGTATTTGTTGGTGACAGTTGAATAGGTCTTATTTGGTGAACAGTACCTGGTTCCGGAGGTAATGGTTCAAATTCTTAGGTTTTATTCTTTTTCACTATGGCCTCCTTTGAGTGGCATCAGCTGAAGGAATAATTGAGTTGGTGTCTCCAGATAATGCGTCTTCATCTAGTGCTTATGATGATGCCAAATGTGGGCTTCCTGGAGCAAACGAAGGTTCAAGATAATCCTCACCATCAGAGGAAATTTCTAGCTCAGAAATATCCTCTTGCCACCATTTATCAAATTGAGGATCGACTGTAAAAAGTGTAGACAATATCAGTATGTTTTACTTTATGATATGCATAGTATTAATTTACTTGTGGTATTATTATTTTATTATTTGTAGTATTATTTTTATTATTATTACTATTTAATTATGAACAAAAAGAACGAGCAAAAGAAAAGAAAACAAAACGGAAAGTTTGGAAAGTTTATAATCAAGCAAGTATATTTTTGTTTAGGCATGCCTTCTATTGGGGACATAAAGTCTATTTTATTGTTTGTCATCAGTCTGAATATATCATTAACTATAGCAGTCACTTAATTGTATAATACAACATAACAAGTAAAGTAAATTACTGCCAACAAGAATGCAACTTACCTACATGCATGCGCGGTAATTTATTTATTTTTAGACATTTAAAGTTGCCTTAAAAACAAACGAGAGTGATATTCTCGCAGGAATGACTATGTGATAGTACATACAATCAGACAATTCTAGACTGAAGCAATTTTAAGACACTTCTTACTATAAACATTTATTTTCTAAAGCGAACCTCTAGCTACGATTGATGAGGGTTATTATTTACTAATAAAGAAAACGACGCTAGAAACTATTTTTAGTGATTTCCAAAAACACAAAAATATTAAAGGAATTATAAAAACATTTAAATATTAAAACATTGAAATTTAAACATTAAAAAAATAAAGCAATAGATTACCATTTTTAAAAAAAAATCAATACTATGAATAAAAAGATAAATCAATTGTATTAAATAAAACAGAAGATAAGTTGTTTCGCCTGGGCTTAATTTATCCATTTTTAAATAGAAATGTTTATCGGCATCTTAGTGAATTTCTACTAAAGATTCATGTTCTGGGGGAAATGCATGTGCTACAGTATCGTCCATTCCGTCACATTTACCAGTACAATACCCATATTTTTGCTGGAATGTATGATTTAAATGTTTGTTTGAAATTAGAATATCTGGTTTTAAAATATATTCAAAAGTCAAGCCACTACGGTTCTCCCACACTTTAAATGTAGAATCGGTAATATTTGTTATATTTGCATTTTCACCTGCATAATGCTATCTTAAATGTTTCGTTTTCCATTTATACGAGGACGTAAATCCAAAATTATCCATATTTCAACGTCTGTTGTAATTGCACTTAATACTTCGGAATTGAGTGAACCAACCGTTAAATTATATTCTTGAAACAATAAAATTGTTTCTGTAAGACTTTTTGTGTTAATTTAAGTTTCTGTTCTTCCACAGTAAGTTATCCAAAATTGTGAAGATGTGGAATAATATTTAGAGTTTGATTAGCATTGGTAAATACAATAAAGTACGATAAAATAGTAAATATACTGATTATTGTTTAATAGATTTAAATTTCTTCTCTAACCTTTTTAAAACTTAGATCGATAGTGATTGCTTTCTCGCCGCCCATGACATAGAAGATTGTGTCAGTTGAAGCATTAGTGCCAAATTCTAAACTAAATTTATATATATTTGTATATGTAATATTTTTTCTAAGTGTAATATCCATTACTGCCATAAACTGCTTAATAGTAAACTCATCAACATCCTAGCTTTTAGCTAATGAAACAATAAGTATCATATCTGACTCGGTAACAATGATTAATGATTTTCAATTTTTGCCATTCTATCGAAAATTCCTCATTTTTCGAATTTTAAATGACAAATTCTCAAGCTGACAGTGATCATATTCGCTAGCGTTTCTTTTCTGATCGTAGGATCTATTTGTTTGCAATCGTGTAATACCGATATCGGGATTATCGAATTGTAAATTATTGAAAGATGTGACGTTGGTGTTCATGCTTTTTCCGGTAAAAGTATGTTCTTCCATAACGTCCCAAACGAAAAAATGAAATTTCAATTTTGGATTTTTTAGTAGTTCAGTTTTTGAATAATGATTTTCTGCCTCATATTCTATGATTTGAACTTTGATTATAAATTCTATTATGATAATTTTAACCTCATGTGGCGCTACTTTGTCAACTGTTCCATCTGCACCTCTGTCAACTGATACAGTCAAACCTGAATTGCATAAAGGTGTCCTGTTGTATCTGAGGAATCTAAATATATATTCTAGTGGGCATGATGCTTCATAAGTACGTCCTGATTAATAATTAGGTTTTTTGTCATTAATAAAACCAGCACCTTTGTGTACGTGCATATTCGTTTTTCAAACAAATAAGTAATTACATCACTTACTAAACCAGAATGATCTACTTTTTCTATTACTTGACCAAAGCTTTTAAGATATACTTTATTAAACATTCGTCGAAAGTAATTGTTTACAAGTTTGATATCCTTATTAAATTCACCATTTACAGAATTCCCTCTGGGAATTAGCAATTCCTCTACTGGGAAAATAAGTACCGACAGCAATATTAAGATCTGTATCTAAATTGCTCAGTGGTTTATTTAAATTATATCTAGTAGAATCATTTAACTCAGATGGTCTCGTTTGACATTGTTCGATGCTTTTAATAAATGAATAATTAGATTTGTTGGAAGATTTCAATTTTAGAACCCTCAAAGTCTATAAACTTTCTGTTTTTATTCGTAATAGAAATGTTAACATTTCTGACCCAATCCAGGCGATGAATTGGCAACTCATAGGATTCGTTAGTTCGTAAATAATATATTAAACGATACATTAGTTTTAAATTTTCAAATAACATCACTGTGTTTATGCTGGAGACTCATTTTTCATAATGAATCCTGCATCGTGTTAAAAGGTATAAAATGAGGTGAATCATGACCCGATATTGTTTCGCAAAGTTTAATAACAGGATTCTTAGAAAATCTTAATACTTTCCAAAATTTGTTATATAAAATTAACGTAAATGTCAACAAAAACAAACATGAGACGTAACGTAAAAACCTGAGTTTTATATTTTGCCTTATAAATGAATCAATTGCCAAAAGATCTAAAAGAGCTGAAGCTTTTTAAACAACAGTCACAAGTTATTACAGACTATAGTGCTATTCACATAGGACAAAGATTAGGAAGGTACCTAAATGGCGGGGGGCGATTTTCGAATTAGAGCTGTAGGAACAAAGTTATACATTGAAAACTCGGAAATAATACCTAATGAAGATAATATTATTATCGAAGGAGAAACATGTACGGAAACTGACGGTTTGCTAACTAAAAACATATTCTAGATAGTATAGTTAAAGATGACAATTATTTAAACTATGAAGAAATAATAATCATAAAATCCAATGGCGTTTATCAAAGTAATAATCCAGCAACTGGAAGACCAAACTCTAGTAGAGATAGAAAGTATGATATGCACATTAAGCCAATCTGGGATAAATTGACTGGAAGACCTAGATTTATATCGCTTTCATATTTTTCTTCTGCTAGAGTCGGCAAAGGAGTTATACAAACTTAAACTGGAAACCAAATTAATATTATTATTGCATAACATTTAAACCATATTGGTATTCTTGATGGAGCATGGAAGTCCAGAGATGACAGTTCACAAGTTAAGAATGAAATGGCAAGTATTTATGAATTGTTACTTGTACAATTTAATTGAAAAAATACGAATTTGAAAACCAATCAAATGTATATATAATAGGTTGTTTAATTAAATGTATACCAAAAAGTAGTTCAGGAGGCAAGTAGTGTCAGAGTTTTTTAAAATAAAGTTTTAAACTCAGGAATAATGCCAGAAATGCATATTTATAACTTTACAAGAGGGAAAATGTATAATTTTTGAGGTGCTGGGACCAAACTCGATGGATGATTAGCAATAATCTTAATGCTGCATATTTAAATGATATATTTTATAAAGGCAATAAAGATTTAAAACCACTACAAATAGCTGATAAAGAATTACATTTAGCAGCTAAAGAAATTCGAAACGATCCTGATATGCCATTTGGTGATAAAGTTGATGCTGCATTGGTTAGAGGAGGGATGTGGAAAAAAGTAAATTGGGGTTTGGAATTATTGAACGGAAAATAGGAATACCTGTTTGTTTATAAAAACGATAATTTTAATTAATGAATTGTATTATCAGGATCACTTATCATAGAAAGAATTCTCAGAAGTCTCAAAAGAGGAAGGGGTGTTTATTATGGTGGATCCATTATACAAATATCTGCAATTTTGCAAGCAATTCTTAAAATAACAGACCTCATTGAAGCCAAAAAACCTACGCCTGTTAAGATAGTAGATCTTCTGGTATTGAGTGAATTTAAGAGATGAGTTACGTTTAGAGAAGCATAATTAGGTGGTCCAATTCCAATAAGTTATGGAGGTTTTATATTTAGGATACCTATGATTATAGTGCGTTAACATTAATAGGATCCTTTGAGGGTGTGAGTGCTGCTGGTGTTAAAATCCTTATTGATAACATAAATCAAAAGGAAATTGAACATAAACTACATAATTTAGCTATGGAAGCGAAACAGGGTCGGGAACATGTATTAAAAACAACAAGAAACATGTCTCGCCTTTAAGGGATGTATATATATATATATATATATATATATACACAGACACATCTCTTAAAGGCGAGACATCTTATATATATAAAAATGTATGTATAAAATGTGTGTGTGTGTAAATGGTGGAATGGTATCATAATGTCTCAAGGTTATAGGCATAAGCAGTTACTTGGAGAATTTGGAATTGGAAGATATACTTCCTTCGAAACCAAAAGATATAGAATAGCTGTTAGTTTTGAAATTAATTCTAGTATAGGAACACATTGGATATGTTATCGGAAACACGGTAAAATTTTCTTGTGTTTTCGATTCTTTTGGAACTGGTTTATCTAAGTCTTTAAGTATCTAAAGGGAAATAGAATGGATTTCTTAAAATTCGTTTCGAGCAGATACAGTACATCAAAGTTCAGAAGAAATTTGTGATTATCTATGTATTACTGTGCCTAAATTATTTTCGGGTGAATATTCCTTTCCGGTTAATCAAAGTTTAATTCACACACCAACTTATGGAAGCGTTATTTTAAATCTACATAAATGGGAATTAATATTAATGAAATCCATCCATAACATTGACCTTGATGTAGGCACTTAAAAGCGATTTGCGTGCTGAACTTAAAAATGGCAATATAAAAATAGCAGAACATAAAAGTTAAACCCAATATTCTGGTTCAAAAAAACAAAACAAACTGAAAACATAGTAACGGGTAAGTTATCAGGAACATTGTAATGAGTAAGTTATTAGAGAAATGAAAGCAGTTAGATAGCGCTTTAGAACACTGTGATGCAGTAAACCTTGGTTATGTCTAAAAAAAAATGTAGTCGGCATAATAGCTCTGTTTGGAGTATTAATGGTGAAGATGTTTAAAATAACGGCTTCCACCTTTATCCCATGTTTAACCATTTTAAAGCAGTTCAAATAGATTCCAATAATAAAGAAACTTATGCGAATCGAAAAAGCAGAAATGGACACAATTTAACTGTGCCATTTACTGTCCGACCTAATGAGTACTTATTTTGTAGAATGTAGAGATTTGGAGCACAATTTTTTCCTATTGGAGCGGTTTCACCCGTTATTCAAACAGGATACAAATTGCTCATAGATCTGTGTTCGTTACAGTTTAGGTTAATTTTGGTCTTATCAATGGATTGGAAAACTACGATTACCATATGCCTGTATGAAACAAACGAACAAATGATAAGTGTATGTATGTATTTATTTCTCTGCAAGTGGGTATCATCCGGTGGCAGAGTTCTATATATATATATATATATATATATATATATATATATATATATATATATATATATATATAAACAATAAATCACAGCTGCGAGTTTATGGCTTTAGTAAGCTAGATATAATAGTTATTTACAACAGATAAGAAAACATTAATTTTCCTCTCAATTCAGATTAGTTAATTTCATATTTAGAGTCACCAACCAATTTAACATTTGTATTTACTACATAAAATCACAAGCATTTCATTTAAGGAATATTTACAAAAAATTATCCAACATTAATATCAAGATTTTCCCTAAATTTCTTCCGAGACAGAGGACAACCCCGAAAGGCTGCTCCAGGCAATTCTTTCCAGGCTTTTATGGTTCTATTTACAAAGCAGAACTTTCCCACGTCAGTTTTGTGTCTTCTACCCTTAATTATGAACGGATGATCGTTTCGTGTATAGTAAGTTAGGATTTTGAGTAACGTCCTCCCATGCGTTCAAGCCAGCGTAAGCTTTATATAAAGGGCACGACCTGTGTTTCTCACGCCTAACTTTCAACGGCTCCTATTTTATCTCAGCGTTTGTAGGCCTAAAATATTTACCCCTTTTTATGAATTTTATAGCCCTTCTCTGAATCTTTTCTAACGAAACAATTTGATTTACTCTATACGGGTCCCAACAAGTTGCTCCAAATTCCATGACCGGCCGCACTAACGACTAGTTCGCGATTTCCCTGTACTTTGCACTCCCGCTTTTTAAAATCCTCATTAGGAAGTGCAGTGTTTTCCACGCCTTCTTAGATGCAGAATTTACCTGCTCGTCCCATCCAGCATTACTCGCCAAGTAAACTCCCAAGTATTTGCAGCTGTCCAATTGTATAATTTAGTTCAGAAACATATTTTTTTTCCCTGCATCAGTAATTATTTGAATATAGTGTCTATTTCTAATGTTTTCCATTGTTTTTCCGAAGACTGAATTCTTCACTAAGTTACGGAAATATTTTTCAAAATACAACTATGATAGTTTATTAATTTTAATGCAGGATTTAGATATTTATGTTCGGTTTCTATAGTGTAAAACATATTTTTCGTCTTTAGGTAATGTTACTCATTTAAATCCACTTTCCGGTGCAAGTAGTAAATCTTTATATAAATCATGTTTTGTATATTCTAAACCAGCCTGAAATAAATAACCATATTTAAAGTCATCAGGTATTTTTTTATTCGAATAGAAATAATTAATGTATCCATTCAAAACCACCATATGGGAAAGAGTGTCACATAGCACAACCATATAAATTATTAGCATCTAAGTATTCTAAATAAGTTGATTCTACTTCAGGATAATAATTTTTCATGTTATTAGCTTTTGCATATCGCTTAATACTTAATGATAGTCCACCTGGTACTCCTTTTTCTATCATTAAAATCGTATAATCCTTTAATAGATATAATCCTGTTTTTATAATTTCTAACATTGCAACCCAAGCTAAATCAGGAGCAGCAAAATTAGATGATAGATCAAATTATTAGGATGTAATACATGTATCCAACATATTCAAAACATCTGCTAATATTAACATATCAGAATTGTTATATAATATAGAATTTGTTCCAAAGCAGTTAATGCAGGTAAATATTCTTCAGTAGTTATTTCGGATTTTATAATTCTTGAATAAAAACTTCCTTTTTAGGTAATTTCGTTTCTTTTAATTTTTCTTCAGAAATATTCCTGGGGATAAACTCCGTTTTAATCATTAAATCAAATTGTTCATCTTTAAAATATTTTGCTGTCTATATAAATTGTTCTTTCTTAAGATTGGAAGATAGTGTATTAAAGCTTGAAACCATAACTTTAACGTTCGAATAAACACCTTTTTGAATCATTAAATCTAATTCTTCACCTTTAAAAGAATTTATAGCATTTTTAAATATATCTTTTGTAAAATTAGAAGATAGTTTATCAGTACTCGTTACCATAAATTTAAATGTGTTTAAAGATCTTGATATTAATAAATGATCGACATATTTACTAAATGATGGATACTTTTCTTCATTATCGGGTATTTCATAAATATATCTGTCACATAATTAGGCAAATTGTGTGTGTATATTGGTAAAAATGATTAACGTGACAATTTTCATGATCAGTCCCTCTATAGCTTCCTGTTAAATAAACGTGATCCCTTTTTTCTCACCAATATTAAATTTGTTTTCACAAATGTGACATAACTTTGAAATTTTAAGGTTTGTTTTATCTACATTAGTGACTTTCATTCCCACATCTTTTTCATATATTTTGTTTAATTTTTCTACATTCTTGTTTTGGCATTTAACAAATTTTGTGTTGCATATTCACCAACTTAAACATATATAACCACCGTTAATATATTTTATTTAATAACTAACAGAAATTGGTTTATATTGGTATTGGTATATTAGTATATAATTTATCTGGATTGGGTGACAAGTACTAATATTTGGTAATAAATATTGAAAATTAGCGAAACTGCAAACGGCACTCTTAATGAGTGATTAAATTGTTTAAATCCAATTTATTCACCTTTACTTGTTCTTTAAATCAATTTCATGGTTGTTTATTTTTTCTTAAATATAATAAAACCTTAGACAGCTATCACAAGTATATATTTTTCCATCATGTTTTGTTGTTTGATAACTAATTACTGTAGATACATCTTTAATCCAGCAATAGTGCGATTGGTTTTTATCTTTTATGAAAAGAAGATTAAAATGTTTTTCTTGTTTCTTTTTAGTATGCTAAAGTGGATATCAAATAAGTTTTTTATCATAAGCATAAACGATAATTGATATATTTGATTTTTTCTTATAATTTTCTGTATTCTCTTTACTGGAATTTCAATTTGTTCTTTTTAAAAAAAATCATTAAGACTAAACCAATACTTTTATAATTATTAACAGTTTCTACATGATCTTTTGCTGGATATAACTCTGATTTTATTGCATATAGAAAACAGTTTTGACTATTTTTTACATTAATTACAGCTGTGTTATCCTTAGTGCTTTTAGGTCATAAATATATGATGACCCAAAAATAGGATAATTCTAAATTAGTTATTGGATTTATAGCCAACTTGATTGTTTTCTTTGAAATTCTTGGATTTCTGTTATTAATTTTTCTGTAGGTCTTTGATAACAGGCTTCCAAATTGGTTGATCTTAATATAACTTAGTTTTTTTAAATTAAATTCTGTTTGTTTTTGTTTTATAAATATAAAATAAAAGCTCTTGAACTTTAATTGAGCTTTGTGGTATTAACATATTTTTAATTTTGATAATTACAAGCTCTTTAATCTGATTGAAAAATGTCGCCTTCCGTGGTGTAGTGGTTACCATGCTAACCTCATATGCCCAAGGTCGGGATAGTTTTTAAAACCAAAATTATAATGGTTTTAATTTTTCCAGAAGTTACTCCATTATAACTCATTTTTTAAAATCTAAAACATTGTAATTTTTGAAAAAGCTTTTTTGTATTTAAATAAAACTAAAAGAAAAATGATCCACATTATCGAGGATTTAAAAAGTAAACTCAAGAGGAGTAAAATGTATCAAGGATACAAAATTAGCAGAATTAAGGAAGAATAAACTTTAATATTATTTCTAACCCTATACCTTTACCAACTAAATATGGACAAAAAGTTGGGATAATGTTGGATGGTAAATTTAAAATAAAATTACCAGATAAATATACTAATATCTTTTTGGAAGATGAAGATGATGAATTAGAAAATATTTCTAGCTTAAATTTTTTTACCTAGGTAAATACGGGACGGCTATCGTTTTGTTCACAATATTGCTTTTTTAAAAATGATAATCTGTTGATTTTCAATTTTTTATGAATCTTTTAAAACTTTTGTGTTTCTGGAAATGACTAAAAACAGTTTCTAGACTTTTTTTTTTAAGTTCTCAATTCCAGTCGTATTTTTTTAATTAGTAAATAATAATTACATTACTCGTAGCGAGGGTTTTGCTTCGGAAGTTAAATTTTTATGGTATGAGGTGTCTTCTCAGTGTTTTGGTCTAGAATTGTCAGATTGTATCTACTTGTGATGTTTCCATTCTTTGACTACACAATCAACTATTAAAAGGGAAGTTTGAACATCTGACCTTGATTGAGCGGAAGATTTAAAGAAGCCAATTTTGTGTCTCTTTTAGCCAACGCTAGAACTTAGGAGGTTAAAGAAAGCCATATTCAGTACAATCACTGTAGTCGCCCTCCGTGGTGTAATGGTTACAATGCTAACTTCATATCCCCAAGGTCGCGGGTTCAAATCCGGCGGAGGACGATGGATTTTTTCGGGCGTAAAAATCCTTAGCATGGCTTCCTTCGGAAGGGAAGTAAAGCTGTGGGTCCCGTGTCGTAGATTTACGGCACGTAAAAGAACCTCAAGCCTGATAAGAGAGGCCTCTGAGCAAAATTAAGCGATCTTTCACGCCCAATATAGAATGGGACGCCGAGAACCAAAAGAGTTAAAGAGCGTCCATAAATAACAGACCATTTCACAATCGCTGCACTTCCATCAGAGCATATATGTAAATTCGGTTACTGTAATTTGATAACAGTTCTAAAAATAACCGCGGATACTGGGTACTTAGTTTCCTCTGCCTTATCACTTTCGAACGTCGGTTTCCTCAGCCGGTCATAATTCATTTCCTATACTTTATCCGCCCTCCGTGGTGTAATGGTAATCATGACTTCATATACCCAAGATCGCGGATTCAAACCCGGCGGAGGACGATGGGTTTTATCGGGCCTAAAGATCCTTAGGCACGTAAAAGAACCTCAAGCCTGATAGAGAGGTCTCTGAGCAAAATTAAGTGGTCTTTCACGCCCAATATAGAATGGTACTCTGAGAACCACAGCAGTTAAAGAGCGTCCATAAACAACACGCCATTTACATTTTCTATGCTTTGTCATATTCCTAGTTAGTGGTTTAACTTCCCTCCAAGACTTTCCTTCTCTAAATAATCACTCCATTATATTCTTGGTGGCTCTCTCCCTCTTCTTCCTTCCCTTTTAGCCTTCCGTACCTGTTTCGGTTTCCTGCTGCCATCCATCCTGTTTGTATGTCCAAATCATCGTAAAACATTTGCCTATATTTTTTTATTACTGTCTCTTGATTAAGAGTATTCCTTATTTCACAGTTGTATAGTAAATATAGGCATCGTAAACCTTCAGAATGCCGTCATCCCGAGATTTACGTAGGATGTCGGTCGTAATCAAGGTGCTTACACCCTCTCCCGCTTGTTAAACATTTTGATATCTTGCTTTTCAAACAGCTCCGAAACGAAAACCTGCGTGCCTTAGACTGATGTGTGGACCAGCTCGGTGTGGAAACGTGGAGTGACCGTTGGGTACGAAGGCATACACTTAAGTCCAAAGCCATAATTGTCTAACAGGACATCACAACTATATTGCAGAGGGAGTGCTGCGGATTGTTCGTAAATACTAGCAACTGGACTGGTTGGAAAAACTCTTAACAGCCACATGGATACCCCAATTATGGACAATGTCTAGTCTGAGCTCAAATGATAGTGTTGAAGAAATAATCTGTAATCTACTTTCGATCCTTTTCCCAAGATTATCCATTTAGTGTCTGTAAAATATCCAGTCATTTCCGAGAAAATTGCTGTGAAGTCACTATCATACTCGTTTTAAAAGCTGGACAGTACCGTTGTATTCCGTTCCGCTACCGAATGCGTTTGAAAGAGTCGGTAAATAATCTTTATCCTCATGCTCCCAGCACATACACACATACCTGTCAACTATTGTTGCTGTGGTTATGCTAGCATTTTCCTTTATACAAAGCATTTAGTCTTTGGGCAAATTATATTGTCTCAAGACTTTTTTTTCAACAGATCTGATTCAGTCAGCGCTCTGAATACAGGTTAACCTGCTCCGTCACGGTTTCTGGAAAATATTGGTGTTTATGCTCATAATTTTTCCCTATACTGACAGCAATTTTTTAGATTCACCTACTCTCTGAACACAGAGAATGTTGAGGTTTACTGTATGTAGAAAGCGTATGGAAATATAAGTATATAGCCCAGACCGCTCTCTCTTCTGAACTGTTTAAAAATTGCTCATTATTTCAATATCTAGCACTTTAACCTGTGTCGAATGAGGTGGTATACTGTACAATTTAATGATGTGTGACCACGTTATTGGCAATTTCCATCAAATGCTACAGTAATGTTTCTAGGGTTCTCTTCATTATTTTTCTGTGTAGTCTCTCTCGTTGCCTTCAACATTAAACCTTCACTAATTTCCTTCACAGCACACCCAATAGTCATATTGTACACACTGATCTTTGTTGGTGGCTGTTGAAGATTTAACTTTGCGCAGAAGATTTTTCCTGTTTGCATACCTTTACCAATTGACCTTAATCCATCTACCAAACGAATGTTCTACCCTAAAGTCGACTTCTGGTGATGTTTGAGGTCATTGTATTTGAATGTGAGCCACATTTTCCCACTCAATTGCAGTATTGCTTGTAATGCCTTTCATTTTTTATTTATTTGAAAAAATAACATTTCTCCACTACAACGCATACAGAATTATGTATGAATTCACACAAACTTTCACTAATTAAAAAATCAAGACAACTAGGAGTTATTTCCGGCCTGTTTTGCCGTGGTCTGCTGCAGAAGGATGACTTAGACGTTTCTTCCACAACTGTTGTGCACTGTCGAATTTTCCTCGGAGAAGGTTTCGCTTAGACTGAAGCGTTGAGCCAGGAGCCAGAACTAATCACCACGGTACCTATCTGGTTTTATTGCGGATTTACCCGTGCGCTATGAAAGATGTGAGATTCAAGCGTTTTTTCCGTGTAATA
The DNA here is from genome assembly GCA_030762935.1 of Hymenopus coronatus. Lineage (NCBI taxonomy): Eukaryota > Metazoa > Arthropoda > Insecta > Mantodea > Hymenopodidae > Hymenopus > Hymenopus coronatus. The sequence goes on from CM060883.1 coordinate 83,302,492, forward strand.
TGCTGAAGATTGGTGTTTCGCTTAGTGTTCGGCGCGGGTCGATGTTGCTACCTGGGTGGTCACTCCGCAAAATAGTGACGGGGTCCGATGCTGCTTAACTTGGCCTGCCGCTTGCGGACTGTCAAGTGAAGCAGTGCCATCTACCGGGGGAAACGGTAAAGAGGTAACAGGAGGAGTGGGCCGAGTATGCAGATGGCTGGTGTACGGTTTGGCGATCACCCATCCAAGCCATTACCAGACCCAATGCTGCATAACTTGGTGGGTTAATGTTTTTAGGGGAAGAAACTATCAACCCAAGACATCCTTGGGTAGCCGGTAGCTGATTTGTTTTCTGGGCAACTGTGATCGTATTGACCGAGACTTCACTAGACGATTTGCTTGCGGTGCAAGTTTAGTGTATATTGTGCGAGCTCTTTATTGCGCAACATTCACTACAGTTCCTACTAAAAGTTTAAGGACACCCATTACAATTTTCAAAACTGTTATACTAAGAACTCATAACGTTATACATTATTACAGATGTATTACTCATTGCTCCAAATTTACATTGCACTTATTTTTAATACTTCATTGCTCCTTTGGCTTTCAAACACAGTTTTATTCTTTTGGGCATGCTGTTCACAAGATTCCTGCACTCTTGGACAGTAATATTGTTCCAAGATACGGATAATGCCTCTCGAAGTTCTTGGCGGGTTTTCGGTCTGCAGGCAGCTACTCTTCTACCGATTATATTCCCAGGTTTTCAATAGGGTTGAGATCAGGACATTCCAAAAGTGTTAGTTCATTGCCTTCGAACCATCGCATTGTCATTGCAGATTTGTGACAAGGTGCGTTGTCTTGATACACAAAGTATCGACCATAGAGCTTTTCTGCAGATGGGAGCATATTACCCCGCTTTGTAGAAATATATTCTCTTGAGTCCATGAATTCATAAACGAATCTTAGGAGGATCCCAGTTCTATTTGCAGATATACACCCCAGATCATTACTGCATCACCATCAACCTAGACTGCTGGTGTCAAACAGCCCGGAAGGAATCTTTCAATAGTTGGACGGCTCACACGAAACTTTCTGGCTGGGGTAAAGCTAGAATCGAGACTCATCATTAAATAAAACTTTGCCCCCATCCTTCCATTGCCCAGTTCTTCTTACTTCTGCACCAAGTCCTTCGATTTCGGCGAGAAATCGCAGTCAGGAGAGGTTTTTTACGTGCCACGTAGGAATTAAGACCTTGTTCCTGAAATCTACGAGAACAAGTCATTGGTGATGTTTTCCCAGCACTTTCTCGATATTCCCTCTGTATTTTGGGAATAGAAGGCTTCCGATCTCGTTCGGATATTGCTGCAAAGGTCCTATCCTCCCGGGGTGACATAACCCTTGGCCTCCCACTTCGTACCATGTCTGAAACTGCCGCTTTCTTATATTTCCCTACTGTCTGTGCCACACAGGTTTTATTTATCCCCAGTTGAGTTGCAATATCTCTGTGTGACTTGCTGCACATGTGCATACCAATTACTTGCCATTTTACATCCTGCCTTACACTTTTCTTTCCCATTTTTAGTTAAGTCACTTTTCCCACCAGAACAAAATGTCAGCTACTACACAACTAGATGTAGCACGTATAACAAGCCAACCCAAGGCCATTTTTTGCTTCACTCTGCAGCACGCACTTAACACTATAGACACCACTCCTGCTTCGCTGGCTCATTCATAAAGGGATTGAATCCATTGCGAAATAGTGCTAATTTAAACATGTTTTTTTGTGTGCAATTTCTTCCTAAGGTATAAATATTGTAAATTGTGGATACAGTAAATGATAACAATGCCATACTTATAAATATTCCTCATATGTGCCATTCCCATCAGAGAAACATAAAATAACATCCCTTATATTTGCATGGTCACATGTCCACAAAGGTTTAAAAGTGATAAATGTTTTCGGCTTTAATAAACTGAAAAAAATCATAACTCCTAAAGGAATAATGGCATTTACATACTTTTTTTTTAATGTACCCTTTAATATTTTTGAAACATACGGCCGCTGGACAAAATAGTTTAAGGACAGTGTATTTCGGTGAAATACGCAGGTGTCCTTAAACTTTTGATAGGACCTATATGGGATTCCAGATTGGGATGGGAAGCTACGGTCTGCGCAATAGGTCATACTCAGTGCCCCGTTCTACACAAACTGCAGCCTGCGGATGGTGAGTCGTCTTCCGTGGTGTAATGGCTACCATGCTGACTTCATATACCCGAGGTCGCGGGTTTAAACACGGCGGAGGACGATGGATTTTTTCGGGCGTAAAAATCCTCAGCATGGCTTCCTTCGGAAGGTCACGTGTCGTAGATTTGCGGCACGTAAAAGAACCTCAAGCCTGATAGAGAGGCCTCTGGGCAAAATTAAGCGGTCTTTCACGCCCAGTATAGAATGGGACGCTGAGAACCACAGAAGTTAAAGAGCGTCCATAAATAAAACGCCAGACCTCGCAGTTGTACAATAGCAGGTGGAATGATCAAGCGATACAGCCGTAGTTTTAAGTATTTGGATATTGTAGAATGAATATGGGATACAACTGCCGTAGGGCAACGTGGCCCATCCCGACCTTTTCCCTGACAAGCGGAATGAATGAGTCCGCGGCAGAGGACTCCAAGATATTTGGCGGAGCAAAACCAAGGGAGCCTTCGCCGCAACCTCAGGGACCTCTTCGGCCGCCATCGACGGACTTAAGCCAGCAGGAGAACGGAGCACTTCTGAGGGCTGATCGCCATCCTCCACTTTTCACTCCAATGGCCTGGAGCTGTCTCTGAAGCGGGGAGTAGCAGTTTCGGACGTTCTTGTTTCGTGCCATTATGAGGACGTCGTCGGCATATTCGCACTTGACAGGTTCTGTGAGAGACATGTAGGCGGCAAAGAGTAACGGTGACAGCACACTGTCTTCCGGCACTCCAGCCGCTATGGGCCTAACTTTGGACTGCCTCCCCTGCACCCACACCCGGAAATTGCGGTACCGAAGGTAGCTGCTAACCAGGTAAAAGTAGGATGGGGGTTTGTACAATAGTCCCTGGTGCCACATGGTGGTTAAAGCCTTCTCCACGTCCAAGAGCACCGCGACTGTTTTGAAGTTGTCCTGGAAGCCCAGGGTAGCATTAGCCAGCCGCCGTAGCTGCAAGGTTGTGGAGTGTCCACGGTGGAAACCGAACTGATCCGGAAGGAGGAGCCTTTCCGCAAAGAGATGGAAAGGCGGGGTAGGAGTAATCGCCCAAAGACTTTAGAGACGATCCTGAGCAAGTTGATGGATCTGTAACTTGAAGGGAACACCGAATCCTTGCAGGGCTTAACAATGCAGATTACCCTTCCCACCTTCCAACACGTTGAGAAGTGATGGAGATGCAGACATGCATTATAAATCCTCAAGTGGATGGCGGCTTTTCAGGGCAGGTGCTGGAACATGGGCGCCGTGTCGCGGTCATACCCAGGGGCTTTGTTAGGTTTCAGGATTTGGAGTTCGGAAGCCATCTCGGGGTGGCTATAGGAATGTGCATCTCCTTTGGGGGGCGGCTATTCATAGAGGTAGTTGGCCGTCGTCTCCACAAGTTTAGTGAAGTCTTCATCCTAGGGATCTTCTCGGGGTTCGAATTGAAAGTCCAGCTGGTCTGGCTTTCTCTTGCGGCTCAAAGGGGAGTCTCCCTCGAGTGCCTTGTATGGGATGCTGCAATTGACTTGTCTTTTCTGAGGGACCGCATGATCCTCTAAAGCAGTTTCTCTTCCCAGGTTTAGTTGGCCATTGTAAGTTTTTAGCCGCTTTGTGGTGCGCGCGAAGAAGGCTCCCTCCCAGGGTTTAGAATCGCTTGGATGGCGGAACCTCTGCTATAGCCTCCGGACAATAGCCTTGGATGTTAGTAATTGCCGGAGTTCGTTGGGTATGGCTCTCGGGTTGGGTTTATCCGATGGGATGCGGTAGGGATGCACGCGTACCGACGGAGACGGAGGACGATGCATTTTTTAGGTGTAAAAATCCTTAGCACGGCTTCCTTCGGAACGAAAGTAAAGCCGTTGGTCCCGTGTCGTAGATTTACGGCACGTAAAGAACCTCAAGCTTGTTTAAGAGGCCTCGGAGCAAAATTAAGCGGACCTTCACGCCCAGTATAGAATGGGACACTGAGAACCACAGTAGTTAAAGAGGTCCTTAAATAAAACTTCGTTTCCATTGCGCGCGTACCACATACAGGATGTGTTGGGAGAAAGCCGTGTCTGCCGCTTCTAGGGCATCGTTGGAATCGATGCAAGGTCGCGGGTCCTCTAAGAGGGATGTATCCCAGTCGATCTTTTATGTCCGGTCTGGCGTTATCAGAACTGACACGGTCGCGGTTGTTTCCACCACGACGGGGTCATGGTCGGAGTCCAGCTCGTTGACTGCCGAGAGTTCTAGACGAAATGGAATGTTCTGAAGCGTTGACTGTCAGAGTTGCTGTATTTATGATGGTAGTTGGGGGTGGGGCGAAACGGGTCTTGGCTTCTCCGACACAGGTGCTTTCTGATTGGCCCACTTCGATCTTGAATGTTTTATGACGTTTCCTGCTTTCGATGACAGGCTGCCAGTTTCTGTTGAGCTTTAAGTCTTCTTTAGACGCAGTGAAGCCTTCTCCGAGGAAACTTCGACCGCGCCACTGAAGATGTCCATCGCAGTTGTGCACGAAACGTCTGGGTCATCTTACTCCAGCAGACCATAGCGAAACAGTCCTGAAGTAGCTCCTAGTTATTTTGACTCCGGCCGTGAAAGCCTACGTTCTCTTATGAAAAGTTAAGGTCACTCATAATGTCAGTAGACATATTGTCGCGGTAGAGAACACACAGTTAACACCAAATTTATAGGATTGTTGTTGGTCCGCTTAACCTTCTTCTTTGAAGCACTCTATTTTCAAAACACACTGGAGATGTGTCTTTTCATACGCGCCAGTTACTCTGACCACACATATTTCTTTGTAACCTTTAAACCTGGTTTTGGTCCAAACGCCTTAGTCTTAGCATAATAGTAAACGCACGTGTAACAACAGAAAGCGTCACAGGATAACAAGCGCAGACAATTCATACTAAACATCTCTGGCAGATTAGTCAACATGACAGCAATAAATTTCTCAATTACGAAGTGCTAAATTTTCCCGACTTTTGTAAAATGTTTAATTACGACACTTTCGATTTGAATGTGCAGAAGTGTATGGGGTATTTGTTTGTTTAATGTCAGGAAAACTACAGGTTCAATTACAGTTATAATGATTATAATAATAATATTTGTAATTTACACAATGGGCTATATATTGGCGGCAAAACAAAATTGCAAATTTCTAACCTCTCTTCGCGACTGTCTTCCCATAAATGAAATGTGATTGAGTACCGTCCAGAGGTGCTTGGTACAATGCAAATTACGTAGCTTCACCTTTTCATTATACTCGCATATGTGGATCTTATTAGGATCGGCTATCAAGGGTCTAGGTTTGTAGTGGCAGTTGGCGATGCACTGTATTATCCACAAAATGCGGTATTACTCAAGAATAGTTTGTTCTCTCTGTGAGGAAAAATGCAGATGAAGTGGAATTCGTGCAGGCTAGTTATCCTATACACATGTCGAAAAGATTCTAATTGGTTTACAGAGTGGGTACACTTAATATTTGTAGCAATAATTTGTAGGAGAGTGGGTAGAGATAATGGGAATGTGAAACTTTTTATTATTTTTTATGCTTCGAGTTGGAAGCGACTAATTGCACGCCAGTAACCATTGACAATGACTAACGTTTATCCACTTTGAATACATAAATGCGAGGCATGGCTCATATTCCTTTTTGCTATAATACCCAATTACACATTTTTTTCACCCATAAACAATAATTTTCTAATCCGAAAATTTTGGTGATACTTCTGCGAAGTCAAATGTGTTCACTCTATTCATAAGCTTGCTGTATATGTTCATACATATTGTTATATATATATTCTCTAACTGGCCTACTTTTTCTCTTTTTCAGATTTTGATGACCTCTATGACGATGACGATCTTCAATAAATCTCCAGAGAACGAATCACTCGTTCATTTTTATATCTCTCTCTGTAAAAGCCTGTTTGTATTAAAATGTTTGAATAAACTCTCTTAAAACCAGAACGTATTACTTCCATGGTTTATTTTGAAAGTTCAGGAGAGCAAAAAAAAAAAAAAAAAAAAAAAAAAAAAAAAAAAAAAAAAAATTGTAACTTGGAGGGAAAGTATTACGACAGGAAAGTATATTAAAAATCTGCAGCTTGACCTTGTGACAATCTGTTAATAGAATTGTGATAGTATTAATCTGCCACTGAATGTGTGTCTTACTACTTTACTTCATGCTGCTTGTTTTCCTCATATGGTCAACTTCCGCGGTCGTTGCGAAAAAGAATTTTCGTGTAGCGTCTGATATTCACTTTGCATTATTTTTCCCGTTCCTTTACACGTGAACATTGTTCCTATCAGTCTTCACTAGTAATGAATGCGAATTTCGTATCCACTATTTTCTCAAACTGAAAAGCTTTCCCATTTAAACGTGTGTAAACTTAGATGGATAGGTAGGGAATTTGTTTTTGCAGTTCATGAGGAAAGTCAGTGTTTTTCTTCTGGCCACACCAGTTATTTTTAAGGGTGTAAAATAACTGCAAAATGGTTACTTCCTCTACACGTACTGTACACAGTGTATAGGGATGGCATTGTAATGCACCCAAAAATTTGATCCCGAAATTTCACCGGAATTACGTGTTTTGAGACCCGCTGATACAAAAAAAAAAAAAGCACTTTAAGAAATATGTCCATGTGTGTGTGTGTGTGTGTGTGTGTGTGTGTCCTTTGAGCAGCATAGATCAAAAACGTAAAGTCGCGTAAATATCAACTTGATGTTTTTCAATGATGCCTCATGAAATTTCAAGATAATCCCCTCATCTCTAGCTACCATTCATTCACATTGAAATTATGCGAAAATTTTTGTTTTTTAATAAATGGCTCTAACGATTTTGATTAAAATATTTTGTATAAGATATTTTTATGACAAACGAAATGCATATCTTGAATTTTCTGGGAATAGTCTCGGATACTTCTTCATTCTGGGTGACTTTTGTATAACTGGCAAACCGAAAGAGACAGACAAAAGAACACTACACAAAAATGTAGATCTCATTATAACACACAATTGGATGCAGTTATGCAAAAAGGAACTAACACACAAAAACTAAGTTTCAAGCTCCAAGCACTTAAAGTTAACCTTGTTCTTAAAATAACTGGTTCAAGGTATGAAATTGATATTTAACAAAAAGTAAGCATTGTTATCAGGGGTTTCTAATTATGTCTTCGGTTTCTTGCAGAATATTTCGGAAATCCATTAAAAATTATAAAATGTGTTTTAGTTCTTTTTTGTAGAATAAATGACCCAATTTTTATTTCTTCGAAGAACTTTTAATGTAAATACTACATTGTATTTAGCAAACTTCCTGGTATTACAAACTTTGTGTACAAAAACTGTCACAAAACAGTTATGGCATATATTGTTACGTTAAATATTTTGGTTTTGAAAACATCTTGAATTGCGTTTTCCACCCTGAAAAATTGGAATTTTCACAATGAGTCATACTGGCAAACTAATTCGATAGCTATTGATACCGCATCATGTCTACGTCCAACTATCTGTAGACGGCTGACATGACTGAACTTTTGTAAGAGTAGATTCGATATCGGCATATATAACGACATAAGAAAATACTACATTGTATTTAGCAAACGTCCTGGTATTACAAACTTTGTATACAAACACTGTCACAAAACAGTTCTGGCATATATTGTTACGTTAAATATTTTGGTTCCGTATCAAAATCTGGCACTCCTCCAAAGCCATCAATGTGATTGGTGAACAGCTTGTAAAAAGGCAATACATCATTTGGAATTAAATGACACAGTGATTTCAGATCATTAAGTTTAGGTACAGCAATTCCTTTTCCATTTAGCCAAAGTGGAATTAGATCCTTGTTGCATAAACTAACAGCTGGATGACCAGGTATTCTTTTCCTGTCTACTTTCACGTATTCTTCTTCAAAATCTTTCTTGATAAAGAGTGAGTAGGGGGTTTTCTTTTTCCAGAGAGATTTCCCTGGTGCTCAGCCAGTGAATTGTTTCACCATTAACACATTTTTTGCTGTTGGTTCGCTAGTAGTATATAATCCTATGATCTGGGCCATATTTGCATATTCATTTGCATAATCATTAGCATATCAAAAAATTTGCATATCAAAAAAAATTGAATAAAATGTAGGGCAACTAATCTACATATCAGACGGGTATCAATCACGCATGCATATTAATTAGCCCGCGGACCCCGCCCCCCCGCGAGTCGGGGCTCCTCCAGCGAAAAAAAAATCGTAATTATTGAGGTACATAGGACTTTGAGGGGTCATTTCCAACTGAAATTTAATGAGGAATCTAATTATGCAATTTGAATTTACAGCCCATTGCAAAATAAAAACTTTAAACATCACCCCATTGGAATATTTACTATAATTAATTTAATGATGGAGCAAGCATTTCAATGTATACCAACACATGAAGGTATTACTCATTAGGTGTTTGAACATGTTTGAACCTGCTAGAGGTCACGTGACACCAAAGACGATACGCCACTCATTCCTGTAGACATGCAATTGAGGTTCAAGGAACACTAACAAAGCAGTAATAATCTAAATCATGGCGTCCCCTTCCGTAGTCATCTCTGATAACAATCAGAATTCTAAAGAATAACAGAATCCTAATACCAGACAGCTCTTAGAGAGTCTTTTGACGTCAAAAAATTTCAGAGTAGGATAGCATTATTTACATTTCTAAAATGCTAGCGACTGAGATGTTCGAGCCTGCATCCTTTACAAGTCCAATCGTGTGAATGCACCTGCCCACCCCCACTCCGTCAAAACAAGCTAGGACGCCATCCCCACCTTTTCGCTTGCAGGAAAAAACTGGTTTAGCCAGGAACCTATATAAGCAAGTCACAGGCACAAGAGCCAACATTCAACTATGTTTTAAAGGTTTCGCTAAAAGTGACTTGAAAACATTTGAAGATATGGACGAACTCTGGAGTGAGTGCGGAGAAGAAGCACACCATTACGCCTACTTCCACACTGAAGCGTGCAATGGTCTAATGCATACAATTGTGTGTGCCAACCCCTCATATCACGATCAAATGTCTTCACGACATGTATGCACCGAGAACTGTCCCGTCTACGAAAGGAAGACAATGTAAGTATAGCAGATTCTAATTTAAAATTAAAATCCACTATAAAAAGCATTAATAATAACTAAACGTAAACAATAATTTTTTTATCCAGGGAACCGCTCATGCCAGACTTTTATGGAGAGGACGCTGATGAAATGGATGTCTTCAGAACCATCCATGACACTCAGCACCATTCGGAGTTGTGCAACGGACACACTCATGTGGTGTTATGCTCAAACCCAGCAGAACACGACAGAATAACGTCATATTATATATGCAATCTCGACTGTAGTGTATCGTCGAAGGAGGACGAAACAAAAGTAAGTTTAATATGAAAAAACTATTACGGTAAAAACAAACTAATTCCCCTTTAGCATAAACTAAATATCAATGTTCATGCTTTTAGAATCCGAGACATAACACCAGTGCCGCAGCAATACCTAGATCCTGAGAGGACTGATGTAGATGAAGTGGATGTTTGCGTTACAGATTCAGGGCATGACTGCATTATACATGCCGACGTCAATGCAGACCAAGGACCTGATAAGCAATTAGCCGAGAATACCCCAAAACCCAAAAGGTGCGTAGAACACTATATAACATTAATAATGATATAAATAAAGAACACAGCAATACATTGATAATGACTTTGAGGAAGACATTCTACCTTAATGTATATGCATTAATTGTAATATGATCAATTATTATGTTTCAGAGCCACTAAGAAATCACAACAGCACAAAAAGGAAAAGAATACATTTGCAAACCACCTCAGGAAACTAAGAGCCCTTGAAGCCCGAATGCTGAATGTTACAGAGCAACAACCCAATCCAGAGAGTAATGGAGACAGCAGTAATACATCTAAACGTCGTCCAAGGCGTCTCAATCTCTAAAGTGCATAGTGCGTGTGTAGGATATTATTATGACCTCCCAGTTATAATCATAAGTGACAGTGGTAAATTTGTGTATATGACTCTGCAGGACTGGGAGATACTATACAAAAACCTCCCTGATTTTGATAATTTCACCAAAGGACAAAAGTGCACGTATCGAGAATACAGTGAAAATATAGTGTTCTCATATAATGTTATTGCAAGCTTGGAAAATGAGTGCATTTTACTTTTCAATACTGCTCTAAATGATGATAAGATTTGTTTAAACAAAGAAGACATAAGCGGTCTAAAAAGAATAAGTTCTTTTATTGCGAGAAACTTACATAATATGCCTATTGTAAATACTGAACTCTATGTAGGAACAAGGAAATGGAGAAGGTGTGTACTGGAATTACTCAAAAAATAAAACAACATGAATATACAATTCATAAATGAGTTTTTATTTCCACAAAGGAGAACCTTACAAAAACATTATCACTCAACTCCTTACAGTATAAACATTAAATCAGAGATTGCATGACATGCGTTAAGGGCTTGTAGGTAAATACTTTATCGTGAATAATCAGACAATATAAAGATGTCTGAGGGGGGATGTTAGCACTCGCTTGGACCTCGAGTCTAATATTTACAGCTCCGTTGACTGTCTCCTCCGGTTGGTGAGAGCAGTCGATTATGAATAACGGTGCATAGACGAGAAAATCTTTTCTCTGCAATAAGGGGTAGTTCTCTTTATTGTAATATGAACTCTGAAATCTAGAGTACATTTCATACAATGATGCAAATCTAGAGCTACCAAAGTCCAAATACATGTCATGACAAGGATAACATTCACTGTTGAGATAAAGTCTCAGATTAGATATATTGCAATGATCAAACTGGGAGCAGTTATTTTGTGCATTGTTTATTCTTGACGTCTGAGCTCGTACTATAACAAATCTAGGCTTCTCAGGCTTAGATGTTGTCGCGACGTTCCATGTAAATGATTTCGTTTGAGGAACAGCAGGTTGAGTATGAAGATCCATTGTTCCAAAAGCTATGTGCAGACTCCTATCGGTCTTAACTATCTTGAGAAATTCTACTCTTTCACTATCAGAAAGACGCATTACAGGCATTCTCCATTCAATGCGGGTTAGCTTAACAACAGCATCCTCTGCCCCAGCAGGAGCTACAATACTGTTTCTAGAGTCCTTGCTTCGAATCAGCACCAACTCAAACTGCTATTCAGGATTAGATCCTTGTGATCATCAGCGAATCCAAGGAGCATCGATAGTGGAACTATAGCATTGAACACGCCGGTTGCAGAGTGCACAATGTCAACATCCTCCCCAGGGTAAACCCATAGCGTCTTGATTCCATGGAGTTCTGAGCTGCATAGTTGCGCATTGTTGTTGAGATTCCAGGATTCCTGGTTCTATCTATAGTCGAACCATTCATATCCAGTCGAATTTCTTCAAACATGAATGCAATAGCATTATTGGCAAGCTTTGCAGTAGTAACACTTCCATCAGGTTTAGCAATCGATCCTTCAATGTAGAGAAAACTCTTGCTAGGCAATGTATACAAATCTTCAGCTTGGCAAGGGATCCTGATCTCATCATTAGCACCAAGAGCCGATGAATTGTACGGTAGAAACACATGCTCCTCTTCTTTGGTTATCTTATCGTCAAAGATTGGAGTGTCTGTCACATTGAAGATGTCCATCATAAGATTCTATATCCCAATGCTTCGAGGAACTTGCGATTGCTCGATGTTAACAGTCTGACGGTTGCAGTCTGAGTACGTTGTGTACGACGGATTCCAATCTTATTATATATTTGATGACGTTGCTTAAAATCGATTCCCATTTCTTCGTAGATTAAGTCTTATGCTCATATCCTCGTTCCTAAAATTGATGAGGTTCCCGTCTTGATCGACAACCCGAAGAGTGATTTGATCGATAAAGTTAGAGTTGATGATTGGAAGGTATATAGGATTTGACGGTTCTTGAGAAATATGATATCCAGGTGCAACGGAAGGAAAGAACTCGTATATTGAGTGTCCGCTCTTACCATTAATGAAGGAGCCTGTTGCAATACTGCACTCAACTCGAATGATGCTCACCTTAAATATGTTTACGAGGAAATCGGATTCAACCATCTTTTCGGGGGGGGGGGATAACAGTAGAACTTGAAAACCCTAAAAGCGAACCAATGGAATGCTTTCTTGAGAAATCCACAGTGTAGGGACATTTCACTTCGGCCTTCATTGTATTATTATTAGGTCTAATAAAGAATACATCGCTTGACAATCCTAGTTTAATCTTCAGGAATGTATTAATATCAGCAATCTCATATGTTCCAAAAGGAATTTCGATTACCTTTAGCTCCTCATTTAAGAAGTAATGAAATCGATTATTACCAGTGTCAACGTTTGGAATGGAATAGAAGGTTTCAAAGTTCAAAAGGGCAATTTCATAATGTCCATCAGGATCGAGCTGCAGAGGAGGATTTAGATATGTAGTGACCACTGAATCGATGCCTCTAGCAGCAATAGTATAACTCATTGCGCAAGAAATTGCAAGCACAAGTGACCGCAGATGACTGAGCTAAAATCCTGCAATCTTCTACTATTATACATTATCCTAACACCGCTCACGTATCTCTCTATCTCCTTTGGCGGCTTCAGATTACCAAAACTATCAAAATAAAAGGCTGTCTTTCCAACTTTCATTACAGCAACCCAATGAGTACCATCATTATGTGTCGAATCCAAATTCACAATGATCCTTTCATTGAAGTGGGTGCTTGAAGGTAGATTGTCTATCATATATACACCTCTAAAATGAGGCATCTTCAATCGTCTAGCATACATCTCTATATCTATATTGCTCAAGGCTTTTTCGGGTACAAGTATAACCCTCTGCCCGAGTTTTTTGACTCATTCGTGCTGAATCGGTGATTCTTCCTCTTTCCTGTCCTTAACCCCTGTTCTTTAACATCATTATTTCTTTTTAGATTTCTGGCAATTTTAGAAGCCATAGCCATAGCTTGCACGGTCGATAAAGCTCCTCTTCTCTTTTTCTTTGCAATACCTTTTCCTTTTGCTTCCATAGCTTTGTTATGTCTTGTCAGTTCTGCACTTTGACGGTTTGCAGCTTTTTTCTTATTCACAGCAGATGCAATTTGGGCTGCACCTCCTGCAGCAGCTCCCAGCGCAGCGATAATAGGAATCAATGGTAAAAATCCACCGTGCTTCTGCTTCTTCTTACAGCCTGCACCAAGTGAAACTTTTCCTTTCATAATGCTAGTAACAAGTCTTGCAGCTAGCTTTTCCCCTATGCTTGAATCAGAAGATTGAACTCTGCTCCAAGCCTTCTCTGCCAATATCTTATCTGCAATGTTTCTTGAAGCAGCGACTTTGTGCTCAGCGTAGGCTATATCATGAAGTTTACAAGCTTCATCTAAAGGGTTAATGCCTGGATCTCCTCGCTTTAGCCGTTTTTCCAGTTTTGTTCCAGGACCACAATATCTATAACCAGGCAAATGAGGTTCAAATGGTAGCAAATTAATGAGCTTGTTAATTATACCAGATCCTCTTTTGATCTTATCACTTCTAGCTCCCATTGTATACTAATCCCATTTTCCCATTGACACGTCCTTTTATACCTGAGGATTTACAGAGCGATTAATATCACGAGTGAGAGGGGTCGGATGAGAGAGGGGTATATATTCATTAACAATTCAATATATAGGTTAGTTTATGAGATGGAGCTTATTAAGCAAGAGTGCTCTCTACCGATACAAATTCTAGATTTTGAAAGTGATCTAAGGTGCGATCGTCATGGGAAGTTGTTTCCATGCAATGTTAGAGCTCTTATCTTAGGAAGTTCCAGTGCAGGAAAGACTAATGTTTTAATATGATTCTACACGAGAATGGTCTTCGTTTTGAAAACTTGTAGATATACTCAAAGTCTCTATCAGCCAAAGTATCAATATCTGATTAAACTACTGCAAAACATTGAAGGTATAGAAGTGAATACATTTGAAGACGGAGAAAGTGTCCTACACCCATCAGAAGTTAAGGAGAATTCAATATTTATATTTGATGACGTCATAACTGAAAAGCAGGGGAAGATTGCGTCATTTTATAGCATGGGTAGACATCGCAATGTAGACTCCTTATATTTAGCTCAATCCTATGCCAAGGTTCCAAAACATTTAATTCGAGATAATTCAAACATGATATTCCTTTTCAGACAAGACAATTTAAACTTGAAGCATATATATGAAGACTATGTAAACACTGATATGACATTCCAAGAATTTAAAGAATTGTGCAAAAGTGTTTGGGAGAGCTCATCAGATGGACGACCCTTCGTAGTAGTTCCAGAATTCCCCATGAACGATGGTCGATATAGAAACGGGTTTGATGTATATATTAAGAATGATATGAAAGAATCTCATCATTCATAGCTCAGGATGAGTATTGACAGGTTCGGATCACAGAGAGACGTCTCTGTTAAACGAGTTCTTAATCAGTTTATCATAACCAGAGACGGAAAGGGCAACTTCCAATTCAAAAAAATGAGATTGTGCAACGTTCAAGATCCGGAAGATGAGAGTGATGTAGCAACTAAACGCTACATTGATGCTGCTGCGACATCTACAGAAGAACGATTGCAAGAGTTTGCTGAAAAAACAGCGTATCAACGAATGAAAGTATTTGAAGATATACTTAGGAATCACATTCAAAAATCACTAGAAGCTCAGTATGAAGGTCTAATGACATACCTTGCTAAATCAGCCTTGAAGAGGGATGCTGAAAATAATATCATACTGGATACTATAAGAATGAAAACCTTCCTACCACCTGAGAATGATACCGATGTTCCTAACATGAAGTTTATGTTAGAATACATAAATTCAAAAAGTCCTTTAATTGATTCCAATGGTGATTTTTCATTTAAAAAAAGAAGAATAACAGAGTTAGCAGATCCTGTGAACGATGGCGATGCGGCAAATAAGAAATATGTTAGACATCTCATTTCAAGGAAACAAAATGAAGCGCAATCAAGCTTAAACAAATCTCTGGGTACATTAACTAAGGATATTGTTGCAACTGTAGGCAGACATCTGGAGACTATAGGAAATAGACAAAGCTCTATGGATAAACACCTAACCACATCAATGGATAGTATCAGCATTCTTAAAACACAAGTTAATGTCATAAATACATTGCTAAATCAGATGCGTGGTAAGCTAATCATATCACTACAAACGAAACCATTCGATGGCAGCGCACTAAGATATACGTTAGTATCTGGTTTCGAATCCTATACATTTCCTGTAGATGGGGAACTGACTGAATGTAGAATTTCATCACATCCGCCTTCTCCGCCACAGACAATTACAATGATTGAAATAAATAGCAATAGAATTGAGAGGTATCCTATAGTGATTAAAGTAGGTGACACCATAGCCTTCACTGCTTATGCTACAAGGGCCAAGGACTATCACATTTTAAATATAACTCTTAAAATTGCATATAAATTAACATGATTTGATTAGACAAGCAAACTATAAATAGGAGAGAGCCAGGCAAGTCATCTCACTTCAAGATGGATAGTCAAAGTATAAGGCTTAAAGAATCGGTTGCTAAACATACAAGAGCAGTCAGGGAAAAGCTGCGAGAGCTCAAGGGACAGAAATCTGAAACACAGAGAGTTATGAGTGAAGTTCTCCAACCTGTAACAACCGCTTCGAGATATGCTAAATAGTCAGAATAAGACAAACTCCCTTCCTTCTATAATAGCTAAAGACGAGAACGTTTCTAGCTACCTGAAACAAGTTCGAAAGAAAGACAAGGATGACTTAGATATGCTGTATGGAGTGCGATACGAGGATGGAAGGTACATGCTAGGAAGCAAAATGATTGATTTCATAAATAATCAAATTAGAGTTGGACAAGAGATATTTGATGCTACACAGGGATTGAACGAGCTAATCTTTAAGACATTTCCTGAAATGCATGTTTACACCGAGGATGATCTGGAAGCTTATAGAAGAATTCTAGAATCAACGCAAGTGCACCGTCTAAATTATGTGAGGCAAGGACGTCTGAGACAGAGCAAAGCCTACAAGTATAAAAGCATTATACGTCCACTACTCAATAAGCACAAAGGATTGGGATTGGAATGGAAAGAACATCATCCCGGGAGAGAGCAAGATTACATCTATTGGAACGACCCATATACATTGGTGAATCGACTGAGACTTCTCATTGCATCGAGAGACGCTGGAAATAATAATCACAACCAGGAAATCAAAGGAATAATTCAAGAACTAAAGTCATCTAGGATCATAGCATGACAGAGGTGAAGAAAAATATAGCAGCAGAGCTTCATGCTCCTGCAAGAAGAAATTTCTTGCGTAGAAAGATTGTCAGTAAAGGCATAGACGATCTTGTACAGATAGACCTGGTTGAAATGATTCCTCATGCCAAACTGAACAGGAACTTCAGGTATATACTTATTGCCGTCAACTTCTACTCTAAAATGGCATATGCAAGAGCATTAAAGGATAAGACTGGCATTCAAGTTTCAAAGGCTATGGAAGAGATTTTACAAGAGATGCAGAGACCACCTCGGAATATACAAAGTGATAACGGAAAAGAGTTTTATAATAAACATTTTAAGATTCTGATGAAGACCAACAACATTAATCACTACAGCACCTATAGCAACATGAAGACTGCTGGCGTGGAACGGCTAATACGAACATTGAAGAATATGATGTATAGGGAGTTCTTAGCTCAAGGATCATACAAGTGGCTAGATCTTCTACCACGAATCATCTCAATGTACAACAATTCTTACCATTCGACTATACGAATGAAGCCTAGTGAAGTGAAGGATAACAGTCTTCTTCTTTCAGTATACAACTATGACAAACATCAAAGAGAGAAGAAGAGTGCAAGAAAGTTTAAAGTTGGTGACTATGTGCGGATATCTAGACATAAAGGACATTTTGAGAAGGGATACGAAGCTAATTGGAGTGTTGAAATTCTAAAAGTGGACACAGTGAAACGAACCAATCCTACTACATACATTCTAAAAGATAATGATGGATAGAAGATTTAAGGAGCTTTCTATGGTCACGAACTTAAATCTACACTTTATCCTGGCACCTACCTAATTGAGAAAGTCTTGCGCAGCCAAGGAAATAGAATTCTTGTAAAGTGGTATGGTTTCCCTAGACCTCAATGGATTGACAGGGAAGATATGTTGTAGATAAAAGTTAAATAAAGAAACATTTGATGTTTATCTAAGGTGTTTTTATTGCCAAAAACATCCTTAATGTTACCTTTTCCCCTGTTTCCTCTTAACATAATGTTTTTACAGATCTTATATTACTTCAAATACTAAATGATTCATAAGTTAACTTATTACACAACATACACGAAAAGTCTATGCGAGTCATATTTAAGATAAGTGCATGTTTAAAGTAATATACAGATAATATATAAATATACAAATAAAATATACAGTATTTTAATAGAATATACAAGAATACATCATGGTATTAATTAATATATACAAATACATATACATATATACGACACAAAGCAGGTACCAGAGAGAGCATGTTTTCAGTGTTAAGTGTCAGCCATAGCCAGCAAATAGTGTCCCCAGGCAAGAGTGTAATCTGAGCCTTCAATCAATTTCCTTTTGTCGTCTCTCCCACGGAGAGCAACTTTATTCTGCTCTATTGTATGAATTGAATGCTTGTAGCTCCGAAATGTAATTTGCTTCGCCAAGACGGTTTTTCTAATGTCATTCAGACATTCAAAATAGTTGTCAAAATTTAGATTTATCATACCAGTTTTGTTTATTCCTTTTGCCTCTTTTACTGTCTGTCCCTCGTATCTGTAGCTATACAGTTTAGACCTGAGCCCGACATACTCATGCAATGGCATACCTCCAAGCTCATCTTTAAATAAACCTATCACCTTCTTGTTCTGTGGTATTATTCCAAATGGATTGTCTGCTGCAAAATTTGAAGTGTCGAAAAGGTGTGGATACCCCTTAATAAACTCATAGATATCTGTAGACGTTTCAAATATAAAGGAATCGGTATCCATGTAGGCTAGGACTAGGTCGTTTAAATTGGGTTTCATGACTCGATAGAAAAAATCATACATTATCAATTTTGAAATGTCCAAAATTGCCTGCCCTATGTAGATAGGCTTATTCATGTGAACCTCCTCTCTGCTCAACTCTATACCTACAATGTTTTTATTAAATATAATGCTCCTAATGTACGTCGGTCTGGCAGTAAGTTTACTGGCCTGCTTCCAAGACGATACAATTCGGAAGTCAGTATATTTTCTAACATTTTCAATACATTTTCCATAAACAGAATTGTTCATCTTTTTCCACAGGTTTTGTCCAAATTTGGATGTCTCCCTTGCACGTCTTTCTGTGTTTACATTAATATAAGTCTTCAGCCAATCAGACTGATCGTATGTCACCACACGATGTATTTTTTGCAATTTGAGACCTAAATCAATACACTGCTGGAGGTTTCTATAGTGCAAGGTGTATCTTTCTTTATTGTCCAAAGTTGCCAGCAGTTTCCTATATTGTCCATGTGGCGGTATTTGACTTTGTGGACAGAGAGGAAGCTCGTTGTGCTCGTCATGGATATGGACAGGATACTCCAAATCAACTTCGAGCACATACCCAATGGGCGAATCCGAAGGTACAGAGGCGAAATCGATCAAAGAGATTTCATCATTGGTCAGCCATCTTAAATTACCCTTAGGAAGGTGATTAATCATGGAACTACCATATAAGTTATTCAAATCCCAATAGGAGGCATATATAGGCTTTTCTTCAGGGTTGTAACCTGGTATATATTTATTTTGCGATTTTATGTATCTCTTCGATACGCTACACATTCCGCCTCTGATTGCTCCCTCAAAGAATTCCAACATTTGTGGGTCAGAAATGAGGTCTAGCTTTACCTTCGTCATCTTGAGCATAGCATCGAAGGCAAGCCCAGGCAATGTATAGTACCAGCACGGATCTAAATTGTATACTTCAAGACAGAGGTCTCTAAACTTCTCAAAGACATCCGCTAGCAATGGAGTGTCTGTTTTCAGATATAGATCGCTGTATTGGCCTAGATTCTTAATTTTGAATGTTTTCCAGACATTTTGTGCGTGTTGATACTCCTCTTGAGATATCCCATCAAAATGTTCAATGTCAGGTAAACGTGTTTCTTCTAGTTTCTCTTCATTATCCACATACGAATAGGGAGATATCCCGTTTGCTCTCATGAGCTCTTGGTGTTCAGGCTCTTTATACTCTGCATTTGTTATCCTGAATTCATCCTTTTCAAGCATATTGGCTAGACTAGATAGCTTATCATCTAGGAACTTAAAACTATCTAGAAACCTGAATGCTATGGTCCTGTAACGCTTTGAAAACGATATATACCGCTCTGAAGTGGTTGCGATACATGAAATGGGACTATCATTGAATGCCAGGTACTCTATTAGAAAATGGCTGTCATAACTGCTCAGACAATGAAAAAAGATCGGTATGAAGTTCGGTACCTTTCTATTTAAATTGCAGGCAGAATGAGCAGCGCCAATAAAGGCCCCTGATCCATGATCATGATCCCTAACTTTCACATCATGTTCCTCAAACCCCTTCCTACATATGTGACAATGACGAGCTCTATGAAAATCAGCCCAGTCCTGAGCAGTCAAATTCAGTTCCTCCATCTTGCTATAGTATGTGATTACCATATCGGCTATCGCTTTAAGCTCAATAAAGAAATGCTTAATCGCATCAGGACCTCTAAAGAGCATAAACTTAGATAGAGCATTGTCATGACGACATACTAACTTTAGCGATATTGACATTGCTTTATGGTGTTGGATAGCTCTGGTCCAGCTCTTATTAGTCGTGGGCTCACAAGAGTGGACCTTTGCTAGCGCACTCTCAATGTCAGCGTAGATTACAAAGCTTACAGGTGTGCCCTTTGAATAGGATGAAAACTGGATGTTATCATCGCTTGTTGGCATTTTTAGATTTTGTGTCTTGGAACATCTCAGCATGTGTTTCTTGTACGTTTTTTCTATTATAAAGTGCCTCATGCACTGTTCGCAGATCCAGTGTTCATTACAATCTTTCGTGAATTGTCTTTTAACGAGTTTTTGCAAATCCTTTATTAGGCAATAGTGAGAGTTTTCCTTCTCTGAGATGTATAACAAATTCACGTGAAATTCATGTTTTGTGTGTGGTAATGTATAGCGGGATTATTGATTTGTCGACATCTAAGCCAAATACTGCGACCGATGTTCCTAGGTTTTGTTTTTCAAACTGATTTACCTGATGTAGACTGACAGGGAATTCTATGCCTGTATAATTGAATTTACTCAATAAAAGATGTTTAGGATATGTGCTTGTTCTTTCTGCATGCTTCTTTCCATTATAGCTTGCAGATAACACACACCAGGCAAAACAGTAATTGTCATCATTACGAATATTTATAATAGCCTTTTTATTGCTAATTACAGCTGGAAGTCCAATGTAACGTGATGCTTTGAGTGGTGTGTAATAGCTTGCACTATTAACTAGGGAGTTAACAGACAGTAAAGATTTTGAACTGGCTTGTCCTTGGAAATTTGAAATGTTAACAAGCATTTCATTCACCATAGCTGAGAATAAAGAATCCAAATCGGATGATTGTAGTCCCAATTTAGTTTCACGTTAAAATGAATATTCTCAATATGGTCAGAACTAGGGGATTGGATCATATAAGTTACTTGCAATGAGCATATAATCTTAAACCCCGATTGATTTATGTCCAGTATTGAGCTCATCTCATTGATAACTAGAGGTCTGCATCTCTCTAAGAAGACCTGGGGGTCTGTGATATTAGGGATGTTTTCTATTTTGCTATTGAACATTCGTCCTTTGAATGCTTTTTCTACTATATTACATTGTAGATGGCTATGACTAACCTTTAACATTTTAGATGATGAGGGGGCGTCTTCGTCTTCATCAGAGGATGATTCGTCATGTCCCCTCTTGCGGTCATTTAACGTGGATGGAGTGTCAGCCTGAAGTCCTGCTCCTGTGATGATCCCTGAGATGGTTGGCTTGCTGGTATCCGTCCATCCAATACCCAAATGGTCAGGTCTGCAGGAAGGACCTGGAATTGGAGATCCTAGCCTGTCGTTTTGCGGATGTAGCTGCACTGGTACAACGTCCCTTTCATCGTATTTTAATGCTGCAATTGCTGCGCTCCGCCCTTCATCCCCCGAAGACTCCTCCCAGAGAGTGTCATCCACTTCGATGATTTTAGGAGGATGACATTCAGTTGAATTATCATCATGTGTTGCGTGCACTCCTCTTCTGGTCGAAAGGTCTAGCGGCTCCTGAGCTTCAGCAGGGGTTCTGCACGTTCCCAGCTCAGGATTGCGGGCTGGCTGGTTAGGACATCTCTTTGTCAGGTCGAGCGGACCATCGTTTTCTGTAATATATACCAGAAGAGTAAAGTTTTAACTATCTTCAGGGTTGTGCATTACATGTTGATTATATATTTTTTGAAATAAGGATGGAACATCTTACCGGTTAAGGGAAGAATGGACTCTTGCAGTAGGATGCTGCAGCCACAGTCGGCATAACCCTGTAGGGCTTGATTAGCCCCTTCTGCTGCTCGTTGTCTAGCATCATTCAGGTGGATTCTCTTGTCCCCGGCTGGATTCATTGCTTCTGAAAGTTTTAACACTTGTTATAATATTGAGGTCATTGTATTGTTTCGAAGAATGCTTATATTTTTATGTGTCATTAGACATTGATCTGTTAGCTCGTGTGTGTGAGAATGTATACTATCTTGTGCAAACGTGTGCATGTCTGTGCCGGCTTGTGCTTGTCTGTGCCGGCTTGTGCTTGTTGGTGTGAGAGTGTATACATGAACGTGCAATCATGTTCATGTCTGTGACGCCTTGTGTATGAAATTGTATATGCACATGACAATGTGTAGTTGTGCTTGTGCTAGTGCGAGGGTGCAAGCAATCACACATAGGTGCGAGCGTCTTTGTTGAAGAGCACCTTAGAGTAAATTGTTTTTGTCTAGCATTCATTTATGATAATCTACACTCACCCCTAATGCTGTGAAATTAAATCGTGTTATTCTGCAAAATAAAGTCATTGCTAGTATATAGTTAACATAAATAATTTTTAACAACTCGTTGTTGTGAATGTTTGTGAGTGTATACATGCAATTGTCATTGTATATATGCGTGCATGCGTGTGTATGTGTGCATGTGAGCGTATGTCAATTTGTATTTTTTGCATTCAACTAATTTTCGTGTGTATGTATACACTTAATTAACAGTGATAACATTCTGTGTTTTATGCTAAAGACACCTGACGAATATATGCAAAGATCTTACCTTGGATTAAGCTGTGATGAATAGATCGTTGCTAGATGAGACGTGTGTATTTTTCGCACTTTCCACTACAGCTGCAAGTGTCTGCTGCAAGCATGATTTTTCAGCCGTATTTTTACCCTGTCGGACGGTCTGAAACCATTTGTTAACGCTTTTTTCTTGTTGGAACTTGTTATTTCTTGAAAGTCGTTTGTGTATGTCACTAGGAATTTTCTCACAGCTCTACGTTTATTTGTTGAGGCCGTTCACAAAAGGTGACGCTTTTAACATATTATTGCAGCCCTATGCCAAATAATTTATGCGGAGGGTGGATTTGTAAGGTTAAGGAAGGAATGGTCCGAGGGTATTCTTATAATGAACAGGGTGGGCTCTTTTCTTCTTTAGACCTCTAGCGTTAGGTTTTTGAAGTGTTTGCTTTTATACATAGTTGAATAAAAGCGTCTCAACTGATTTGTGAGCTGTCTACATTTCAGTTCAGAATAGCTAACAAAAGCTGAAGATTTAGCTTTCCCTGTTCACTTGTAGCATCTTTTTGTCGTGTGGGGACATTCTTTTTGTCTGTAATATAGGTTCTTTCGCTGTAACATAAAGGACGTGCTGATTTTTGACTCGAATACAGGTGTGAGAAGGTGTTGCTTCACATTCCTAACATGCCGGGGTGTAATACCACCTGTCTCCAGTGTGAGGGCTTGACGTATTCACGAATCACCTGTAGAGAGGGATTGGCCAGAGAGCGAACCTGCTTGTTCTTGTCTTGTCAGTCTGCTCCGGGTGTGCTTCTACCTGGCGGCGAACGCTCTAGTCATCAGGGAGAGAGGTTGATAGCTAACTCTGGCATGTCTACCTTTCACTTCCTCTCATGAAGAGGTGATGGAATGAGCGTGCATGCGGTGAGCGTTTTCTGCGTACATGTTCACGTTTTTATGCGCGCTATTCAATTCCTCTTAGCATTGTATTTATTATTCCTCATATAGTTAATTACCTTGTTATAACTGTGATCTCGTCATATTGATTGTATGACCGCCCTCTAGAGAGTTAATTTCTTTCTCATCCTCTGATAGGAAAAACAATTTAATTAAATGTAATAACTTTTTCCCTGTATCCCTGCTACTATTGCATATTTTAATTATTTCTATGTTCAAACGGACAACATGTAATGCCTTCTTGTGTTGGTATACATTGAAATGCTTGCTCCTTCATCATTAAATTATAGTAAATATTCCAATGGGGTAATGTTTAAAGTTTTTATTTTGCAATGGGCTGTAAATTCCAATTGCATAATTAGATTCCTCATTAAATTTCAGTTGGAAATGACCCCTCAAAGTCCTATGTACCTCAATAATTAC
The DNA here is from genome assembly GCA_030762935.1 of Hymenopus coronatus. Classification (NCBI taxonomy): domain Eukaryota; kingdom Metazoa; phylum Arthropoda; class Insecta; order Mantodea; family Hymenopodidae; genus Hymenopus; species Hymenopus coronatus. The sequence continues at coordinate 83,326,442 of CM060883.1, forward strand.
GATTTTTTTTTCGCTGGAGGAGGCGCGGCTCGCGGGGGGCGGGGTCCGGGGACTAATTAATATGCATGCGTGATTGATACCCGTCTGATATGTAGATTAGTTGCCCTACATTTTATTCAACTTTTTTGATATGCAAATTTTTTTGATATGCAAATTTTTTGATATGCTAATGATTATGCAAATGAACATGCAAATATGGCCCAGATCATAGGATTATATACTACTTTCGCTGTATGGTCTGCTACCCGATTGTGGAATCGAAGATAAATTATTGCAATCAATATATGCTAAGTACTTGCTTGGTTAGGTATCATTATAGTCTTTCATGTATTTGTTATTGGCTTTAGAATAGCGCTTAGATACTACACAGAGACATCCCCTAATTCCAGACCTTAAAAACTCGAGAATTTCTTTCTGTGCTACGTGATATTTGAATTTTTGTAGTTTTTAACATGACATCAAATGCTAAACCTGGAATAATGTAATAATGACATGGAGCGATTTGATACAAATTTAACCATTTCTCTGAATTTTTCGAAAATATCAACCAGTATTAATGTATCAGTTTTAAGAAATAAATCACTGTATTCACCAAGATTTTGTAATTAAACACTTTCCACAAAGCCTGAGCAAGTGTGTACGGGTCTTGTGTAATGTTTTCAAATTGTGTAATATCTGGTATTGAAATGTCTTTTTAATTTCTCTACAGAATCCCAATACGTATAAGGGGATACTCATCAGCGTATCATTAGCTGCTGGTGTACAGGGTTTTGGTATGCCTTGTATGTAATTTTAAAGTCCTCAGGGCACAACATATCTGCTAGGTTGATCAACTTATTGTCCAAGAACCTATAACTGTCAAGAAATCTCAAATATATAGTTTTTCTATCAGACGTATATCTCTTACTGAATGACAAATAGTTTTCTGATATTTGCGAAATGCACCTTATAGGTTCTTAGTCGTAAGCAAGGTGTTTCACTAGAAAATGCGAATCGTTATTTGATAAGCAATGAAAAAATATTGGAATGACATTTGGCAGTTTTCTATCTAGATTGCAAGCTTGTTGCGCCACGCCTAGAAATAGACCGCTTATGTGATCATGATCTCGTACCCGGGACTTGTCAACCTCAAAATTTTGTTTGCATAGATGACAATGTTCAGCATTTCTGAATTTAATTTCGTCCTCATCGGTCATATTTAACGCTTTGCATTCTGAATACACATCAATTACATTGTCTGCAATTGGTTTTAATTCATTGAAAACATATTGAATTGCGTTTTCCACCCTGAAAAATTGGAATTTTCACAATGAGTCATACTGGCAAACTAATTCGATAGCTATTGATACCGCATCATGTCTACGTCCAACTATCTGTAGACGGCTGACATGACTGAACTTTTGTAAGAGTCGATTCGATATCGGCATATATAACGACATAAGAAAATACTACATTGTATTTAGCAAACGTCCTGGTATTACAAACTTTGTATACAAAAACTGTCACAAAACAGTTCTGGCATATATTGTTACGTTAAATATTTTGGTTCCGTATCAAAATCTGGCACTCCTCCAAAGCCATCAATGTGATTGGCGAACAGCTTGTAAAAAGGCAATACATCATTTGGAATTAAATGATACAGTGATTTCAGATCATTAGGTTTAGGTACAGCAATTCCTTTTCCATTTAGCCAAAATGGAATTAGATCCTTGTTGCATAAACTAACAGCTGGATGACCAGGTATTCTTTTCCTGTCTACTTACTCGCATTCTTCTTCAAAATCTTTCTTGATAAAGAGTGAGTAGGGGGTTTTCTTTTTCCAGAGAGATTTCCCTGGTGCTCAGCCAGTTAATTGTTTCACCATTAACACATTTTTTGCTGTTGGTAATCAGTTTTTTCAAGATTTCTAGATCCTAAACAATGTTCTTTTTTCAAACATTCACTTGTAAAGGGCCCTTCCTTCTACAGTCTTTCATTATGGCAATATAATCTTTTAAAGTGTGCAACCTTTGCTGCCTTTTCAAAGCCGTCTCAATTTTACCAAAGTGATCATCATTGGGCAGAAAACTGTGACCTGAAACCAAATAACGAAGAGTAATAGATTTCAATGTAGGATGTGCACTAAGCACTGTTTTCAGCATCAAAATTATCTCCGCAGGAACCGCTCCAAAGGTTTAGATGTTCCACACCTTCTGGCAAATACTCTGTTAAATGCCTCAACAGGCAATAAGAAACCTCTTCCAGCGTCACCTTCTACCCAAAGATAGTAATGTCCATTCTTTTGTTTTGAAGAGCGTATACCATAGTTATATATGTATAACTGCTGTTTATAAAATATTACATTTGTGGACATTCTTTGAAGGGGAAGAGTTTTCTTCATACCATGTGTCAAGCATTCCAGTTCATCCGAAGAACCTGCTGTTCTTCCATTTTTTGCCATGCGCTTTCAGATTTCATGAGATGGAGCTTGTGTTCACACTGTATCTCGCACTTTTCTTCCTTAATGGCAGCACCTTTCTGCCTTGCCGAGTATCTCATTTATTACATGTGTGTTTGTTAAATGTTCTGGATTAAACTTATTGTAAAATATGCGTTTGTAGGAAGAGAATCTCAGACGCTCACTCTCACTTCTATCAAGCGCTTGTAAGTCTTACATTTTCTTTAATGTTAGCTCTAGAGGAAGAAATTCTGAATCTGTCTGGAGCCTTGCGTAATGAGATTTGTATCTTGGAAAACTGTTAATATGGTGTATCACCTCTTCTTGTACTTCACTAGCTTTATTTCACCCTGCCTGTGTACCTCTTCTATCAACAGTCTCTCCACCTATTCTGAACTTTGAAAGAGCTGTATTAACCCTCTTCGTGGAGATCCCCAGTGTCCGAATGAACATCTTTTGGCTTAGGTTTAATGTTTTGTTTTTTCCATTAACAATATATTTTATAAGTTCAATAACATATGCATATTTTATTTTTCAGCATTCATGTTTTTCTATGATAAAATACAAGAATTTTTTTTTACAGTACAAGTATCTAACCATTCCGTCATCATTTCATTTTAGTTTGTTTCACAGCATGAATGTTTGCCATAATAAAAATGAATAATAGATCCCAAAGACAAAGTAGTACATTTTATTTCCTTTCTCTTATTCCAAATAAAAAAATGCATATTTTATTAAAAAGGTTGCTTCATGAATGTAGTTCTTTGTGCAGTACAAAATATCTCTCATCATTTTCTTCTTTCTATTCCCAATAAATATGAATATTTTTATATTTTGTTTCACAGCATGGACGTTTGCTCATATTATAAGTAACAACAGATTCCAAATGACAAAAAGTTGCACACCTTATTGTGTTTTTTTCACAGCATGAATATAGCTGCTTATGAATATCGATGTATTTTATTTGTGCAGTGTAAATATCCCCATTATTTCAGTACACGTTTATTTTTTCTATTACCAATACACTTGAATATTTTTTTTTTGTTTCACAGCACTGATGTTTGCTCATATTAAAAGTAACAAGAGATTCCAAATGCGATAAAAGCTACATTTATTTTCTTATATAAATGCATTTTTTGTTTTGTGTTCTATTCTCTAAATATAAACACCTTATTCTGTTTTTTCACAGTATGAATACAGCTGCTTATGAATATTAATATGTTTTGTTGAAAACAATCTCAGTTATAGAGTGCAAATAACTTAAACCGGTTTTTACTTAAAATACTTATTTTTCTCCCTTGTGCAATATAAATATTACTCCCCACCCCCTATTTTTCAGAATATGTTTACTCGTAATAACCCAAAAAAAAAAAAAAAAAATCAATTTACCTGTACTGTTCGAAGCATAATACTTTTGTCAATTGTGTATCACAAGTGGAATAATCAAAGAGATATATTATGATGAATGTGCTGAAAACAAGTACATTTGTTGTCAGATATAAGGTAATTGTTGATGTCTGTGCTTTCGAAACAGAAAAGTGTCAATGAAATGCTTATATTGGTTATTTTAACAATTTTTGCTTGTTTGTTGTTCACGCAACACATGGAGTCAAAATGTAGTATTTTTAGAGCACATTTTCAGTCAATAAAATAATTTGCCTAATTTTTTTCACAACATTTGAATAACACTACATAAATTATACCTCTTTTGTCAGTTTGGGTCACAAAACAGAATCGATGTGAGAGTACACAACTTCACTTTTTTTCTAACACTTTTCAATTATGCTCCGGCTGTGTAGGAATAGAATATTGACCCCAAGCTAAGGTTGAATATGATTGTTCTAGCATGTAACGTTTCCTATCGAATCACTTAAATGCAATTTTGTTCATTTCATCAGTGTGAACTTCATCCTTATAACTCCTGAAAGCTGTTTGTTTGGCATAGTGTGCTTTTTTCATAATATTCATACACGATAAGTAATCATCAAATGTTATATATCACATTGCTGCTTTCGATACGCCTTTTGATTTCTTTACAAGCGGACCATCATAGCAGAGTGCATATAATTTAGACCTTAATCCTACATACTCAGTCATTAGTTTCCCCTCCATCTCATCTTTAAAGTGACCTAATCGTTTCTTGTTCAACAATGGTATTTTATATACGTTATCCGGTTGGTAATTGGATGTGTCAAAGTACTGAATATTACTTTTGATGAATTCATATATGTCGCTACTAGTTTCAAACAAATGCATCAGTATCTGTATAATTTAAAGTTAGATCCTGCAGATTCTTTTACAGCACGATATAGTAAAATCGTACATATTTCGAAATGTCAAGAATTGCACAGTTTAAGAAATTGTTGCAGCACCTCAGTTCGCTGTATGGTTTGCTACCCGATTGTGGAATCGAATATAAATTATTGCAATCAATATATGCTAAGTACTTGCTTGGTAAGGTATCATTATAGTGTTTCATGTATTTGTTATTGGCTTTAGAATAGCGCTTAGATACTACACAGAGACCTCCCCTAATTCCAGACCTTAAAAACTCGAGCATTTCTTTCTGTGATAAGTGATATTTGAATGTTTGTAGTCTTTTAACATGGCATCAAATGCTAAACCTGGAATAGTGTAATAATGACATGGATCGATTTGATACAAATTTACATATTCTCTGAATTTTTCGAAAATATCAACCAGTATTAATGTATCAGTTTTAATGTATAAATCACTGTATTCACCAAGATTTTGTAATTAAACACTTTCCACAAAGTCTGAGCATGTGTGTATGTAATGTTTTCAAATTGTGTAATATCTGGTATTGAAGTGTCTTTTAATTTCGCTACAGAATCCCAATACGTATAAGGGAATACTCATCTGCGTCTCATTAGCTGCTGGTGTACAGGGTTTTCGTATGCCTTGTATGTAATTTTAAAATCCTCAGGGCACAACATATCTGCTAGGTTGATCAACTTATCGTCCAAGAATCTACAACTGTCAAGAAATCTAAATATATAGTTTTTCCATCAGACATATATCTCTTACTGAATCACCCCAGGGGCCTACTACGGTAGGTACGGGTTAGGCGCACCCGGGGTCCCGAGCCACCTTGACTACCTCTGTGGGCAACCTCAGAGTGGTGAGGGAGTCAGTAGGTCAAAATGCCCACCCACGTGTAGGCCGTGCGTGTAGACCCGTGTCGGTGAAAAGGAATATCCTGGTTGATTGAGGGTTGCGTACCTGAGCCTGGGCTTCTGTCTTTCAGTAACTGGGGAGGGTGCGCAGCCTTATACACCGCTTTGATTTCTGATTTGCCTAAACGGGAGGCTAGGGACTAACCCACCCCTAGTCCATCGGCCAGGACTAGGTATTACACCGAACTCCAGGGTGAGTGGGACGGCGAGCCCGCTATGTCCCCTGTGTAGCCCTGTCACCCCAGTTGGGTGACCCCTCGTTGGGCTCCGTGGTGGGTGAGGAGCACTGGGGGATGAATTTACACCTTTTTTTTCTATGGAACAACATAAACCAAAGTCTAATATGCGTGGAAAAGAAGTAGTCGAGCCTCAAGGTCCTCGCTACTTAGTTATATCTGGGACAGAGGAAGGAAAGAGGTTTTCGTCTGTTAGCCCTTTCGCTATCCAAAAGGGATTAGACAACATCTCTGGCCCGGTTAATTCTTGTGTTAGAGCTCGAAATGGTACCCTTCTGGTTGAGGCAATTTCAGCCTCCCAGGCAGCAAAAATTCTTCGAGCTAAAATGTTAGGCAGCTACCCAGTTAAGGTTGAAAAGCACAAGCCTTTGAACTCCTCGCGTGGCGTTATCACCACCCGCGCATTGGACGGTATGTCTAATGAGGAACTTAAGGAAGATCTGGCAGATAAAGGCGTATCATCCGTCTATAGGGTTCAACGGAGAGTAAATGGTGAATTCGTGCCCACCCGTACCCTGTTCCTTACCTTTGACCGGGTAGATCTCCCTCAAGGGATTAATGCAGGGTACGAAGCTATCGAGGTTAGGCCCTACATTCCGAACCCCTTACGCTGTTAAAAGTGCCAGCGATTTGATCATACGAGCCAATTTTGTACTGGTCAGTCCACCTGTGCTACTTGTGGTGACGCTTCGCACGATGGGGATTGCGGCATCCCTCCAACTTGTGTGAACTGCAGCGGGGAACACCCAACTAGTTCCCGAGATTGCCGACGTTTTGCTGAGGAGAGATCGATCCAGGAGATACGGGTGAAGGAGAAGGTGTCTTTCTCCGAAGCCCGTAAGCTCCTGCGTATCCGACAACCCTCTGTCCCGCGTTCCGGTTCTTGTAGCTCTGTTGCAGCTAATCCGGTGCCGAGGCGAGAGATCGCAACACAGACCTGCGATATCAACGGGGCCACTATTGCCGAAAGAAGTATCGTTGCCAGGACTAGTACGAATACCTCTACAGCTGCGTCAGTGTCGGCATCACCCTCTGCCAAATCCGCCAACGTAAAGCATACTCCAGGAAAATTGTCCGCCCAGCCATCCACATCGGGCATTAAGACCGGTAAAACCGAAGGGTATTCTACACCACAGAACACTTTCAAGACCAGCTATGTTAGGACTGATTTCCTTAAAGAGCGTGTTTCGCCTGCACCCAAAACATCCAAGGGTGGTAAACCTCCACGTCACTCCTCGTGGATCCTCCTCGGAGGAATCATCTGGGAGGAGCTCCAATCGGCGACGTCCATCTTCGCCGATCAGTGCCTCAAATAGGTTCGAGATCCTCGAACCGAGGTTCTCTATTGGTAAGGGCTCCTCTCTTGTGGAGGAAATGGAACAGGACGATCCTGCCTCGGCTGACAAACGGATCGTGCTCCTGAAAAAAGTGTTAGTCCGACGGCTAAAAAGAACAAACTAAACCGACCAGCACCGCCCAGTATGCAAAAACGTCTATCTATTTAGAACTTATCCCATATTATAGACCATGGCATTCCTACAGTGGAACATACGAGGCATTCGACCACATCGAGCAGAGCTTGAACTGTTACTCCACGCGTATCAACCTCTAGTCGTCTGCCTACAAGAGACAAAGCTCCGTCCACAAGACAATGTTACCTTCAGGCACTACTCTTCTGTTCAGTTTGATTTCAATCCGACAGAAGGTTTTCCCGCACACGGGGGTACTATGATGCTCATCAGGAATGACATTTATGCTGATTCCGTCTCCTTACAGTCTGACCTCCAATCAGTGGCTGTAAAGGTCACACTGCCAGCTGCCAAATTTACTATTTGTAGTATCTACTTGCCTCCCTCTAATGACCTGTCGCGCACCGAGTTGGAAGACCTCGTTTCCCAGCTACCAACGCCATTTGTGTTGGTGGGGGACGTGAATGCCCACCATCCACTCTGGGGCTCTCCTCAGGTTTGTGCGAGAGGTCAGCTGATTGCCGACTTCTTGGACACTAAGAATCTTGTTCTCCTGAACACCGGAGAGCCAACCTTTCTTTCTGACGCCTTTCACAGTTTTTCACACCTTGACATAGCGATTTGTTCACCACAGTTAGCGGTCTCATTATCCTGGAATATCATCTCTGATTTGCACTCTAGTGAACACTTTCCCTGTCTTATTAGTCTCTTGACACACGCTGCCTGTTCCACTCGCTTACCTAGATTTCGCTTAGATCACGCCAACTGGGACCTGTATTCCCGCTTGGCTAACTTCAACAGCGATGAGCACGACTCCGTGAACTATTTAGTCGACCATCTCACCGAGACAATTCTTTCCGCTGCTGAGCAATCCATTCCGCGTTCGACTGGCAAAACCCGTCGCTTTCCAGGACCCTGGTGGACTGATGACTGCCGGAATGCAAATCGTGCTCGCAGACGAGCTCTCAGGTTCTTCCAACGTCGCTCTACACTAGATAATCTAATACAATATAAAAAGCTGCGTGCGAAATCTAGACACATTATTAGGGATAACAAAAAGACACCCTAGAGTAATTTTGTAGCATCTTTTAACCGACATACACCTTCCTCTGTCGTATGGGATAAGTTACGGCGTGTGGCCGGAAAATTGACTCAAATGCCTATCGCCGGTCTCAAAACACCTGATGGTGATGTTGAAACGTTTGAAGTGGCGAACATCTTAGGCAGAGCATTCCTTCAAGTGTCTAGCTCAGACAATTATTCCCCTGACTTTCCTACAGTTAAGACTCAGGTGGAATCTCAAGGACTTTCCTTTCGTTCTGGGAACCTTGAAGCCTATAACCGTCTTTTCACCATGGTAGAGCTAGACAATGCACTTTCGTCTTCGCGACACTCTGCTCCAGGACCAGATGGTATCCACGTTCAAATGCTGCAACATCTCTCTCCTGACGGTAAGGTTTTCCTACTCAAGGTCTATAACCGTGTCTGGGTTGCAGCCACTTTTCCAGACAAATGGCGGGAGGCCACCATCATACCCACTCTTAAACCTGGAAAGGACCGCCGTCTTCCTACCAGTTACCGTCCAATTTCCCTCACCAGTTGCGTATGCAAGGTGATGGAACGCATGCTCAATGGACGGTTGGTGTGGTGGTTGGAATCCCACAACCATCCAGTGTGGCTTTAGACGACGACGTTCAACAACTGACCACCTTGCCTCTTTGTCAACTCAGATTATGGACGGGTTGCTTAAGAACAGCCCCACAGTTGGTATATTTTTTGACCTCGAGAAGGCCTACGACACGTGTTGGCGGGCGGGAATGTTGCGTTCTCTCCACAACTGGAACATACGTGGACGCCTACCGCTGGTCATTCAGGAGTTTATGCGGGACCGCGTTTTTCGAGTGAGGGTCGGCTCGGTTTTTTTCCAACCATTTTATTCAAGAGAACGGAGTGCCGCAGGGCTCGGTACTCAGCGTGACGCTATTTGCTATTGCGATAAATTCCATATCACTATGTGTGCCTCCAGGTGTCTCTTCCTGTTTATTCGTGGACGACTGTGCCATCTTCTGTACTTCTCAGCGTACACCGTTTCTGGAACGCCGTCTCCAGCGGTGTTTGGACAATCTCTATGCTTGGAGCTCGAAACACGGTTTTCGTTTCTCCGCTGAGAAGGCAGTCTGCGTTAACTTCTGGCGCCGTAGGTGGCAAATGCCGCCGTCTCTTCGACTCGGGCCGGATTTACTTCCTTTCGCAGATGAGGCGAGATTGCTTGGTTTGATCTTCGATCGGAAAGTTTGTTGGGAACCACATATAGCACAGCTTAAATCACGATGTGACTGTTCTCTAAATCTTTTACGGATACTAAGTGGCAAATCTTGGGGTGCGGATCGGACGGCATTGGTCCGTCTTTATCGTGCTGCGATTCGTTCGAAGTTGGACTATGGCAGCATTGTGTATTCCTCAGCCCGCCCTTCAGTGCGCAGAAGGTTAGACACAGTCCATAATCAGGGCATCCGTGAGGCCGTTGGAGCTTTTCCAACGAGCCCAGTTGTTAGCCTCTACGCCGAATCGGGAGAACCTCCTCTGCGATGTCGGCGTGATGTCCTGCTCGCTAATTATGGCTGTGGGCTGAAGTGTATGCCTGGGCATCCAACTTATCACGCGTTTTTCTCCCCTGAGCTGCACGAGCGATACTGCCTCCGCTCTCTGAGCCCAGGCCAGTAGGTTTTCGTTTCCGTGAGCTTCTACGCCAGCACCATGTTGACATTCCTCGGCTGTTATCCAAGGGAGAGAGTATATACCCCCCTTGGTTACGCGCTACCTCCCATGTCGATCTCGGAATGACGCTTTACAGGAAATCTGTTACGCCTCTTGATAGTATTCTTCGTTGTTTTTTTTAGACTTTTTATCCAAATAAAGTGGCCGTACTTGTATCTACACCGATGGTAGTAAGAGCCCCGACGGTGTTGGATGTGCCTTTGTCACTGGCACTGCAACTTCTACTTACGGTTTGACTAGTAGCACATCTATATAATCTGCCGAGCTATATGCTATTTATCAAGCCCTTCTGTATATTCGGCGTCGAAAATTAGGTGACTGCCTCATTCTTAGTGATTCTCTTAGTGCACTTCAGAGCATTCGTGAGCTGTACAATTACCATCTTTTGGTGCAGCGCATCCAGGACGTTCTCCACATTTTGCACGCTTCTCGTTTTAATGTGGAGTGCGCCTGGAATCCTGGACACGTTGGCTTGCCAGGGAATGACACGGCGGATTTGGCAGCGATATCGGTAGCCACTGCGCCCAGTGTTACGATTACCCATTCTACAGCAGAAGATTTTAGAGTGGCTGTACGGAGAGCCGTTTTTTCGACTTGGCTTGCGGAGTGGTCGGCTCTCCGTGGTAATAAGCTGCGAGAGGTGAAGGACCTCCCTGTCAACTGGGCAACCTCCTCTCGTTCATTCCGCCGGGAGGATGTAGTACTAGCTCGGCTAAGAATTGGCCACTGTATTTTTACTCACAGTTACCTTTTTAGACGTGAACCTGCTCTTGTCTGTGCGCTCTGTGGGGAGGCACAGACAGTTCGTCATGTGTTGCTGGAGTGTGGTCACCTGGCACATATTCGGTCATCTATGGGCATTCCGGCCTCTGTTGCTGAGGTCCTGGCAGATGACCCAAGAGCAGTGGACAGGATTTTTAATTGTTTAGCAAAAGTTTCTTTTACCTTGAAGTTTTAGTGTGATAGCAGTTTTTTTTTTTTTTTTTTTTTTTTTTTTAACTCTTTTGGTTTTAATGTGTTGGTTTTAGATGGAGTTTTATATCCAGCTCTGGTTAGAGGGCTGGACAGTTCTGTTCCTTCTGTTTCAACTCTTTTAGCTCTTTTACTTGTGTGTACTTTTTTGCCATAGCATTTTCTTAGTCTGTTGCCAAGTTTTAATCATAAGGGCGCTAATGACCTCGGCAGTTGAGCGCCCTTAAACACCATTATCATCATCATCTTACTGAATGACAAATAGTTTTCTCATGTTTGCGAAATGCAACTTATATGTTCCGAGTCGTAAGCAAGGTGTTTCACTAGAAAATGCGAATCGTAATTTGATAGGCAATGGAAAAATATTGGTATGAAATTTGGCAGTTTTCTATTTAGATTGCAAGCTTGTTGCGCCACGCCTAGAAATAGACCGCTTATGTGATCATGATCTCGAACACGAGACTTGTCAACCCGAAACTTTTGTTTGCATAGATGACAATGTTCAGCATTTCTGAATTTAATTTCGTCCTCATCGGTACGCTTTGCATTCTGAATACACATCAATTACATTGTCTGCAATTGATTTGAATTCATTGAAAACATCTTGAATTGCGTTTTCCCCTTGAAAAATTTGAATTTTGACAGTGAGTCATCTTACTGGCAAACTAATTCGATAGCTATTGATACCGCATCATGTCTACGTATTGATCTGGTACAACTATCTGTAGATGGCCGACATGACTGAACTTTTGTAAGAATCGATTCGATATCGGCATATAAAACGACGGAACGGGAGTACATTTGGAAAACTAATTGAATTCAATCATATCATTCCTACCCCTTTCAGGCATTCTGATAATCTGTTTTTCCACACATTTAATATTGTGTTTTTCTAAATTTGCTTCAGTTACAAAATGTGTTGAACATCCTTCACATATCCACGTCTTGCATTTCCGTTTGCTCTTCTGACTAGTTAGAAGACGGGATAGATCGGTTATTAAGCAATAGTGTGACCTGCCTTCATTAGTAATTCTTAAAAGATTCACATCTTCCGTTCTTCCGTTTCGTACAACAGAACGAGCGAGCATTCATCTACACCATATACCGTAATTGATATATTCCCGTTTTGATCTTCGAATTTTGGTATTTGGTCAAGTGACACAGGAAACGTTATTCCACTGAAATTGAATTTATGAAACATATTGAATTTAGAGTATGAGGTCACTAGATTTCTAGTCTGTTTAACAGAATGTGTGGAAGCCAGCAAGCAATATCCGAAACATTTACTGTCACGATTTTTTATGTTAATTACAGCTCTTTTACGCTTTATGAATTCAAGGAGTTTTGTAAAATCCCGCGTTTAGAGCATCGTATTGACATGCATTTAGAATTAGCGATTGTATCTGAAATAGTGATTTCGAACTTTTTTTCAATTCAAATGTTATATATATTGGAAAGTCTGGGTTGTTTAAACTTTTTCTCGTACCATTCACTAATGTTTGTACCGTGTGGGATGGGCTCCATTTTATTGTTGAAATTAAATCAAACAATTACTTCTTTTTCAGAGGTTTGAATTAAATACTTACAGATTAAGTACCACATAACTTTATGCCAGACTTGTATTGTATTAAATTACTTTTAATTTCTTTCCTAACCAGCGATTTACATGCTTCTAGAAATGTTTGAGGATCTATAATCTCTACTGTATTTTCTATGACTTGTGTACACTCTGTTTTTGAATGTAGATTCTGTTTTACATCATTGCAATTTGTGTTGTGTTTGTATACTCATCGATTCTATTCTGTTCTTCCTTGCTGAAACTGAAGCGATGTATTGAGTTAGTAGTTCTATTATCTAAATACCAGAGAAGGTCCGTTAGTGGTCTGCCAGGTCGCTGTAGAGTGGGGGTCCCTCAAGCCCCCGGATCCGCCTTGACTCAGAAAGTAAGGACTTCAAGGGCCACCAAACTAATGTCGTAGACACATTCATGGGTAATTTTATTATGGAATTCTTACTAGCGACTCCAGATATTCTTGTATATTTAAATCGGGTTCCCCAGGCCGAGGGTTCTGTCAAATAGAGAGAGCGGTCTCTTGTGTTTGTTATTTTCTGCTTCATAGGTGCCTAGTTCTTGTATTAGTTCATTGTTGTTTCTTGCTTTACGCTTATACAGGTTATAACTTTGGCTTTTTATGAACTGCTTAATTGAATGCAGTTTTAGCTCCTCATGAAGGAGATAAGCCGGCGCTACTGGGGGTTGTTTGGCAATTATTCTAATTATTCTATTCTGGAGTGTTTGTAATTTATGAATGTGCGTTTTTGCAGCATACATAGCACAGGGGATGCGTACGTAATGATCGTTCTTATTAGCGTTTTATATAGGGCAATTCCCATGTTTAATTTTAATTGGCTGTTGAGATTGATGATGGGATATAGTCTGTTTAGTTGACCATTAGCCTTGGCTCTGACCTTAGCTATATGCCTACTCCAGGTCACTTGGTCTTTCCACTGGATAATTTCGCCTTGGTAGTTAAGTGGTTGTAGCAAGTTTCTGCCTTTACGGTGCTGTATTATTTTAGTGAAGACTATAGCCTGTGTCTTCTTCGCGTTTACTTTAATTCTCCACTTCTTGAACCATGGTTCAAGTGAGTCTAAAGCATTTTGTAGGCGTAAGTGTATTATTCGTGGCTGAGTGGATTGTGTGGTTATAGCAGTGTCATCTGCGTGTATGTACTTGTTGGTTCTTACCAATTCTGGCATGTCGTTTATGTATAAATTGAACAATGTTGGTCCCACTATACTTCCTTGTGGAATTCCTGCTCGGATTTGTTTGGAGCTTGAGACTGCGTCCTCTACTGAGGTGTGAAATCGTCGGTCATAGAGGTAGTCCATAATTAGGGCTATAGCAGTGTCAGGAAATCGTAGACTTTCAGTTTTGTGAGTAGCCCTGCATGCCATACTTTATCGAAGGCACGTTCAATATCTAAATAGAGGGCACCTGTCGATTTGTTTGTGTTGAACCCTTTGGTGATTGGCTCCGTCATTCTTAACAGTTGTAGTGTAGCAGAATGATGTGCTGGAAATCCGAACTCTTCGGGTATAAGTATATTTTGTTTGTGCAGGTGTGAATTTATTCGCTTCAGTATCACTTTTTCTAATACCTTACTCATCGTATTTAATAGGCTGATCGGCCTGTAGTTGATCGGTAGTGCTAGATTTTTGTTTACTTTTGGGAAATGTAGGATATTTGCCTCTTTCCATGCAGGTGGAAACCTGCCGTGTTCGAGCGTGTAGTTGAATATTTTGGCAAGCAATGTTACTGCCCTTTTGGGTAAATTCTTTAGTACCACATTTGGTATCTTGTCTGGGCCTGGTGCTTTTCTTGCTGGCATGTGTTTTATAATCCAGCTTATTTCTCCCGCATTTGTTTTTCGCAATTTGTTGTGTGTTCTTCTCTGACTTAAGATTTGGGTTACATCTTCGACTTCTTGAATGAAATCGTCTTGCCCGTTCGCGGGATTGGGAGAGAATACCTCCTCTAAAGTGACCGCAAACGCTTCGGCCTTAGCCTGGGGGGTCTGTGCTACGGTGTTATTAATTTGTAGTGGCGGTATATTTGTGCGTGTGCGCGTTAAGCATTTCGCAATTCGCCATACTGTGTTTTGTTGGAGATTGAGATTTTCGAGTGTGTCGTTCCATTGATTTCTAATGTATGTCCTGGCCTTGTTAATTGCTAGTTCGCGCGCATGATAATATTCTGTTCGATGTATTAGATGTCTAGTTTTCTGCCATATACGCCTAGCTTTATTTTAAGCTTTTTGCATCTCTTTTACATGTTGGGGATATCTGGCATTAATCGTGAATTGCCTTTTTAAGGGTACGCATGTATTAATGGTTGTGTTTATGGCCAGTTCTAGTTTTTGGATCGCTTCGTCCTGTTCTTCGTCCGTGTTAATTTGGAGTTCTGGTTTTGGCCTGAAGGGAGCATTGACTGTCAAGAGTACCGGTAGATGGTCTGATGGCAGCTCCTGCAATACTTTTACATCCAGGTCAAAGGGGATATTATTTAATAGTGCAATGTCCAGAATGTCTGGTGTTTGATTGGTAATATGTGGTACGAATGTTGGCTCGTCTGGGCCTGTGATTAGATAATTTGTGTTATTTATGTGGTTTAGTAATTTAGTTCCTTGTGCATTAGTATTTGCGCAGTTCCAAAATTTGGTGTTTACAATTGTAATCTCCTGCTGCAATTACTATATGCCCTAGTTGCATGATTTTGTGAATGTCATCTGTGTCTACCTCCCCTGGGGGATTGTATACTGACACTATGACAATTTCAGTGTTGCGAATAAATTTTTTTATTGCTGTTGCTTCAGCGTGAGTCAATATTGGGGAATTAATCTGTTTGTGTTCTACTCTTGTGTGAATAGGATTCACAGTCCTCCCTCCCCAACGGTCTCGATCATTTCTGTATACACGGTATCCGGGGATGGACAGACGGTCTTTGTGATTTATATGGGTTTCAGTTAATAATGCAATGTGAATTGAGTGTGTTTGTAATAGATCCGTTAAATCCTTAACCTTTTTGCGTATGTCGTTGCAATTCCATGTGATTGTTCTCAATGTGTCATGAAGCTGCTGGGATACGTTGCATTATATACTGTATCTAGGTGGGCGGAGCCCGCGTTGCCCTGGCCAATGAGCGCGTGATGATCTGCGAATGGCCCTGCTCACCGAAGGGCCGTATTTGGTCTTGTCCGCTGTTTTCTGCCAGGTCCGTCCTCTGTTCTGGGTAATTGAAATCGAGATCATTCACCTAAGAGGTCCGAGATGACGAAGAAGAAAGGTCGCCGCACGAGGAAGACTACCGCCGCCACCTCACCGGCATCCTCACCGGAACCGGACGAGTCGCCGCCGACATCTTCAAAGAAGAATAGCGCGTTTTGGACGGTTTCCCCGGCTTTAGTTCCCGCTCTTGCCGGGCAACCGCCAGTGCAAACGCCGGTCGCCGCTGCCTCATCGCCATCTTCACCATCATTCACCGCCCCATCCTCTGAACCGGATATTGCTCCGACGCCGACTCTGCCTTTGGCTCCATCAGCACAGACACCGCAGCCCACACAAATTACGATCACAAACGCCGGAATCATATTGACCACCTCCACACCGGAAGTCATCACAGCCACACCTAAAGTGGATCCACAGCCGCCGGCTCAACTTCTACAAGCCACCGCCGTTCCAACCGATCCGCTGACGATGTCCACCCAACCTGTGCTTCCGGAGAGGCACAGCGCGGTGATCCTTGGAGTTCCGAGGGACCTCCCCCACCGCTTCATCACCGCAGCTGCTCGTCACCAATGGCCCTCAGTGATACGGGCTTCCCGTATCACTAGTTCGAGAGGCCCAACACCGTTGGTCCGCCTGGAGCTTGCAGACGCAGCTGACTACACGGCAGCCCTGACTGACGGCATGCTCATTTATGGGCGCCGTCACATAGTTGAGGCTAGCAGAGTTAGTCGCCAGCTCCCCTGTCGCCGCTGCTGTGCATTCGGCCACACCGCTGAAGTTTGCAGTGCTGCACCGCGCTGCCACTATTGTGGCTGCCGCAGCCTCACTGCCGAATGCACAGCCCATGACCTTCGTCGCCGCCGCAGGTACTGTGCGACGTGTGATGGCTTCGGCCATTACACGGGGCAAGCGCAGTGCCCACTCCACCCAAACAGACGCCGACCACCACATCCAAGACCAGTCACCGCCGCATCACCTCCAGCAGAGACTACTAGTTCATCACCAGCCATCATCAACACTCCACCTCAACCAGCACCAGCAGCAACTGACAATACCATTAAGGACGCCGTGCAGGACCTTCATTCCGAGGTCCTGCACATCAGCACATTACTAAAGGAGGCGCTGTCGGCCGTCACAACCGCTATTGCCGAGACACACGCCACCCTACTTCGGAGAATACACAGTATTGAGGCCGGAGTCCAAGACCTCCAACAGACAACCGTTGCCACCGCAACCGCACTAAGGACCTTCGCCGCCAGCTGCACCACACAACTGAATGCAGTTTGCACACAAACATCACAAGACGACGACATCATCAGACGGACTACAGCAGTAAACCACAGACTACTGACCGGTAATACTGACGCCACCAAAAACCCACGAACTAGCAAACGGACCACGGACACTATCTCACAGACTGCACTGACCTTTTCGCCCTTCATTTCCACACCACTTACTGATTTACTCACTCCACTTCATCACAGCACTTCACAACAACCAACCAACGACCTGGACCGACTCAACGAAAACTTCCCTCCCCTACAAGCTACAAAAAATAGCACACCAACACCAAAGCCTTTATTAAGAAAAACTAAATAAACTGAAAATAAAGACACCTTGTATTCCTATCAAACCTTCCTTTACTCCCCGGGTGGCAGCCAGGGCCTCGGTCATGACTGTCACCCGGAACTACCGCTACCTCCTGCTGAGCCGCCAAATCGGCCAGCAGCAACCGCTGCACTAACGAGGGTGCTCAGCGGAACCTCCCCATCCCGACTTATGTCCTTCGAACCCGATACTTCCTTCCCATTCTTTCTACCTTCCAACTCTCTCTCTCTGTCTCCCCTTTTTTAAAAAAAAATCACCTAAGACTCCAGAATGCTCTAAACGAACTGGAGCCGTGGCTTACGAAATGGAGGGTAAAAATAAACGCCAGAAAATGCCAAGCAATAGTTTTCACGAAGCGCCACTTGCATAGGCAAAGAAGGCATGCCCTCCCACCGCTTACCTACAGGCAAGAGCCTATCGAGTGGGGGAGCTCAGTCACTTACTTAGGGGTAAGGATGGACGAATGCCTCACGTGGAAACAACACATAAACATGGTACGAGCTAAAGCTATCGGTCAACTTAACAAACGTTATCCGATAATAAATTTAAATAGCAGCGTCAAACTTAACATGGGGCTAACACTATATAAAACCTTGATTCGCCCAATATTAACATACGCCGCACCCGTATGGGGATATGCGGCCAAAACACACATCAAACGGCTACAAACAATGCAAAACCGTATACTGCGCATTATAGCTAAACTGCCAGCAGTAGCACCAACGTGGGCTCTGCATGAGGAGCTCAAAATCTGCTCCATCGAGACCTACATAAAACACTTGGCATTCAACCTTTATAAACGCAAAAACAATAACCACAACGAGCTCATTCAAAATCTAGGAAATTACGACACCGATCACGATAAGCACCCAGCCCACTGGCACTCTTTGACAGAACCATCGGAATAGGAGAGCCTGAAATCAACATACAAGAATACCTGGACACCCTGATTAGGGTATAAAACCTAGATCTGGTACAGCGTAGGGCAGTGACTGCGACAATCCTTCCAGTTCCTGCCTCTCACTCACAACAAACACACACACACACATGCACACTCATTACTAATCTTCTTTTTCAGCAGCCCTCTAAGCCCTTGAGCTTACCCAGCCAAGGCGGTCCCGTGGGAAGGGGGCCCCCCGCGAGTGGCACGGGTCCGCACCTGCAATATGATAGGCAGGCAGCCAGCCACGTGCGCACTCTATACGACAACGCTCCGAAAATGGACTATGCCTAGGGGTTTTAAAATGACGTACACCTAAGACGGATAATATCATATATACTTTCTAACACACTTTAACGATGTCTTAGGTTGAACATAACTCATGTATATATGTAACAGTATATGTAATGGTATTACTCGTAAAATAGATAATAACACTTATATAAATATCACAAAGATGAAGCCTACATAGGCGGAACCCACACAAAAGCTAAGCTTGATATAACTCTAAACATAGTATATACTCACAGACGGAGCCAATGGCAGACCTCAACTATTACCTCATAAAAATAAGCGATTGTAGTTTTAGGACAGACAATTAAAAATAAGTTAGTTTGTTTCAGAGACGCAGCGCCAGCGTAGCAGCACCCACAAAGACCTGGCAGGCTCTAGGTAGCACGATTTCCCTCCCACTCGTCCAAATAACCTACTCCTAAATTCTCCTTCATAATCTCCTGAAATTCGCCAGAGGGTAGCTGGGTCTAGGCCAAGCCTGCCTGCCGGCACCCAATATCTCCTCTGGCGGCCGCACAGTGGGCCAGTTATTACCACCAGTACTACGCGGGTGCAACAGCGGTACCGCAGAAATCCTTCTCCCTATCCACTCCAGCACCGGTGGAGGTTTTTTAGTCGGTAGGGCCACGTGGCAGAACCCGACACTCCGGACATGCCCGGGTAGTCTATAAGGTAGATTTTTCCTCCACTCGAAAAAAAAAAAATGCAGGTGGAGGTTGTTGTGCTGACATGAAGACGAGACAGCGCCGAACTGCCGGTGCTACGGCAGCACGCACCACTACTCCCCCGGCAGTCGCCGAGGATGCAGTATCTCCGCCTCCTTTCACCGCCAGTTGCCGCTGCCTACAACACCATCTCCGCCGAGCTCCACACCACCGCCCCGGTTCAATGCCGTGATACGGGGGGTCCCTCGGGACCTTTCCACCCGGCATCTGCTCACCGCCGCGCAGTCGCGGAGGCCTTCATGCTTGAGGGCCACCCGCATTTTCTGCGACCGGGGGACAACTCCGTTGGTAAGAGTAGAGCTTCAGGACCCGGCTGACCTTGAAGCTGCTTTGACATCAGGTTTGCCCTTATTAGGGCGACTTCTGCCAGTCGAAGTAAGCAGACAGGAATGCCACCAGCCCTGCCGCCGCTGCTGTGCCTTCGGGCACAGCCAAGATGCTTGCACTTCAGCGGCGCGGTGCCATTACTGTGGGAACAGCGTCTTGACGACGCAGTGCACTGGGCATGATCTCCGCCCCGCCGTCGCCGGTTCTGTGCCACCTGCCGTGGCACCGGACACTTCACTGGCCAGGTCTAGGGTCCCCTTTACCCGAGGGTCAGGCACACCACTCCGCAGCCAGTACGATCACCGCAGACCCTACACACAGACGCCACACCACCTCCAGCTTCTATTGACACAGCGACGCGGGATGCCATTCAGGATCTTCATGCGGAGATCCTGAATATCGCCGCTCGCTTAGCTGACTTAGAAGAGGCCTTCACCAGCGTCATCACCAGGAAGCTGCTGGACCTACAAGGTGCCACTCTACAGGCCTCCACCGCTGAGCTGTCCAACCGGATAGTCAGCGTCCAAACGCAGCTACAGCAGGACCAACAATATCAGCAGCAACATTCGTCTCCACACAAGAACCACCGACTCCTCAGTGACATCCGGCTCATCATCAGGGAGGAGATGAAGGCCCTGAAGACGACGCCAGGATGGCGACCAAACCACCACAGCGTCCCTGAACCTCTGGTTCAGGCAGCTGAAGGACCATTCCCACATCAGCCTAAGACAGCACAGCAATTTTTCAGAGAATGCCGCAGTTGCCGCCATCGCTGACACCGCCGCCGCCCAACTCCACGTCGCCGCCGCCCCGGTTCAGTGCCGTGGTACGGGGGTCCCTAGCGAGCTTTCCACCCGGCACCCCCTCGCCGCAGCGAAATCCAAGTGGCCTTCTTGTTTGAGGACCACAAGGATAATTTGTAACCGGGGACCTACACCACTTGTGAGGCTGGAACTTCAGGATCGATCGGACCTCGACGCTGCCTTGGCACCAGGGTTGCCCTTGTTAGAACTCCTGGTCTTCGAGGCCAGCAAGATGGAACGTTACCGGCCCTGCTGTGCCTTCGGGCATACAGCCGACTCTTGCTCCTCGTCGCCGCGGTGCCACTACTAAGGCTCCGCCAACACCACCGCTGAGTGCACTGAGCACAATCTACGCCCGTCGCCGCCGGTTCTGTGCCACCTGCCGTGGCACAGGACATTTCACAGGGCAAGCGCAGTGCCCTCTCTACCCAAGGAGCAGCACTTCTTCACCACCTCCTTAGCGCCGCACCACTCCACCGCAGACATCAACCACCGAGGCCTCACCACCTGCAATCTCAATAGACGCAGCAACGGGAGAAGCCATTCAGGACCCCACGCGGAAATCCTGAACGTCGGCGCTCGACTAGCTGCTATGGAAGAGACATGCAGCCTACTCACACAGAAGCTGCAGGAATTGCAAGCTTCTAACGCCGCAGCAGCCACCAGCCAGCAGAGTACAGCCGCCGACCTGTCCACCAGGATCGACGCCCTCATGTAGCCTCTGTGGCAGGTTCTCCTGCAGCAAGCTGCATACTCTGCTGAGCTGTTCCAATCAAATGTCAGTAACCCAACACTGCTCCTCCTCCTGTACAAGCTGAGGGCCACGTACGGCTCGGGGATACTCGGCCACCAACACAATTGAAGACTACTGGGAGCTTCGCGGAACAATTCCGAAGCAGGTATAATCTGTAATGTCTACGTCCTATTCTCTCCTCAATTTCCACCTTTTATTTCCTTTCTAAAATCACCTCTATTCCCTAGGCTGCAGTCAGGTTTCATGGCTGACAGTCTAGAAATAACCTTTCACCCGCTCCCGCACAACGTGCGGCAGCTTCCTATCTTTCGTCTACTAACGCGGGTGCATTAGCTGGACCGCGCAAAGCCACGAGATTCTCAACAAACTACTGTTATAACGTGGAGGGGTTTATAGTGGGTATGCCGCATGAGGAAGCGGAGAGTCCCACATATCCTCCCAGCCATTGCACTTCGGCTGGGGATTGAATGCGTAAAGCATTTTTCCCCTCCACGGTAAAAAAAAGGGGGAAAAAAACCAGGTGTTTAACATCTACATCAACGACCTTCCCCAATTGGTCAGAGTAGATAAATACATATATGATGACGGCACAGCCTTAGCGACACAATCAACCCAGCCGCGCAGCATACATCTTAGGCTACAGAATGCGCTTAACAGTATGGAGCCGTGGTTCACTAAATGGAGGGTTAAACTCAATTCAAGAAAATGCCAAGCCATCATTTTTAGCCGAAGAAACCTGCATGGACACAGGAGGCGAATTCTGCCACCCCTCACCTACAGACAAGAACCAATAGGGTGGGAGACAAATGTCACATACCTAGGCGTTAAGATGGATGAATACCTTAGCTGGAAACACCATATAAACTCAGCCAGAGCAAAGGCCAATGGCCAACTTAACAGACTGTACCCACTCATAAATCTTAATAGCAGCCTTAAACTACAGATGGGACTTACGTTATACAACACGCTAATCCGTCCCATCCTAACTTACGCTTCCCCCGTATGGGGATATGCGGCACAAACGCACATAAAGCACATCCAAACAATGCAAAACAGAATACTGCGAATAGTTGCCAAACTCCCCGAAGAAGCTCCTGAGCTTGAAATGCATGAAGAGCTGAAAATGCTGACAATCTAGCAATTCGTCAAACACCTAGCATACAACCTATACGCGAAAAAGAACAAAAAGTACAACGATCACATTAGAATGCTAGGAGAATACGAAACGGCGCATGACAAGCACCTCCGCCCTCTGTCACTATTCGACCGCACCATTGGCATTGGCGAACCAGAAATTGCTATAGAAGACTACTTAAACACATTAATGCACTAGCCATGATGCGAGAACGCAGGAACTCATAGGCACACATCACTCACGCACACATACACATTCCAATATTCAGCTGCCCTCACAAGACCTTGTGTTACACAACCAAGGCGGCCCCGGGGGTTGAGAGCCCCCCCGCAAGTGGCACAGGCTCGCTCCTGCACTAAGGCAGATAGCCCGTCATGTGTACACTATATACAACCCTGCTACTTACTGGTTAACGAGATGGTAACAATTGACGGAGCCGACAGGCGGAAATCCTTATACATGTATAGTAATAAATAATAGCAATATTACTTACATGAAGCCGCTAGACGGATACTTACACAAACACTCCTAAACTTATTAGAGATAAGCAAACCTATATTAATTAAGCCTAAGAAACTTGAAACGAAGCCTCTGGCGGATATTATATAAACTGTAAATACTTGTAAATAAATACACGTATATGTACTCGTTAGGCTAACACAGTACGACTGCAAGATGCAACTTTGGATGCATCACTGCAAGAACACTCCAAAATATCACCACCAACTCCCCCCAGGGTGCACTCAGGGCGCAAGCCATGTGTGCACCCTGGCACTTCAGTCTTTCGCTCGACATTACTGCCACTGGCACGCAGCATCCATTCATCACAACAAATGCGCAGGTGCTTAATGCGGTACTGCACACGCGAGGCAAGGGCCTCCTACTTCCGGTGGAGGTTTTTCGTGGGTAGTGTCGCCCTGGTTCTCCAGGGCGGGGAGTCTCACACTCCCAGGCTTGCCTGGGGTTAGGGCGTCAGTAGCCTTTTCCCCCACCACTAATAAAAAAATGCAGGTGGCATTCGAAGCTTCTTCTTCGACTCGTTAGGATGGCCAAGAAGAGACAGCGCAGACTCGCCGCTGCGAAGGCAGCATCCGATGCCTCTTCCTCGGCAGCCGCTGAGGAGGCAGCACCTCCGAGGCCACCTGTTCCGGCAAGCCTTGCTTCGCCGCCGGCAACCACCACAGCCTCGCCGCAGTTGCCGCATCGCCGACACCGCCTCCGCTCAGCTCCACATCGCCGCCGCCCCGGTTCAGTGCCGTAGTACGGGGGGTCCCTAGGGACCATTCCACCCGGCACCTCCTCGCCGCAGCGAAATCCAAGTGGCCTTCTTGTTTGAAGGCCACAAGAATAATTTGCAACTGGGGACCTACACCACTTGTGAGGCTGGAGCTTCAGATCGATCGGATCTCGACGCTGCCTTGGCGTCAGCGTTGCCCTTGTTAGAACAACTCCTGGTCGTCAAGGCCAGCAAGATGGAACGTTACCGGCCCTGCCGTCGCTGTTGTGTGCCTTCGGGCATACAGCCGACTCCTGCTCCTCGTCGCCGCGGTGCCACTACTGTGGTTCCGCCAACACCACCGCTGAGTGCCCTGAGCACGATCTACGCCGTCGTCGCCGGTTCTGTGCCACCTGCCGTGGCACAGGACATTTCACCGGGCATGCGCAGTGCCCTCTCTACCCAAGGAGCAGCACTTCTTCACCACCTCCTGCCCGCCGCACCGCTCCACCGCAGACATCAACCACCGAGGCCTCACCACCTGCACTCTCAACAGACGCATGCGGCCTCCTCAGACAGAAGCTGCAAGAATTGCAAGCTTCTAACGCCGCGGCAGCCACCAGCCAGCAGACTAGAGCCACCCACTTGTCCACCAGAATTGACGCCCTCATGCAGCCTCTGAGGCAGGTTCTCCTGCAGCAAGCTGCTTATTCTGCTGAGCTGTTCCAGTCAAAACGTCACCAACCCAACACTGCTCCTCCTCCTGTACAGGCTGAGGGGCACGCACGGCTCGGGGATCCACTGCCACCAACACAGTGGAAGACGACTGGGAGCTTCGCGGAGCAATTCCGAAGCAGGTATAATCCGTAAGATCTACGTCCTATTCTCTCCTCAATTACCACCTTTTATTTCCTTTCCAATATCACCTCTACTCCATCGGCTGCATTCAGGCTCCATGGCTGTCAGCCTAGAAATAACCTTTCACCCGCGCCCGCACAACGTTGCGGCAGCTTCCTATCTTTCGTCTACTAACGCGGGTGCATTAGCGGGACCGCGCAAAGCCACGAGATTCTCAACAAACTACTGTTATAACGTGGAGGGGTTTTTAGTGGGTATGCCGCATGAGGAAGCGGAGAGTCCCACATATCCTCCCAGGCCCTATATCACCAATGTTCTAATCTCCGTTACGGCCAGCTCGCCCTGTAGCGCTATGTCACTCGTTTCTTGGAATGGCTCTCCCTCTACAAGATAACCGTCAAAGCCGCTAAATGCCACTTTGTGCTTTTTACCCACCGTCGCAACCTTCCGCCTCTCACCCTCGGGCTGGCTGGTCAGCCCTTGCCCTGCCGTGCCCAAACCCGCTACCTAGGTGTTATCTTAGACCGCTCTCTAACTTGGCGTCCTCATATCACCCGTCTGCGTACACAGGGACGGACTTGCCTCCACCTCTTCTGTCGGACCTTCCGCAGCCGCCGACTTGCGCTTCGCTCAAAGATCATTTTCTTTCAGGCTTTTATACGCTCCTATCTCCTTTATGCCTTCGCCGCATGGGTGGCCGTTTCACGCACACATTGGGTCCTCTTGCAACGCATCCAGAATTTATGTCTCCGGCGCATCCTTCGCGGCCCGCTCCGTACTTCCAATAGGGCTATCCACGAGGAATTGGCTGTGCCGCAACTTGAGGACATTATGCACATTCGGGGTCGCCGGCTCTGGGGCTCCCTCAAAACCCATCCTAACCCCCTGGTTCGGAACATTGGCACCAACGAACCTCGACACCGCAAGCACCGAGGAGTTAAGCCGTTTTAATTCCCCCCCCCCACAGTGATTTATTTTCGCCCTCCAGGCCGGGAGTGCCTGCGTATGTTTGTGCAGTGCAAGTGTGCTTTTTGTGTTTATATTTTCCATTATGTATTTTTTGCCTTCGCCTCGGTGAGGGCTCTTCCACAAACTGATGGCAGCAGCTGTGCCTTTTGTTTTCTTTTATAACTGTATGTGTTTCCTGGCTTAATGTCTATCTATTTTACTCTGGAGCCGTTTCTCTTAGGGGCGGCAGCCTCTCTGTATGGGTTCCTTCTTTTTGTTTGTATTCAGCTATGATTTGTATAAAATGATATAAATTCTACCCTGACGGCTGCATCTCGGTAACTGCCAAGGGGGCTATTTTTGCTCACTAAAACTGAAAAAAAAGCTTCATGCAGTCCCTGATGAAGACCATGGAGTGTGCAATGGTCGAAAGCTTGGATTTTATATACCTGACACGGCTGATCATCCGTGAAGCTATAATAAATAACATTCACCGTGAAAGCTTCAAGTCTTACAATACCATCCTGGTATGAAAAAAGTACTGCGACGAAGGGGACATGCAACTTATGTGTATCAAACCGGAAGTGTAACGCGCCAAAGAACCCTTTTATGGCCGCCAGATGTCTAGCATGCCATCTGCTAGCTATGCAGGCTAGTGCAGGAGGACATTGAGGTTCATTACAACTCCACTAACACATACCCAAACTCCCACGGATCTCAGGCCACTTCCATGTCATGTGCAACACAATCCCGATAGGGTCACATGTTTGGCACCACACTTAGTAATGTCTGAAGTACCACAGGTGCTCAGGGTCCGCATAGCCTGCACCATGGACTCTGAAGGGTTTAGAACCTCCCCCCTACGGGGACAAATCAACCTTTAAAATTAGAATTTTAAATCAGATCGTATAATTTGCACACATGATGATGCTGATGGTTGTTGTTTAGGGGCGCTCGACTACGATGGTCATTAGCGTCCTTATAAAAACAAGTTCCAATAAAAATCACCAGAAGTAAAATAAGAAAATAAACTAAAAAGGAGGGGTAGGTATAAAATCCAGAGAAAAATATTCATGGCTAATGCCAGCGATGCATTAAAACGGGTTTTGTTAAAACAGCCAAATAAGATTAAAAAGGTGACTAAAACCAGCCCTTTGGTTAAATGTAACCAGTGGGAAACAAAATAAACGAACTGTCGCTCTAATAAAACTGTGTGGATAAAATAAATAAAACCTAAACCCTTAGGGGAAGTGGCACACGAGATAAAAACGATAGAAGCTTCTCTACCGCTCTGTGGTCGTCGGCAAGAACCTCCTTAAGGGAGGCCGCCAGCTGCAGGGATGAGCGAAGGGTTGCTAGCGCAACACACTCCAGCAGGACATGCCACACTGAAATGGTCGCCCCACGGAGCGGGCAGGTAGGAGCGGGTTCTTTTCTAAAAATGTGGATATGTGTAAAAACGCAGTGACTGATCCGCAAACGACCCAATATCACCTCCTCCCGACGAGATATACGAGAGGAGGTGACCCAGTTTACAGGCAGATCTTTAACTTCCCTGAGTTTGTTCATGCGGAGAGACGACCACTCATCTGACCAGCACGAAAGCGCCGCCCTCCGCACAACAAACCGAAAGTCCGCCGAGGTCATAACGGAATCATTCTCCTGGGTTGCGTAGCTGCCGTCTTAGCTGCCAAATCCGCCATT
Organism: Hymenopus coronatus; assembly: GCA_030762935.1. Lineage (NCBI taxonomy): Eukaryota > Metazoa > Arthropoda > Insecta > Mantodea > Hymenopodidae > Hymenopus > Hymenopus coronatus. The sequence goes on from CM060883.1 coordinate 83,353,631, forward strand.
TCATTACCCGGCAGGCCGACGTGACCAAGAATCCATGCACACTCCACATTTACACCAGAAGTGTGTAGAATGCGGAGGAGGTCCTGGATGCGTTGCACGATAGGATGGTGTTGGTACAGCTCGCGAATGCTCTGAAGGATACTAAGAGAATCACTCATTTTGATGCAGTCACCAAGATGTCGACGGCGAACGTACTAAATGGCTCGATAGATGGCATATAGTTCAGCAGTATAAATGGATGTGTTTCGGTCTCCATCACAAACGCACAGCCAACGCCGTCGGCGCACTTACTGCCGTCGGTGTACATATAGATGCGGTCACTGTAGTGGTATAAAAATTCTATAAAACAAATACCGATACTAGATGGAGGCATCGCAGATTTCTCGTCCACCGTCATCCTCAGATCTACGTGGGATGTAGTACGTAAGCAAGGTGGGGCACCCTCTCTCCGTTGGAAAACATGCGAGGAAGAGAGATGTCGTGTTTACGATGTAGCGCGCGGAAACGGAAACCTGCGGGCCTGGGACTGAGGGATAAGTTGCCGTATCGTGGGTCCAGCACAGAATGGAAAAAAAGGTGAAACGTTGGATGCGAAGGCATGCTTCGAAGCTCAATGCCATAATTACCCAGCAGGACATCCCGCCGACATCGCAGAGGGGGTTCTGCTGATTCGCCGTAGAGGCTAACAACTGGGCTGGTGGGAAAAGCCCCAATAGCCACACGGATGCCCTGATTATGGACTGCGTCTAATCTTCTCAGCACAGATGGTCGTGCTGAGGAATACACAATGAAACCAAGGTCTATCTTGGACTGAATCAGCGCACGATAAGGACGGAGTAACACTGTCCGATATGCACCCCAGGATTTGCCACTTAGTATCCCCAAAAACATTAAGAGAACGATGACACCGTGCTGTGAGCTGTGCTATATGTGGTAAACAGCATAGCTTCCGATCGAATATCAACCCCAGGGATCTCGCCTGATTAGCGAAGCGAAGTAAAGCTGGCCCGAGGCAAAGGGAAGGCCCCATTCGCCACCTACGGCGCCAGAAGTTAACGCAGACGGTCTTCTCAGTTGAAAAGCGAAAGCCGTTTTGCAAGCTCCAATCATAAAGATGGTCCAAACATCGCTGAAGTTGGCGTTCCCAAAACGGAGTTCGTTGAGAAGTACAAAAGATGGCAAAGTCGTCTACGAATAAGCAAGAGGAGACACCTTGGGAACACATTGAGAGACAGAATTAATAGCTATAGCAAACAGCGTCACGCTCAGAACCGAGCCCTGTGGCACACCGTTCTCCTGGGTAAAGGGATTTGAAAAAACCGAGCCGACCCTTATTCGGAAGACACGGTCCTTCATAAGCTCCTGTAGAAACAATGGTAGGCGCCCATGTATATTCCAGTTCAGGAGGGTACGTAAGATCCCTCCTCTCCAGCACGCATCATAAGTCTTCTCCAGGTCATAGAATATTCTAACTGTTTGGCAATTCTTAAGAAAGCCGTCCATGATTTGCATCGACAACAATACAAGGTGATCAGGTGCTGACCGACGTCGGCGAAAGCCACACTGAGAGATTGTGAACACTGTGCGTTTCCAGCCACCATACCCTCCGCCGATTGATCATGCGTTCCATCACCTTGCAAACGCAACTGGTGAGGGAAATTGGCCGGTAGCTGGAAGGAAGGTGACGGTCCTTACCAGGTTTCAAAATTGGAAAGATGATAGGTGTATCTGGAAGGGTGGCGTCAACTCCGACACAATTATAGACCTGGAGGAGGTAAGATTTACCGCCAGGAGAGAGGCGTTGCAACATTTAGACGTGGATGCCACCTGGACCGGGTGCAAAGTTGTGCGAGGATGAAAAAGCGTGGTCTACCTCCGCCATGGTGAAGAGGCGATTATAGTCTTCGAGGTTGTCAGAACGAAAGCGGAACCGTTGAGATTCCACTTGAGCCTTCACAGGCAGAAACTCAGGGGAATCATGATCCGAGCTAGACACTTGAGCGTAAGTACTGCCAAGTGCGTTAGCCACCTCGAACGGATCGATTACAGAGCCTACCGCTGTTTTGAGACCGGAAATGGGCAGATGGTTCGATTTACCGGCCACACGTCTTAACTTATCCCATACGACAGAGAAAGGTGTATGTTTGTTGAAAGAGGCTACAAACTTGCTCCAAGATCTCTTTTTGCTATCCTTAATAACTTTTCTAGAATGGGCGCGCAGCTTCTTATATTGTATAAGGTTTTCTAGCGTTGCTGACGCTGGAAAACTCTAAGAGCACGCCTGCGGGCACAAATAGCATTCCGGCATGCATCGGTCCACCAAGGTACCGAAAATCGACGGCTTGGGCCAGTCGAAGGTGGTATGCAGTGCGCAGCAGCAGAAAGAAGTTTCTGTGTGAGATGGTCAACCAGATGGTTCACAGTCGTGCTCATCATAGGTAAATTCAGTCAGACGGGAGTACAGTTCCCAGTCAGCTTGATCTAGGCGCCATCTAGGTAAACGAGTGGAACATATATTGTGTGGCAAGAGATTAATAAGACATGGAAAGTGGTCACTAGAGTGCAACTCAGAGATGATATTCCAGGTAATGATACCGCCAACTGTGCTGAACAGATTGCTATATCAAGGTGTGAAAAACTATGAAAGGCGTGACATAGAAAGGTTGGCTCTCTGGTGTTCAGGAGAGTGAGATTCTTATTGTCCAAGAAGTCGGCAATTAGCTGGCCTCTGGCACAAGCCCGAGGTGAGCCCCAAATTGGGTGGTGGGCATTCAAGTCGCCTACCAATAAAAAGGGTTTTGGTAACTGCGAAGCTAGGTTTTCAAAGTCAGTGAGTGAGAGGTCAGCAGAAGGAGGCAGGTGGACGCTACAAATGGTGAATATAGCAGCGGAAGGCAGCTGAATCACTACAGCAACGGACTGGATATCGGAGTTTAAGGTTACGGATTCGGCAAATATGTCATCACGGATCAGCATCAAAGTGCCCCCATGTGACGGAATACCTTCTTGCGGTGATAGGTCACACCGTACGGAGGAGTAAAGCCTGATGTAAAATGTGTTCTGTGGACGGAGCTTTGTTTCTTGTAGGCATACGACCAGAGGATGATTCTGGCGCAGCAACACTTCAAGCTCTGGTCGTTGTGGTCTAATACCGCGTATGCTCCACTGAAGGATAGCCATTGTGTGTCTTTCGGGATAAGGTCTAGATAGAAAGACGTTTCTGCACATTAGGCTGTGCTGGTCGGTTTAATTTATTTTTCTTCTTAGTCGGACTAACATTTTGTCCTGCAGCATGATCCTGGCCCTTACGCACTGTCCGTCTGGCAGTGGAGGCAGGATCCTCCTGCTTCATCTCCTCCAAGGGGGAGGATCTCTTACCAATAGAAAATTTCGGTTCGAGAACCGCGAACCAATTGGAAGTACTGATCGGCGAAGGTGATGGTCGCTGATCTACACTCCCCCTCGAAGATTCCGCAGAAGAGGATCTACGTGGAGAGTGGCGGAGACTATGCCTTTCCTTGGATGGTTTGGGGGAGGGCTTAACGCTTTGTTTAAGAAAGTCGCTGCGAACATAGCTGGACTTGAAGGACTTTGCTGGAGCTGAATACCCTGTGGGTGGACCGTTGTTACTGCCGGAGATCGACGGTTTGGGTGACACGGATCCGGTGGTGCTTCTCCCATTGGTGGTCTTTCCCTTGGCGGATTTGGCAGGTGGTAATGCCGACGTAGATGCTGAGGTTGAAGACTGGGAGAACGGCCTGGCTACAATAATCTTCTCTGCGATTGTGGACCCGTTTATATCGCTGGTCTGGGTTGCGATTTCCCGACGAGTTACCGGCTTAGCGGTAACTGAGCTGTAGGTACCGGAGCGCGGGATGGAGGGTTGGCGGAGGCGCAGGAGCTTACGGGCTTCTGAGAAAGAAACCTCTTTCACCCGTATCTCCTGGATCGCTCTCGCCCCCATAAAACGGAGGCAATTACGGGAACTAGATGGGTGTTCCCCGCTGCAATTAACACAAGATGGAGTGGCAGTACAACTTCCATCGTGCGATGCCTCTGCGCATAGAGCGCGGGAAGATTGATCACTACACAATTCACTAGTATGCCCAAATCGCTGGCATTTGTAGCATCTGAGTAGGTTCGGAATGCAGGGCCTAACATCGATGTTTCATACCTTGCCTTAATCTTTTGTGGGAGATCCACCCGATCAAAGGTGAGGAACAGGGTACGGGTTGGCACAAGTTCACCATTGACTTTCCGTTGAACCCTATACACAGATTGGACACACTGTACTGCCAGTTCCTCTTAAAGCTGCTCATTGGACAAACCGTCAAATGCGCGGGTGGTAAGAACGCCAAGCGAGGAGTTCAACGTCTTATGTTGTTCAATCTTCACCGGGTAACTGCCTAACATTTTGGTCTTCATAAATTTGCCTGCCTGGGAGGCCGTAAATGTCTCTACCAGGAGTGTCCCGGCGCGTGTTTTCATACAGAACTAAACGGGACCAGCAATGTTGTCTAGACCCTTTTGAATGACAAAAGGGCTGACTGACGTAAATGTCCGACCTTCCTCTGTCCGAAGTATCACTAAGTAGCGAGGACCACTATACTCGTCTACTTCTTTTCAAACAACTAATTGAGTCTTGGTTTTAGGTGCCATAAAATGGTTTATATTTCATCCCCCAGTGCTCCCCACCCACCACGGAGCCCAACACTGGGTCACCCCACTGGGGTGACAGGGCTACACAGGGGATATAGCAGGCTCGCCGTCCCACTCACCCTGGAGTTCGGTATACACATGGTGCTGGCCGATTGAGGATGGGGGGTTAGTCCCTAGCCTGCCATTTAGGCGGAGCAGAAACCAAAGTGATGTATTAAGCTGCGCACCCTCCCCAGTTACTGAAGTCGGAAGCCCAGGCTCAGGTTCGCAACCCTCAACCAACCAGGATACTCCTTTCCCCCGACACGGGTCTCAACGCCCGGCCTACACGTGGGTGGGCATTTTAATCTAATGACTCCCCCACCACTTAGAAGTTGCCAACGGGGGGAGTCAAGGTGGCTCGGGACCCCGGGTGCGCCTAACCCGTACCTACCGTAGTAGGCTCCTGGTGGGATTTGCACACACCATTCAGTGTAGCCTATTCAACAAATGGAGCATTTTAAAATGTTTGTAACTTAAGTTATATCTTATGATACACAGGTACAAGCAGTGACATATACTTGCACACACACTTTTTCACAAGTTCAACCCTTTAGACTAGAAGATGATAAACATTTTCACATAAGAGCTGCAAACCAATCCTGAATAATTTAACTATTCAAAGGCCTAATGTGAAGGTTGTTAAAGATAACAATTTAGCATATTTCAGTTTTATGGAACTTAGAATATACCAAAAATTATCCTAAATATGACTCAGGAACTCAGGTTCGCCAAACCATGCTTACAAGGGTATCTGAGATGTAGTATGCAAATAAATCTTTCATTAAACGTGCATTTGTTTTTATTAGAAATCTTTAAAGCAAACAGTAATGTATTATCGATAAGTCAAGTTAACTTCTACTTAGAGGAAGGAACATAAAGAGTCCAACTCACGTTCCATTAACTAGGCTTAACCGTGTTGGAGTTGTTAGAGCACCCGCTTCTCACCGAGGCGGACCAGTTTTCAGCAAGAACGGCTACATATGGGATTGCTTGTGGGCAAAGTACACCACAGAAATATATGCTCTGCGTTCTCATTTTTCCATGCCATGGCATTTCATTAGTGTTTCCGCCTGAGAGAGAGAAGTAAAGCCTTTAGGGCGCCCAACCTATACGGTTATTAGCGCCCTATAAAACAAAATAAAACAAAGGTAATCTTCTAGCTAAAATAACACGGTAAGAATAAAAGTAAAACCGACTTATATATTCCCCAAAGTTAAAACGTTAAAACGGTGCGGTAGGTTAAAATAAGGAGGAAATTAACCATACATTTGATCTTCCAGCTAAGATTACCTGGTCAAATGAATATTTCAATTTACTAAATAGCTCCCCAACAATAAAACGTTAAAACCAGCCCGGTAGGTTAAAATTATGGATTAATTAATGATAAAATTATACTCCGAGTTAAAATATTATGGTAAAATGAATATAGCCTTTTGATACATCCCTCCAAAGTTAAAACTTTAAAAACAGTCCGGTAGGTTAAAATAAAGAATAAAAGACCACATTGCTAAAGCTGCAGAACAGAAATAAAACTATTTATGGGCAATCGGATTGCACCGTCGTATGAAAGATAAAACCCGTTCTACAGCATGCAGGCTGTCCGTTAGGATGGCATGCATGTCGTGGGGCATACCCAACGTACGTAGAGGAGCTAAGTAGTGGCACTCGATTAAAAAGTGTTTCGCTGTCAAGATCGCGCCTCACCGACAAACTGGAGCTGGCTGTCCTCTCAGTAGATGACAGTGGCTAAAATGAGTGTCCGATACGTACGGGACATAAAATGACTTCTCGGCGGGAGGAACGACAAGATGTTTTCCAGGCATCCGGGAGTGGCTTAATTACCCGAATTTTGTTGTGTCTAATTTGGGACCATTCAGCCTCCCAACGAGCAATAATGGTCCAACGAAAAACCGTCCTCAGATCTTTTGCGGGAACAGAAGAACAAAAAATCTTGGGAGATAAAATGGCTCTCTTGGCAGCAGAATCAGCTGCCTCATTCCCGACCACTCCAGTGTGACCAGGCACCTACCCGGACGTTACTTTGAGACCTGCTTCTGAAAGGGAATGAAGACAGTCTTGATTCTCTGTACCATAGGGTGAAAATTGTACAGCGCTCGAAGGCTTTGAAGGGCACTGAGGGAATCGGTACAGATGGCAGAGACTGTTGTCATATGTCGCCTCACATAAGAAAGAGCTTGAAGAATACTATAAAAGCTCAGCGGTAAAAATCGAGCACTGTCGAGAAAGACGAAACTTAAAACTTTTGCTTTCCAACTACAAAGGCACATCCAACACCTTGAGCGTTCTTCGACCCGTCAGTATAAATAAAAATGTTGTTGGGAAGTTGGTCCTTCAGAGCAAGAAAGATGGCCTGAAGAACGAAACCAGGGGTATTTGACTTCGAAATACTGGCGGAATTTAGTTGGATAGGGTTTTCCGGATGAAGCCAAGGAGGGAAAGTAGTTTCTCTTTTGGGCAGGTCTGTAGGCATTGCCATGTCCATCTGCTCAAGAAGTCTGCGAAAACGCACCCGTGGCGGCAAGAGGGAGAGGGAGCGAGACGCATACAAAGCATCCAAGGAATCGTTGAAGAAGGGTGCACGACTTGGGTGTTGCGGCATGCTGGATAGACTTCATGCATAGCTGCACAGAAGATACGGTGATAACAGCGGTGGTTCTGCAGCTTCCGTACAAACATTATTAACTGGGCTAGTGCGAAAAGCACCAGTCGCTAGCCGTATCCTTCATGAAGAACAGTGTTTAAGCGACGAACAATAGAGGGTCGCGCAGTAGAATAAATGATGCACCCATAATCCAATTTGGAACGGACCAATGTGGTACACAGGTTTAGGGGTACGGTCCTATCAGCTCCGCAGGATGTGCCACTTAAAATACGTAAAATATCGAGAGAACGAATGTACCTTGCCTTCAAATAAGTTATATGAGCGGACCAACATAACTTTCGATCGAATATTAACCCCAGGAACTTCGCCTCATTTGCAAATGGTAGTATCTCTGTGCCGACCCGGAGAGTATGAGAAGGAAATTCCTTCCGGCGCCAGAAATTTACACAAAGTATATTCTCAGTGGAGAACCTGAAGCCATTGGCCAGATTCCAGGAGGTAATGGAGTCTAGACAACGCTGAAGACGACGCTCAAGAAGACGGGTACGCCGAGCTCTGAGATACACAACAAAATCGTCGACAAAGAGCGACGATGAAATCCCTGGTGGAAGGCAGTCAACAAGAGGTTTGATTGCTATAAAGAACAGTATAACACTAACATGAGTCGAAAGAGATACCAGATGATCGATAGTGGAGCGGTGCTGACGAAAACAATACTGAACATTCGATAGGAAGCCCCGAGATTCGAGACACCACGTAAACCGCCCATTTATCATGCGTTCCATAACCTTGCAAACGCAACTTGTTAGGGAAATTGGGCGGTAACTGGAAGGTAGTTGGCGATCCTTTCCAGGTTTCAATATAGGAACTACGGTGGCCAAACAGCAGGGAACACACCGTCATGCCAGATGCGATTATAGGTAGTATAGAGGAGAAGTAGCTTACCGTCCGGAGACAAATGCTGAAGTAGCGACACATGTATGGCGTCCGGCCCAGGAGCTGAATGCCTGGAAATAGACAGTGCATGTTCTAGCTCGCGCAAGATAAAAAGGCGGTTGTAGTCCTCTGGGTTGTCGGACCGAATTAAATTCCTGGGCTTCCAACGCAACCTTGAGCGGAACAAATGTTGGATTATAATTCGCAGAACTGGAAACAGCCTCAACATTCCTGCCTAACGTTTTAGCAATAAGGCCCGGTTCCACCAGCATGTCGCCCCCAACACTAAGACCGGGTGTTGTACACGGTTTTGCCTTACCGGCTACGCGCCGAAGTCTGTCCCACACCACGTATGTGGGAGTTAAGCTATTAAAGCTTTCCACATAACGCTCCCAAGAGACCTTCTTACGTTCACGGAAAATACGGCACGCCTGAGCCCGTAATTCTTTATACACCATTAAGTTAGCAGCCGTTGGATGACGTTTGAAAATTCTAAGAGCGCGGACAAATGGCTTTGCCACATTTCTCGTTCCACCAAGGAACCGAGGTACGCCTGGGATGGGAAGACTACTAGGAATGGAGTGCTCGGTAGCAGCCATAATAACAAAGGTCAAATGCTCAACCATGCCATCAACAGTGAGGTAGTCCCTATTGGAGAAATGGGCTAAACGAGAAAAAAGTGACCAATTCGCCTAGCTAAACTGGAATTTGGATATACCAGTAGATGGAGGACGCTGAGAAAAGAATAATAACTCGAATATGATCACTGGAGTGTGTATCCGAGACGACATTCCACTCCAAACGGTGTTTAAGCTGTGCTGAGCAGATACTTAAATCAAGGTGAGAAAGGGTGCCAGTGGAGTCTGAAAGAAATGTAGGCTCACCAGTATTCAAAATACAGAGGTTCAGTTGGTCCAGCAGATTAGCGATTACGGCTCCCCTTGCACACGCCCTGGGAGATCCCCAAAGAGGGTGATGAGAATTAAAATCTCCCACCAGGAGGTACGGTGGAGGTAACTGGGAAGCTAAACTCACAAGGTCAGCAATGGCAAGGGGAGACGCAGGAGGGACATAAAGACCACAGACGGATAAACGACAGCCTGGAACAGAAATGTGGACAGCAACAGCTTGTAATTGGGTGGTGAGCGGCACAGGTCGGAAGCACACGTCTCGAATCAGGATCATTGATCCACCCTGCGCAGGAGAACCCTCGTCAGGTTCCAGATCTAAGCGAACCGGTGTATACCTATGCAAAGCAAAGGTATCTCGAGGGCGTAGCTTTGTCTCCCGTAAGCAAACGATGGGAGGATTATAAGATCTTATTAGAAGATCCAGGTCGGATCGATGTGACCGTAGATCTCGTATATTCCAATGAAGGAGAGCCATAACAAGGACTGTAAGAAGGCTTGGTTTCAAAAGGCGTTTTCCGGTAAGGTATCGCATCATTAAGTAACCGGGAGGGTTTGGCGGAGTCTTATCGTTTTCTTTTTTGTGGGGCTACGACTCAGGCGAGTGTGGCCGCTAACTGGCTGGCCATCACTAATATCGGTGTCCGAACAAGTCGTTCGGGTGCGGTTAGGAGAGCGCGAACGACTTGTAGGGCGACGAATGTGGCGATCAGAATCTGTGCCGTGCGATCAGAAAGAGGGGCAGCAGAGTGAGATTGCATAGAAGTGGTCTTTGGAAACGAAACGTTGTCGGAGGAGAAATTGGTCTGTATACCTTTAGACACACGGGAACGACCACTAGGGATGGTGTGAACTATCACATCCTGCTTCTGCACTGGTTGACGGACAGCAGCAGAAAAATTCAAAGTAGTGGTCGGGTTAAGCTCTAAATAGCGCTTCCGTGCCACCTGAAAGGTTAAGTCCTCTTTGACCCTTATCTGCTGGATCGTCTTCTCCTCACGGAAACGCGGACACTCCTTAGAATTTGATGGATGCGCCTCTCCACAGTTGACATAGGTGGGACTTTGGGCGCATACTGATCCATCGTGTGCTTTTGCCCACACTGAGCACAAACCGGTGAATTGGTACAGCGACACTGGTTCGGGATATATGGGCGCACGGGTGATCTTTCATAGGCACACATGATAAAAGCCGGAATTTCAGTCCGCTCAAAAGCCAAAAAGACCGTTGGAGTGTAAACGGCTTGTCGTACTGTTTGCCAATTAATCTGTACGCACTGATAACGGCTTGGTCAGAAAGGCAATTCACGATATCGTCGTTTGATAAGCCGTCCAAACTAGCGGTCGTCACTACACCACGACTACTATTCAAGGATTTGTGCTTCTCTACCTTAATGGGGTAAGAACCCAAAAGAGAAGCACTCATTTACTTGGCCTGTTGGTCAGGTGTGGCTATCTCAATCAATAGTGTGCCGTCTCTACATCTTGTGGCATTGGTCATCTTTCCGCAAATCCTGTCCAGTGCTTTTTGAATATAAAAGGGACTAACATCCTTCATAGTCTTTGTCTCGCACATAAGTCGCATCACGAAAAAAGAGGGTAAGCGCAGAGGAGCTATAATGGTATAGTCCCCCTTCCGGAACAGTCAGCCTCAGCCTGCCATCCGGGGGATAAAAGAGGAAAAACACCTAAATCTTCCGGTCTGTGCCGGCCTGGAGCACCCGCTATAGGCCTGATTTCAAGGAGTACATCAGAGGAGTTACCCTCCGACTATCACTACTAACCGGTATGCAACATTTACACCGAATGCATGCCCCTACCACTGGAATAACCGCCAGTGGCCTTCCACTATAGGCCACGCTGCCTCAACGGAATCAGCGCGGATTTAGGGGACCTGTGGTTGATTACATCGGGCCCCAGACAGCGGTAACACGTCGGGTCCCTGCGATCAACCCAGCTACTCACGGCCGCCGAGTTGCTCACGGGGACCCAGCTCCATGGAGCTACGTGGGTGTACATGACATCGGAAGGACTCCGCCCATAGTGTCGCACGAAAGGTGTAGTTAGGAGGGTGCACTCAACCTTCACATTTGAGACCTCCGGAGAGCACACAAGTTGAAAGCTGTGCCGAAACCTTCGGGACAGGAACCACGGAGATAGGAACGAACCCTGCTGGTGAGACAGGTGTTCATAAACCTAAAGACATTAAACCTAAAAAGTGTATAAACCTAGAAGAGGAAGAGGCTATTATAATCGGGAATGAAAAGATGCAACATGGATTGTGTACTAACTTGGCTGAGACAGATGGGAATAAGCGAATGACAATGAGGGCGAGTGGCTTGGGCACCGCGGGAATGCCAAACCCGTACCCAGAGAAAGTGAGCCCCTGGGGAGTAATAATCCTAAGCTCTTAAAACTAATAATCGTCATAATCCTAGAAGAGGAAAAGGGTGATAAAACAAACGAAAGAAATAAAACCAGAAAAAATACGTGGCAACAGTGGACGGCGATGGCCAGGGTGAGGTATCGGTGATTGGCCAAACCTGTACCTACCAAAGTAGGCCCCTGGAGGTGGGGAGCAGAGAAAGAAAGCTGCAAAACAACACAAGGCAAAATGGAAACTAAAAATTGGAAACAAAGTTCTACTAAGAAATAAGAAGCAATCTTCATCCTAGAGCAAGCAGTATCACAGAACGCACCTTCTCTACAAAGCGCCAGCGGTTAGCACAGCTCAGTTTGGCGCGCAAGTACATACGAATTAGCAAGATGGATTGACGATAATCCTGCCACCAGGTTGGATTAAGCGCTAGTGTCGCATTAATCCTATGGATTAAGAAAAGGCGGGAAATTCGAAAAAAGTGGCGCGATGTAGTTCATCGTTTTAAGTGAAAATGTTATTTAAGTGTTAGGACAGCATAGCTCAAAGATGTAAAGAGTTGAACGGATTAAGGATAATCCGGATGATTTAAAAAAATCGGTAAATTCATGTTCGGGTTCAACAACTCCAAGATTGAACGATAGCAACGCGATGAAAAAATGGCGGCATTATGGATAATCCTACGTGCTAATGCGTATGAAAAAAGAAATCATAAAGGAAGAATGTGAGATGAAATATATTGATTACGACGATGGGGCAACGGTAGGAGAACATCTACGATGTTGGACATTGAGGGTGAGGATGAAAGGAGGGATTAGATTTAGGGATGACCAACACGAAGTGTACTAAACAATAACTGAAGTAAAGAAATGAAAATGACGTCATAAATAAAAAAGAGGAATGGAGGGTTATGAAGAGGTAGATCGTATTCGTGAAGGGCAACATCCTGTAGAGCATGTTCGAATGGGAAAGATCGCAGAGGAAGACTACCAAAAAGCGACTGACTGAAATGAATCAAATATTATATTTGAAAAAGAGGGATAGATGACGTCACTGTTAAAATTGTTTAACGGAAGGGGAACAATGGTTATGAAATACATGAAGTATGAGGATTGAGTGGAAGGGGAAGATCGATTAAATCAATACCCTGAGGACGGTTGATGATGAGGATATTGTTGGTGTTTAGGGGCGCTCGACTACGATGGTCATTAGCGCCCTTATAAAAACAGGTTCCAATAAAAGACACCCGAGGTAAATGACAGTGTAGAACACCGAAATAAACTAAAAAAGGATGGTTAGGTATAAAATCCAGATAAAAAAACTCTGGCTAAGGCCACAGATGCATTTAAAAGGGTTTTGTTAAAACGGCCAAATGGGATTAAAACAGGTGAATAAAACCAGCCCTTTGGTTAAAAGTAACCAGTGGAAAACAAAATGCACGAACTGTCGCTCTAATAAAACTGTCTGGATAAAATAAAAAAAATCAACCTAAAACCTTATTGGAAATGTCATTCGAGATAAAACCGATAAAAGCTTCTCTACCGCTCTGTGGTCGTCGGCAAGAACCTCCTTAAGGGAGGCCGCCAGCTGCAGGGATGAGCGAAGGGTTGCTAGCGCAACACACTCCAGCAGGACATGCCGCACTGACATGGTCGCCCCACACAGCGGGCAGATAGGAGCGGGTTCTTTTCAAAAAATGTGGCAGTGATCGATCCGCAAACGAGCCGATATCACCTCCTCCCGACGAGATATACGAAAGGAGGTTACCCAGTTTACAGGCAGATTCTGAGTGATTCGCTTATCGCACTTCAGAGAGTTCGTGAGCTGCACAGCTACCATCCTCTAGTGCAGCTCATTCAGAGTGCCCTCCATGTTTTACACGCCTCTGGCGTGAATGTGGTTCTCGCATGGCTTCCAGGACACGTTGGGTTGTCAGGCAACGAATTAGCGGATGAGGCAAAGTCACCAACCACGGAGCCCAGTGTCACCATTACTTGTTCAACAGCCGAAGATTTTGGACTTTTTTTTTGCGGAGGGCGGTGATTTCGCGCTGGCACGCGGAGAGGGTTGCTCTCCGCAACAACAAGCTAATGGCAGCGAAAGATCTTCCGGTACACTGGTCAACTTCGTCACGCACTTCCCGTCGTGAGGAAGTGGTTTTGGCTCGTCTCCGTATCTGTTTTTTTTACACACAGCTACCTGTTCAAAAGGGATCCTGCTCCTGTCTGTCAACAGTGTGGCCAAGCACTGACTGTCTGCCATGTACTGGTAGTGTTCTCCTCTAGCCCGTTTACGAGCCACTCTACAACTGCCGGCCAGTACTAAAGAGATCTTGTTGGACGATACCGGGGCAATAGATAGGGTTTTTTCAGTGTTTCATCATCGCCTTTTAGGCTAAAAATCTAATTCTATTTTCTTTCCAATCTGGCATGTTCTTGAATTGGTAGGTGCTGATTTTAGCTATTTTAGCCTCTCAGGGCTGGGGCCTGTTTTATTTATCGCAATTAGATTCTCTTTTACCAGTGTTTAATAAATGATGGTGGTTAGTGTTTATGGGAGCTCAACTACAAGGTCATCAGCGCCCTTATTAAACAAATCATGGCAGAAGCCAGAGATAAAGCTCAATAAGATATATTATAAATAAGAACGAAAGATTAATCTAAAAATTAATGTAAAAAGGTATTCATAGAAGAAACTACAGATTGGTGATTTGAGAAAAGAAGAAACAAAATCAGCACTAATACAAATACAAGGATAAAAACAACTACATCCGAAATTTGAAGGTTACCTTCGATAAAAATTTAAAAACCTTAGCTACAGCTCGACTATCATCCGCTAGGACTTCTGCAACAATGACCGGCAGTTGCAGTGATTCCCGAATATGTGCTAGATTAACACAATCTAGCAACACATAACGGACAGACAAATGTTCTCCACAAAGCGGACACAATGGAGCAGATTCACTCTTAAAAAAGAAAATATGAGTAAAATTGCAGTGACCAATACGCAAAAGAGCTAACATTACTTCCTCCCGTCGAGAATGACGAGAGGAAGTTACCCAGTTTATTGGAAGGTCCTTCACTACTCTAAGTTTGTTTTGCAGAGAGCTAATCACTCTTCATGCCAGCACGAAAGTATCGCCCTGCACACAACAAGCTTAAAGTCTTCCGATGTTATACAAGAAATGTTTGTACTGGGCTCGGTGGTTGCCATCCTTGCGGCAAAATCTGCCGGTTCATTCCCCGGCAAGCCAATGTGACTAGGAATCCATGCACACTCCACATTAACCCCGGAAGCATGTAAAGCGTGGAGGGCATCCTGGATACGCTGCACGATAGGATAATAGTTGTAGAGATCACCAAGGCTCTGAAGTGCACTCAGGGAATCACTCAATATAAGGCAGTCACTTAAATTTGGACGGCCAAAGTGCAGAATGTCTCGATATATTACGTATAGCTCCGCACTATAAATAAATGTGCCACTACAAAAACCAAATGTATATTGTTCGGTATCATAAACAAAGGCACACCCAATACCAACGGTGCACTTACTTCCGTCAGTATATATACAAGTTCGGTCATTGTAGTTTGACAAAAGTTCTAAAAAACATCTACGGATACTAGAAAAAGGCATTGTAGACTTTCGGTATGCCGTCATCCCGAGGTTTACGTGGGATGATGTAAGTTACCAAGGTGGGTGCATCATTTCCCCCTTGGGAAACATTCTAGGCATTATGATATCGTGCTTATGAAGCATTCGGAAGCGAACACTTGGGGGCCGTGGACTAATTGAGATATTTCTATAACGTTCGTCCAGCTCGGTGTTAAAAAAAAGGAATGAACGTTAAATGCGAAGGCATGCACTTTAGCCCACAGCCATAATTTGTGAACAGAATATCGCGTCTACACTGCAGAGGGGGTTCTGCCGATTCAGCATAAAGGTTGGCTACTGGACTGGTTGGAAAAGCTCCAACAGCCACATGAATACCCTGATTATGGACAGTGTCTAATCTTCTAAGCTCAGATGGTCTTGCCGAAGAATAAACTATTCATCCGTAATCTAACTTGGCTTGGGTCAGTGCGCGATAAAGTCGCAGCAAGGCTGTCCGATCCGCTAACCAAGATTTTGCACTAAGTATCCGTAGAATATTCAGAGAACGGTTACAGCCCGCTTTCAGCTGTGCTATATGTGGTGACCAACACAGTTTTCTATCGAATATCAACCCAAGGAGTCTCGTCTCATCCGCGAATGGTAGTAAAACTGTGCCAAACTGCAGCGAAGGTGGTAATTACCTTCTGCGGTGCCAGAAGTTAACGCATAGTGATTTCTCAGCAGAGAAGCAAAAGCCATCTTTAGAGCTCCAATCTGAGGGGTTGTCTTAACACCGCTGCAGACGGCGTTCCAAAACAGTGTGCGCTGAGAAGTACAATAGATGGCAAAGTCGCCTACGAATAAGCAAGACGATATTGCTGGGAGAATACATTTCGAGATAGAGGTAATTCCTCTAGCAAACAGCGTGACGCTTAGTACGGATCCCTGTGAAAAATATTTGATAAAACCGAGCTGACCCTTACTCGGAAAACGCGGGCTCTCATAAACTCCTGAATGAATAACGGAAGGCGTCCACGTATGTTCCAGTTGTATAGGGAACGTATTAGTCCTGCCCGCCAAAACGTATCATAAGCCTTTTCGAGGTCACAGAACACCCCAACGGTTTGACAGTTCTTCATGAATCCATTCATTGTCTGCGTCGAAATCGAGACAAGGTGGTCAGCTTCTGAACGACGTCGTCGAAAACCGCACTGGGTATCGGTCAGTAGTTTGTGAGTTTCTAGCCACCATATTAACGTCCATTGATCATGCGTTCCATCACCTTGAAAACGCAACTGGTGAGGGAAATTGGACGGTAGCTGGATGGAAGAAAACGGTCCTTTCCAGCTTTCAAAATAGGTACGATGGTGTCCTGTCGCCACTTTTCTGGAAAAGTGCAGAGTTTCGGGAAGATGATAATGCATAGTCTAACTCCCTCATGGTGAAGAGTTGATTGTAATCTTCAAGATTTTTAGAACGAAAGTTGAAGCCTTGCGATTCCATCTGAGCCTTAACGGGAAGAAAACCAGGCGAATAATTCTCTGAGCTAGACACTTGAGCGAAAGCACTGCCTAAAGTGTTGGCCACGTCAAGCTTATCAACAACATCTCCTACAGCTATTTTAAGACCGGTGATTGGCGTATGAGTCGTTTTTCCGTCCACGCGTCTTAACTTATCCCATACGATAGAGGAATGTGTATGTCGATTGAATGACGCTACAAACTTGCTCCATGATATCTTTTTGCTATCCTTAACAATTTACCTAGATTTGGCACGCATCGTTTTATACTCAATCAGGTTATCCAGTGTTGGGCGACGTTGGAAAATCCTGAGAGCGAGCCTGCGAGCATGAATGGCATTCTGGCATTCATTAGTCCACCACGGTACCGGAAATCGACGACTGGTTTGGGTCGTCGACCTTGGAATGGACTGCTCGGCAGCATCAAGAATATTTTTCGTGAGATGCTCCACTAAGAGATTCACAGAGTCATGCTCGTTGTAATAAAAGACAGCCAACCGGGAGTAAAGGCTCCAGTTGGCTTGATCTATGCGCCATCTAGGTAAACGTGTTGGAACATTTATCTTGTGGCAAGAGACTGATAAGACATGGAAAGTGGTCACTAGAATGTAGATCAGAGATGATATTCCACTGTAAGGAAGATGCCAATGGTGGTGAACAAACTGCTAAATCCAAGTGTGAAAAACTGTTGAACGCATCAGAAAGAAATGTGGATTCTATTACAAATGGTGAGTCTGGTATGTGACAGTTTAATCCCTACAGTCGGACTGTAATTATAATGATTGCGCGAATATATCACCTCTGATGAGCATCATAGTGCCTCCGTGCGCAGGTACACCCTCTTCCGATGATAGATCACACCTTACAGTGGTGTACCGTTTGATTTTGAAGCTGTCTTGTGGATGGAGCTTAGTGTCTTGCATCGTTCTAGTTAAGCAGCAGTTCACGCTCAGGTCGATGTGTTCTTTTACCACGTAAGTTCCATTGTAGGATAGCCATGTTCTTTATAATGGGATAAGTTGTACATTGTGGTTGTTTCTATTTTGAAAGCTGAGGAGGTCGGTTGAATTTATTCTTTTTAGGTGTCGGGAAGACACCTTCTACGGGAGGATGGTCCTGCCTCTTTGCCACTGTGCTTCTGGCAGTGAGGGCAGTATCACCTTCCTCCATCTCCTCCACTTGGGAGGACCCTTTTCCAATTGAAAATTTCGGTTCGAGTACCTCGAACCGATTGGAAATACAGACCGGCGAAGATGATAGTCGCCGACCTGAGTCCTTCCCAGACGAATCCTCAGAAGAGGACCTCCGTGTACTCTTGTTTCCCTTTGTTCCCTTGCTAGTATACTTTACGCTTGGCTTGAGGAAATCAGTTCTCTCATAGGTGTTTTTTTAACTTTATTTCCGGTTCTTTATATACTATTAACTTTCCAGATTTGTTGGTCGACGTCGATTGCTTTGGCGGCGATTTAATTTTAGCGCTTTTTACAGTTTCAGATGTAGGCGATGTTGCTACTGATTTAGATTTTGAAGTCGAAGGCCTAGGAAGTGAGCTGGCTGTGAGAATCTTTTCTACAATCGTGACCCAGTTTATATCACAGGTTTGAGTTGCGATTTCCCGACTTTGTATCGATTTAGCTACAACTGAGCTATAGGTACAATACTTCGGTACAGAGGGTTGGTGGATTTGCATCGATTTAGCTACAACTGAGCTATAGGTACAATACTTCGGTACAGAGGGTTGGTGGATTTGCAAGAATTTCCGGGCTTCCAAGAAGGACACCTTCTCTTTAACCCGTATCTCCTGGACCGTCTTGTCCTCTGCAAAACGGGGACAACTACGGGAACTTGATGGATGCTCACCGTTACAGTTCCCCCCAGGGGCCTACTACGGTAGGTACGGGTTAGGCGCACCCGGGGTCCCGAGCCACCTTGACCCCCTCTGTGGGCAACCTCAGAGTGGTGAGGGAGTCAGAAGGTCAAAATGCCCACCCACGTGTAGGCCGTGCGTGGAGACCCGTGTCGGTGAAGAGGAATATCCTGGTTGGTTGAGGGTTGCGTACCTGAGCCTGGGCTTCTGTCTTTCAGTAACTGGGGAGGGTGCGCAGCCTAATACACCGCTTTGGTTTCTGATTTGCCTAAACGGGAGGCTAGGGGCTAACCCACCCCTAGTCAATCGGCCAGGACTAGGCATTACACCGAACTCCAGGGTGAGTGGGACGGCGAGCCCGCTATATCCCCTGTGTAGCCCTGTCACCCCAGTGGGGTGACCCCTCGTTAGGCTCCGTGGTGGGTGGGGAGCACTGGGGGATGAATTTATACCATTTTTTCTATGGCACCAAAACTAAAACCCCTTAATAAAGACGTTATTCATAGGACAGAGGAAGGTAAGAAGTTCCTTACGGTGAGCCCTTTTACTATCCAAAAGGGTCTCGATGCCATTGCTGGTCCGGTTAAATCCTGCGTTCGAGCTCGCAATGGTACACTTCTTGTCGAAGCCAACTCCGCCTCGCAAGCTGCAAGGATACTTAAAGCCACCATGTTAGCCAGCTATCCAGTGAAGGTCGAGGTGCACAAGTCGCTGAACTCCTCCCGCGGTGTAGTAACAACCCGCGCGTTGGACGGTTTGTCCATTGAGGAGATCCAAGAAAATCTTGCGACTCAGGGTGTCTCAGCTGTTTATCGGGTACAACGTAAGCTCAACGGTGAATTCCTGCCTACTCGTACCCTGTTTCTTACTTTTGATCGGGTTGATCTGCCTCAAAAGATTAGAGCAGGGTATGAAGCCATCGAAGTTAGGCCTTATATACCCAATCCGCTGAGGTGCTTTAAATGCCAACGTTTTGGTCACACTAGTGAGTTGTGTACCGGCAAGTCCACCTGCGTCCACTGCGCTGACATCTCCCACGATGGGGCTTGTGCTTCAGCTCCATCGTGTATGAACTGTAACGGGGAACACCCATCTAGTTCCCGAGACTGCCCCCGTTTTGCAGAGGAACGATCGATCCAGGAGATACGGGTGAAAGAGACGGTGTCCTTGTTGGAAGCCCGGAAGCTCCTGCGACTCCGCCAACCCTCTGCCCCGAGGTCCGGTACCTATAGCTCAGTTGCAGCTAAACCGGTACCGCGTCGGGAAATCGCAACACAGACCGGCGATATGAACGGGGCTACAATTGCGGAAAAAGTTATTTTAGCCCAAGCGCTGCCAAAGTCTTCGGCACCTACACCCAAGTTGGTATCAACATCTGCCAAATCCGCCAACTTACAGAATAGTCCTGCACACTTGTCACCGAAAGCCTCGACCTCGGGAACTAAAGCTGGTAAATTCACGACGTCTTCTGCCCCGGAAAAACAGTTTAAGACCAAGTATGTACGACAAGACTTCTTGAAAGAGAATGTGCAATCTATTACCAAGTCAACTAAGGGTAAGAAAAGTACACGCAACTCCACACTTGTATCCTCCTCTGAAGGGTCATCTGGGGAGGAGGGCGTGAATCGGCGACGGCCGTCTTCGCCGATCAGCACATCCAATCGGTTCGAACTACTCGTACCGAAATTTGCTCTTGAAAAACGGACCTCCCTTGTGGAGGAGATGGACCAGGAGGATCCTGCCGCCACTGCCAGAGGGACAGTGCGGAAACGGCAGGATCGTGCTCCTGAAAATAGTACTAGCCCAACGCCTAAGAAGAACAAATTGAACCGACCAGCTAATCCCAATCTGCAGAAGCGTCTTTCGATTTGAAACTTATCCCATAATATACTCAATGGCTATCCTCCATTGGAACATACGCGGAATTCGACCACATCGACCAGAGCTTGACTTGTTGCTGCGCCAGCATGAACCCTTGGCTGTATGCTTACAAGAGACGAAGCTCCGTCCACAGGACACCGTTACATCAGGCAGTACTCCTGCGTACGATGTGATTTATCCCCGGAGGACGGTGTCCCGGCACATGGGGGCACTATGATGCTTATTCGAGATGATATTTTTGCCAACTCCGTACCCATACAATCTGCAATCCAGTCCGTTGCTGTCAGCATTAAGCTACCCTCCGCTTCATTCACCATTTGTAGTATCTATTTGCCTGCATCTGCGGACCTCTCGCACAGCGACTTAGAACACCTCATTTTGCAGTTGCCACCACCCTTTTTATTGGTAGGCGACGTGAATGCCCATCACCCTCTTTGGGGCTCTCCTCGGGCTTGTGCGAGAGGTACGCTACTTAAAGAC
This sequence comes from Hymenopus coronatus, assembly GCA_030762935.1. NCBI lineage: Eukaryota > Metazoa > Arthropoda > Insecta > Mantodea > Hymenopodidae > Hymenopus > Hymenopus coronatus. The sequence goes on from CM060883.1 coordinate 83,374,513, forward strand.
TTCTTGGATAGTCAGAATCTTGCTCTCTTGAACACCGGAGAGCCCACCTTTCTATCTGACGCATTTCATAGTTTTTCACACATTGACATTGCAATTTGTTCCCCTCAGCTGGCAGTCACCTTATGCTGGAATATCATCTCGGATTTGCATTCTAGTGACCACTTTCCTTGTCGTATTAGTGTCTTGACACCCGTTGTATGTTCCACCCGTTTACCTAGTTGGCGCCTAGACCACGCCAGCTGGGAACTGTACTCCCACTTGGCTGAATTTAGCTACGATGAGCACGACTCTGTGAACCACTTGGTCGAACATCTCACAGGGACCATTCTTTCTGATGCTGAGCAATCCATTCCGCGTTCGACTGGCTACAGCCGTCGATTTCCGGTACCTTGGTGGACCGATGACTGTCGGGATGCTATTCCCGCTCGCTGACGAGCTCTACGGGTTTTCCAGCGTCTTCCTACACTGGATAACCTGATACACTATAAACGGATGCGTGCACATTCTAGGCGGGTTATTAAGGATAGCAAAAAGATGTCGTGGAATAAGTTCGTGAGTTCCTTTAATCGACATATACCTTCCTCTGTCGTATGGGATAAGTTAAGACGTGTGGCTGGGAAACCGAACCATATGCCCATCGCCGGTCTCAAAACACCTACCGGAGCCGTTGTTGATACATTTGACGTGGCGAATACTTTAGGCAGTGCTTTCGCTCAGGTGTCTAGCTCAGGCAACTATTCCCCTGAGTTTCTTACAGTTAAGAACCAGGTGGAATCTCAAGAATTCTCGTTTCTTTCTGGCAACCTTGAGGATTATAATCGCCTTTTCACCCTGGCAGAGCTAGACAATGCACTCTCCTCTTCACGACACTCAGCACCAGGTCCAGATGGTATCCATGTCCAAATGTTGCAACATCTCTCTCCTGATGGCAAAGATTTCCTACTCGAGGTCTATAATCGTGTCTGGGTTGATGGCATTTTTCCAGACAAGTGGCGGGAGGCCACCATCATACCCATTCTTAAACCTGGAAAGGACCGCCATCTTCCTTCCAGTTACCGTCCTATTTCCCTCACCAGTTGCGTGTGCAAGGTGATGGAACGCATGATCAATGGACGGTTGATGTGGTGGCTGGAATCCCACAATCTTCTGACGAACATCCAGTGTGGCTTTCGACGACGACGTTCAACTGCTGACCACCTTGTCTCTCTGTCAACTCAGATTATGGACGGGTTTCTTAAGAACAGCCCCACAGTTGGGATATTTTTTGACCTTGAGAAGGCCTACGACACGTGTTGGCTGGCGGGAATATTGCGTTCTCTGCACAACTGGAACATACGTGGACGCCTACCGTTGGTCATTCAGGAGTTTATGCGGGACCGCGTTTTTCGAGTGAGGGTGGGTTCGGTTTTTTCTAACCATTTTATTCAAGAGAACGGAGTGCCGCAGGGCTCGGTACTCAGCGTGACTCTATTTGCTATTGCGATAAATTCCATATCACTATGTGTGCCTCAAGGTGTCTCTTCCTGTTTATTCGTGGACGACTTTGCCAACTTCTGTACTTCTCAGCGTACACCGTTTTTGGAACGCCGTCTCCAGCGGTGTTTGGACAATCTCTATGCATGGAGCTCGAAACACGGTTTTCGTTTCTCCGCTGAGAAGACAGTCTGCGTTAACTTCTGGCGCCGTAAGTGGCAAATGCCGCCGTCTCTTCGACTCGGGCCAGATTTACTTCCTTTCGCAGATGTGGCGAGATTCCTTGGTTTGATCTTCGATCACAAACTTTGTTGGGTACCACAAATAGCACAGCTTAGTGCACGATGTGACCGTTCTCTAAATCTTTTAGGGATACTAAGTGGCAAGTCTTGGGGTGCGGATCGGACGGCATTGCTCCGTCTTTATCGTGCTGTGATTCGTTCGAAGTTGGACTATGGCAGCATTGTGTATTCTTCAGCTCGACCTTCAGTGCTCAGAAGGTTAGACACAGTCCATAACCAGGGCATCCGTGTGGCCGTTGGAGCTTTTCCAACGAGCCCAGTTGTTAGCCTCTACGCCGAATCGGGAGAACCTCCTCTGCGTTGTCGGCGTGATGTCCTGCTTGCTAATTATGGCTGTGGGCTGAAGTGTATGCCTGGGCATCCAACTTATCACGCGTTTTTCTCCCCTGAGCTGCACGAGCGATACTGCCTCCGCTCTCTGAGCCCCAGGCCAGCAGGTTTTCGTTTCCGTGAGCTTCTACGCCAGCACCATGTTGACATTCCTCGGCTGTTATCCGAGGGAGAGAGTATACACCCCCCTTGGTTACGCGCTACCTCCCATGTCGATCTCGGGATGACGCTCTACGGGAAATCTGTTACGCCTCTTGATAGTATTCGTCGTTGCTTTTTAGAATTTTTATCCAAATACAGTGGCCGTATTTGTATTTACGCCGATGGTAGTAAGAGCCCCGACGGTGTTGGATGTGGCTTTGTAACTGGCACCGCAACTTCTACTTACGGTTTGCCTAGTTGCACATCTATATATTCTGCCGAGCTATATGCTATTTATCAAGCCCTTCTGTATATTCGACGTCGAAAATTAGGTGACTGCCTTATTCTTAGTGATTCCCTTAGTGCCCTTCAGAGCATTCGTGAGCTGTACAATTACCATCCTTTGGTGCAGCGCATCCAGGACGTTCTCCACATTTTGCACGCTTCTGGTTTTAATGTGGAGTGCGCATGGATTCCTGGACACGTTGGCTTGCCAGGAAATGACACGGCGGATTTGGCAGCGAAATCGGCAGTCACAGCGCCCAGGGTTACGATTACCCATTCAACAGCAGAAGATTTTAGAGTGGCTGTACGGAGAGCCGTATTTTCGACTTGGCATGCGGAGTGGTCGGCTCTCCGTGGTAATAAGCTGCGAGAGGTGAAGGACCTCCCTGTCAACTGGGTAACCTCCTCTCGTTTATTCCGCCGGGAGGAGGTAGTACTAGCTCGGCTAAGAATTGGCCACTGTATTTTTACTCACAGTTACCTTTTTAAACGTGAACCTGCTCCTGTCTGTGCGCTCTGTGGGGAGGCACAGACAGTTCGTCATGTGTTGCTGGAGTGTGGTCACCTGGCACTCATTCGGTCATCTATGGGCATGCCGGCCTCTCTTGCTGAGGTCCTGGCAGATGACCCAAGAGCAGTGGACAGGGTTTTTAAATTTTTAGCAAAACTTTCTTTTACCTTGACGTTTTAGTGTGATAGCAGTTTTTTTTAATCTCTTTTAATTTTAATGTGTTGATTTTAGATGGAGTTTTATATCCAGCTCTGTTTAGAGGGCTGGACCGTTCTGTTACTTCCATTTCAACTGTGTTAGCTCTTTTACTTGTGTTTTTTTTCCTTTCTTTTTTGGTATTTTCTTACTGCCTATTGCCAAGTTTTAATCGTAAGGGCGCTTATGACCTCGGCAGTTGAGCGCCCTTAAACACCATTATCATCATCATCATCTTATTGGTTAACTTTCACGTTTGTCTGGGCAAGAGGCTGGCAAATTATTATGTAATGTATTTACTTTACTGCTAATGTGCAAGAAGTTTTTATTTTCTAATACATGTGGCTATTATACCTGTGACAACAAGCCATATGAGGAATTGTATACATTGAAATAAAATTGAATTGATTCTGAATTTAATTTGGCATGGATTTGACTGTGTGTGACTTAAGATTATGCAAACAGTTTGATACCAGTATTATGATTGCAATGTTTATTTCATTGTTACATGCATTGCAATGGGATTATAAAGGATATGCTTAAGGTACATAATACAGAGTCAAGGATTTTTTATAGAAAATTATGTTTAAGCTGTTTCAAATGTCTTTATGAGAAACTAGTAGTATACCTACAAACTTTTTTCCTTAAATTAGGGCAAATAATAATTTTAACGACGCTAATGTACAAGATAAGAATTTATAATATTATTGCATTGCTTATCAGTCTATGCTCGGCTGCATCTCGAAGTCAGGTCTTTCACAATTTAAAACGTTTGCAGTGATTTATTAGACACACAATAATATTAACAACAGAAATAGATGCTAGCCAAGACCGTCGGGAAACGGCAGCGGAACTCTTAGGTTATGTTGCCGTGATATATGTATTATAAACCTAAAACATTGTCAACTCCGTAAAATAGGTAGGTACTTACCCGAAATGAAAAGGTGGCATAAAATCGTAGTGCTATAAGTATTTTCATCAGTGGAGAAATCGGCAAGCCTCTATTGGTTATGTTGTCCTCCAGCAACGGAACAAGCAAATTCAGTACCGTGCATTTTCTGAAGCGAAATCGTCGTTTGAACTGGTAATCACTCATTTCCAATGGATTAGAAACATCCCTGATGTATCTTTTGGGTATTCGCATAATATTTGCACCGTGAAAGTCCACATATTCTGCAAAATCGTCTGCCATGTTGATCTGACGAGCTATAAGTCAATGCTTAAGCCCACGCATACGTAGTCTTAAGCAAAGACTTAAGACTTAACTTTGGAATGAAAATCTGTATAAGACAATGCTTAAGACTAGGCTTAAAATAAGCCATGACTATGAATTCGGCCCTAAATCACAGATTGCAAGCATAAAAATGGGGTGATTCGTTTTTCACGATTTAGGATTATTTTATATGGAAATAAACATTACATGGAACCAATGGCTTTACATGCACTTCCGAAAGAAGCCAAGCTAAAGATTTTTACGTCCCAGAAATATCTATCTCCCTCCACATGATTTGAAGCATCAACCTTGGATATTAAGGACACTGCATCACAAAGGACATCTATGTGCCATCTATTCACTACGCGGAAATCTAATTACTGGAGTTCTTAATTTTAGTTAGAATATTGACAAGCATGTTTTAATCAATAATCTCTGAATTTTTTTTAAAGAAATGGTTAGATTTAGGTAATGCTATTTTTCCTAATATGTGATTTGTAAGTGCGATGCTAAATATTTCACGGTGAAAAATGGAAGAAGATGAACTTAAGTAAGCTACCTACGCTACAACGCCAAAATGAGTATATTTAGCATGAATTCCTGCCAACGTAATAAAAGTGGTTCTAGAACTTGCGCGTCCTAATGTGCTAATTAAGCTGCATTGGCACCTTAGATGTAGGTAGTTAGTTAAATAGTTCATAAATTATCCTTATTTATCAATTATTATGGATGAAGAAGAGTAGCCGTTCCAGATTTGCATCATAGCAATGAGATAACGGCGTTTCTATTGTAGTACTGGTTAAAACTAGGCAAGATGGAAGCTGGGGCTACAAAAATTGAAGGTGGGGATACCATCAACAGGAGAGAAATATTCTGCTACACAAAATAGATGTTTACTTAAAGATGGAACCTCACTTCTCTCTTGATACGTTTCTCAGGAGAATAAGCCCTTCTGTTTATTCCCGGAAGAAAAGCGTTTGTTAAAATGATGATTATGCACGTACTTCAGTGCACATATCCCCAATCCTGTTGATCAAAGATTAAATTTGGAAGTAACTGAATATTTAAATAAATATGTTAAAACAATTTTATTTTAATTTTGCACTTTATTTTCAGTCATGTTTGAGATGTATTGTTCGTTTTTCAGACCCTTCCAGTTTTTATTCTATATCTGCAGACGTTTGTTTCGAAGCAGTTCGTTGAATTGAAGATTGCGAGACATTGTTGAGGAGATTCATCTCGACAGGATCCTTTGCTGTTGGTTTGGGCAGGAAGTACTTCCTCACAACAGGCGTAAAGAGAGCTGGGGAGAGTTTGTCCTCTTCTGGCGGTTCAGTCAATAAGCTCACAGGAATACCAGCCACAAACACTATCACCGTTCCAAGAAGGGCATAGTACATGAATGAAATACGAAATAGGACAAAAGCTTCATTTACAGGTTCCTCTTGTCCATCCCTGCAACAAAACAAGCATTCTTCATGTTTGTATGTATTAGCAAAATTCCCATCTATGTTAAATGCCTCACTTACTGAGAGTTTCTTTCTCTCTTTTAGATTTCCTGTTTCCGGATCATGTGTTAAAAATGATACTTCAAATCACGGTGCTGGAGGTGGCATTAGGTTAAGTATTTAGGTACTGCTGCACAACCACCTCAACTTTTAAATCACACCTTATTTGACACCATATTAGATGCTCCAACTGTCCACCCTCACGCCAAAGTGAACCAAAGGTCTTAGATGATGATTAAGGGTTCTCAACTACCAAACTCATTACCGCTACCCTTATGATAAAATCCTTACAATAATCAGCAATTAAAGGCCAAAAACAAAGCACAGATAAAAGGGGAGCTAAAAAGAGTATAAAACCACGGTAAAAAGTAACTGCCCAGCCCTAAAACCAGAGCTAGCCGTAAGACTATGATTAAAAGAACGAAAAAAAGGGGGGACATGTAAAACAAAATTGATTTGTCGCTGATTAATGACACGTGAGAACAATTTGAATTTAAGGATTAAAAACTAGCTATTTATAGCTAAAAATCAATTCTATCTTCACGGCATACCATAGACTAAAGCCTCAAAGTAAGAACTCTCTCTAGTGTTCCTTGATCATCAGCCAGGACCTCGGCAAGATATGCCGGTGTGTACAGAGAAGCAAAGATCTGATTTGAGTAGCTGAATATACTTGAAAGGGCGTTTAAACTTCGTCTGCTTTATCTACATTAACCGTTCTGCTACCAAAATTATTTTACACCTTTAGGTTACCAAGAGGGGGCGGGTAAAGTAATTACCCCAGGTTAATACCTTCAAAATTGTATTACTATAGGCCATGCAGTCAGTGAATAGTTCAGAATGATACTATTAATCACACTAATGGTTTCTTAAACATTTGAAGCTATCATTGATGGCTTGCCCAAACTTACAGAATTTAGGATTCTAGGTGTATAGTCTCTTTGCTGACAGCTTAGAAAATAAAAAAATTAATAACACATAAATGTTGGTGTTTTAGATGATTTTTCCTAACAATGAGAAAATTTTATCACAATTATGACTCTTCTATGATTTTGGCACACTGGAGTTTTGAAATTTATGCGCATGAATCTTTTCCTTTTTTAATTATTTAGTTTCGTTCAGCATTAATTCCGCTATACAGAATTGAAATAAAATACGTTATAACTAAAAGTAACAAAGAACATTATAATTTGTGGAGTCAGCCACATGAGGCCCTTCTGAAACTAAACAGTCAGAGATGATTTCACACATTCATTCAGTGAGAGTCTTCTTTCTCGGAATCACTTCCTGAAGAAAACGGTAAATCCTGTGGGAGACGACTCTTTATCCAAGGAAGTTCATCAGATTTTTGTCCCAACGAGAAGTGCACTGCGCCAGATACTAAGTGAAGATGCTGAAAAAACGTGCGAGCCTGAGACCGAATATGTGCAGAGATGGTACTGAGTCCAAGTTCATGAAGTATCTGAGTGTTTCTGATTTACCAAGGTGCATTCACTATAAGCCTAACACTTTATTTTGAAATATCTGCAGACGATTAATTTTGTTTGCGGCTGCTCCTCCCCAAATCAGAATAGCATAGGTGAGTAAAGGACGAAGTAGAGATTGGTATAAATGAGATCCACTTGAAATTTACAAAGAAGACTTGCGGTTGAGAATGGGATACAATTTGCGTAAGCTGGAGTAGGCGAGATTTAATTTTGAATTAATGTGAGAATTCCAGGTCAGTTGGCGATCAAAATGCAGGCCAAGATATTTGACACTGTCATCAGCATGTTTCCAAGGTTGCGAATATTTTGTAAAGTCATAGAAGGGTGACGTAATGTAAACATCACGGCTTCACATTTCTTGTGGTTCAGTGAAATCCTCCAGTTGTCAATCCATGGCACTAGTATATTAAGAGGCGTCTGGAGTCTGAACAGCGGTATCAAATTCATAGTGCGCTGTAAAAATAGCGATATCGTCGGCGTACATGGCGATGTTGACATCTGATAAGGTTGGTATATAATAGGTGAAGACATTAAACAAGAGAGGCGCTAAAATGGAACCTTGAGGCACTCCCGACATGACTCGCCGCACAGAGGATGGAGTAGGACCAACCCGTACTTGAAAACTACGATGTGAAAGAAAACTATCGATGACATGATGAAGATAATCCGGTAACCCAATGCTTCGAAGTTTACAGAGCAGAGCGCTGTGCCATACTCGATCAAAAGCTTGTTGGAAGTCCAGAAATGCTGCCTGCGACTGTGTGCTGTTTATACACAAAGCCACGAGCAACCGTCTTAGTTAATCGCAGAAGCTAATGAGCTGTACAGTGGTGACTGCGAAAACCAAACTGCTGTGGTGGGATCATTGCGTTGTCCATTAGAAATTTGTTTAATCGTTTTTGTATGACTTTTTCAAAAATTTTGGAAAGTTAAGGTAATAGACTGATAGGACGATAACTAGAAGGTAAGGAAGGTGATAATCCAGGTTTTGGGAGTACGATAACTCTTGCATTTTCCATGATAGTGGAAAATATCCAAGGCGAAAACCAGCATTAAATATGGAGGCAAAGTATGCCTAATCCTTAGTGGTAAGATGTTTCAAAACAATATTTGGTATAAAATCATGACCTGGCGCTTTTTAGTGGGTAGGTTATAAAGAATCCATTGCAGTTCTCTGGTCGAAGTACAATTGAGTTGCTCTGGAACCGAGGAATAGGTATCAAGCGCAATTTTAATATCTTGACTGAACACAACATTCACCCTGGGATTGGGTGTAAATGTAGTTTGAAATATATCCACAAATAACTCACATTTTGCATCTTCGTGTCCAAAAACATGACCCTGATGTTTTAAGAGTGGTATAATAGTAGGTTCCTGAAGAACTCATTTCGTTACCTTCCATAGAGAGCAATCTTCTGGCGAAAGGTTAGCAAGTAGTGCTGATAAGTAGCATAACGATATTCATCTAGAGCTAGCCGGGTTTGTCTAATTAATGTTTTCAATCGTTGTCGCTGCCAAGGCAATCTATGATATTACCATTCTCGACGCATTTTATGTTTAGCTTTTAACAGTGCTACAGTTCTTGAGGGGAGCGCTTGGTGGTGTGGAGTATTCTCGTGAAAACGTAGCATACTGCTAGCAGTTTTCACCAACTGAATTACAGATTTCGTGAAATGCTTTACTGCAGCATCAATATCAACAGGTCTGTAGGCAATATGCAGCCTGTAGCTCAAGATCAACTGTCTCTGAAAACATTCCCAATTTAGCATTCCTTGGATTAGGTGAGGATGGAACGAAGCACATTGCACTTCACAATGAAACTTAGAGATGACTGGGCAGTGATCAGAATCCATTTCGGCAATAGAGCGCATGTGTAAGGGTTGACTAATGTTCTTCAAAAGTGCCACATCTAAGATGTCCGGTAAGACAGCAGGATTATATTAGTAGTAGGTGAAGTCTATCGGAGCTAGAATAAGTATACCGTTGTGGTCGGCTGCCGAGAGAAGACGCCTTCCGGCAGGAGTGATTATACGACAGCCCCATTGCATGTGCTTACTATTTAAATCGCCAAACAAGATCACAGGAGATTGAGCAAAAAAGAGAAGCTGTAGATGTTGCTCCTCTGAGTTGAGGGTGGTCGATAAGCTGCAATTATAAACATCTCCAGGCAGTTTAGTTAATGAAGTTTGATTGCGCAGGCCTCTAGGCTAGTTAATTGAGGCAAAAGTATGCTATAATGTGCCAGTTTTCGTTTCACATTAATGACTACGCCTCGAGAAGCAATTCGGGCGTCGCAGTCAGATCTATAAATATGATAACCGGGAAGAGTGAATTTTTCGTAAGGAAGAAAATGGGTTTCAGAGATACAAACGATATCAACATTGTGTCGAGATAAAAATTCAAGAAAAGTAGCTCGCTTAGATTTTAAGCCGTTCGCATTCCAGTTTAGGAAATCAAACTGAGAGAACGAATGACGAACTGAACTATTCATTTTGAAAAATATATTGGAATAAAGTATTTGATATGAAATAGTTATGGCTTAAAGGCCTTAATCCACATAGGTGTCAAGTCAGTGAACTGTGAAGGAGTGGGAGTAGGACTTTCTTTAGGTATCTGACTGCTGTGAGCATACCGAGTTGTTTTGTTAGGTGGCCATGCCGCATGCGGAATATTTGCACCAGTTATGTTTGGCAAGTTAGGAAAGTGATCTGCATCAAACGATGGTGATGTTGAATTAGGTACATTGCGACGTTCAAAATTAGGCCGCAGTTGAGAAGTTTCACTAGAAGCTTTAGTACGAGGATTTAAGTAGTAAGGGCAACCCTTATAGTTGGCAGCATGAGTACTGTTGCAATTCACGCACTGAGGTTCTTGCTGTTTGGGTTTAGTACAATTACCGTAGTGGTGAGATTCTAGGCACTTCACACATCTGGTATTAAGGCGACAGAAGTTCTTTGTGTGACCATACCGTTGACATCTGATACATTGAAGTGTGTCCAAAGATTTGCGGCGACATTCAACAGAGACTAACGCATGTTGTATGAGCCGAAGGTTAAATATTTCTTTACCCTGATCTGAGTTTTCTAATTCTACTGTACAAGGGCATAGGTTGTTTATCCATATAGAACAGTTGAACAACTTTTGTTACAGGAAGCTTCTGCGAATGAAGACTTGATAGGATTTCTTCGTCGTTTATTGTATGTGGAACATTTCGAATAATAACTTCTAGTTTTTGGAATTGGGATCACAAAATGTGTGATACTGTGGATGAGACTCGTCAAAAAAGGCAGTCAGCGCGAAAATCTGAACTTGCTTTGAGAACAATTTTTAAAATTCTTCCCTTCTGCTGAGTAGTAAACTCACTAGTCGTTATCCGAGTAGATCGGTAATAATTGCTTGATAATTGATAGCCTCGTGCAAAAGGATTGGGGGGACGTGCACTGTTCCTATATTTTGGGTTAGAGATGACGCTGCAATAGTATCCTCCATTGGTTCTAATGGGGCATATTTGTTGTGAACGTCCGTTAGGTATACTGCATACCTTTGGCTAGCTTGTGACGCAGATGCAGTGTGCTTCTTTCTCGGAGGAATGAAATCTTCGTCTTGAGAACGTTTGATGTTTAATTTAGTAGGCTGTATAACAGACCGCGATGATGAAGGTTGTGAGAGAAGATTTGTGCCATTATTAGACATCGCTGAGAATAAAATAACACTACAAACGAGTCATAAGAACTCACTTGTTTATGTAAACAAAACAATACGTTGCGAAGCTTATGGACAAATTAATTTGTCTGTATTCACTGATAATCTGCACTATAAAACCAACACAGCTTGAAAATAACAACTGCTCTCTCACAATTTGCACACATGAACATAAATCGTTGCAATTAGCTTGCTAAAAACTCTAAATTTCAATGAAAAACTGGAGCAATATTTGCAGAGACGACTAGCTTATTCCAGCGCCAGCTATGTGATCCGCACATGAATCTGGCTTTCCGGTCTTCATTTCTTGGACAGAATTCACGTATTTCTCCTATTGGTATTTTGGAGGACTTTTCTTTGTAAGGCCACCTTTCACCTAGACGGCCCAGGTTTGATCCGAAGCGACCGCACGTGAGATTTGTGGTGGTCAAAGCGGCGCAGGGGAGGGTTTTCTTCCGGTTCTCCGGTTTTCCCCGCCATTGCATTCCACCGATGCTCCATCTTCATTCTATTATCAGCAATGACATCGCCTGCGGTGCCACAAGTATTAAACATTTCTTTGGTAGGTTCAGTAGAATATGTGTTCTTTTCTTCAATTGCAATAACTTCAATGGCTCTTACAATTTCTGTATGAGCTGAGTTTAAGTTTTTGCTCGTTCTTTCACGTGCGGTTTTCCTAACATCAGGACAAGTTCCTGAAGAAAATGCCCCCTTCCTGCGCAATGTTTCCGTCAGTCTGTTTATTTTTGTGACCACACAACATATGCATGAGGAGCTGCGTTGTCCAACATTCCCATGAATACTCGGTAAGGCCAACGATTTGTTGTAAGTACACAGCTGTATCTTCTTGTCATCATATCACTCATGTCTGCTCCTCTTTTAGTCTCACTATAGCGGGCTTATGATAGGTGCCTTGTTTCTTCGTGGTGTTTGGTTGAAAGCAGAATTACATCCTTCTTTTTCTTTAGAACCTATAAGACAATAGACACCTTTTTGTGAATACAAATAATGAAACTTTTTCCTCTTTTATTGCATTTGGGCAAAATTATTATATTTCTATTTTGTTTGCTCTTAGAGTTCCAAATAATGTTAAGAGTAGATCCAACAATCTTTCAGCTAAGGTAAGATATTAAAAAAGATCTAGAGTGATTCCCTTTCCAAATTGAAAATATCTATATCCAAAAGAAGACGTTGCCCTTGATTTACTCGTCTCTGGTTGTGTTCATACCTGTATATACTTGCACATTACATACATATTTTTTTTAGCATCTGCACATATCCATATTTTTATTCCGTGCTTCTTTGGTTTCGATTTCATGTATATTCAAAATGGGCAGTTACCAGGAAAGTTGCGAGACTTTCATCAACTCATTAGGACTGTAATTATTTATGCATTAACAAAGATATAAACATGTCTCTCACTGCCAAAAGGTTTTCATTTTTATCTGAAATACTGTTTCTTACAAATATCATAAGAAGCACTACCATGAGGGATAACGAGAACACCCCATATAACTCATGGGATATAAATAAAAAGTGTCATAAGGATATTGGTTATATTAAATGAAAAACGTTAGCAGATATACATTTACTCAACAAATACACAGGATTTCAAATTGTAAGCGCGAGTGAAAATATAAATATACACAAAAAAAGTAACTGGGAATTAACCATTACCCCCACTGGTAGCAGAAAAGTTAATATTTCTATATGGAGTGAAAGTTTTGTGTGTGTGTGTGTGTGTGTGTGTGTGTGTGTGGGTGAGTGTGTATGTGTGTGGATTTAGATAAGATTCAGTTAACATGATGTTAACATTTCTAGATATGTTGCTAATTATTTTAAGTATTTGGAATATAACATTTGTGTCATCGTATTTAGCGAGGAAGGTTTAGGGAACTAGAATTAAAAAATAATTGCAATTTAATTTTGCTTACACTTGTGCTTCTAGTGAAGTCAGATTCCCAATACATCCCTCTGCGGTGGTACGAAGTGGAGGTTGTTTGAAGGTTCCTTCTGCTATTGCTCTCTGAGCGCCGAACACCAGCCAGCCCATGAAGAGCAGGCTGCATACACCTCCTGCCAGAGCTCCCTGAAAGTAATCCAACCCTCTTGAGCATAGGGTTTTTTTCTGTATTTCCCCGAGAGAGAAACTTCTTAAATTGGAAAAAACATATAAAAGTGGCTAACAAGATGGCAGACCTCATTTATTTATAATGCAAGTAGTAGAAAGTGTCGGAGAAAAGCTAATGTTTCACGCTTTCGTAATTTATAGAAAACAAAGCGCATTATCATCATGTATCAAGTACCATTGTTAAATAATACATAATTTCTGTAAGAAGAATTTTGTTATGAGGGTGCTATATTTAAATGTCCCGTTATCGATAAAATATACTATAATTTATAACACAATGCGCATTATGTCCAGCAATTTACAAAAGAGCCCTAGCAGGACTAACTTACCTGGTCATGTATTTACCTTCTGAAAGCCTCTGTGTTGTTACATAAATATTACACCGTTCTCGCCCTTGGTGTGCGATAAGCCTGCTCCAATGATAATGATTACCCTCTCGATGTAATTTTTGTCACACTGATATTGCTGAGGTATTTTGTTTAACCCTAGAGCGGGCCCGCTCATTAGTGTAACACAAGCAGGCGCGCGATGTATTGTGTACACAGCCCAGCTAGGTTGCTATTCTGTTACTATTTATTAAACTATTATTCGTTGGTAAGATATAGCATATCCGGGCTTGTAGGCCGTGGTCAACCTACAAGCCCGGATATGTTATATCTTACCAATAATAACATCAGCCGTGAAAGCCTACGAGCAACTATTATACTATTTATTACACTAATTTACATTACATCTATCAACCAATTATATGTAACATCCAATCGTATGCTTCATAGCAGTTTTATACATATGTATAGTAACTAATTAGTTACATTACAAAGTGTAAGCAAATTAGTCCCCTACGACCTCCGGCGAAAGAATACTACATTTTTCACATAGAACAGTAGTTTGACAAAGGCTTAATTTCCTCTACAATACCTCGTGCTACCGTTTTAGGGTCTGGAAAGATCTTTACAATATGTTTTGCTGGTAGACGGGATGTTTTTTTATGCATACTAGTTTTCATCCTTCATCAATATTCCCACAGTCATCTTCAGAAAAGATCTCTAAAAGAGCTCGTCATACTCCTGTTCTGTCACATATCTCTTTGCCCTAAAATTAGAAACAATTTTAGTAACAATTGTTGGTAACAATTAATGAATTATTTAAACGCGTCTTTAAAATACAACTCCCCCCCCCCTAGGGCTTTGATTAAAAATACAAGGAATTAGGTTACGATATGAGCCGCGATATGAAATATTACTTACATGACCGGGCGCGGTGTATAAAGTACGCAGCCGGTGCAGTTCCAATAATAACCTTTTGTTGCCCTTGAACTGTTGGTGCTACTATTGCTATAACTCAACAAAACGGAAGCTAAACATTGTCTTGAAAGGTATCCACAATAAGGTGGCGCTAAGATGGGCTATGTATCCGCTAGAGGGCAAATTGTAACTCTGTTGTATAAAATACACCAGGGCGCCCGTTTTAGGGTTAATATTTAAACCAAGATCTAAACAACGCTTCCATTTGTTTTTCCCTTATTCGTAATAAAAGCTACGACACAAGTCATGTTCAGTGACAATACAACTTAATTTTTAGCAACTTTTTCCTTTATTAGTGCCCAGAGCCTTTCTATAAGATTTAGATCTGGGTTGAATGGAGGTAAAGAAGCGCTGTATCGCTGTGCTAATCTAAAATAACATCATGTTTACACGTTTTTAATAAGCAAACCTCACTCTTTTTAGAAGTTGTATATTTATGAGGGTTGGGGTACCAGACATTCTTGACTACCTGGTAAGGGCTTCTCTGAGGGGTGAGGGAGTCAGTCAATACGTCCACCCACGTGTAGGCCAAGCGTAGAGACCCGTGTCAGTGGAAAGGGATATCCTGCTTGTTTGAGTCGCGTATGTGCACCAGCGAAGTCATTTAAGACCAGTAATGTGAGGACCGACTTCCTGGAGGAAAATGTAGTCTTCTCACAAACCATCTAATGGAAGAAAACGGCCACGTCACTGGCCACGTAGATTGTCTGAGGAATTTTCTGGGAGGAGCATGGGTCGACGACCAACATCTTCGCCAACTCCTACCTCCTGTAATGGGTTCGAAATTCTCTATTGCAAAGGGGTCCTTTCCGTACGGAGATGCATGAGGCGGATTCTGCATTCAGTGCTAGACGGATAGTGCGTAAGCTGCTAAGCAATGTTCTTGATAAAGCGTTAGTCCAACGGCAAAAATAACAAATTAAACCGGCTAGGATAACTCAATAGGCACAAATGTCTTACTGTTTATAATTTATTCCATAATATAGACAATAAAATATATTCTATTTGGAATTAGACCGCATTGACGAGAGCTTGAACTCTTGCTCAAACAAAAACTCCGTCCTCAATACAGGATTACGATCAGGCGGTATTCTTTTGTATGGTGTGATTCAGCACCGGCAGAGGGTGTTCCTCCACATGATGGATGTTCCTGCCCGCTATATTTTCGCTGAATATATAACCTTTCAATTTGACATCCAGTCAGGGGCTATAAGGATCAAGCTACCATCCATCAGCTTCAACATTTGTAGTGTATATCTGCCTCCATATTATAATCTCTCACTCACATATTTGGAATACTTGGTGTGCCGGCAAACTTTTTTGGTCGAGGGTGACGTGAATGCCCATCCCCCACATTGGGATTCATCTAGGCCTTGTACGAGAAGTATACTTATTGCCGAGTTCATTAATAATCATCACCTAGGTCTTCTGAACACCGGAGGGCCCGCATTTATGTCTCTTTTTCAATACCTGGATGCAGCACTTTGTTTTCTAGTTGTTGGCCTACCATAGAATATCATCTCTGTTTTACATTCTGGCGACCATTTTCCGTTTTCCCCCCTGCCCAGGGGCCTACTACGGAAGCTACGGGCTTGCAGCACCCGGGGTCCCGAGCCAACCTTGGCTCCCTCAGTGGGCAATCTCTGAGTGGTGAGGGAATCAGTAGGTCAAAAAGCTCACCCAGCTGCGCGAGCCTGGACTTGTTCTTTCAGTAACTGGGGAGGGGGCGCAACCTAATACACCACTTTGGTTTCTGCTTCACCTAAACGGGAGGCTTGGGACTAACCATCCCCTAGTCAATAAGCCAGGACTAGGTATTAAACCGAACTATAGGGTGAGTGGGACGACTCGCCCGCTATACCCTCTGTGTAGCCCTGTCACCCAATTGAGGTTACCTCTTGTGCTCCGGATGGGTGGGAAGCACTGGGGGATGAAAGTTTTTCTATGTTTTTATAACTCCAAATAAAACACTTTAACCATAGTCGTGATTTTGGAAAAGAAGTAGCTGAGTCTTGTGGACCTTGCTACTTGGTTTATAGGACGGAGGAAGGGAGGAAGTCCTCTATGGTGATCCCTTTTGCAATTCAAAGGGTCTCAATGCTACAGCTGGAGCCGTTAAATCGTGTATTGGGGCTCGTAATGGCACGCTACTGGTTGAGGCAATATCTGCATCCCAGGCTTCCAAACTGATGAGGGCCAATAGGTTAGCAAGCTACCCCGTGAAGGCCCCCAGGGGCCTACTACGGCAGGTACGGGTTAGGCGCACCCGGGGTCCCGAGCCACCTTGACTCCCTCTGTGGGCAACCTCAGAGTGGTGAGGGAGCCAGAAGGTCAAAATGCCCACCCACGTGTAGGCCGTGCGTGGAGACCCGTGTCGGTGAAGAGGAATATCCTGGTTGGTTGAGGGTTGCGTACCTGAGCCTGGGCTTCTGTCTTTCAGTAACTGGGGAGGGTGCGCAGCCTAATACACCGCTTTGGTTTCTGATTTGCTTAAACGGGAGGCTAGGGACTAACCCACCCCTAGTCAATCGGCCAGGACTAGGTATTACACCGAACTCCAGGGTGAGTGGGACGGCGAGCCCGCTATATCCCCTGTGTAGCCCTGTCACCCCAGTGGGGTGACCCCTCGTTGGGCTCCGTGGTGGGTGGGGAGCACTGGGGGATGAATTTATACCATTTTTTCTATGGCACCAAAATTAAAACCCCTTAATAAAGACGTTGGAAAGGAAGTAGTCGAGTCATGTGGTCCTCGCTACTTGGTTATTCATAGGACAGAGGAAGGTAAGAAGTTCCTGACGGTGAGCCCTTTTACTATCCAAAAGGGTCTCGATGCCATTGCTGGTCCTGTTAAATCCTGCGTTCGAGCTCGCAATGGTACACTTCTTGTCGAAGCCAACTCCGCCTCGCAAGCTGCAAGGATACTCAAAGCCACCATGTTAGCCAGCTATCCAGTGAAGGTCGAGGTGCACAAGTCGCTGAACTCCTCCCGCGGTGTAGTAACAACCCGCGCGTTGGACGGTTTGTCTATTGAGGAGATCCAAGAAAATCTAGCGACTCAGGGTGTCTCAGCTGTTTATCGGGTACAACGTAAGATCAACGGTGAATTCCTGCCTACTCGTACCCTGTTTCTTACTTTTGATCGGGTTGATCTGCCTCAAAAGATTAGAGCAGGGTATGAAGCCATCGAAGTTAGGCCTTATATACCCAATCCGCTGAGGTGCTTTAAATGCCAACGTTTTGGTCACACTAGTGAGTTGTGTACCGGCAAGTCCACCTGCGTCCACTGCGGTGACATCTCCCACGATGGGGCTTGTGCTTCAGCTCCATCGTGTGTGAACTGTAACGGGGAACACCCATCTAGTTCCCGAGACTGCCCCCGTTTTGCAGAGGAACGAGCGATCCAGGAGATACGGGTGAAAGAGAAGGTGTCCTTCTTGGAAGCCCGGAAGCTCCTGCGACTCCGCCAACCCTCTGCCCCGAGGTCCGGTACCTATAGCTCAGTTGCAGCTAAACCGGTACCGCGTCGGGAAATCGCAACACAGACCGGCGATATGAACGGGGCTACAATTGCGGAAAAGGTTATTTTAGCCCAAGCGCTGCCAAAGCCTTCGGCACCTACACCCAAGTTGGTATCAACATCTGCCAAATCCGCTAGCTTACAGAATAGTCCTGCACAGTTGTCACCGAAAGCCTCGACCTCTGGAACTAAAGTTGGTAAATTCACGACGTCTTCTGCCCCGGAAAAACAGTTTAAGACCAAGTATGTACGACAAGACTTCTTGAAAGAGAATGTGCAATCTATTACCAAGTCATCTAAAGGTAAGAAAAGTTCACGCAACTCCACACGTGTATCCTCCTCTGAAGGGTCATCTGGGGAGGAGGGCGTGAATCGGCGACGGCCGTCTTCGCCGATCAGCACATCCAATCGGTTCGAACTACTTGGACCTAAAACTGCTCTTGAAAAAGGGACCTCCCTTGTGGAGGAGATGGACCAGGAGGATTCTGCCGCCACTGCCAGAGGGACAGTGCGGAAACGGCAGGATCGTGCTCCTGAAAATAGTACTAGCCCAACGCCTAAGAAGAACAAATTGAACCGACCAGCTAATCCCAATCTGCAGAAGCGTCTTTCGATTTGAAACTTATCCCATAATATACTCAATGGCTATCCTCCATTGGAACATACGCGGAATTCGACCACATCGACCAGAGCTTGACTTGTTGCTGCGCCAGCATGAACCCTTGGCTGTATGTTTACAAGAGACGAAGCTCCGTCCACAGGACACCGTTACCATCAGGCAGTACTCCTCCGTACGATGTGATTTATCCCCGGAGGACGGTGTCCCGGCACATGGGGGCACTATGATGCTTATTCGAGATGATATTTTTGCCAACTCCGTACCCATACAATCTGCAATCCAGTCCGTTGCTGTCAGCATTAAGCTACCCTCCGCTTCATTCACCATTTGCAGTATCTATTTGCCTCCATCTGCGGACCTCTCGCACAGCGACTTAGAACACCTCATTTCGCAGTTGCCACCACCCTTTTTATTGGTAGGCGACGTGAATGCCCATCACCCTCTTTGGGGCTCTCCTCGGGCTTGTGCGAGAGGTACGCTACTTAAAGACTTCTTGGATAGTCATAATCTTGCTCTCTTGAACACCGGAGAGCCCACCTTTCTATCTGACGCATTTCATAGTTTTTCACACATTGACATTGCAATTTGTTCCCCTCAGCTGGCAGTCACCTTATGCTGGAATATCATCTCGGATTTGCATTCTAGTGACCACTTTCCTTGTCGTATTAGTGTCTTGACACCCGTTGTATGTTCCACCCGTTTACCTAGTTGGCGCCTAGACCACGCCAGCTGGGAACTGTACTCCCACTTGGCTGAATTTAGCTACGAAGAGCACGACTCTGTGAACCACTTGGTCGAACATCTTACAGGGACCATTCTTTCTGCTGCTGAGCAATCCATTCCGCGTTCGACTGGCTACAGCCGTCGATTTCCGGTACCTTGGTGGACCGCTGACTGTCGGGATGCTATTCGCGCTCGCAGACGAGCTCTACGGGTTTTCCAGCGTTTTCCTACACTGGATAACCTGATACACTATAAACGGATGCGTGCACATTCTAGGCGGGTTATTAAGGATAGCAAAAAGATGTCATGGAATAAATTCGTGGGTTCCTTTAATCGACATACACCTTCCTCTGTCGTATGGGATAAGTTAAGACGTGTGGCTGGGAAACCGAACCATATGCCCATCGCCGGTCTCAAAACACCTACCGGAGCTGTTGTTGATACATTTGACGTGGCGAATACTTTAGGCAGTGCTTTCGCTGAGGTGTCTAGCTCAGGCAACTATTCCCCTGAGTTTCTTACAGTTAAGAACCAGGTGGAATCTCAAGAATTCTCGTTTCTTTCTGGCAACCTTGAGGATTATAATCGCCTTTTCACCCTGGCAGAGTTAGACAATGCACTCTCCTCTTCACGACACTCAGCACCAGGCCCAGATGGTATCCACGTCCAAATGTTGCAACATCTCTCTCCTGATGGCAAAGATTTCCTACTCGAGGTCTATAATCGTGTCTGGATTGATGGCATTTTTCCAGACAAGTGGCGGGAGGCCACCATCATACCCATTCTTAAACCTGGAAAGGACCGCCATCTTCCTTCCAGTTACCGTCCTATTTCCCTCACCAGTTGCGTTTGCAAGGTGATGGAACGCATGATCAATGGACGGTTGGTGTGGTGGCTGGAATCCCACAATCTTCTGACGAACATCCAGTGTGGCTTTCGACGACGACGTTCAACTGCTGACCACCTTGTCTCTCTGTCAACTCAGATTATGGACGGGTTTCTTAAGAACAGCCCCACAGTTGGGATATTTTTTGACCTCGAGAAGGCCTACGACACGTGTTGGCGGGCGGGAATATTGCGTTCTCTGCACAACTGGAACATACGTGGACGCCTACCGTTGGTCATTCAGGAGTTTATGCGGGACCGCGTTTTTCGAGTGAGGGTGGGTTCGGTTTTTTCTAACCATTTTATTCAAGAGAACGGAGTGCCGCAGGGCTCGGTACTCAGCGTGACTCTTTTTGCTATTGCGATAAATTCCATATCACCATGTGTGCCTCAAGGTGTCTCTTCCTGTTTATTCGTGGACGACTTTGCCATCTTCTGTACTTCTCAGCGTACACCGTTTTTGGAACGCCGTCTCCAGCGGTGTTTGGACAATCTCTATGCATGGAGCTCGAAACACGGTTTTCGTTTCTCCGCTGAGAAGACAGTCTGCGTTAACTTCTGGCGCCGTAAGTGGCATATGCCGCCGTCTCTTCGACTCGGGCCAGATTTACTTCCTTTCGCAGACGAGGCGAGATTCCTTGGTTTGATCTTCGATCGGAAACTTTGTTGGGCACCACAAATAGCACAGCTTAGAGCACGATGTGACCGTTCTCTAAATCTTTTACGGATACTAAGTGGCAAGTCTTGGGGTGCGGATCGGACGACATTGCTCCGTCTTTATCGTGCTGTGATTCGTTCGAAGTTGGACTATGGCAGCATTGTGTATTCTTCAGCTCGACCTTCAGTGCTCAGAAGGTTAGACACAGTCCATAACCAGGGCATCCGTGTGGCCGTTGGAGCTTTTCCAACGAGCCCAGTTGTTAGCCTCTACGCCGAATCGGGAGAACCTCCTCTGCGTTGTCGGCGTGATGTCCTGCTTGCTAATTATGGCTGTGGGCTGAAGTGTATGCCTGGGCATCCAACTTATCACGCGTTTTTCTCCCCTGAGCTGCACGAGCGATACTGCCTCCGCTCTCTGAGCCCCAGGCCAGCAGGTTTTCGTTTCCGTGAGCTTCTACGCCAGCACCATGTTGACATTCCTCGGCTGTTATCCAAGGGAGAGAATATACACCCCCCTTGGTTACGCGCTACCTCCCATGTCGATCTCGGGATGACGCTCTACGGGAAATCTGTTACGCCTCTTGATAGTATTCGTCGTTGCTTTTTAGAATTTTTATCCAAATACAGTGGCCGTATTTGTATTTACACCGATGGTAGTAAGAGCCCCGACGGTGTTGGATGTGCCTTTGTAACTGGCACCGCAACTTCTACTTACGGTTTGCCTAGTTGCACATCTATATATTCTGCCGAGCTATATGCTATTTATCAAGCCCTTCTGTATATTCGACGTCGAAAATTAGGTGACTGCCTTATTCTTAGTGATTCCCTTAGTGCCCTTCAGAGCATTCGTGAGCTGTACAATTACCATCCTTTGGTGCAGCGCATCCAGGACGTTCTCCACATTTTGCACGCTTGTGGTTTTAATGTGGAGTGCGCATGGATTCCTGGACACGTTGGCTTGCCAGGGAATGACACGGCGGATTTGGCAGCGAAATCGGCAGTCACAGCGCCCAGTGTTACGATTACCCATTCAACAGCAGAAGATTTTAGAGTGGCTGTACGGAGAGCCGTTTTTTCGACTTGGCATGCGGAGTGGTCGGCTCTCCGTGGTAATAAGCTGCGAGAGGTGAAGGACCTCCCTGTCAACTGGGTAACCTCCTCTCGTTTATTCCGCCGGGAGGAGGTAGTACTAGCTCGGCTAAGAATTGGCCACTGTATTTTTACTCACAGTTACCTTTTTAAACGTGAACCTGCTCCTGTCTGTGCGCTCTGTGGGGAGGCACAGACAGTTCGTCATGTGTTGCTGGAGTGTGGTCACCTGGCAAACATTCGGTCATCTATGGGCATGCCGGCCTCTCTTGCTGAGGTCCTGGCAGATGACCCAAGAGCAGTGGACAGGGTTTTTAAATTTTTAGCAAAACTTTCTTTTACCTTGACGTTTTAGTGTGATAACGGTTTTTTAAACTCTTTTGGTTTTAATGTGTTGATTTTAGATGGAGTTTTATATCCAGCTCTGGTTAGAGGGCTGGACGTTTCTGTTACTTCCGTTTCAACTGTGCTAGCTCTTTTATTTGTGTTTACATTTTTGTTTGGTATTTTCTACTGGCTATTGCCAAGTTTTAATCATAAGGGCGCTTATGACCTCGGCAGTTGAGCGCCCTTAAACACCATCATCATCATTACCCCGTGAAGATCGAAGCACATAAGACGCTTAACTTCTCACGCGATGTGATAACCACCCGCGCTCTTGACGGTCTAAGTACTGAGAAGATCCAAGGAAATATGTCGGACTAAGGCGCAACATCTGTTTATCGGGTCTATCGTAAAGTAAACGGAGAATTCATACTTATCCGTACCCTGTTCCTTTTGATCGGACAGATTTTCCTCAAAAGATTAAGGCAGGTAAGGAAATCATCGATGTTAGGCCTTACATACCAAACTAATGTGCTAAAATATCGGCGTTTTGGCCACACACATGATTTTTGCTACGGCGAACCTACTTGCGCCAACTGTGGTGTGTTCTCTCACGATGGTGTGTATACTTCACCACCATCGCGCGTGAATAGTGACGGAAAACCTTCATCAAGTTCCCGAGAATGCCCCCGTTTTGTAGAGGAGAAGGCGATCTAGGAGACGGATGAAAGAGGTGTTCTTCCGGAAGCCCGGAAGCCCCGGTGATTCCGCCAACCCTCTGTCCCGAAGCCCGGTACCTTTAGCTCTGTAGCCGCTAAATCGGTACCGTGTAGGGAAATTGGAACGTAAACTGGTGATATAAACGTGGTAATTATTGCGGAAAAGTCCTATAGCCAGAGAACTATCTAAGCCTAAATCTGCACGTACAAAGTCGTCATCAACATCTGCCAAATCCGCCAATATGTACAGCAGTACAGCAGCTGCATCCACACCTTCAACACCGGAAACTAAGACCGGTAAACTTGTGCCGTGAGCTCTATCTGAGAAACAATTCAGGACCAGTTATGTTAGAGAAGACTTTCTGAAAGTTAGTCTCAAGCCCGCGCCCGAAAAATCTAAGGGAAAGCAACGTCCACGCCACTCCACGGAGATCCTCTTCTGGGGGAAGTATAGATCGGCGGCAACCATCTTCGCCGATCGGTGCCTGTAATCGATTCGATGTTCTGGAACTTAGATTTTCTATTGGAAAGGGGTCTTTCCCCGTGTAGGAGATGCAGCAAGATGCCACTCCAAGACGCACGGTGCATAAGCGGCAGGATCGTTCTGCTGAACACATAGTAGTCTGACACCCTAAGTTAAACCGACCAGCACTTATCCCATCCTATACACAATGGCTATCCCAGAGTTGAACAATCGCAGAGTTAGATGACATCGACCAGAGCTCGAATTGTTGCTGCACCAGAATCAGCCTCTGGTCGCATGTTTACAAGAGACGAAGTACCGTCCGCAGGACTCCGCACGCTGTGATTTATCACCGGAGGAGGGTGTCCCGGCACTTTGGGGTACTATGATGCTTATCCGAGATGATATATTCGCCGAATCCATACCCTCATAATCTGACGTCCAGTCCGTCGCTTTCAGGATCGAGTTGCCCTACGCCAGTTTCACCTTTTGTGGTATCTATGTACTTCCATCTGCTGATTTCTCGCACACCTATTAAAACACCTTGTTGCGCAGTTGCCTCCACCATTTTAGGGCGCACCTCGGGCATGTTCTACAGGTAAGCTAATTGCAGACTTCTGGGACAGTAATACTTTGCTCTCTTGAACGCCGGAGAGCCCACATCTCTTTCTGATGCCTTTCCCAACCTTTCATACCTTGATATACGAATTTGTTCACCCCTGTTAGCGGCCGCGCCATGGCCGAGTGGTTAGATCACTCGCCTCTCACCTAGAGGGCCGGAGTTCGATCCCAAGTGACCGCAAGTGAGATTTGTGGTGGACAAAGCAGCGCTGGGGAGGGTTTTCTCCGGGTACTCCGGTTTCCCCCGCCATCGCATTCCACCGGTGCTCCATCATCATTCATGTATCACCATTGTCACCGCCTGCGGTGCCATAAGTGGTTAAAGCGGGCGTTAAACACTAGCCAAAAAATATAAGAAGAAAGAAACCCTATTAGCAGTTTCCTAGAGTTGGAATATCATCTCCGATTTACATTCTAGGGACCACTTCCCATGTCTTATTAGTCTCCTTACACATCCTGTGTGTTCCATCGGTATACCTAGCTGGCGCTTAGATCAAGGCAAATGGGAACTGTATTACCCTTGGCCTATTTTAAACTATGATGAGCACGTTTCTGTGAACTATTTAGTCGACCACTTCACAGAGATAATGCTTTCCTCTGCTGAGCAAACCATACCAGTTTCCACTGGCCCAACCCGATTATTTCCGGTACCTTGATGGAACAATGAGTACCGTAATGCTATTCGTGCTCGCAGACGTGCTCTGAGGATTTTCCAACATCGCGCTACACTGGATAACCCTATACACTATAAGAAAATGCGTGCGATATCTCGCCAAGTTATTAAGGATAGCAAAAAGACGCCCTGAAGCAAGTTTGTAGCTTCCTGTAATAGACATACCCCTTTCTCTGTTGTATGGGATAAGTTGAGGCGCGTGGCCGGCAAATCGATCCATATGCCAATCGCTGGTCTCAAAGTCGATCCCCCTACTACGGTAAACACGGGTTTGGCGCACCCGCGGGTTCCCGAACCACTCGCCGCCATATCATCTTCCCCATCGCCATCCACTGGGTCAAGTATTGTGTTCGTATCTGCGTGTGACTGCGCTTTTGTTTGTGTAGGTTATTGTGGGAGCGAGTTTACTCGCCTCATCTTCCTCTTCTAGGCTTATTCCCTATATATTTAGTTTTAAGGCTTTAGGTTTATTAACTCCTGCCTCACCAATAGGGATCTTTCTACTATCTCCGTGGTTACTGTCCCACGGCACCCAACTTGTTTGCTCTTCAGAGGTCTCAGGCGTGACTGTTGAGTGGACCCTTCACACTGCCCTGCCCCCCAGGGGCCTACTACGTTAGGTACGGGTTTGGCGCACCCGGGGGTTCCCGAGCCACTCGCCGCCATCTCATCATCATCATCGCCACCAACTGAGCCACGTTTTGTGTCTGTGTGCATATTTGTTTGTTTTGTGAGAGCGAATTTACCCGCCTCATCTTCTTCCCCTTCTAGGCTTATTCTTTACATGTTAGTATCAAGGCTTTAGATTTATTAACTCCTGCCTCACCAACAGGGATCTTTATTCTATCTCCGTGTGTAATTACACATCCATGGATTCAGGGGACTTGTGGTTGATTACACCGGGTTTGCGAAAGCGGTAACACGTCCGACCCACGATTCTAACCCGACGACCTGCGTTCGTCGGGAGATTAGCACGAGCCGGGCTCCCAGAGAAGCTACGTGGGTGTACATATCGATATGGACGAGCTCGGCACCTAAGGCTTACACTTCGGGGCAGTGTTGTAGTAGTAGTGGTAGTAGTAGTAGTAGTAGTAGTAGTAGTAGTAGTAGTAGTAGTAGTAGTAGTAGTAGTAGTAGTAGTGGCGGTAGTGGTAGTGGTGGTGGTGGTGGTGGTGGTGGTGGCGGCGGCGGCGGCGGCGGCATGGCTATAGGGCGCACAACTGCATAGGTTATTAGCGCCCTAGAGTAGTAGTAGTAGTAGTAGTAGAGTAGCAGTTTTAGGGCGCATCAACTCCTGGGGTTATTAGCGCCCATGAATAGTAGTTCAGTAAAAACAGATATAACCTACATGCACCTCCTAAGGAGGCGGCCAGCAGTCAGGGGCAACTAAAATAGTAGGAAAGTAAAAGACGAGGCAACGTGAAATCAGATAAAACTG
Source organism: Hymenopus coronatus (assembly GCA_030762935.1). Lineage (NCBI taxonomy): Eukaryota > Metazoa > Arthropoda > Insecta > Mantodea > Hymenopodidae > Hymenopus > Hymenopus coronatus. The sequence goes on from CM060883.1 coordinate 83,400,826, forward strand.
TAAAGTCCGCTCTCGCGCAAGAATAAAATTAGACGTGCAATGACGTCGTCGTCGGATAAAATTATTTTGAGACTGGGGGACAACCGGTGTTTGGTACGACTTCCAGTGAAATTGTGGCAGTCGAGGAGATGTTTCACGGTGATGGGGAGCGTACAAAATGAACACAGCGGTTGGTCCTTACCTTGGAGGAGAAGTCTGTGCGTCAAGTGTGTGTGACCAATCCGGAGGCGGCAGAGAACAACTTCCTCGCGACGTTTCTTACGGCAGGACGTTTCCCAAGGACTTATAGTGTGCTTGATTTCACTGAATTTATAAGATGTTGTTGCCCAATTCGATTGCCATCGCGAGTATAGCTGACGCTGAAGATAATGCTGCACATCCTAAGGTGGCACCTGAGAGATATCAATATGAGTTTTCGCTAATGCCTGTTTTGCGCCTCTATCTGCTGCTTCATTTCCTTATATGCCTACGTAAACTGGTACCCAACACAGTACAATTGCATAGTGTATTAGCGAGTGGATTAGTAACTGCACTCGTTGTACAAGGGGATGGGTAGAATACAAAACAGAGATAGATTGTAGAGCACTGAGGCTATCTGTGCAGATGACATATCGAGTGTCAGCAGAAGACTGTATATACAGCGGAGCCTGGTGACTAGCTGTCAGTTCGGCCGTAAAAATACTGTTAAAAGAGTGTAGCTTGTAGTACTGTGTGTCACGGGTAGTATGAAATGAACAGCCCACTGAGGTGCCATTAGAGGAACCGTCCATGTATATAAACTGAAACTGTGGGTAAGAGGATATACGCTGTTCAAAAGAGATTAATGGCGGGGTATCATGTTTATTGAAGGCGGAGAGGTCGAAGTTTATGACCGGGTGGAGGCGTTTCCAGGGATCGGATGGGCAGCGTACCATGGGTAGCGTCTTTGGCAGGGTCACATTGAGGCTGTCCAACAGGGAGCGAAAACGTATACTTAACGGGCGTGGGAGGGAAGGACGATCCGCATAAGAAGAGGCACAGAGAGGTTTAAGAACACCGTGTGTGGGATGCTCAACCAACGCACTAAGCTTTGTAGCATATTTGGCTAATACAATTTCGCGGTGTAGAGAAAGAGAAGGTTCACCAGCCTCAGCAAGCAACGCCTCTATTCGGCTAGTGCGATAAGCTCCGATACACAGGCGAATACCTGTATGGTGAACGGAGTCCAAAGGCTTGAGCGTTGTACCAGCGGTAGAGCCATAATCTAAAATGGAGCGAACGAGAGAGCGATGCAGGCGAAGAAGACACACTCTACTAGCTCCGCACTGGGTCCCACTCAACACCCGAAACAGATTCAGCGATGAAGTGCGCCGTTTCCGCAGGTGAGAGACGTGAGGCTTCCAGGTAAGCGACCGGTCGAAGAAAAGACCCAGAAATTTGGTATTGGGGACAAATGGCAACAAGTTACACTCAACAGACAGAGATGGATCATCGTGTAAGGTGCGCTTCCGACAGAACTGAACACACAGTCTTCGATGTGGAAAACCGAAAGCCGCTGTAGGCATTCCAAGCAGAAAGTCTGGTCAAAACTAGCTGTAACTGGCGTTCGATGACTGGGATGCTAGCGGATGAGCAGTAAATAGCGAAGTCATCAACATATAGGCAGGCACGGACTGGTAGGCGAACGGTGTCCACAATACTGTTAATGGCAATGGAGAATAGAATGGCACTTAAAACAGAGCCCTACGGAACACCATTTTCGAGTGTGGGTCTCCTCGACAACACAGTTCCCAGTTTGACCCGAAAATACCACTCCGAGAGGAAGGTTTGGGGAAACAAGGGAAGTGCGCCCCAGAAACCCCAAGAATGTAACGTGCGCAGGATTCCATGCCTGCAAGTTGTGTCAAAAGCATTGTCGATATCAAAGAAAATAGCCACTAGGTGCTGCCGTATCGCAAAGGCCCGGGAAATTGCATTGGCCAAGGAAACGAGATCGTCCGACGTCGAACGGTCTGGTCGAAACCCACACTGAAGAGCGGACAATAGTTTCCGTTGTTCTAGGACCCATAATAAGCGACGATTTACCATGCGCTCCAGCAGCTTACAGAAGCAGCTCGTCAGGGAAATTGGGCGCTAATTGGAAGGTAGAGAGCGGTCCTTGCCTTCCTTGGGAATAGGGATTATAAATGCCTCACGCCATGAAGTAGGAAGAGTATGGTCAGTCCAAATTTTATTGTAGAGCCGTACAAGGAAAACCAGAGCACACGTTGGCAGATGATGCAGCATGACATTATGAATGCCATCAGGTCCAGGAGCAGAAGCTCTGGTGGAACTGAGTGCTGCCTGAAGCTCTGGCACGGCAAAGGCCGCATTGTAATCCTCAGTGGTACGAGAAGAAAAGTCCAGCGAAAGCCGTTCCTCCAATGCTTTATGAGCCAGAAATTCCGGGGTGTAATTTCCAGAACTCGAGACTGTCTCATAGTGAGAGGCAAGAATTTCGGCAGGAGTTGCTGGTACTGATACAATTGAGCCCTTCTGCAGCAAGCCGTTGACGGAAAGAGGGCAGGAATGGCCTTTGAGTTTATGAACCTTACGCCAAACTTCCGAGGAAGGGGTGTTGGATGAAATAGAGGAAATGTAAATATTCCAAGAGGTGGTTTTACTCTCCCGAATGGTTTTTCGTGCTTAAGACTTGAGTTTCTTGCACGTAATTAAATTTTCCATCGTAGGATGGCGCTTAAGGTGCTGAAGGGCAGTTTTTCGGGCACAAACGGCTTTCGCGCATGTAGTATTCCACCATGGTACGGATGGTCGTTTGCTACCTCCAGAGGACTGTGGAATGGAAGAGCAGGCGGCTGAGAGGACAGCCTCAGTAAAATGAGTGGCCATATCGTCACAGTTGGAAAAACCTCCGTTAGAAAGATGGAAGGACTGTTGAAACACAGGCCAAGCAGCGTTCGAAAAACGCCACTTTGAGGAAGAGAGAGAAGTCTGAGGTGATGCTAGAAAATGAAGAAGTATGGGAAAGTGATCACTGCCAAAAGGTTCCTGAAGGACGCCCCATTAAAAGGATGGCACAACAGAAGGGCTGCAGAACGCTAAATCAATAGCTGAGAAAGATCCAGAGGAGCGACAGAGGTGTGTGGAATCTCCTGTATTTAGTAGAACAAAGTTGTGCATGTCTAAGAGCCGCTCAATCAATGTCCCCCTAACACAAGTGCGGCGAGAACCCCAAATAGAGTTGTGGGTGTTAAAATCCCCAACTACCACACAAGGGATAGGGAGAGCATACATGTTACCACGGTCAGTGACAGAGATGGGTGTACCAGGCGGCACATACATGTTGCATATTGTGAGAGTTAGGGTGGGAAAGAAGACTTCAACACAAACAGACTGAAGGGTAGTAGTAAGAGTCACTTGCCTAGAGAAGGTTGAATTTTTCACCAATATAGCAACGCCACCGTGGTCACGGAGCCCATCATTAAGGTCACTGCGATAGGTTGTGTATCCACGCAAACACAGTGGCTATTATTCTGATAGGCACGTTTCCTGGAGACAGAGAAGAAGGGGAGCGTATCGGAAGATAAGAAGTTGCAAATCTTCTATACGGGAGCGATAGCCATTGGGATTCCAGGACAGAAAACTCATGGTCAGCGTTTGAGTTTCGGACGGGAGTGGTGTTTCGTAGGTTGAAAACCGTAGTCCCCAGTCACGTCCATTGACGAAGATTCGGCATCACCGTCAGAGGATGTCCGCTAGACAACTTTGCTGATTTTAGCGCTGGATGCAGGGGAGAGCGAAGTCTTCCGACCACCGCGTCCCTGAGGCCGAGTTACTGGTAGACGGCAGATTTACAGGGACAGTGGAACTGGAACTTTCCACAACCTGCTTATACTTACTGGGTATGACAACCTTTAGTTTCGACGAAGAAGTGTCGGAAGAGGAGGAGGGCAGGTGGTCACCTGTCTGACAGTGTAAGGAGCGGGTTTGAGGCCTAGTAGGCTGACTAATACGAGGTTCAATGGATGGATGCCGGGCTGGCAATTTAGAAGCTGGAGTCAGACTGGCGGTAACTGTGGCGTAACGGTGTGTAAGCTCAACAGGATTTCGCAGTTTATACTGTTGACGAGCCTCGGAGAACAACTTTTCGGTGACCAGAAGAGCCTGTATCTTCTTTTCGATTTGCCACTTAGGACAGTCCTTAGAATTTGAAGAATGGTCACCGCCACTCTCAACACAGTGGAGTGGAGCACTGCAGCCAATAGAGTCATGAGCCTGTCCGTGGGCCTGTCTGGTCCTGTTTAATAGTGCATGGCTTTGCCATCTTCTGTACCTCACAGCGCACACCGTTTTTGCTACGCCGTCTACGCCGGCGTTTGAACGATCTGTATGATTGGAGCTCGAAACACAAGTTTCATTTCTCCGCTTAGAAAACAGTCTGCGTTAACTTGTGGCGCCGTATATGACGACATACGCCGTCTCTTCTACTCGGGCCTTTCCTTTCGCAGATGAGGCAAGATTCGTTTGGAAACTATGTTGGTCATTCTTCGATCGCAACTCCCCCCAGGGGCCTACTACGATAGGTACGGTTAGGCGCACCAGAAGTCCCGAGCCACATCTACTCCCTCTGTGGGCAACCTCTTAGTGGTGAGGGACAATGGTCACAATGCCCATGCACGTATTCGCATTGTGGAGACCCGTGTCGGTGAAAAGGAAAATCATGGTTGGTTGAGGGTTGCTACCTGAGCCTGGGCCTCTGTTTTTCAGTAATACACCGCTTTGATTTCTGATTTTGCTAAACGGGAGGCAAGGGACTAACCCACCCCTAGTCAATCGGCCAGGACTAGGTGTTTCACCGAACACCAGGGTGTGCGGGCTGGCGAGCCCGCTATTTCCCCTGTGTAGCCCTGTCACCCCAGTGGGGTGACTCCTCGTTGGTCTCCATGGTGGGTGGGAAGCACTGGGGGATGAATTTAGACCATATATCTATGAAAAACCTAAACCCAAATCTGATATGCGTGGAAAATAAGTAGTCGAGTCTCAATGTCTCAATGTACTTAGATATATCTAGGATAGAGGAAGGAAAGAAGTCTGTGAGCCCTTTCGATATCCAAAAGGGATAAGACGACATCGCTGGCCCGGTTAAGTTTTGTATTAGAGCTCGAAATTGTACCCTCCTGGTTGAGGCAATTACAGCCTGCCACACATAACAAATTCTTCGAGCAAAAATGTTAGGCAGCTACCCAGTTATGGTGGAAAAGCACAAGACTTTGAGCTCCTCGCGTGGCGTTATCACCACCCGCGCATTGGACGGTATGTCCCATGAGGAGCTTCAAGATGATCTGGCAGACCAAAGCGTAACAGCCCTTTATAGGGTTCAACGAAAAGTAAATGGTGAATTAGTGCCTACCGGTACCCTGTTTCTTACCTTTGGCTGGGTAGATCTCCCTCAAAGGATTAAGGCAGGGTACAAAGCTATCGAGGTTAGGCCCTATATTCCGAACCCCTTACGCTGTTACAAGTGCCAGCGATTTGGTCATACGAGCCAATTTTGTACTGGTCAGTCCACCTGTGCTACCTGTGCTGACGCTTCGCACGATGGGGATTGCGGCATCCCTCCAACTTGTGTGAACTGCAGCGGGGAAAACCCATCCAGTTCCCGAGATTGCCCCCGTTTTGCTGAGAAGAGAGCGATCCAGGAGATACGGGTGAAAGAGAAGGTGTCTTTCTCCGAAGCCCGTAAACTCCTGCGTATCCGACAACCCTCTGTCCCGCGGTCCGGTTCTTATAGCTCTGTTGCAGCTGAACCGCTGCCGAGGCCGGAGATCGTAACACAGCCCTGCGATATCAACGGGGCCACTATTGCCGAAAGAATTATCGTTGCCAGCACGATTACGAAGACCCCAACAACTGCGTCAATGTCAGCATCACCATCTGCCAAATCCGCCAACGTGGAGCATACTCCAGGAAAATTGTCAGCCCAACCATCGACCTCAGGCAATAAGACCGGTAAAACTGTAAAATATTCTGCACCACAGAAAGCTTTCAAGACCAGCTATGTTAGGACTGAGACTTCCTTAAAGAGCGTGTTTCACCGGCACCCAAAATATCCAAGGGTGGTAAACCTCCAAGTCACTCTCTCCGCAGATCCTCTTCTGAGGAGTTTTCTGGGAGGAGCTCCGATCGGCGACGTCCATCTTCGCCGATCAGTACCTCAAATAGATTCTCTATCGGTAAGGGCTCCTTCCCTGTGGAGGAAATGGAACAGGACTATCTTGCCTCGACTGCTAAACGGACAGTCCGTAAGCGGCAGGATCGGCTCCTGAAAAAAGTGTTAGTCCGACGGCCAAAAAGAACAAACTCAACTGACCAGCACCGCCCAATATGCAGAAACGTCTGTTTAGAACTTATTCCATAATATAGACCAAGGCTATCCTACAGTGGAACATACGAGGCATTCTACCACATCGAGTAGAGCTTGAACTGTTACTCCACGCGTATCAACCTCTAGTCGTCTGCCTACAAGAGACAAAGCTCCGTCCACAAGATGTTACATTCAGGCACTATTCTTCTATGCGGTTTGATTTCAGTCCGACATGAGGTTTTCCTCCACACAGGGGCACTATATTGCTCATCATGGATGATATTTATGCTGATTCCGTCTACCTACATTCTGACCTCCAGTCAGTTGCTTTAGAGATCACACTGCCATCTGCCAGATTTACCATTTGTAGTATCTATCTGCCTCCCTCTAATGACCCCCTAGGGGCCTACTTCGGTAGGTACAGTTTTGGCGTACCCGGGGGTTCCCGAGTCAGTTACCGCCATCTCATCCTGCCCATCGCCATCCACTGTTTCCTCGTCTTTTTTCAGGTTTAGTTTCCTTCGTTTGTTTACTTTATCACCCTCTTACTCTTCTGGGCTTATAGAACTTCTTAGTTTGTAGCACATTACGCTTATTAACTTCTGTCTCACCAGCAGAGATCTTTCACTATCCCCGTGGTTCCTGCCCTACGGCTCAAGTGCGGCTCCCACTTTGTGTGCTCTCCGGAGGTCCCAGACCTGAAGCTTGGGTGCACCCTCCCCACTGCCCCTGTGTGTAGCCTTAGGTGCGGAGACCGTCCATACCGTCAAGTACATTCACGTAGCTACTTCGAGAGCCAAGGTCGGTCGGTGTCCCGACGACCGCATTACGTCGTTGGTATAGTTTCACAAGCCGGACGTGTTACCGCTGACGTTGCCCCGGTCTGAATCCGTGCATGTGTTTTGTCGCTGCACGGCCTAGAGTGGGGAGCCACACGCGGTTATTCCTGTGGTAGGGGCTTAAAACCGGGGCGTGCATGGTGAACGGTATACGCATATGGACCAGCAGTGCTGCTTGGAGGGTAACCCTTGTGACATAGGCCTTGGGTATCGGTCACGGGATGGTTCCCGTGACGGCTCAGACCGTGGACATTTGGTGTCTTTTCCTCTTTAGCCCCCGGATGGCAGGCTGACGCCGACGGTTCCGGAAGGGGGTCCTTTCAATATGTCTAACCGCGCACCACCTTCTTATTTTGACCAGTTTATAGTTATGGCCATGTTAAGCGAGACGAAGAAATTTTCAGATATAAGTCCATTCTATTTGCAAAGGGAAGTTGACAGGATCTGCAGCAAGGTTAAAAACGCGACGAGGCTGCGAGACGGTACGCTATTGGTGGTGGTCCACAATAAAGACCAATCGGACAAGCTACTTCATACTACTCTGTTGGGATCGTACAGCATCAAAGTTTACCCCCACGAGTCCAAGAACACCTGCAGAGGAGTTGTGACCACCTCTAGCTTAGACGACCTCTCCAATGAAGATATTGCCACCCATCTTTCAGAACAGCGAGTTTGTCAGGCGTACCGTCTACATGGTAAACGTGAGGGCAAGGAGTATACATTGCGTACGATCTTTCTCACGTTCACGAGTACTAGTGTTCCGGAGTTCATATACTGTGGTTACGAACGTGCTGCCGTCCGCCCGTATGTGCCGAACCCTATGCGGTGCTTCAAGTGCCAGCGCTTCGGGCACACCCAAGCCGCCTGTACCCAACCTGCAACCTGCGATCGTTGTGGTCTCGCGGCAAAAGTTGACACCGTCTATACGCGTGCACCGTGCTATGTAAATTGTGAAGGCAGTCATCCGTCTAGCTCTCGACAGTGTCCCATGTACTTGGCCGAGAAAATTATACAAGAAATACTTGTGAAGGAACATCTTACTTTTCCTGAGGCGAGACGGCGCTTTGAGCAGCTAAAGCCCGCAAACACCACAGGATAGTCCTCGGCCGTTCGCTGTAAGCTTGTCCAATCCGTCGGTTTACAGACTGTGCCTGTCGCGGATGCGTCATCGCAAACTGACTTGTGCGAAGCCGCTCCTTTATGTGCTCGATTATCTATATCTCAGTGTACAACATCTGATGTGCATCAGCAATCTCAGCCGTCGGCAGATGCATGTGAATTTAGTTCTTCCTTCGCCGGAGATCGTTCCCGTCAACGTAGTAGACCGATGAGCCGAACTTCGGCAACGTCCCGCTCTCGTTCTGCGAACGGAAAGACTTCTTCGGGCTCCCGACCGCTTGTAGCGTCTGAGGTGGACAAGGGTTTTAGGTTAGTTGGAGCTAAATCTGCTAAGGTGAGAAAGAAAGAAATTTCACCAACTTAATTTCCATCTCACTATGGATATAATCCAGTGGAATTTCAGTGGGATCAGGGCTCGTCTACCAGACCTTCAACATATAAAATCAACAAGTGTTCACTCTCAATCCTCTGTGTCCAGGAAACCCATTTACATCCACACCATACCCTTCCACTTCGTCATTTTCAATCCTTCAGACACGACTTTGTTGGTGGCCAGCGTGCTTGCAACGGTATTGTTTATCTCGTGGCTCCTACTATCCTAGCCGCCAGTGTTATACTCAATACCCCGCTACAAGCGGAAGCTGCGGGAGTAACATTGCCTTCCATCTCCTTTTCTGTTTGCAGTGTCTATTTGCCGCCGCACGATGTGATCACAGACACTGAACTTCGGGCATTCTTAGCACAAATTTTCCCGCCGCTGATCTTTTTGGGCGATGTCAATGTTTGCAATGTTCTTTGGGGTTCTTCTGCTGACGAGACTCGAGGTAGAATAATAGCAGAAGTTGCGAAAGGTCTGGTTTATTACTCTTAAATTCCGGTGCATCCACATTCTTATCTTCCGCATGTGGCACGCTATTCGCCCTAGAAGTAACTTTCTGCAGCCCTGCTTTACTGCCCTTCCTGGATTTGTCGGTATTTTCTGATCTTCACGGCAGTGATCATTACCCCATTGACATTGGTTTTTCCGGACAATATCCATTTCCCACGCAACATCCCCGCTGAATTATCTTCAAGGCTGATTGGGAAATGTTTACCTCTCTACCCCATCTCCATTGCGATAGCTGTACCTCTATAGAAGACATGGTGGAGTATTTTACTTGCTCGGTTTTGCTCGCCGCAGAATCCAGTATTCCTCGGAGCTCTTCTACCCCTCGGCGTATTCCAGTGCCGTGGTGGACCGAAGACAGCAACTGGGCATTAAAGGTACGTAAAAAGGCTCTTCGTCTTTTCCACCTACACCCGACGGTGGAGAACTTTGTTGCCTTCAAACGCGCCCGCGCTAAGTCGCGCTATATCGTTAGTAATGGCAAGCGGATTTCGTGGGAATCATGTGTCTCAAAGCTTACTCGCAGGAGCTCCTCACAGAGAGTGTGGACTTCGGTGCGCCGCATGACCGGCAAATGTCTCAGGACATACATCCCTGGCCTTACCGTTCACGGCTCCACCTTCACCAGCGAACCGGATGTTGCCGACGCCCTAGCCACCTCCTTCGCTGCGATAAGTGCAACGGGCAATTACGACAATGCATTTCTTCCCATTAAGGAAGCTGCTGAGAGATTATGCCTTGATTTTACTAGTGACTGTAGTGAGCCGTACAATGCACCATTCGCCCTTCCGGAACTAACTCATGTTTTACACGCTGCGAGGGACTCTTCCCCTGGTCCCGATGATATTCACCGACAAATGCTACTTCACCTCCCACCTGCGGCTGTTACATTCCTACTGGACCTCTATAACCGGATTTGGCGCGAACAGATTTTCCCGCCTGTGTGGCGAGAGGGTATTGTCATTCCTATCCCTCGAGCTAGCAAAGACCAGACCCTTCCATCCTCTTACCGGCCGACTTATCTCACGAGCGTCGTTTGCAAGACCTTGGAACGCATGATCTGTATTCGGTTTACTTGGTGGTTGGAGGCGAACGATGGGCTCTGTTCCGAGCAGTGCGGATTTCGTCGCGGTCGTTCAAGCTTGGTAACCTGGCGCGTATGGAAGCTTATGCGCAGAATGCTTTCCTTCTGAAGCAGCAAGTCGTGAGAGGGCTTACGACACTACTTGGCGATACGGTATTCTGCGCAATTTGCACAGTTCTGGGTTACGCGGCCACCTGGCCCTGTTTCTGTGCAACTTTCTCCAGCTGCGCCGCTTTCGTGCCATCAACGGCATTACTAGCGTGATTCGTAGTGGGATATCATCGTCACTGTATGTGGACGACTTTGCGCTGTACTATCGCTCCTACAGCACTGATCATCCCGAACGACAACTCCAGCTCTTCATAAACTCCATCGGCCGTTGGGCGCTTTGCAATGGCTTTCGTTTTTCCCCAACGAAAACTCAGTGCATACACCTCCAGGATCTTCGTGGAATACACTCTCCTCATGGCCTTTAATTGAACGGTGTGCCACTGCCTTTCGTTCCGTCCTTGAAGTTCTTAGGTCTCCACCAAGACGGTGAACTTTCTTGGGTACCCCACATCTGATACTTTCGTACCTCCTGTGATCGATCGCTTCGGATCCTCAAACTGCTTTCTGGTGCGTCTTGGGGGAGCGGTCGTTCCGTGATGCTGCGTTTGTACCGTTCACTTGTTCGCTCAAAACTAGACTACGGTTGTTTTATTTACGGCGCAGCGACCGCCTCTAAACTTCGCCTTTTAGACACCGTTCATCCTATCGGTATACGTCTTGCTACCGGAGCCTTCCACACTAGTCGTGTGGAATGCTTGTATGCCGATGCTGGTGAACCCCCACTGGCAGTGCGTCACTCATTTTTACTTTGTTCGAATTCTGCTAAGTTGTCGGCGGACCCCCGCCATCCTTGTTTTCTGTGTTACGTCCGGATTATTCACACCGCTATCTGAGGAACGCCACTGCTTCACGCCCCTGTGGTATTCGGTTTCGTGAACTGCTCTCCGATAGGGGTCTCAGATTGCCTCATGTGGAGCGTGTTTTTTTATACCCGGAACCTGCTTGGCAACTGAGGCATCCCAGTTTCGACCTGAGCCTCTCCAACCTTGTGAAACGTTCAACCGCTCCGGAGGTATTTCAGCGACTGTTTTACGAACTTTTAAGCAATTACAGGGCATATGCACCGGTATTCACTGAAGTCTCCCAGCTGGCAGGAGCTACAGGTTGTGCCTTTTATTTCAATAGGGTAACATACACTTATCGCTTAGCGGACGCCAGTTCGGTATTCACCGCCGAACTGTATGCTATCTTTTATTTTCTAGATTTTATCTCGCTTTAAGCACGTGGTAGTTTTCTTGTTTGTAGCGATTCCTTGAGTGACCTACTGGCTCTGCAGCAGTATACAGGCTCCTCATCATTCGTTATGCGTATTCAATCTCGCCTTTCTGAATTGATTGCTTGCGGCTACCAGTTCATCTTCACGTGGGTTGCAGGTCATGTCGGTATGGCAGGTAATGAGGTAGAGGATAGGTCTGCCAAGGCTGCCTGCTCTTTGCAGGATTATTGGGAAGCGGCTGTACCCTGAGGGGATGTTTCACGTTACTCTCGCAGGTCTCTTCCTTTAGCTTGGCAGCAGTCTTGGCAAAATTTAGCAGGTACACAGCTTCATACACTGAAAGACACGGTACACCCATGGCTCACATCTTGCCAAGCAAACCGGCGCCGCGAGATTATCCTTACGCGTCTGCGTATCGGTCACACGCGGCTAACACATCGCTACCTTCTATGCGCTGAGACAGCTCCTATATGTCAGATCTGCGGTGTTCGTCTGTCTGTGGCACATGTGTTGCTTGATTGTCCGAAATTTCATCGCGAACGGCAATCCATCGGCCTGGGTACCGCTTTACCTGCCATTTTATGCGGCGACGCCCATTCCGTCGATATGGTGCTTCGCTTTGTTATCTCTATAGGCCTCAGCAAAGACATTCTGACCTGTTTCATGCGTGTGTGAAATTTTAGCCTTTTTATCTGTTTAGCCTCTAGCTTTTACCACATGAGACCACTTTTTGTGTGCGTGTTTTTACCTTTTATAACCTTTTAGGACTGTTTGTATCACCCGGGCCTTTTTTCGTGTGTGCCTTTGTAAGGGTTTTTAGCACTTTTTAACTTTTCATCTGTAGATTTGTTTTTAATGTGTTTTCCATTTTCTTAACTTCGAGCCCAAATGACCTTGTTGTCGACGGGCTCTTAAACACCATTCACTCACTCATTCACTCCCTCTAATGACCTTTCGCGCACCGAGTTATAAGTCCTCGTTCCCCAGCTACCAACGCCATTTGTATTCGTGGGGGACGTGAATGCCTACCACTCACTTTGGGGCTCTGCTCGTGCTTGTGCGAGAGATCAGCTAATTGCGGACTTCTTGGACACTAAGAATCTTGCTCCCCTGTACACCGGAGAGCCAACCTCTCTTGCTGACGCCTTTCACAGTTTTTCACACCTTGGCAGCGATTTGTTCACCACAGTTAGCGGTCTCGTTATCCTGGAATATTATCTCTGATTTGCAATCTGGTGACCACTTTCCCTGTCTTATTAGTCTCTTGACACACGCTGCATGTTCCACTCGCTTACCTAGATTTCGCATAGATCACGCCAACTGGGGCCTGTATTCCCGCTTTGCTAACTTTAACTCCGATGTGCACGACTCTATGGACTATTTAGTCGACCATCTCACAGAATCAAATCTTTCCGCTGGTAAGCACTCCATTCCGCGTTCGACTGGCAAATCCCGTCGTTTTCCAGTACCCTGGTGGACTGATGACTGCCGGAATGCTATTCGTGCTCGCAGACGTGCTCTCAGGGTCTTTCAACGTCGCCCTACACTAGATAATCTAATACAATATAAAAAGCTGCGTGCCAAAAATAGACAAATTATTAGGGATAGCAAGAAGACATCCTGGAGTAATTTTGGAGCATCTCTTAACCGATATACATCTTCCTCTGTCGTGGGATAACTTACGGCGTGTGGCCGGAAAATCGACTCAAATACCTATCGCCGGTCTCAAAACACCTGCCGGTGATGTTGTTGAAACGTTTGAAGTGGCGAACACCTTAGGCAGAGCATTTGCTGAAGAGTCTAGCTCAGACAATTATTCCCCTGACCATATTACCGTTAAGACTCGGGTGGAATATCAAGGATTCTCCTTTCGTTCTTGGAACCTTGAAGATCATAATCATCTTTTCACCATGGCAGATCTAGAAAATGCACTTTCGTATTCGCGACACTCTGCACCAGAACCAGATGGTATCCACGTCAAAATGCTGCAACATCTCTCTCCTCCGCTGTCTCATAGGCGTGACCTGCTTCTTTGCAGCTATGCTATCCGCCTCTTTGCCTTGGCAGATCACCCGTCTTTCTGGTTATTCTTTGACGAGTCTCTTGACCGTCAATGTGCTGTCAGCGCTCTTGCCTTGCTTCTCGCAGAAGTTCGATGCTTCTTCAGATCTTGGATGTTCGCCTTCCGCCTATGTTGCAACTGGGGGAATGTTCATTCCCCCTTGGTTCCGTTGCGACACCCAGTTCCACCTTGGGTTGACATCCATGCCGAAATCAACGACTCCAACTTCAGTCTTCCGCTCCACATTTTTAGATTTGCAGGACGAGTTTCCCAACCATTGTTTTATTTACACGGATGGTTCCAAGGAAGACTGTGATGTTGGATGTGCTTTCGTTTCTTTTCGCGGAGTTACACATTTCATCTTTTAGGACAATGCTCGATTTTTACCGCCGAAGTTTTTAGTATCTATCAGACTCTTGTTTTCATCCGCGGACAGGATTTGAGGCAGTTTGTTAGATATAGCGAGCTGTATTCATGCCATCCCTTGATACAGCATATTCAGGATCGGCTGCAGTCACTAATTTTCGGTGGCGAATATACAGAAGGGCCCGGTAAATGGCATACAGCTCGGCAGAATATATGGATGTGCTGCTAGGTAAACTGAAAGTAAAAAATTCGGAACCATGAACAAAGGGGCACACCTTCGGGGCACTTACTGCCATCGGTATATATAAAAATTCTAAAAAAGCGCTACGGATACTATCAACAGGCACAGCAGATTTCCTGTAAACCGTCATCGCCAAATTGACATGAGAGGTAGCACAAAACCAAGGAGGGAACCTCCTCTCCACCTTGGGAAACATCCTCAACATGTCAATATCATGTTGCCGAAAAAGGTCACGGAAACGAAAACCTGCAAGCTTTGGACTAAGGGAGTGGTGGCAATACCGTTCGTTTCTAACACTCACGACGCTAGAACCCGCACTTAAGTTTGGTTACTTACGCATATTTCTAATAGACATACAACGGCGCTTGATATTATATACAGCATTACAGCATGACCATTTCGGTGCAATTAATTATACTGTTCAATCATAGCGGTTTTTCCATATTCGATTTTTATAGCTTTAGCAAATACTACGGCCCCCTTCATCACACATGTTCGCATTTTTCACAAAAGTATACACCCATGTTCTGTTAGGAGCGCGTGACGGGCGTTCTCGCATAGAGGGTATGAGAATAACATTAAGTCATACTATGCTATCATACTCTTTTGCTGTTCAAAGGTAATGGCGCCCATCCGCCCAACTCTCAGAACCCACCTCAGCAATCATTGTAAACTAATGGGCAAATATTATAAATGCGATTTCAATGCATCTGTAGAAATTGACCTGGTATTGTGTTTCGATTAAGTAGTTTAGCAGAAGTAAGAATGACTCCAGTGTTGAGTACTCCACTTACAAACGTAACCTTAATTAGCAAGTATACGTACATCTGATTAGGATAGCTGAAGTCTTTGAAACGTACACTAGTAAACGATTAAGGAGTTAGAAAGTGGATCGAATTCCTTTGAATATTTTTTTTTTCTTTTTAACGGAACTGCTAATCTATGTAACCTATGCAAAATATGAAATGTTACAGTTTAATGGAGCCTTTTTCTGATAAGAGAAACAAACTTTATAGTAGCAAATTACAAGGCTTTACTTTGCATGGCGTTGTAATATTGCCGTCCTCTTACATGCAAACGCTTCAATACCGTTTAAGTTTTACAACTGAATGTTTTATAAAATATCAATTGCAAATGCTGCATATAAAACGGGAAAATACGCCTACATCAACTGTAAATCATTCCTCCCAAAATTAATAATATTTTCTATCCATATTCACATTCAACGGCATCTGCATAAATCTCGAATTTTATTACCATGCTAAAGAAATACTTCGGTCATGCATTGTTAATGTTTACATTAATCCACAGTGGATCCAAGGAAACATTTTATCTTCATGTTATAAAGGCTCGCTTAACAAGAAGGAAATAACATTTTTCAGGCACAAGATACGAAAATAATTGTTTTAGAAATGTTGAGTGAGCTCAGCATGAATACATTCCTTATATAGTTAAGTATACAGTTATGCAACATAAATACATTACTATGTAATAATAGGACTCATACTATTCAGAGCACATAACTTAGACAAGACATTAATAACATAAAAGGCGACATTAATGGTTAAGAAAGCATTCCTAAGAGTACCGGACCCCAACGAATAAAGTATTAAATGGAATATTAAATAGAGCACAACGGAGTTGTAATTAACTCAGTGTATAGAATAGCGCTTTTAGCCTGATTCTCCATTCCTGATACTAACAATCCCGAATAGATTGTTATTGTTCAATGTCAGAAAATAAGCATGCAGGACACAAGATTCACGTCGCGTTTCAATGACTTCAGCTGTCCTAATCGGATGTATGTATACTTGCCGTTTGTAAGTAGAGTACTCAACACTGGAGTCATTCTTACTTCTACTAAGTTACTTAACCGAAATACAATACCAGGTCAATTTCTGCAGATGCATTGAAACTGCATTTATGATATTTGCCCATTACTTTACAGTGATTGCTGAGGTGGGCTCTGTGAGTTGGGCGTATGGCCGCCATTACCTCTGAATAGCAAAAGAGCATGGTAGCATAGTATGATTTAATATTATTCTCATACCCTCTATGCGAGAACGTGCGAGTTAGTTCCATTACACCCCTCATTGACCCACGATACTAATGGTTCCGACTGTACATTTCCCCTTCCATTCTTAATTTCATGTACATATTTTTCTTCCAAATATGTTTGCTTACGTTTCGTTTTCTTTTTCTTCCCTCCCCTAAATTTCGGTGATATATCTTACCACTACTACCCCCCCCCCCCCTAGGGGCCTACTACGGTAGGTACGGGTTTGGCGCAACTCGGGGGTTCCCGAGCCGCTTACCGCCACTTCACCTTACCCATCGCCATTCACTGTTGCCACGTCTTTTGTTCTGTATTAGTTTCTGTCGTTTGTTTACTTTATCACCCTCTTCCTCTTCTAGGCTTATGGGACTTAGTAGTTTGTAAGGCATTAGGTTTATTAACTCCTGTCTCACCAGGAGGGATCTTTCACTATCCCCGTGGTTCCTGTCCCACAGTTCCAGCGCGGCCTGGGTACCGCTTTACCTGCCATTTTATGCGACGACGCCAATTCCGTCGATAAGTGCTTCGATTTATTGCCTCTATTGGCCTCGGCAAAGACACCTGACCTGTTTCATGCGTGTGTAAAGTTTTAGCTTTTTAACTGTTTAGCCCCTGCTTTTTAGCACACGAGACCACTTTTTGTGTGTTTGTAATTTTTTTTTTAACCTTTCAGCCGTGTTTGGATCACATGGGCCTTTTTTTTTATTCGTGCGTGTCTGTGTAAGGGTTTTTAGCGCTTTTTAACTTTTCACCCTGTAGCTTTTTTTTTTAATGTGTTTTCCTTTTTATTAACTTCGGGCCCAAATGACCTAGTTGTCGATGGGCCCTTAAACACCATTTACGCACTCACCCACTACTACCACTGTGTTCATCATAACCACTACTTTTAGAATTACCACCATCACCTTCATTATTATCACTATCATTGTTCAATACCACCATCGACAACTTCATCCATGCTTTCGTTTTCTGCCGACGATCCCACGTTTTCAGAAAGAAACTCGTCGCTGACATCCACGTAGGGAGTTGAGGATACGTCATATTTGTATAATAATGAGAAATGAGTACAGGTGAAACAAAATAAGTTTTATAAATGTTCAATGGTAACAAAATATTCATTTTCATAACTAAATAAACAACTTATCAGCCGGCAACAATTGATACTTGAAGTGACACCCTGCTGGTTTTCTACACCATTCGCAGAATTCAAATTGCAATAAAAATAATTAAATGTAATTGTTTATTTTATTGTACTTTAAATAATAAGTCTATGTATAGTGTTTTTCTCAAAAAAAATATTACTCCTGTAGCTACTCCTGGTGATGAAGGTAATGGTATATCGGAAATATCAATGCTTATATTAGTTTGTAATTCCATATCTAATGTCATCAAGTCTTCCGCAGTTATACTCGAAATATCAATGCTCATAACAGCCCCATCGGATAACTGAAATAGGATATGAATAGTAATGTATGCCCAGTTGGCTAATAGTTGAAAATACTGAAATTAATGTTAATAATAGTAATAATACCAGTAATAATGGTGATATCACCTGATCAATTTGTTGATTTTCTACCCTTTTGTCACATTCAAAGGAAGCCTGTGATTTTGAGTCATAATATGGAGAAATGAAATTAGTAGAGAGTTCTTTCTTTTTCACATTACAGTTAATTAAATGTATTAAATATGGTTCCGTATTAAAGAATATTTTCTTGCAGTCTTCACATAATATTGTGCCAATGCCTGCATAAAGATTCAATTAGCGCGAGAACCTGGATTTGGCGCCACTCAGATTGACGTCCCTGTTTCCATAACAATGTTGAGAACTATTAAGTTGCCGATACATCTATTCTTTCGTTGGCACATAACAACCTTATCAAGTGAGCATATATCCATTACGTTTCCATCTGCTAATGGACAATCCTTTTCTTTCAGCTTGGCACTAAACTACTGCTAACTTCCTACGCATAACAGTAAGGAAATAACTACTGTAATTAGAGGATACTCTGATCGCATACACTGTCGACAAAAAGCCTACAAGTACAATACTTGTGATTTTTTCCTTCGTTCAACATTGTCTTAAATAGTTACTCGGCATTTCCAACGAAATTAACCTGAATGCAATTGGGCTGTATTGGTTGTAATATAAATTGACCCTGAACGCAGAGAGGCGGTATTGATTTTAATGCAGTTACGCGGAATTCCGACAAAATTTTCAGTAATTCAGATAAGTGGTATTGCTTCAACGCCTTTTTCCCACAATTTAATGGTAAGAAATGGTGCGCCCAGTTTAAGTGAATCCAATGCACTAAAAAGCATAAACTCGTAAAAATCCGACGATATCCGTATATACTAGCGGACCCATCCTGTTCAAAAGGTTTAAATCCGAAAAGCATAACTGTTTTTAAATAGATTGTATTTATTTGTACCGTTTTGATGAGAAAAAAACTCATTAAAATACCTGACGCCATCACGCGTGCAGTTATCACAATTTGACTTGTCAACTACGCATGAGCATATCCGTATACTATAAGCTTATATGCGTTAAATATAAACTTAAACTGTTTTAATTAATAGCTAACCATTTTCAGGTAAGGTGTACTTTTTTAATGTACCAAACATAAACCTTTTGATATATATTTAGTCTTAATACTAACGGGAATGAATTATTTTTTCTATCGTATTGAAATTTGATGTAAAATATTTTCAGTTAATCCCTCAGGGATATACAGGAACAAACCCTTGATCACGCAACATATAATTGGCCATGCAAAAAGCACGGATTTTGTAAATCCAAGCCACAAATTGACATTGTTTGGCTTTGTGGCTTATTAATAATCATTTCAAACGCCAAATGAATTGGAAATTGCAAACATTTGAATAGAATGGTTGGGTCTGCAGGGATCATTGGAATCCATGGCAGAAGAACAACTTCACCATAAAATTTGCCGTTCAAAATAGTAGCTTCAAGAACATTACCAATTATTCTATTTATGACCAATCGCGTGAATTGAATCGCTTTGGTGCATTCACATTTCTAAGCAAAATGATTGGTGAACCAATTTGCAATAGAAAATTATTTGGTGGCATTCCAGATAAATCAAACGAATTCAAGAATTCAACAGGATAGTTGGCAGCTAGTCAGGATCGAAAACAGTGTCGATAGATTTTAATGATATTTCATTGCCAGGCAATGGCTGTTTTATTTAACAATTAATTGTGTCGCCATCTATATTTTTTGCGACCAAAATAGCTTGCTCGCTTAGGCATGCATGCTTAGTGTAATTAGCTTGTAAATCTGCAAATATACTTTCAATCAAATCGTCTTTGTTAGCCACCATGTTACGAAAGTTTTCTGGGAGTCGGATAGCTTGTTTATTTTCATGCAGTTGAATTTTTTCGCTGCCAATGTTTAGAAATGTTACGGACAATGCCAATGTCAATGGATCATTTTGTTGTTGAACAGGCATATTTATGGTACGGCATAATTTAGTGATACCTCGCCATAGGTATGATTCTTTAAAACATGCGTTAATTTCGCCCGCATGTAACACGTGAAATTAGGCAATGTCTGTCTGAAATCACCGGACAGCAGCCAGAGAGCACAACTTAAATGTTGATTCAAAATTAAGATCATCCTCATACTGAACAATTGTTGTTGCTCCAAATGTCATTTGGAATTAAGAATTGAATTTACGAATTTTACGCTAAACCAATTTCGATTGACATGTGGCTCCAGCTAATAGTGTTTTCAAAGCTTCTGGTGGCGAATTTAATAATGGAAGTGAAACTTCGTGATGCGCAGCAAAGACCGGCCGATTCACCTTCTTTGTCCACGTTGCAAAAGACCGGCCAATTCACCTTCTTTGTACATATTGCCGATGTCAATTTGTGTATGCGACGAATATTCTATTTCGGCGACATAATCGAACGCAAAGCGGTGAAGTGATGTACGTATTAATCTATGGTAACCAATTTATACGAAATTTCCTTGAATCCGATCGCAGCACCAACTACCAGGTCTAACAGACATTAAAATATATATATATATATATATATATATATATATATATATATATATATCTTCAGATGTTTCTATACCGCGTTCGCAGCGCTGCCTGCCGGATCCATTGTGAATCGTCCACAAATTATCAATTTGGGATATGTATAATATTTAATTGCACTTCAAAACGCTTCACACTTTAATTACGCTTTAAATTTATATTTTCAATTAGCGCAGAATTCATTTCAATGTAACTGGGACGTAACGAATGTGCGAAAAAGTAACAAACTTAGAGGAAATCCCCTTGAATACAAATGCTGCACCAACTACCGGGTCTATCTTCAAATATTTCGAAACCGCGATCGCTGCGTTGCCTGTCGGATCCAATGTAAATCATCCAGCAATTAACAACAATGAAAATTAAATAAATTAATTAAAACATTATCGGATGGAATTGTGAATCTAAACCATTCTTGAATCCACTTGAATACACACAAAAATTTCATTCAAATCGGTCCACTGTTTAGGAGGAGTTCAGTGACATACACACGAACAGAAGATATATATATATATATATATATATATATATATATATATATATATATATATATAAATCTATATTCCGTGAAATCTCGGTATGGAAGTTTTGCGTGTAATACAATGTTCCCTGTATATATTAGTACTTTGTACAAAAATGCAAGAGAAAAGAAACATATGAATCACAAAAATATTACAACCTTAGAAAGGGTTCTTATGTTCATGAGAATCTACCTTTCAAAACTTTACCAGGGTCTTAAGCGAAAATACGAAGTGTGTATTTACGCCAGCAGGGTAAGAAGAGGCATAATGCATTTTCAATAAGGAGAAAGTATAAGAACACAGATATCAACCATCTCGAACTTCAACGAACGCCGAGAGGAAAGAGTTTGTGCGATCATAAAGCAAAACTTATGTGTAATGGGATGACCGTCCATCAAGACTTTGAGGAGGACTCTTTTTCCTGGGCGGCATCAATAGTTCAGATGATAGAAAAATGTTTCTATATAGCTTCTTTCCTGTTCTTAATGGTAGCATAATTCAGAGAAAAATCTATTACAAGATAACTTCAGAGAGAGTGATTATGTTGAATAGTTAGGAAAGGCAGTTCCATCATTATTCACCCGCAACTAAACAGCAGCCTGCATAATGGTGCCACCCGCACAGCCGGTCAGAAAATATTCTAAGGCGGGTTTATATGCTCGAAATGTTACACACTCCGTATTATTTTTTTTGGTAGTGTTTAACGTCCGCTTTTATTACTTGTGACACTGCAGGTGATGACACTGGTGATACATGAAATGAAGATGGAGCATCGGGGAATGCAATGGCGGGGGAAACCAGAAAACGTGCCATTACGTCGCTTTGTTCACCACTCCGTATTATAGGCTTCACAAGGATTATTCTTGTCGGAACACCTCAGAGGCCTACTACGGTAGGTACGGGTTTTGCCTACCCGGGGCTTTCCGAGCCGCTCACCGCCACTTCACCATCCCCTTCCACTATTGCCAAGTGTTTTTGTTCTGTAGTTGTTTCTTTGTTGCTTTTCTTTTACTTTATCACCCTCTTATTCTTCTAGGCTTATGGAACTTATTATTTGTAAGACAAACTTATTTACTCCTGTCTCACCAGCAGGGATCTTTCACTATCGCCGGGGTTCCTGTCCCACGTCCCAGCGCGGCTCCCAATTTGTGTGCCCTCTGGAAGTCCCAGGTCTAAAGGTTGGGTCCAGCTTCCCCATTGCCCCTTTGTGTAGCCTTAGATGCGGAGCCCGTCCATACCGTCAAGTACATTCACGTAATTTCTTCGAGAGCCCAGCCTGTGCTGGTGTCCCGGCGACCGCTTTACATCGTTGGGATTGTTTCACGGGCCGAACGTGTTACCGCTGACGGAGCCCCGGCGTAATCAACCACACATCCCCTGAATCCGTGCATGTGTCCCGTCGCTGCATGGTCTAGGGTGGGGAGCCACAGGCTGCTATTCCTATGACAGGGGCTTAAAACCGGGGGGATCATGGTGAACGGTATACACATGCGGACCAGCAGTTTTGTTTGGAGGCTAACCTTTGTGATTTAGGCTTTGGGTATCGGTCACGAGATGGTTCCCGTAACGGCTCAGACCGTGGAGATTTGGTGTCTTTTCTTCTTTAACACCCGAATGGCAGATTGACGCCGACGGTTCCCGAAGGTGGATGCTTTCGGTATGTCAAACCGCGCACATTCTTATTTTGACCAGTATTTAGTTATGGCTATGTTGAATGAGAAGAAGACATTTTCTGATCTCATTCTACGTATAAAGGAAAGTTGACAACGTCTGCGGCAAGGTTAAAACGCGACGAGACTATGAGACGGTACGCTACTGGTGGAGGTCCACAATAAAGAAAAGTAGCTGCATGCTACTCTGTTGGGTTCGTACAGCACAAAGGTTTACCCCCACAAATCGAAGAACGCCCGTAGAGAGCTGTGACCACCTCTAACTTAGATGACCTGTCCAATGAAGATACTGCCGTGCATCTTTCAGAACAGCGAGTTTGTCAGGCGTACCGTTTACATGGTAAACTTGACGCCAGGGAGTACCCATTGCGCACGATCTTTCTCATGTTCAAGGGTACTATTGTTCCGGAATTTATATACTGTGGTTACGAACGTGCTGTTGTCCGCCCGTATGTGCCGAACCCTATGCGGTGCTTGAAGTGCCAG
Organism: Hymenopus coronatus; assembly: GCA_030762935.1. Taxonomy (NCBI): domain Eukaryota; kingdom Metazoa; phylum Arthropoda; class Insecta; order Mantodea; family Hymenopodidae; genus Hymenopus; species Hymenopus coronatus. Next base: position 83,423,887 of record CM060883.1, read on the forward strand.
CGCTTCGGGCCTACCCAAGCCGCCTGTGCCCGACCCGCAACCTGCGATCGTTGTGGTCTAGCGGCTCACATTGACACCGCCTATACGCGTGAACCGTGCTATGTAAACTGTGAAGGAAGTCATCCGTCTAGTTCTCGACAATGCCCCAGGCACTTTGATGAGAAATGCATACAAGGATTACGTGTAAAGCAACGTCTCACCATTCTTGAGTCGCGGCACCGCATTGAGTAGTTGAAGCTTGCCAACACTCCTCAGCTGTTCGCCGTAATTTTGTTCATTCTGTCGGTTTATAGACTGTGCCTGTCGCCGAAGCGTTGACGCAAACTGACTTGTACAAAGCCGCTCCTCCTTTACTTGCTCGATCATCTGCATCCCAGTGCACATCGTCTGATGCACAGCAGGAAGCTCAGCCGTCTGCTAATCCGAGTGTTCCTAGTTCGTCCTTCGTAGGAGATCGTTCCCGTCAAAGTACTAGATCGATGAGCCGAACTTTGGCAACGTCGCGCTCTCGCTCTGCGAACCGAAAGGCTGCTTTTGACTCCCGACCACCAGTGGAGTCTGAGGACGACACGGATTTTAGGTTAGTTGGCGCGAAATCCGCTAAGGTGAGAAGGGAAGAAATTACACCACCTTAATTTCTCTCACAATGGATATAATCCAGTAGAATTACTATGGGATCAGGGCCCGTCTACTGGAACTTCAACATATAACCAACCAGCGTTTACCCTCAATCCTCTGTATCCAGGAAACCAACTTACATCCTCATCATACCCTTCCTCTTCGTCATCAATCATTCAGACATGACTTTTTTGGTGGCCTGTGTACTTGCAGCGGCGTTGTTACTCTCGTGGCCCATACCATCCTTGCCGCAAGTAACAGACTCAACACAACACTACAGGCGGCAGTTGTGCTTGTGACATTGCCCTCCATCTCTTTTTCCATTTGCAATGTCTATTTGCCGCCGTACGATGCGATCGCAGACACCGAGCTTCGGGCATTGTTAGCACAAAGTCCCCCGCCGTTGATTTTTTGGGTGATGTCAATGCAAACAATGTTCTTTGGGGTTCTTCTGCAGACTATGCTCTTGGTACCACAATAGTAGACGTTTGCGATAGGTCTAGTTTATTACTCTTAAACTCCAGTGCACCCACATTTTTATCTTCCTCCTATGACACACTATCCACCCTTGATGTAACTTTCTGCAGCCCTGCTTTACTGCCGTTCCTGTATTGCTCGGTATTTTCCGATCTCCACGGCTGTGATCATTACCCCATTCACATTCGTTTTTCGGGACAACATCCATTGCCTACGTGGCATCCACGCTGGATTATCTCGAAGGCCGATTGGGGAATATGTTCCTCTCTGCTCCATCTCCTTTACGATGGCTGTGCCGCCATAGAAGACATGGTGGAGTATTTTATTTGCTCGGTGTTCTCGCAGCAGAACCCAGTATTCCTGTGCCATGGCGCACCGAGGACTACAGCTTCGCATTAAAGGCAGGAAAACGGGCTCTTCGTCTTTTCCAACTGCACCCGACGGCGGAGAACTTTGAGTCATTTAAACGCGCCCGGGCTAAAGCGCGCTACATCGTCCGAACTGCCAGGCGGAAATCGTGGGAATCTTACATCTCTTCCCTTTCTCGCAGCAGCTCAAACCCAGCGAGTGTGGACTTCGGTGCGCCACATGTGCGGCAAATGTCCCAGGACGGCCTTCCTTGGCTTTAACCTTCACGGCTCCACATTCACAACCGAGTATTGCCGACGCCCTAGCCACCACAAGTGCAACGGACAGTTACGATAGCACTTTTTTTGCCATTAAGGAAGCTGCTGAGAGCATTCGCCTTGATTTTATTAGTGACTGTAGTGAGCCTTACAATGCACCCTTCACCCTTGCGGAACTAACTCATGCTTTACATATTGCAAGGGACTCTTGTCCCGATGTTATTCACCGACCAATGCTACTTCTCCTCCCACCTGCAACCGTTACATTCTTGCTGGATCTGTATAACCAAAGTTGGCCTGAACAGGTATTCCCACCTATGTGGCGAGAGGGTCTTGTCATTCCTATCCCTCGTCCTGGAAGGGACCGGACCGTCTCATTATCTTACAGGCCGATTTGCCTCACTAGCGTTGTTTGCCGGACTTTAGAGTGCATGATCGGCATTCGTTTACCTGGTGGCTTCATACGAACGACGTACTGTGTTCCGTGCAGTGCGGATTTCATCGCAATCGTTCCAGCGTCGATAAACTGGCGCGTACACAAACTTACGTGCAGAATCCTTTCCTTCTGCAGCAGCATATCGTGGGTGTCTTTTTTGACCTCGAGAAGGCTTACGACACTACTTGGCGATACGGCATTTTTCGTAGTTTGCACAGCTATGGACTGCGTGGCCACCTGGCCCTGTTTATGTGCAACTTTCTCCAGATGTATCGGTTGATGTCCGTATTGGCAATGCTCTCTTGCAGGAGAGGATTCAGAAGAACGATGTGCCCCAAGGTTCGCTTGTTGTTGTTACGCTTTTTGCCGTGATCATTAATGGCATTACAAGCGTGGGTCGTAGTGGGATTTCATCGTATGTTGACGACTTTGCGCTGTACTATCGCTCCTATAGCACTAATTATCTCGAACGAAAACTCCAACTCACCATAAACTCCCTCGCTAGTTGGGCGCTTCGTATGGTTTTCGTTATTCCCCTACGAAAACGCGGTGCATACACTTTCATCGTCTTCGGGGAGTACACCCTCCTTCTTACCTTCACTTGAACGGTGTGCCGCTGCCTTTCGTTCCTTTCTGGAAGTTCTTTGGTCTCCAGCTGGACCGTGAACTTTCTTGGCTGCCCCACATCCCAAAACTTCGCGCCTCCTGCTTTCTGGTGCGTCTTGGGGCGGTGACCGTTCCCTAAATCTGCGTTTGCACAAAACTAGATTACGGCAGTTTTATTTACGGCGCAGCTACCGCCCTCTAAACTTCGCCTTTTAGACATTGTTCATCATACCGGTACACTTCCTGTTACTGAAGCTTTCCGCACTAGTCGTGTGGATTGCTTGTATGCCTATACTGGTGAACTCCCACCGGCAGTGCGCCGCTCCTTTTTACTTTGTTCTTATGCTGCTAAGTTGTCAGTGGACCCCTGCCATCCTTCTTTTAACCCTGTGTTACGCCTGCAGTATTCACACCGCTATCTGAGGAACACCATTGTTTCACGTCCGTGTGGTATTCGGTATCGTGAGCCGCTCTCTGATAGCGGTCTCAGATTGCCTCTCGTGGAGCGCCTGTTTGTATACCTCGAAACTCCGTGGCAACTGAGGCGTGCCAGTTTCGATCTGTCCCTCTGGAACTTTGTGAAACTCTCGACCGCTCCGGAGGTATTTCGGCGACTGTTTAACGAACTTCTGTGGGTTAGCGGACAGGTCTGCTAAGACTGTCAATTCCTTGCAGGGTTACTCGGAAGCGGCTGTACCCAGGGGATGTTTCACGTCACTTTCTAAGGTGTCTTCTTTTAGTCTGGCAGCAATCTTGGCAAAATTTAGCGGGTGCCCAACTTCGCACAATCAAAGATACGGTACAGCCATGTTTCACATCTTGCCAGTCGAACCGGAGCCGCGAGGTTATCCTATTCGTCTGCGTATCGCTCACGCTCGGCTAACACTTACTTACGTTCTTCAGCTGAGCCAGCTCCTATCTATCAGACCTGCGATTTTGTCTGACTGTGGCACATGTGTTGCTTGATTGTCCGAGATTCCGCCGCGGCAACCCATCAAACTGGGTATACCGCTTTAAATGTCATTGTTTGTTGCCTCTATTGGCCACAGCAAATACATCTGACCTGTCTTATGGCTATGTGTAGTTTTTAGTCTTTTTAACCTTTTATCCCCTGTCTTTTACCATATGAGACCAGTTCTTTTGTGTGTAGTTTTTAGCCTTTTTAACCCTTTAGCCCATGCTTCTATACCACATGGACCTGTTTTTCGTGCCGGCATGTGCGAGAGTTTTTAGCCCTTAAACACCACTCACTCACTTACTTCTAGTTGAATATCTTTAATATCCGATAGCTATTTTGTGGATATACTTTACATTTTAATGTTAAGTAATACGAAATAGCGTAGTATCGTATAGCAGCACAATGCGAGACTCCATCTACTCTCTCTGTGGGGGTTATTTGGAAAATACGAAGTTCTTCTACATCTCCATTACAATCTAGAATTTTGTGCTGGCCAAAACTGTGATAAATGCAGTGAAGCAAGCAGCGCAACTGTATTTTCGTAATGTGAGACATGATTTGTAATTTTCAAGCACATTACAGCGGAAGGGAACTATACATGGCTGCACGAGAGAGAGATAGAGAGAGTGAGTGAGAGAGAGAGAGAGAAAAAAAAATAGGTGGTGTATTCTCTTACCATAACTAATTTAAATTAAAATAAGAACTGAAGCTTTCCTGGCGACGTATTAATTCAAACTCTTCTCGGGCTTCTAGCCAGGTAAAAAGTTTTTACCTGGCTAGAAGCCCGAGAAGAGTTTGAATTAATTTAAATTAGTTTAGAAAAGTAGTTTAATCATGATATTTAGCGTAGACTACTGTTTTTTGAGGTCAAAAAGGGACACTACAATTGAAACAAACACCTGAAAGGTCCAATTCGGACATGGATAACAGTTCTGTTAAATAAGTATATCCCGATATCATTCTATTTCATTAGTAGCTGGTATTATATCAAATGAATTAACTGCACAAAAAGTGAGCCTTTCAAAGCTAAAGTAAATGCACAGCATAGTTTCCAGAATAAACTAAAATGCATTTAATTCACTCAAGTTCCATCACTCTATGTCGGCATATTTGGGCCGCCGGTAACGACGATCTCTTGATCAGAGCATTTCTAATTTGCGAGTTCTCCATTTTGTGCACATGCTGTTGAGGAATCCACTCTTTGCCCATAGACGCACCATAGGACGAAATCTCGATTTGTGATGATGAAACATGGCGAATTTATTATTTTAAATGCGGGAATCTTGTATGTACAAATAAATATTACATGGAAACAACGGATTTACTTCCTCCCAAAAGAACCCATGCTACAAACTTTAAGGAAAAAAATCCATAGCTGTCCGCCGGTTTTGAATCCGCAATACTTAATTTACTCTTACACTATTCCATGGATGTGCCAGAGATACTCGTGAAAATGTTCCAATGTTGAGAAATGAAATTAAAATCTATACTGCTGTTTATATTTTAATTTTACCTTGGAATTCCCTCGTGGGTAGAACATACCGAAGGAGAAAACTCCTAACATGGCACCTCCGGTAACACCAAATGCACTCATGGAAAGCTGCAAACAAAGTAGGATATTCAGTGCCTTTACAATAATTTATTTAAAACACAAGTATCAATGTCTATGTGGAAGATTTCATCATCGTATTTCTTCCTATATTCTGTAAAGGAAACATCAGGATACACTGCTGTCTGAAACGAGACGCTTTTGCAGTACTGCAAAAGATGGATAGAAAACAGGAAAAATATTTCACATTTTAAGCAGGTATACAGAAATGAAATGGTGAGCTGAAGCCAAATCAAGAGTTTCAAATTCTCCAGTCGCTATCTTGTCATTGAAGACGTATTACAATACCCACGAGGATGGGTTTCCTGCGCATCAAATTTTCAAGTTAGGCATACATTTTTAAGTAATTGTCTTTATTAACTTTAGGATGTAGTCTTCAATTTAAAGCACCTTTAATTCAGTATATGCAAATATTACTTCAGCCTATCTTTATAAAATGTATAATGAAACCACAATGAAAATAAGTTTTACTTGATCCCTTAGGATTGCTACGAAAATTTACGGAATCTATATATAAAAGTGAAAAATTATGAAATGCTTTATCATGATTCATTAGGCTGTTTTCCTCAACTTTATCGAAACCTAGCCGCCCGCTCCGGCTTCGCAGGGTGATGTATCTACCGAAAAAAACTGAAACAAGATCTTCCGTTTATAATACGGCCATGCAATGAAATCAAATTACAATTAAATGATTTGAAAATACTTTATTCTAATGCCTTGTAATGTACAATTTTCCTTCCGGAGAGAAAATAAATGGCGCCAATAGTTTGCCGACTCTTGAGCACGCAGTGTACAACTGCCCATGCAAAAAGCACGGTAATTCAAGGCATATTTAATACACTTCTAACGATTGACCTTGGGTTTATTGTCATTAGGAATGTTAGGCGCACGGGAAATTGAACACGCTTATTCCAAAGTAACGTTGGTTGGCATTGGTGGTATCGCCTTTGAAGTGTCCTATGAGTATAGTAGCTTAAATCAAAATTTTCATAATTTCTTTAACAGCGAAATTTGTTCTGTTGCGCACTTTTGCTGATTGTGATTGCGTAGCATAATTCTTACCGATTCATAATTAATACTCATGTGGCGGAATCCTGGCGCATCCAATGATTCTAGGAATTCAGTTAGAAAATTGAAGGCTTCATTTCGATTGCTAATAGAATCGATCGACTTAAATGAATACATCTGCCCATAAATTTTACTCTGATTTTTTATATTCAAATCATCTACATTTTTATTTGTTGCTGATAAAAAGGGTCGTTCTCTCACCAATCATAGCTTTTCTAATTCACACCAATGTTTGGGATCACATTCGGTATTAGTTCTCCCTTTGACGTTGTGAAGTTACAACAATTTGGTGGAAGCGAAATGAGGTGAGTAGAAGTTTGAACAGGAATTTACTTATTGCCAAAGTTTAATAATGCCTTTACATCTGCAAAGTTCAATGCCCTGCGCAATGTAGCATACATTGTTGGTATTGAGAAAAGGACGAAGCCAGCGAACCCATTAGGTAGAATGGAAAGAATGACATAAGCAGCTAACAGCGTGAGTAAGCAAAGATGCCGTTGGCATAATAACAATAACAATAATGACAGTGCTTTCTTAGTGTGTGTATGGGGGGGAGGGGTAAACGCTGAAATAGTTAATGGATTATATTAATGAGAAAGTCACAATGTAACAATAACGCTTCTTCTGAATATCTTTCTTTCCTTTACTCATGTTTTCCAGCTTTCTCTATTTTCTTCTATGTTTAAACATCCATTTTTGCTTTCTCTATACCCACTATGTACATAGTATATAGGGAAGGAATTGCCCTCCACCCAAAATTTCGATACCGAGATTTCACCGGAAATATATTTTTTAGGGTCCCCTTTATCCAAAAAAAAAAAAAAAAAAAGCATTTTCGGAAAAAGGTCCGTGTGCCTGTGGTCACAATAACTCAAAAAAGAAAAGTTGGTATCTTCCAGGGATGCGACACGAAGATTTTGAGGAAATGTTGATTTCCTCAAAAATGGCTCTAACGATTTTGATTAAAATTTCGTAAATTAAATATAATGGGAAGTAAAATGTATATCTTGAATTTTCTGGGAATAGCCTCTGAAAAGTATTTTAGATGCATTTTATAAAAAATATAGATCACGTTAAAACACACAATTTATGTTATATACATTTTTTTTGTGGAGTTTATCGTTTTTGAAACATTCGCTGTTTTTGGTATCTGCTTTGAAAAACTTATACTTTTCTCATACAGGAATTTGTCCATACAAATAAAGGAACTTTAGTGACATAGCAACCAGCTTTTGAATATCACTTTAACCTATGGTACTCTCTTATTTCGCTTCTACTTGCAAGGAAGCAAGTAACAAGACTATTTCTGCTCACTTTTTCCTAATTAGCTACAAGTAAATAGAAGTATAAGCTTTTTAAGAATAATTTGTTTAAGAGAGGTAGAGAAAGTCATGTGAATGATACACATCAGATTTTTAAGGCTAACAACGAAATAACTAAAGAGCAAGCAGATCTGGTTGTGCAAGTGATAAGTTTTTGTTTGATGATAGTTTTGTGTATTAAATTTATCCCTTTAACCCAGAATATTACTTGATCAAATGTATTAAGGACACCGCAATTGAAATGTGATGGTGACGGGGGTATCTTCATGTTGTGATGAAATCACCATTAATTAGCTCATCTATCAAATAACCAACATCTGCTATAGGAATGATGATGATGATGATGATGATGATGGTGTTTAAGGGCGCTCAACTGCCGAGGTCATAAGCGCCCGTATGATTAAAACTTGGCAAAAGCCAGTAAGAAAATACCAAACAAAAAAGTAAACACAAATAAAAGAGCTAACACAGTTGAAACGGAAGTAACAGAAACGTCCAGCCCTCTAACCAGAGCTGGATATAAAACTCCATCTAAAATCAACACATTAAAACCAAAAGAGTTTAAAAAACCGCTATCACACTAAAACGTCAAGGTAAAAGAAAGTTTTGCTAAAAATTTAAAAACCCTGTCCACTGCTCTTGGGTCATCTGCCAGGACCTCAGCAAGAGAGGCCGGCATGCCCATAGATGACCGAATGTGTGCCAGGTGACCACACTCCAGCAACACATGACGAACTGTCTGTGCCTCCCCACAGAGCGCACAGACAGGAGCAGGTTCACGTTTAAAAAGATAACTGTGAGTAAAAATACAGTGGCCAATTCTTAGCCGAGCTAGTGCTACCTCCTCCCGGCGGAATAAACGAGAGGAGGTTACCCAGTTGACAGGGAGGTCCTTCACCTCTCGCAGCTTATTACCACGGAGAGCCGACCACTCCGCATGCCAAGTCGAAAAAACGGCTCTCCGTACAGCCACTCTAAAATCTTCTGCTGTTGAATGGGTAATCGTAACACTGGGCGCTGTGACTGCCGATTTCGCTGCCAAATCCGCCGTGTCATTCCCTGGCAAGCCAACGTGTCCAGGAATCCATGCGCACTCCACATTAAAACCAGAAGCGTGCAAAATGTGGAGAACGTCCTGGATGCGCTGCACCAAAGGATGGTAATTGTACAGCTCACGAATGCTCTGAAGGGCACTAAGGGAATCACTAAGAATGAGGCAGTCACCTAATTTTCGACGTCGAATATACAGAAGGGCTTGATAAATAGCATATAGCTCGGCAGAATATATAGATGTGCAACTAGGCAAACCGTAAGTAGAAGTTGCGGTGCCAGTTACAAAGGCACATCCAACACCGTCGGGGCTCTTACTACCATCGGTGTAAATACAAATACGGCCACTGTATTTGGATAAAAATTCTAAAAAGCAACGACGAATACTATCAAGAGGCGTAACAGATTTCCCGTAGAGCGTCATCCCGAGATCGACATGGGAGGTAGCGCGTAACCAAGGGGGGTGTATACTCTCTCCCTTGGATAACAGCCGAGGAATGTCAACATGGTGCTGGCGTAGAAGCTCACGGAAACGAAAACCTGCTGGCCTGGGGCTCAGAGAGCGGAGGCAGTATCGCTCGTGCAGCTCAGGGGAGAAAAACGCGTGATAAGTTGGATGCCCAGGCATACACTTCAGCCCACAGCCATAATTAGCAAGCAGGACATCACGCCGACAACGCAGAGGAGGTTCTCCCGATTCGGCGTAGAGGCTAACAACTGGGCTCGTTGGAAAAGCTCCAACGGCCACACGGATGCCCTGGTTATGGACTGTGTCTAACCTTCTGAGCACTGAAGGTCGAGCTGAAGAATACACAATGCTGCCATAGTCCAACTTCGAACGAATCACAGCACGATAAAGACGGAGCAATGTCGTCCGATCCGCACCCCAAGACTTGCCACTTAGTATCCGTAAAAGATTTAGAGAACGGTCACATCGTGCTCTAAGCTGTGCTATTTGTGGTGCCCAACAAAGTTTCCGATCGAAGATCAAACCAAGGAATCTCGCCTCGTCTGCGAAAGGAAGTAAATCTGGCCCGAGTCGAAGAGACGGCGGCATATGCCACTTACGGCGCCAGAAGTTAACGCAGACTGTCTTCTCAGCGGAGAAACGAAAACCGTGTTTCGAGCTCCATGCATAGATATTGTCCAAACACCGCTGGAGACGGCGTTCCAAAAACGGTGTACGCTGAGAAGTACAGAAGATGGCAAAGTCGTCCACGAATAAACAGGAAGAGACACCTTGAGGCACACATAGTGATATGGAATTTATCGCAATAGCAAATAGAGTCACGCTGAGTACCGAGCCCTGCGGCACTCCGTTCTCTTGAATAAAATGGTTAGAAAAAACCGAACCCACCCTCACTCGAAAAACGCGGTCCCGCATAAACTCCTGAATGACCAACGGTAGGCGTCCACGTATGTTCCAGTTGTGCAGAGAACGCAATATTCCCGCCCGCCAACACGTGTCGTAGGCCTTCTCGAGGTCAAAAAATATCCCAACTGTGGGGCTGTTCTTAAGAAACCCGTCCATAATCTGAGTTGACAGAGAGACAAGGTGGTCAGCAGTTGAACGTCGTCGTCGAAAGCCACACTGGATGTTCGTCAGAAGATTGTGGGATTCCAGCCACCACACCAACCGTCCATTAATCATGCGTTCCATCACCTTGCAAACGCAACTGGTGAGGGAAATAGGACGGTAACTGGATGGAAGATGGCGGTCCTTTCCAGGTTTAAGAATGGGTATGATGGTGGCCTCCCGCCACTTTTCTGGAAAAATGCCATCAACCCAGACACGATTATAGACCTCGAGTAGGAAATCTTTGCCATCAGGAGAGAGATGTTGCAACATTTGGACGTGGATACCATCTGGACCTGGTGCTGAGTGTCGTGAAGAGGAGAGTGCATTGTCTAGCTCTGCCAGGGTGAAAAGGCGATTATAATCCTCAAGGTTGCCAGAAAGAAACGAGAATTCTTGAGATTCCACCTGAGTCTTAACTGTAAGAAACTCAGGGGAATAGTTGCCTGAGCTAGACACCTCAGCGAAAGCACTGCCTAAAGTATTCGCCACGTCAAATGTATCAACAACAGCTCCGGTAGGTGTTTTGAGACCGGCGATGGGCATATGGTTCGGTTTCCCAGCCACACGTCTTAACTTATCCCATACGACAGAGGAAGGTGTATGTCGATTAAAGGAACCCACGAATTTATTCCATGACATCTTTTTGCTATCCTTAATAACCCGCATAGAATGTGCACGCATCCGTTTATAGTGTATGAGGTTATCCAGTGTAGGAAAACGCTGGAAAACCCGTAGAGCTCGTCTGCGAGCGCGAATAGCATCCCGACAGTCAGCGGTCCACCAAGGTACCGGAAATCGACGGCTGTAGCCAGTCGAACGCGGAATGGATTGCTCAGCAGCAGAAAGAATGGTCCCTGTAAGATGTTCGACCAAGTGGTTCACAGAGTCGTGCTCTTCGTAGCTAAATTCAGCCAAGTGGGAGTACAGTTCCCAGCTGGCGTGGTCTAGGCGCCAACTAGGTAAACGGGTGGAACATACAACGGGTGTCAAGACACTAATACGACAAGGAAAGTGGTCACTAGAATGCAAATCCGAGATGATATTCCAGCATAAGGGGACTGCCAGCTGAGGGGAACAAATTGCAATGTCAATGTGTGAAAAACTATGAAATGCGTCAGATAGAAAGGTGGGCTCTCCGGTGTTCAAGAGAGCAAGATTCTGACTATCCAAGAAGTCTTTAAGTAGCGTACCTCTCGCACAAGCCCGAGGAGAGCCCCAAAGAGGGTGATGGGCATTCACGTCGCCTACCAATAAAAAGGGTGGTGGCAACTGCGAAATGAGGTGTTCTAAGTCGCTGTGCGAGAGGTCCGCAGATGGAGGCAAATAGATACTGCAAATGGTGAATGAAGCGGAGTGTAGCTTAATGCTGACAGCAACGGACTGGATTGCAGATTGTATGGGTACGGAGTTGGCAAAAATATCATCTCGAATAAGCATCATAGTGCCCCCATGTGCCGGGACACCGTCCTCCGGGGATAAATCACATCGTACGGAGGAGTACTGCCTGATGGTAACGGTGTCCTGTGGACGGAGCTTCGTCTCTTGTAAACATACAGCCAAGGGTTCATGCTGGCGCAGCAACAAGTCAAGCTCTGGTCGATGTGGTCGAATTCCGCGTATGTTCCAATGGAGGATAGCCATTGAGTATATTATGGGATAAGTTTCAAATCGAAAGACGCTTCTGCAGATTGGGATTAGCTGGTCGGTTCAATTTGTTCTTCTTAGGCGTTGGGCTAGTACTATTTTCAGGAGCACGATCCTGCCGTTTCCGCACTGTCCCTCTGGCAGTGGCGGCAGAATCCTCCTGGTCCATCTCCTCCACAAGGGAGGTCCCTTTTTCAAGAGCAGTTTTAGGTCCAAGTAGTTCGAACCGATTGGATGTGCTGATCGGCGAAGACGGCCGTCGCCGATTCACGCCCTCCTCCCCAGATGACCCTTCAGAGGAGGATACATGTGTGGAGTTGCGTGAACTTTTCTTACCTTTAGATGACTTGGTAATAGATTGCACATTCTCTTTCAAAAAGTCTTGTCGTACATACTTGGTCTTAAACTGTTTTCCGGGGCAGAAGACGTCGTGAATTTACCAACTTTAGTTCCAGAGGTCGAGGCTTTCGGTGACAACTGTGCAGGACTATTCTGTAAGCTAGCGGATTTGGCAGATGTTGATACCAACTTGGGTGTAGGTGCCGAAGGCTTTGGCAGCGCTTGGGCTAAAATAACCTTTTCCGCAATTGTAGCCCCGTTCATATCGCCGGTCTGTGTTGCGATTTCCCGACGCGGTACCGGTTTAGCTGCAACTGAGCTATAGGTACCGGACCTCGGGGCAGAGGGTTGGCGGAGTCGCAGGAGCTTCCGGGCTTCCAAGAAGGACACCTTCTCTTTCACCCGTATCTCCTGGATCGCTCGTTCCTCTGCAAAACGGGGGCAGTCTCGGGAACTAGATGGGTGTTCCCCGTTACAGTTCACACACGATGGAGCTGAAGCACAAGCCCCATCGTGGGAGATGTCACCGCAGTGGAAGCAGGTGGACTTGCCGGTGCACAACTCACTAGTGTGACCAAAACGTTGGCATTTAAAGCACCTCAGCGGATTGGGTATATAAGGCCTAACTTCGATGGCTTCATACCCTGCTCTAATCTTTTGAGGCAGATCAACCCGATCAAAAGTAAGAAACAGGGTACGAGTAGGCAGGAATTCACCGTTGATCTTACGTTGTACCCGATAAACAGCTGAGACACCCTGAGTCGCTAGATTTTCTTGGATCTCTTCAATAGACAAACCGTCCAACGCGCGGGTTGTTATTACACCGCGGGAGGAGTTCAGCGACTTGTGCACCTCGACCTTCACTGGATAGCTGGCTAACATGGTGGCTTTAAGAATCCTTGCAGCTTGCGAGGCGGAGTTGGCTTCGACAAGAAGTGTACCATTGCGAGCTCGAACGCAGGATTTAACAGGACCAGCAATGGCATCGAGACCCTTTTGGATAGTAAAAGGGCTCACCGTAAGGAACTTCTTACCTTCCTCTGTCCTATGAATAACCAAGTAGCGAGGACCACATGACTCGACTACTTCCTTTCCAACGTTTGCATTTAAATTAAGGGGTTTTGGTTTTGGTGCCATAAAAAAATGGTATAAATTCATCCCCCAGTGCTCCCCACCCACCACGGAGCCCAACGAGGGGTCACCCCACTGGGGTGACAGGGCTACACAGGGGATATAGCGGGCTCGCCGTCCCACTCACCCTGGAGTTCGGTGTAATACCTAGTCCTGGCCGATTGACTAGGGGTGGGTTAGTCCCTAGCCTCCCGTTTAGGCAAATCAGAAACCAAAGCGGTGTATTAGGCTGCGCACCCTCCCCAGTTACTGAAAGACAGAAGCCCAGGCTCAGGTACGCAACCCTCAACCAACCAGGATATTCCTCTTCACCGACACGGGTCTCCACGCACGGCCTACACGTGGGTGGGCATTTTCACCTACTGACTCCCTCACCACTCTGAGGTTGCCCACAGAGGGAGTCAAGGTGGCTCGGGACCCCGGGTGCGCCTAACCCGTACCTACCGTAGTAGGCCCCTGGGGGGCTCTGCTATAGGAAGTTAACCTGAAATGGTTTATCCGGATCCCGTTATTTGTTCGCCATTTTCAGATTCCAAGAAAGATTATTGGTTATGTGCATAGTTTTTAGATTGTTCATAAAGATTTACAAAACAAAAAACAAAAAAACAAAAAAAAAACAGCTTATTTCTTTATTTAAACGATGAGACCATGGAAACAACGGTTAGTACATAAATTATATATTTGATTTCCTCTGTTATCTTACTTATTGACTCCATAACCGGGTGCATTCCCTTAACATTGAATGGGGAAGAAAAATTGCAGAGTACTTCGGCCATCTAGCGGCAAATAATTAAGCACTTACTCTAGCTGCTGCTGCCGAGCAGCCCATACCGTGGTCGTCTTCCTACCCTAGCTGCTTACCGGTCCCTTGGTGGACTACCGAGTGCCGCAATGCTATTCGTGTTCGCAGGAGGGCTCTTCGGGCATTTCGCCATCACCCTACTTTGGAGCATTTGATCAATTTTAAACAAACACGGGCCCGGGCACGGCGCAGTATTCGAGATAGCAAACGGGCTTCCTGGGCTTCGTTTGTTGAAACATTCAGTCGCACAACACCTTCATCTGTTGTGTGGGAGAAGCTCCGCCGTTTTGCCGGTAAGCAGACTGGTACTTCCATACCGGGGCTTCTTATGGGTACTGACACCGTCGTTGACCCGGTTGCTATTGCAGATGCCCTTGGTAGCACGTTCGCAACTGCGTCTAGCTCCGCCAATTATCACCCCACGTGGAGTCTCAGAGTCTCTCTTTACGGTACTTGGATTCCGAGTGCTATAACTCAGATTTTAGCATGCGGGAGCTGGATGCCTATTTAACATCCTCTCCACACTCCGCTACAGGTCCCGATGGTATCCTTATCGCCATGCTACAGAACCTCTCTTCTGACAGTAAGCAATATCTCCTGAACAACCTCGTATGAAGTGAGGGGGTGTTTCCTACAGCTTGGCGCGAAGCCACCGCTGTTCCCATCTTAAAACCGGGGAAGAACCGTAGTCTTCCTCCCAGTTACCATCCTATCTTACTCACCAATGCTGTTTGTAAGGTGATGGAGCGTATGATTAATGGACGGTTACGATGGTGGCTCGAGTCCGAGAAACTTCTGTGCAACATACAGTGCGGCTTTCGCCGATACCGCTCCACGACAGACCTCCTTGTCTCCCTCTCGACTCACATCCTGAATGGTTTTCTTCGGAAGTGTCAAACTGTGGCCATATTTTTTGATCTGGAGAGACTTATGACACTTGCTGGAGGGCTGGCTTAAAGTGTACCTTGCACAATTGGGGCTGGCGTGGCCGATTTCCAGTGTTCCTCCGGGAGTTCATGAAGGACCCTGAGTTTCGTGTGCGTGTGGGTTCTGTTTGCTCTCGTATTTTTAGTCAGGAGAACGGAGTGTCTCAGCGTCACTCTCTTCGCTGTTGCCATCAATCCCATTGTCGAGTGTATTCTTTCTGGTAATTCCTCCTCCTTATTTGTGGAAGGTTTTGCAATTTATTGCAAATCTCGGCTCACGTGCCTTTTGGGGCGTCGCCTACAGGCATGTCTTGACCGTCTTCATGCTTGGAGTGTTACAAATGGCTTCCGTTTTTCTTCCGAGAGGACAGATTATGTCTACTTCTGGCGTCGGAAACTATATGAACCGCCTTCTCTACATCTCGGGACCGAACCGCTGCCCTTCGCCGAAACTGTGAAGTTTCTTGACTTGGTATTCAACAGGAAGCCTAGCTGGTCAGCCTATGTCTCTTTTCTGAAGGCTAGATGTGATCCTGCACTTAATATTTTACGTGTTTTATGTGGCACATCTTGGGGTGCAGATCGCACCGTGCTATTACAGCTTTACCGTTCGCTTGTTCGCTCTAAACTTGAATTCGGGTGTATTGTTTACTATTCGGCTTGTCCTTCGGTTTTACGACGTTTAAACTCAGTCCACCATCGAGGGATTCATCTGGCGCTGGGTGCGTTTCCGACTAGTCCAGTTATTAGTTTGTCTGCGGAGGCTGCTGAACCTCCGCTGTCTCATAGGCGTGATCTGCTTCTTTACGGCTATGCCATCCGCCTCTTTGCCTTGCCAGATCACCCGTCTTTCAAGTTATTCTTTGACGAGTCTCTTGACCGTCAATATGCTGTCAGCGCGATTGGCTTGCTTCGCGCTGCATTTATAGAGTTTATAGAGTTAGAGGCTGTGTTTCACATCCAAGGAAGACCGTGGTGTGGGATGTGCTTTCGTTTTTAGTTCGCGGAGTTATACATTTCATCTTTTTGGGGCAATGTTCAATTTTTACCGCCGAACTTATTAGTGTCTACCAGGATTATCCTTTTATCCGGAGACAGGGTTTAAGACAATCTGTTATTTGCATCGATTCCCTCAGTGCACTACAGGGCCTGTGTGAGCTGTATCCATATCATCCTTTGATACAGCGTATTCAGGATCGCCTGCATTTGCTCGCTGATGCTGGCGTCAGCGTGTCGTTTGTTTGAGTTCCTGGTCACTTAGGTGTGAGCGGAAATGAACGAGCGGACACAGCTCCCAAGTATGCAATTTTATTACCTAATGTTTTTAGCTCCACTGTTCCTCCAGGTGATGTTTGTATTCACCTGCGCCGGGCCATTCTTTCGCGTTGGTTCGCGGAATGGTCCGGGGTGCGTGAGAACAAACTAAGAGCGGTCAAGTCCCTGCCTGTCCCCTGGTCTACTACTTCGCGTGAGTGTCGCCGCGATGAGGTGGTTTTAGCGTGACTGCGTATCGGACATTGCCGTTTCGGCCACCAGCATCTTTTACTTGATGAACCCGCATCTCAATGTGCTCCGTGAACGAGGCTTTGCCGGTGCGTCATCTTTTATTGGAGTTCCACCTTTTCAGTATGCTGTGTGCATCCCTGTGTTTGCGTACTGACATCCCCACCCTTCTGGGCGATAACCCTGGTTTTTGTGGTGGACTTTTTAATTTTCTCCGCCGCTGCGGAAAGTACAGTAGTTTTTAATCTTATCACGGGAATTCACCTTATACCGACTTGTGTTGTAGTCCCTCAGTTTTAGTCTGACTTTGGTAGCCTCTTTATGCTCTCTTTGGTTTTAACCCTTGTGTGGTACTTTTGTTTTGGTGGTTTTTATGCCTTTTAACTTTTAGCTCTTTTATTTGCCCTAGGGCACTAATAACCAAAGTAGTTGTGCAAGCTAAAACCATTTTACTACCACCACCACTACTACTACTACTACTACTACTACTACTACTACTACTACTACTACTACTACTACTACTACTGCTACTACTACTACTACTACTACTACTACTACTACTACTACTACTACTACTACTACTACTACTACTACTACTACTACTACTACTACTACTACTACTACTACTACTACTACTATCCCTTTACAGTGACCGAGTTTGTATATACATCAATGGCAGTAGGATTACCGAAGGTGTTGGATGTGCCTTTGTAACTGGAACCGAACCACATACTTTCGATTTGCCTAGTCAGACATACGTTTATACTGCGGAGCTGTATGCTATTTATCGAGACATTCCACACGTTTGCCGTCGAAAATAGGGTGACTGTCTTATTCTTAGTGATTCGCTTAACGTTCATGAGCTGAATAGCTGCCATCCTTTAGTGCAGCACATTCAGGGTGCCCTCCATATTTTGCACGCTTCTGTTGTTCATGTGGATCTCGCATGGCTTCGTCGACACATAGGGTTGTCAGGCAACGAATTAGCGAATGAGGCGGCAAAGTCAGCAAACGTGGAGCCCAGTGTCACCATTATTTGTTCAACAGCAGAAGATTTTAGACTTGTTATGCGGAGAGCGGTGTTTATGAGTGGCATGCGGACTGGTCTGTTCTCCGCAAAAAGAAGCTAAGGTCAGTGAAGGCTCTTCCGATACACAAGTCAAGTTCCTCGCGCACTTCTCATCGTGAGAAAGTGGTTTTGGCTCGTCTCCTTATTGGTCACTGTCCTATCTGTCCTCAGTGAAGTGAAGCATTGATCGTCCGCCATATACTAGTAAAATGTGCTCCTCTAGCACGTTTACGAGCCACTCTACGACTGCCGGCCAGTACTAAAGAGATCTTGACGATGCTGGAGCGGTAGATCGGGTTTTTAAGCTTTTATCATCAGTGTACATTTTAAGATCATTATCTTGTTTTATTTTTGTTTCCCATGTTGTGGTATGTTCCTGGACTGGTAGCTGCTGATTTTAATTAATTTAGCCTCTCAGGACTGGAGCCTGTTTTAGTTATCGCTTTTAGGTTTTTTTTTTACTAAGTTTTTAGCTCTTTGTGGTTTCTGCCATGGGCAGTTTTATATGCCTTCCGTTTTATTTGTCATTTTGTTTATTTTTAGGAATGACGTTTAAACTTTTTATTGCTCTTATATTTTGGTTTTAGTACTAACCCTTTTATTTTTCTAGCACGACTTGTTTTTCTGGGGAGGTAATAACAATGTAGTTGTTTGCCCCTAAACTTTAACCATCATCATCATCATTGAGGATTCTTCTTTCGTTCTGGAAACTTGAAGATTATAATCGCCTTTTCACCATGCAGAGCCAGACAATGCTATATGATCTTCGCGAAAATCTGTACCAGGACCAGATGGTATCCTCGTCCAAATTTTGCAACATCTCCTCCTGGTGGTAAAGCTGTTCTATTCAAGGTCTGTAATTGTGTCTGGGTTAAAGCCACTTTCCCTGGCGACCATCATACCCATTTTTAAACCTGGAAAGGACCGCCATCTTCCTTCCAGTTTCCGTCCTCTTTCCCTCACCAGTTGCGTCTGCAGGGGGATGGAACGCATGATCAATGGACGGTTGGTGTGGTGGCTGGAATCCCACAATCTTCTGACTAACATCCAGTATGGTTTTCGATGACGTCTTGACGACCACCTTGTCTTGCTGCCAACCTAGATCATCGACGGTTTTCTTAAGAACAGCCAAAGAGTTGGGGTATTTTTTGACCTCAAGAAGGCATATGTTATCTCTTGGAGAACGAGGATACTACGTTCTCTTCACAGCTGGAACATACGTGGGCGCTGACCGTTCATTCAGGAGATTTCTGCGTGACCGCGTTTTTGGAGTAAGGGTTGGCTCAGTTTTTTCTAACTCTTTTATTCAAGAGCACGGTATGCCGCAGAGCTTGGTACTGATCGTGACGCTGGTTGCTATAGCGATTAATTCTATATTGCAGTGTGTTCCCCCAAGTGTCTCGTCCTGTTGTTTGTGGACGACTGTGTCATCTTCTGTACTTCTCAGCGCGCACAGTTTTTGGAGCGCCTTCCCCATGGTGTTTGGACCATCTTTATGATTGGACATGAACAAGCTTAGGGAGGGGAAGGATCTTTCTGTTACCTGGGTGACCTCCTCTCGTAAATCCCGTCGAGAGGAGGTGCAATTGGCACGCTTGCGGATCGATCACTGTAATTTTACGCATAGTTATATTTTTAAGAGGGATCCTGTGCCTATCTGTGCGCTCTGTGGAGCATTATTGTCGGTATAACATGTGCTGCTAGAGTATGAACCTCAAGGACACCTTCGATCATTTGATCTGCCGGCCTCCCTCACGGAAATCCTTGCAGACGACCACCGTGCGGTCGATAGAGTTTTTACCTTTTTATTTTCTTTGGTGGTCCCAACAAAGATTTACTTTCTCTTATTTTCATTTTGTAATCGTAGCTTTGCTAGAGAGGTTGCTCATGGTTTTTTTTTTTATTCATTTGTTTGTTGCCATGTCTTAATTTTAACCAGTCGAGTGCGTTTTATTTCTTTTGTATGCTTCTTGTTCCGTTTTTTTAAACTATTTTAGATTCAGGTGTGTCTTTCAGCCAACATGGTTTTATTCTCTGGTTTTTTAATTGACGTTCTGCTTTTAATTCTATTTTTTTTTTTTTTTTTTTTTTTTTACCGTTGACGTTTTCATTGGCCTAGTTTTATAAGGGCGCTAATGACCTCAACAGTCGAGCGCCCTTAAACAGCAATCATCATAATCATTATCATCATTTATGATTAGAGCTCGAATCAAGGGTTTCGTTTTTTACCTGAGAAGACCGTCTGCGTTTACTTCTGGCGCCGTAGGTGGCGAATGGCTCCCAATCTTCAACTTGGGCCAGATTTACTTCCCTTCACTGATGAGGTGAGGTTCCTGGGTTTAGTATTCGATCGGAAACAAAGCTGGTCACAACACATAGCACAGCTTAAAGCGTGCTGTGATCGTTCTCTTAATGTTTTACGGATATTAAGTGGCAAATATTGGTGTTCAGATCGAACGGTATTGCTGCGTATTTATCGTGTGCTGATTCAATCCAAGTTGGATTATGGTTGCGTTGTATATTCTTCAGTACGACCATCTGTGCTGAGACGACTTGACATTATCAGTAACCAGAGCATCCCTGTGGCTGTTGGGGCTTTCCTAACCAGTCCTGTGTTTGGCCGCTACGCTGAATTGGCAGAACCCGCTCTGCGATGTCAATGTGATGTCCTCTTGGGTAATTATGGCTATGGACTTACCAGCAAGCCTTCGCATGCAACGTCTTCCCCCTTTTTCAATAATTTGCTGGACGAACGATACGGGAACTTGCCACTCAGACAAGCCTGCAGGTTTTCGTTTCCGCGAGCTGCTTCAGAAGCACCATATTGCACGGCCTCGCATGTTTTCTAATGAGAGAGAAGTATTCCCCTTGGCTACGTGTTGCTTACCACGTGGATTTGGGATGACCGTTTACGATGCCTGAATTTAGTATCTGTACTTGTTTTTTTTAGAAATGTTATCCCATTAGAGAGAGTGCCTTTGTATATACATCGTCGGCAGTAAGTGTGCTGCCTGTGTGATTTGTTACTGAGAACGACACTTATAGTTTTGTTCTGCATAATGGCACATCCATTTTTACTGCTGAACTGTATGCCATCTATCGAGCCATTCTTTACTTCGCCGTCGGAATTTGGGTGACTGTTTTCTAATGAGCGGTTCGTTTAGTGTCCTTTAGAGTTTTGGCCAGTTGTACAACCAGCACCTTATCGTGCAACGGATGCAGGACCTCCTCCACATTTTACACACTTCCGGTTTTAATGTGGTGTGTGTATGAGGTCATGTCGGGTAACAGCGTAATGAGCTGGCGGATTCGGCAGCTAATACGGCAGCAACGCATTCCAGCACTGTGCTTCCTATGGTAACTCTGCGAATTCCGGGCCCCCAGGGGTATTACGGTAGGTACGGGTTTGGCATACACGGGGGTATCCGAGCCAAACTTGACTCCCTCTGTGGGCAACCTCTGAGCAGTGAGGTTGGTCAAAATGCCACCCATTTGTATGACGTGCATATAGACCGTGTCAGTGGAAAGGAATATCCTGTTGGTTAAGGGTTGCATATCTGAGCCTGGGCTTCTGATCTTCAGTAACTGGGGAGGTCACTTTGGTTTCTGCTTCGCATTAACGGGAGGCTATGGAGTAACCCACCCCTAGTCAATCGGCCAGGACTAGGAATTATACCGAACTCCAGAGTGAGTGGGACGGTGAGCCTGCTATATCCCCTGTAGCCCTGTCACCTGGGCTGACCCCTTATTGGGCTCCGTGGTGGGTGGGTAGCACTGGGGGGGGAGGTGAAATTCCATACCACCTTTTTTTGGCACAATTAACTAAAAATACATTGGTAATTATAAAAAAATAGTCGGATGCACAGGTCCTCGCTACTTAGTGATATTTAGGACAGAGGAATGTCGGATATTTACGTCAGTAGCCCTTTTGCTTTTCAAAAACGTCTGGACGAAATTGCTGATCCCGTTAACTCCTATATAAAATCACGCACTGGTACACTCCTGGTAGAGACATTTACAGCATCCCAGGCAGACAAACTCATGAAGACCAAAATGTTAGGCAGTTACCCGGTGAAGATTGAATAGCATAAGACTTTGAACTCCTCGCATGGCGTATTACCACACGCGCATTGTTGTACAAAACAATTGTTTATTCAGAAAAATATACAAAATATGTTTCTAACCCAAATTATAATCATACAAGATAATTTTCTGAAATGTAGTTGTCATTCATACGAAAGAAAATGTTAAACCAATTTATATTGGAATGTCTGTTTTAGATATTTCAAAAAAAAAAAAAAAAAAAAAAATGTATGACTCGCATTATAATGTAATGAAACCAAAATATGCAGCAAATACAGATTTGTGTTACATTTACACTAATTCATTCATTTATCATAAAAACAGAAAAATTTATGAGGAAATGAAATCAATGATAAATAAATTTGATAAAAGTGATTACCCAAATGATAATATTTATGCATTATAACAAATTAACAAAAAAGCTATAGGGAAAATGAAAGATGAAAATTGTAGGAAAATTATGACAAAACATGTTAGTTTGAAAGCAAAAGTCTATGCGTATAAAGTAGCTGATATGGAACATAAAAGATCAAAAGCTGTTGAAAAGCACTAGTGAACAATTTAAGTAGAATCGGTGATTACAAAAATTGTTTCGATACCAAAATAAAACAGTATAGAAAAATGAATTGAATTAGATCATATAAAGATGAATTATATTCTCTTGAGTGTAAGAAAATTCGTTTAAGTCCTGATGATGATAAAAGACATAAATTTGAAAATTGAATTCACAGTTTACCTTGGGGTCATTATAATATAAAACAATAGTGCACGATGATCTTCTAAGAAAGTTAAGTATATCTAAATATAATAACACTAATAAAAATAATAAGTTTTTAATAGTGTTTCATGATACGGTAATTCTTTGTGTTTGTCCATATATATTTTATAAACAAAATCTCCACAAAGACATTCAAACTACTGATAATATCTATCTTATGTTTTTGATTATTGACCTTTTTTTTTTTTTTTTGGTTGCATCTATGAATATATTTAGAATATATTTTAATTTCTTTTTTACAATTTTCACAAGTTAATGTTTTTTATACCAGTTATTAATAACTTCACTTAAATGTGCTGAATTACCTTCCCTATATTCCTTTGCTTTATTTTTTATACAATCAGCACAACCCATTCATGAAAGGGAATTATTCTTTTTAATTTGTATTTCTGTATTAATTTCTTTTTCATTTATACACAATGGGCAAATCTTTATTTTCACTTTCGATTTACAAACAAAAACATTAAAAAAAGCAAAGAATAAAGCTTTAATAACTGTTTTTATAAAAAATGGAATTATTTTTAGATCTTAAAAATAACAAAGTTATATATTACGATTAGGAAGTGTTAGTGATTATTGATGAAAACAATAATCAATGGTGTAAGGGAAAAAACGTTGCTAAAATTTTAGAAAATAAAGATACTGATAAAGCAATTAGAAATAATGTAGATATTGAAGATAGACAAAATATGAAAATATTTAAAACGCTCCTGGGAGGCGGAGTTAAAGGGAAATCAAAAACCTTCAATATCTATCATTGGTCTTGATTCACTTATTTTATCTTCTAAAAAGGAGTTCAACGATTTAAAAAATGCGTAACTCATTAAGTTCCACCATAAATTCGTAAGCATCGTAAATATAAAATAAAGGGTTCGTGTAAAACAGCTCCAGAAATGAACAAAAATATGTATGAAAGAACTATATAAAATTAAGGATGATTATATAAAAAAATCAGATGAAAATTTTGATATAGCTATAGAAATTTTACTTAAAAGCAATGAACATATTGATAGTTTACTACCGAATGTTGTTCCTCAATTAACTGATGAAAATTTAAAATCTGCTTTTGTGTATTAAAATCGAATAATTATAATTTTAATTATAATTTTAATTATAATTACTATGTTATTCGAACAGAATTTAAGAATCCTCAAAAACAGATAAATAATATCCGAAACAGTCATCCAAACTGTGAAGAATTTTTGTGAACTAATTATGTACCTAATGTTTTAAATGTATTCCAAATAATGAAAGAATGATTGGCTATTGTTTGGTACCGAAATTATTACAATATTTGCGATATTTATTCACAAGAAGAATTATATTATGTAATTAATCTTACTAATGTTTCTTACAAAATGGACTAACTTTCCAAGTACCTTTTTATATTCATTCATAACGATTCTTATATACATCTAATAAGCAAAAACAAATAAAACCACGTGATGCAAATTATTCAAATTTAAAATGTTCATATAGTTCTGACATAAGATCCTGCTTACTAACTTTTATTTTAGTATCAAAATATACCCCGTCTTTTTTAACAAAACAATAAGCGTAATCAATATCATATTCAATACCAAACAAGTTTAAATTTTCAATAACTAACTCTATTTATATAAAAACTGTTCAAAGAAAAATGTATTTACTATAATATTGAAACATTATAGCACTTGTTTTAAACAGTGACATCTTTTTTATTAATCAACATGTTATGGAAGTTATCAAAGCCTAACCATTAACGTAGGCTTTATCTCATTTTGTACGTATCATTTTTCAACTAAATATACATCAAGCAATTTCGTTTTCTGCATTTCTTGCTCATAGTCACTTTTCCAACTAAATGTACATCAGGGAATTTCGTTTTCTGCATTTCTTGCTCATAGAAAGTGCCGGAGATTCGCACCTTTAGAGTCTATAAGAAGATATTATGGTGGGTTACCTTTAAATACTACTGTAAATATTTCTGTGGACTAATTAGCTGTATAAACTTTTCCAAAAATACCTTTAATTTTATTAATTCGAACTTTGTCGCATACTTTGTTTTTCATGTTTTTAGACTTAATTGTATTCGATCTATATACATCATAATAGACAGCCTCCTCATTTTTTGAGTTAACTGCAATGAGTTTCATTTTGACAGTGGTGTGAGATGTATTATTATAAGTATTAATTAATTTTTGTAATATATCAATTCATTTATGATTTCCGTGTATGCAAAACTGCTTCCACATTTTTTTTTCTTTTAAAGCATTCAAAAACAGATGCCTTGATATTTCTATATGTTGAATAGTAATTAGTATTATGTTCTTTAATCAACCTTTTGAATTGTTTATTGTTGAATTCTTTGCCTTTGTCAGTTTGTAAATTTCTAGGAATACGTTCAGTTACTTTGAAAATACCTTTAGGAATATTTGCAAACTCTTTGTCAGTTTTGTTCTTTAATGACTTGCCGAAACTTTGTTTGTAAATATCTATGATGGTTATTATAAATAAATATCCCTTAATCATTTTCAAAATACCTAGTCCTAAATTACCAGAGTCCATTTCTATCAAATCAGCTCGTCAAAATCATCAATGTTACACCTTTTCGTGTTTCGTAATTCATCTTATTATTTGACTTCTTTCGCTATTTAACACTTTAACACCTTGTGCAATTATATTTCTTTAAACGCAGGTTTCTTGTATTCCCAAATAGCACATTTGGATAATATATATGTTTTTTCATTTTTGATATTTTATTAACAAAATCATTGTTGTTGGATTTGATTTTGCACTTTAGACAATATGTTGTAGTCATTTATTACAATATAATTTCATACAAAAATATGAAATTTCCGGGTTGGTGACTATTATACAATTATTTTGTGTTCTTGCTGTGTAATAGTTGGATAGCTATTGTTATATTCCATACTGTATTGAACATTTCGACTTATAAACACTTTATGATACTGTTGAAAAGCAGGCAATGCAGTACTTCCAAACAGGAAACACTGTACTATTACAGCTATATCGTTCGCCTGTTCGCTCTAAGCTTGATTACGGGTGCATTGTGTACTCTTCGGCATGTCGTTCAGTTTTACGTCGTTTAAACCCCGTTCACCATCGAGGGATTCGCCTGGCACTGGGTGCGTTTCCCACGAGCCCAGTTATTAGTTTGTCTGCTGAGGCTGCTGAACCTCCGCTGTGCTATAGGCGTGAGGTCCTTCTTTGCAGCTATGCCCTCCGCCTCCATGCAATGCCGGATCACCCGTCTTTCATGCTATTCTTTGACGAGTCTCTTGACCGTCAATATGCTGTTAGTGTGCTGGCCTTGCTTCCTGCCGGGGTTCGCTTTCGTGAATTGCTTCGCCTGTTGGATGTTCAGCTACCGGCTCTGCTGTCACTGGGGGAATGTTCATCTCCTCCTTGGTTACGCTGCGACACCCCGGTCCACCTACGGTTGGCATCCATGACGAAATCAGTTACTCCACCCTCGGCCTTCCGCTCCGCTTTTTTAGAGTTGCAGGCCGAGTTTCCTAACCATTGTTTTATTTTCACGGATGGTTCAAAGGATGACCGTGTGTGGGATGTGTTTTTGTTTTTAGTTCGCGGAGTTACGTGTTTCACCTATTGGGGCAGTGTTCAATTTTTACCGCCGAACTTTTCAGTATTTAGCAAGCTCTTGTTTTTATCCTGGGACAGGATTTTAGGCAGTTTGTTATGTGTAGCGATTCCCTCAGTGCACTACAGGGCCTGCGTGAGCTGTATCCATACCATCCTTTGATACAGCGTATTCAGGATGGCCTGCATTCGCTCGCTGATGCTGGCATCAGCGTGTCGTTTGTTAGGTTCCTGGTCACGTAGGTGTGAGCGGGAATGAGCAAGCGGACGCAGCTGCCAAGTCTGCGATTTTAAATCCCACTGTTTTTAGCTCCACTGTTCCTCCCAATGATGCTCGTGTCCTCCTGCGCCGGGCCATTCTTTCGCGCTGGTTCGCGGAATGGTCCGGGGTGCGTGAGAACAAACTCAGAGAGGTCAAGTCCCTTCCTGTCCCCTGCACTACTTCTTCGCGTGCATCTCGCGCGATGAAGCGATTTTAGCGCGACTGCGTATTGGACACTGCCGTTTTAGCCATGAGTACCTTTTACGTGGGGAAGCCGCACCGCAATGTGCTTCGTGTAACGAGCCTTTGACGGTGCGTCATGTTTTATTGGAGTGCCACCTTTATACTGTTCTGCGTGCATCCCTGTGTCTTCCTACTGACATCCCCAGCCTTCTGGGCGACAACCCTGTATATTGTGACGGACTTTTTCATTTTCTCCGCCGCTGCGGGATGTACAGTAGGGTTTAATTTTATCTCTGGGTTTTAGTTTTTACCGACTAATGTTTTTAGTGTCTCGTTTTTAATCTGGCTTTGGTAGCCTTTTTATGCTTTCGCTGGTTTTAACCCTTGTGTGGTACTCCTGTTTTTAGTAGTCTTTATGCCTTTTAACTGTTAGCTCTTTTAATTATCCTAGGGCGCTAATAACCTATGCAGTTGTGTGCCCTAAAGCCATAATACTACTACTACTACCCAACAGGAAAAGCTGTGTGTCATATCTTTCAACAGGTGAATGAACACGCGTCAGTCGATTACCCTCAAAATCGTAATCCTCATCATCAGTAGTTCTCTTTGGTCTCAATATTGGTTTTATTTCTTCAGTTGCTTTAACTAACTCTCCTTTGGTCACGAGATGATAGTGATCTGCACCATCTTTAATTGTTATTATTCTTCGGTTTTTGATCGTTATGTGGTTTTTTGTAATGTTGAACACGTTATTCAATGTTTTCGTCGGTTCGTTTTGTTTTAGCTTCTGTTTGGGTTATTACCTCCTGTTTTGCTCTTGTTTCTACACTATACATTACTACTTTCATTTCTACAAATTTATCCTGCAAGTGTTTGATGTTATCTTCAGCCGTTTTAATGTTCATTATTTCTTCCACGGTTTTCTTAACAACAGTTTCTAAAGCACTAACTGACTTAAATTCTCTAAGAACTTATTCATTACAATGTTTTCACTTAGTTTAGTTTTTGAAAAGTATACCCAGAATATGGGTTTTAAATTTATCTTGTAGCACAGCTCTTTAAATTTATCAAAATTCATATCTGCTCCAAAGAACTCATCGTAAGCATATTTAAGATTATTATTGTCTTGTTTATATAAGCATACAAAATTAGAATTTTCTCTAATTAGTTGTTTTGGACTTTTAATAAAAGTTTGGCATAAGCAAAGTACGCTTATTACCTTATGCCGTCTTCTAAAATATATTTCTCTTACTATATCTTGGTTTTTTAAATCGAATCATCTATAATAACTAAACAAGTATCTTTCATTTGGACTAATGGTACTATATTTCTCCTTTTTCTATAAACGTCGCCAAAAAGTTTCCTTTTCGTGTTCAATATCGTTAAAATGTTTCTACAATTGTTTGAATTTCTTTTGCTGTAACATCTTGCATAACATTTAATAATAATATGCGTTTACTCAACCTCTTTTAAGAATGATATTGCCATTGATATTTTTCCACACCGTGAAGGTCCTAATGTTAATCCTCTAAAAGTTCCAGATAAAGCCTTACCAGTCATTTTAAATTCTTCATCTTCAGGAATATATGTTATTCTCCAATCAATTTTCATTTATAAAACAGAATGTTACTCACAGTAAATGTACATTGCATTAGAAGGAACTACTTCAGAGTTTTATTTGCGACTTTACAATCTACTGCAATAGATTTTGAACAAATTTCTGTTGTAAGTTTTTACACCACTTTGCTAACACCAAAAGCTAACGATTGTGTCTTTTCGAATAGGAAATTTGAAAAAGGACAATATACACTAAAGACTTGCTTGGAAAATTAAGTCAAATACAGATATTGGAAATAAAGCCAAATAAAGTCATGGATAAAATCACAATTATTAATAAAGGAAAACCATATTTCGATTTCACAAATTTTATAAACTTATTAGGATTTTCTCAGACTCCTGTTATTAAACCTGATGAAAAAAAAAAAAAAAAAAAAAAAAACTGGTTGTGATTTACCTTCCCCCCAGGAGCTTGGTACGGTAGGTACTGGTTAGGCACACGCGGGTTCCCGAGCCAATCTTGGTTCCCTCTGTGGGCAACCTCCCAGTGGTGAGGGAGTCAGTAGGTCAAAATGCCCACCCACGTGTACGACGTGCATGGAGACCCGTGTGAGTGGAAAGGATTATCCTGGTTGGTTTAGGATTGCGCATCTGAGGCTGTGCTTCCGATCTTCAGTAACTGGTAAGGGTGCGCAACCTAATACAGCGCTTCGGTTTCTACTTCGTCCAAACGGGAGGCTAGGGACTAAACCACCTCTTGTCAATAGACCAGGACTAGGCATTATACCGCACTCCAGGGTGAATGGGACAGCGGGCCTGCTATATCCCCTGTGTAGCCCTGTCACCCCAGTGGGGTGACTGCTCGTTGGGTTCCGTGGGGGGGGGGGCGCTGGGGGAATAATTTATACCTTTTATATGCGAAAATCAAAACCAACTTTTAATGTCCAAGAAAAAGAAGTGGTTGGGTAATGGGTCCTCACTACTTAGTTGTCACTAGAACAGAGGAAGGTAGAAACTCCACGTCGGTCAGCCCTTTTGCCATCCGAAAGGGCTTAGATAAAATTGCTGGTTCGGTTCAATCTTGTATTCGGGCGCGAAGCGGTACATTCCTGGTAGAGGCAGTTTCAGCATCCCAAGCCTCAAAATTAGTAAGAGCCACTATATTAGGCAATTACCCGATTATGGTGGGGATATATAAAGCCATGAACTCCTCGCGCGGTGTTGTCATCACCCACGCTTTGCACGGATTCAGCAAAGAAGAAATTCAGCAGAATCTGGCGGAACAAGGCGTTACATCTGTGTATAGGGTCCAACGCAAAGTAAATGGTGAATTCTTGCGCACCCGTACCCTCTTCCTTATCTTTGATCGGGTAGATCTCCCGCAAAGAATAAGGTCAAGGTACTAAGCCATCGAGATTAGGCCCTATATTCCCAACCCATTCAAATGCTACAATTTCAGTGCTTTGGTCACACAAGTGCGTTCTGTCCTGGTCAGTCTAGAGGTGCCATCTGTGGAGACACCACGCACAATGGAGCGTGTACTTCCCATCCATCGTGCGTTAACAGCGGCGGCGACCATTCATTTAGTTCCCGCGGCTGTCTCCGTTATGCTAAGGAGAGAGAGCGGTCCAGGAGATCCGGGTGAAAGAGACGCCGTCCTTCTCGGAAGCTCCTGAGCACCCGCCCCACCCAGGGGCCTACTATGGTAGGTACGGGGTTCCGAGCGACCTTGACTCCCTCTGTGGGAAACCTCAGAGTGATGAGGCCGTCAGTAGGTCAAAATGTCCACCCACGTGTAGGCCGTGCATGGAGACCCGTGTCGGTGAAAAGGAATATCCTGTTTGGTTGAGGGTTCCGTATCTGAGCCTGTGCTTCTGTTTTTCAGTAACTGGGGAGGGTGCTCAACCTAATACAACACTTTGGTTTCTGCTTTGTCTAAACGGGAGGCTAGGGACCAACCCACCGCTAGTCAATCGGCCAGGACTAGATATTATACCGGACTCCAGGGTGAATGGGACGGCGAGCCTGCTATATCCCCCCAGGGGCCTACTACGGTAGGTACGGGTTAGGCGCACCCGGGGTCCCGAGCCACCTTGACTCCCTCTGTGGGCAACCTCAGAGTGGTGAGGGAGCCAGAAGGTCAAAATGCCCACCCACGTGTAGGCCGTGCTGGAGACCCGTGTCGGTGAAGAGGAATATCCTGGTTGGTTGAGGGTTGCGTACCTGAGCCTGGGCTTCTGTCTTTCAGTAACTGGGGAGGGTGCGCAGCCTAATACACCGCTTTGGTTTCTGATTTGCCTAAACGGGAGGCTAGGGACTAACCCACCCCTAGTCAATCGGCCAGGACTAGGTATTACACCGAACTCCAGGGTGAGTGGGACGGCGAGCCCGCTATATCCCCTGTGTAGCCCTGTCACCCCAGTGGGGTGACCCCTCGTTGGGCTCCGTGGTGGGTGGGGAGCACTGGGGGATGAATTTATACAATTTTTTTTTATGGCACCAAAACTTAAACCCCCGATTTCAAATAAAGACGTTGGAAAGGAAGTAGTCGAGTCATGTGGTCCTCGCTACTTGGTTATTCATAGGACAGAGGAAGGTAAGAAGTTTCTTACGGTGAGCCCTTTTACTATCCAAAAGGGTCTCGATGCCATTGCTGGTCCTGTTAAATCCTGCGTTCGAGCTCGCAATGGTACACTTCTTGTCGAAGCCAACTCCGCCTCGCAAGCTGCAAGAATACTTAAAGCCACCATGTTAGCCAGCTATCCAGTGAAGGTCGAGGTGCACAAGTCGCTGAACTCCTCCCGCGGTGTAATAACAACCCGCGCGTTGGACGGTTTGTCCATTGAGGAGATCCAAGAAAATCTTGCGACTCAGGGTGTCTCAGCTGTTTATCGGGTACAACGTAAGATCAACGGTGAATTCCTGCCTACTCGTACCCTGTTTCTTACTTTTGATCGGGTTGATCTGCCTCAAAAGATTAGGGCAGGGTATGAAGCCATCGAAGTTAGGCCTTATATACCCAATCCGCTGAGGTGCTTTAAATGCCAACGTTTTGGTCACACTAGTGAGTTGTGTACCGGCAAGTCCACCTGCGTCCACTGCGGTGACACCTCCCACGATGGGGCTTGTGCTTCAGCTCCATCGTGTGTGAACTGTAACGGGGAACACCCATCTAGTTCCCGAGACTGCCCCCGTTTTGCAGAGGAACGAGCGATCCAGGAGATACGGGTGAAAGAGAAGGTGTCCTTCTTGGAAGCCCGGAAGCTCCTGCGACTCCGCCAACCCTCTGCCCCGAGGTCCGGTACCTATAGCTCAGTTGCAGCTAAACCGGTACCGCGTCGGGAAATCGCAACACAGACCGGCGATATGAACGGGGCTACAATTGCGGAAAAGGTTATTTTAGCCCAAGCGCTGCCAAAGCCTTCGGCACCTACACCCAAGTTGGTATCAACATCTGCCAAATCCGCTAGCTTACAGAATAGTCCTGCACAGTTGTCACCGAAAGCCTCGACCTCTGGAACTAAAGTTGGTAAATTCACGACGTCTTCTGCCCCGGAAAAACAGTTTAAGACCAAGTATGTACGACAAGACTTTTTGAAAGAGAATGTGCAATCTATTACCAAGTCATCTAAAGGTAAGAAAAGTTCACGCAACTCCACACATGTATCCTCCTCTGAAGGGTCATCTGGGGAGGAGGGCGTGAATCGGCGACGGCCGTCTTCGCCGATCAGCACATCCAATCGGTTCGAACTACTTGGACCTAAAACTGCTCTTGAAAAAGGGACCTCCCTTGTGGAGGAGATGGACCAGGAGGATTCTGCCGCCACTGCCAGAGGGACAGTGCGGAAACGGCAGGATCGTGCTCCTGAAAATAGTACTAGCCCAACGCCTAAGAAGAACAAATTGAACCGACCAGCTAATCCCAATCTGCAGAAGCGTCTTTCGATTTGAAACTTATCCCATAATATACTCAATGGCTATCCTCCATTGGAACATACGCGGAATTCGACCACATCGACCAGAGCTTGACTTGTTGCTGCGCCAGCATGAACCCTTGGCTGTATGTTTACAAGAGACGAAGCTCCGTCCACAGGACACCGTTACCATCAGGCAGTACTCCTCCGTACGATGTGATTTATCCCCGGAGGACGGTGTCCCGGCACATGGGGGCACTATGATGCTTATTCGAGATGATATTTTTGCCAACTCCGTACCCATACAATCTGCAATCCAGTCCGTTGCTGTCAGCATTAAGCTACCCTCCGCTTCATTCACCATTTGCAGTATCTATTTGCCTCCATCTGCGGACCTCTCGCACAGCGACTTAGAACACCTCATTTCGCAGTTGCCACCACCCTTTTTATTGGTAGGCGACGAGAATGCCCATCACCCTCTTTGGGGCTCTCCTCGGGCTTGTGCGAGAGGTACGCTACTTAAAGACTTCTTGGATAGTCAGAATCTTGCTCTCTTGAACACCGGAGAGCCCACCTTTCTATCTGACGCATTTCATAGTTTTTCACACATTGACATTGCAATTTGTTCCCCTCAGCTGGCAGTCACCTTATGCTGGAATATCATCTCGGATTTGCATTCTAGTGACCACTTTCCTTGTCGTATTAGTGTCTTGACACCCGTTGTATGTTCCACCCGTTTACCTAGTTGGCGCCTAGACCACGCCAGCTGGGAACTGTACTCCCACTTGGCTGAATTTAGCTACGAAGAGCACGACTCTGTGAACCACTTGGTCGAACATCTTACAGGGACCATTCTTTCTGCTGCTGAGCAATCCATTCCGCGTTCGACTGGCTACAGCCGTCGATTTCCGGTACCTTGGTGGACCGCTGACTGTCGGGATGCTATTCGCCCTCGCAGACGAGCTCTACGGGTTTTCCAGCGTTTTCCTACACTGGATAACCTGATACACTATAAACGGATGCGTGCACATTCTAGGCGGGTTATTAAGGATAGCAAAAAGATGTCATGGAATAAATTCGTGGGTTCCTTTAATCGACATACACCTTCCTCTGTCGTATGGGATAAGTTAAGACGTGTGGCTGGGAAACCGAACCATATGCCCATCGCCGGTCTCAAAACACCTACCGGAGCTGTTGTTGATACATTTGACGTGGCGAATACTTTAGGCAGTGCTTTCGCTGAGGTGTCTAGCTCAGGCAACTATTCCCCTGAGTTTCTTACAGTTAAGAACCAGGTGGAATCTCAAGAATTCTCGTTTCTTTCTGGCAACCTTGAGGATTATAATCGCCTTTTCACCCTGGCAGAGCTAGACAATGCACTCTCCTCTTCACGACACTCAGCACCAGGTCCAGATGGTATCCACGTCCAAATGTTGCAACATCTCTCTCCTGATGGCAAAGATTTCCTACTCGAGGTCTATAATCGTGTCTGGGTTGATGGCATTTTTCCAGACAAGTGGCGGGAGGCCACCATCATACCCATTCTTAAACCTGGAAAGGACCGCCATCTTCCTTCCAGTTACCGTCCTATTTCCCTCACCAGTTGCGTTTGCAAGGTGATGGAACGCATGATCAATGGACGGTTGGTGTGGTGGCTGGAATCCCACAATCTTCTGACGAACATCCAGTGTGGCTTTCGACGACGACGTTCAACTGCTGACCACCTTGTCTCTCTGTCAACTCAGATTATGGACGGGTTTCTTAAGAACAGCCCCACAGTTGGGATATTTTTTGACCTCGAGAAGGCCTACGACACGTGTTGGCGGGCGGGAATATTGCGTTCTCTGCACAACTGGAACATACGTGGACGCCTACCGTTGGTCATTCAGGAGTTTATGCGGGACCGCGTTTTTCGAGTGAGGGTGGGTTCGGTTTTTTCTAACCATTTTATTCAAGAGAACGGAGTGCCGCAGGGCTCGGTACTCAGCGTGACTCTATTTGCTATTGCGATAAATTCCATATCACTATGTGTGCCTCAAGGTGTCTCTTCCTGTTTATTCGTGGACGACTTTGCCATCTTCTGTACTTCTCAGCGTACACCGTTTTTGGAACGCCGTCTCCAGCGGTGTTTGGACAATCTCTATGCATGGAGCTCGAAACACAGTTTTCGTTTCTCCGCTGAGAAGACAGTCTGCGTTAACTTCTGGCGCCGTAAGTGGCATATGCCGCCGTCTCTTCGACTCGGGCCAGATTTATTTCCTTTCGCAGACGAGGCGAGATTCCTTGGTTTGATCTTCGATCGGAAACTTTGTTGGGCACCACAAATAGCACAGCTTAGAGCACGATGTGACCGTTCTCTAAATCTTTTACGGATACTAAGTGGCAAGTCTTGGGGTGCGGATCGGACGACATTGCTCCGTCATTATCGTGCTGTGATTCGTTCGAAGTTGGACTATGGCAGCATTGTGTATTCTTCAGCTCGACCTTCAGTGCTCAGAAGGTTAGACACAGTCCATAACCAGGGCATCCGTGTGGCCGTTGGAGCTTTTCCAACGAGCCCAGTTGTTAGCCTCTACGCCGAATCGGGAGAACCTCCTCTGCGTTGTCGGCGTGATGTCCTGCTTGCTAATTATGGCTGTGGGCTGAAGTGTATGCCTGGGCATCCAACTTATCACGCGTTTTTCTCCCCTGAGCTGCACGAGCGATACTGCCTCCGCTCTCTGAGCCCCAGGCCAGCAGGTTTTCGTTTCCGTGAGCTTCTACGCCAGCACCATGTTGACATTCCTCGGCTGTTATCCAAGGGAGAGAGTATACACCCCCCTTGGTTACGCGCTACCTCCCATGTCGATCTCGGGATGACGCTCTACGGGAAATCTGTTACGCCTCTTGATAGTATTCGTCGTTGCTTTTTAGAATTTTTATCCAAATACAGTGGCCGTATTTGTATTTACACCGATGGTAGTAAGAGCCCCGACGGTGTTGGATGTGCCTTTGTAACTGGCACCGCAACTTCTACTTACGGTTTGCCTAGTTGCACATCTATATATTCTGCCGAGCTATATGCTATTTATCGAGCCCTTCTGTATATTCGACGTCGAAAATTAGGTGACTGCCTTATTCTTAGTGATTCCCTTAGTGCCCTTCAGAGCATTCGTGAGCTGTACAATTACCATCCTTTGGTGCAGCGCATCCAGGACGTTCTCCACATTTTGCACGCTTGTGGTTTTAATGTGGAGTGCGCATGGATTCCTGGACACGTTGGCTTGCCAGGGAATGACACGGCGGATTTGGCAGCGAAATCGGCAGTCACAGCGCCCAGTGTTACGATTACCCATTCAACAGCAGAAGATTTTAGAGTGGCTGTACGGAGAGCCGTTTTTTCGACTTGGCATGCGGAGTGGTCGGCTCTCCGTGGTAATAAGCTGCGAGAGGTGAAGGACCTCCCTGTCAACTGGGTAACCTCCTCTCGTTTATTCCGCCGGGAGGAGGTAGTACTAGCTCGGCTAAGAATTGGCCACTGTATTTTTACTCACAGTTACCTTTTTAAACGTGAACCTGCTCCTGTCTGTGCGCTCTGTGGGGAGGCACAGACAGTTCGTCATGTGTTGCTGGAGTGTGGTCACCTGGCACACATTCGGTCATCTATGGGCATGCCGGCCTCTCTTGCTGAGGTCCTGGCAGATGACCCAAGAGCAGTGGACAGGGTTTTTAAATTTTTAGCAAAACTTTCTTTTACCTTGACGTTTTAGTGTGATAGCGGTTTTTTAAACTCTTTTGGTTTTAATGTGTTGATTTTAGATGGAGTTTTATATCCAGCTCTGGTTAGAGGGCTGGACGTTTCTGTTACTTCCGTTTCAACTGTGTTAGCTCTTTTATTTGTGTTTACTTTTTTGTTTGGTATTTTCTTACTGGTTATTGCCAAGTTTTAATCATAAGGGCGCTTATGACCTCGGCAGTTGAGCGCCCTTAAACACCATCATCATCATCATCATCAGCCTGCTATATCCCCTGTGTAGCCCTGTCACCCCAGTGGGGTGACCCCATATTGAGCTCCGTGGTGGGTGGGGAGCACTGGGAGATGAATTTATAACCTTTTTTATGGGAAAACCTAAACCATCGTTTAATGTCCAAGGTAAAGATGTAGTTGAGTCATGTAGTTTTCGCTACTTAGTTGTCACTCGAATGGAGGAAGGTAAAAACTTCACGTCGGTCATTGCCATTCAAAAGGGCTTAGATAAAGTTGCTGGATCGGTTCAATCTTGTATATAAGCGCGGAACGGTCCACTCCTGGTAGAGGCAGTGTCAGCAACCCAGGCCTCTAAATAAGTACGAGCTACTATGGTAGGCAGTTACCCAGCTAAGGTGGAGCAACATAAAACCCTGAACTCCTCGTGCAGTGTTGTTACCACCCGCGCTTTGGACGCCTTGAGCACTGAGGATATTCAAAAGAATCTGGCGGAACAAGGCGTTACATTTATGTATAGAGTCCAGCGCAAAGTAAATGGTGAATCCATGCCTATCCGTACCCTGTTCCTTACCTTTGATCGGGTAGATCTCCCCCAAAGAATAAGGGCTGGTTACGAAGCCATCGCGGTTAGGCTGTTCATTCCAAACCCACTCAGATGCTACAAGTGTCAGCGCTTTGGACGCACAAGTGCATTCTGTACTGGTCAGTCTAGATGTGCAATCTGTGGAGATGCCACACACGATGGAGCGTGTACTTCCCCTCCATCGTGCGTTAACTGCGGTGGCGAACATTCCTCTAGTTCCCGCGACTGTCCCCGTTATGCAGAGGAAAGAGCGATCAAGGAGATCCTGGTGAAAGAGAAAGTGTCCTTCTCAGATGCGCGGAAGCTCCTGCGCACTCGCCAACCCCTGTCCCGCACTTTGGTACGTACAGCTCAATTGCAGCTAAACCTGTACCGAGGCGGGAAATCGCAACTCAAACTGGCGATATTAACGGGACCACAATTTCTGTAAAGATTCTGTCGGCTAGGCCGCACAAACGGTCCTCAACTTCTACGACCGTTTCGGCATCAACATCGGCCAAACCCACTCATTTAAAGAGTAATACAGCGAAAGAGTCACCCAAGCCTTTAACCTCGGGCACCAAGACCAGCTTACCCGACACAGTTCTACACCAACAAAAAACTTGA
The DNA here is from genome assembly GCA_030762935.1 of Hymenopus coronatus. NCBI lineage: Eukaryota > Metazoa > Arthropoda > Insecta > Mantodea > Hymenopodidae > Hymenopus > Hymenopus coronatus. The sequence continues at coordinate 83,461,186 of CM060883.1, forward strand.
ACACCTGTTACGTTAGGACCGACTTCTTAAAATACCATGTAAAATCTCCTCCCAAACCATCGAAGGGATTGAAAACACAACGCTCATCCCCAAGTAGATCCTCTTCGGGAGAATCTTCTAGTGGGAGTGTAGATCGACGACGAACATCTCCGTCGATCAGCACCTCAAATCGGTTCGAGGTTGTCGAACCGAAATTTGCTATTCGAAAAGGATCCTCCCTTGTGGAGGAGATGGAACCGGATGATTCTGCCTCCACTGCTTGACGGACAGTGCGAAAACGACAGGATTGAGCTCCTGAAAACAGTAAAGGCCCAATCCCGAAAAAGAACAAATTGAACCGACCAGCACAGCCGAATCTGAAGAAAAGTCTTTCAATATAAATCTTATCCCATATTATAGAAAATGGCTATCTTACAGTGGAACATACGCGGAATGGGACTTTGTCGACCAGAGGTAGACCTGTTGCTCAACCAGTATCAACCATTAGTCGTCAGCTTACAAGAGACCAAAATCCGTCCTCATGACATAGTCACATTCAGGCATTATTCTGCTGTACGGTGTTATCTATCACTAGAGGTTGGTGTTCCAGCCCATGGGGGCACTATGCTGCTCGTCAGAGATGATCTCTGTGCAGAATCCGTACCTTTACAGTTTTCCATCCAGTTTGTGAATTTGGTTGACGCATTACGCTGGCGTCAACCAAATTCACAATTTGTAGTATCTGTCCTCCTCCATCTGCTGACCTCTCGCGTATTGATTTAGACGACCTAGTTTCCCAGCTACCATCACCATTCCTGTTGCTGCGGGACGGGAATGCCCACTACCCTCTTTCGGGCTCCCCTCGGACTTGTGCGAGAGATCATCTATTTGACGATTTTTGGACGGTCATAATGTCTCTCTCCTAAATACCGGAGAGCCAGCCTTTCTCTCTGACGCCTTCAATAGTTTTTCACACCTCAACATAGCTGTTTCTTCTCCACAGTTAGCCGTATCCTTACAGCGGACCGTAATCTCTGATCCATACTCTAGTGACCACTTTCCAGTTCTTCTAAGTCTATTAGAACACGACGTATGTTCCACGCGCTTACCTAGCTGGCGCTAGGACTGAGCCAACTGGAATCTTTATTGCGATTTGGCCGTTTTTAGCCGCTACGAGCACGACTGCGTGGATGGTTTAGTCGAATACCTCATAGCCGCCATTATTTCTGCTGCTAAACTGTCCATTCCGCGGTCGACTGACCAATCCCGCCAAATTCCTGTTACCTGGTGGACCACTATGTAGGGATGCTATTCGTGCTCGCAGACGTGCTTTACGGATTTTCCAGCGTCGCCATACGCTGGATAACCTAATAAAATATAAAAAAAAAAAAATGCGTTCCAAATCTAGACAAGTTATTAAGGATAGCAAAAGGCAATCATGGAGCCAGTTTGGGGGCTCCTTTAACCGACATACACCTTCCTCTGTCGTATGGGATAAGTTAAGACGTGTAGCCGGAAAACCGACCCATATGCCGATCGCCGCTCTAAAAACAGCGGCACGCGCCGTGGTTGACACGTTTGATGTGGCCAACACTCTGGGCAGTACTTTCGCCAAGATATCTAGCTCAGATAACTATGCGCCTGAGTTTCTTCCAGTTAAGGCCCAGATTGAATCTCAAGATTTTGCCTTCCGCTCTGGAAACCTTTAAGACTACAACCGCATTTTCACCATGGCGGAGCTAGACAATCCCTTTCATTTTCTCGAAGCTCTGCGCCAGGTCTGCGTTCAAATGTTGCAACATTTGTTTCCTGCGGGTAAGGCTTTCCTCCTCGAGGTCTATAGTCGTGTCTGGGTAGATGCCACTTTTTCAACTCAGTGGCGGGAGGCCACCACCTTACCTATTTTGAAACCCGGAAAGGACCGTCATCTTCCTTCCAGCTACCGTCCAATTTCCCTCACCAGCTGTATATGCAAGGTGATGGAACGCATGATCAATGGGCGGTTAATGTGGTGGTTGGAATCCCACAATCTTCTGACCAACATCCAGTGTGGTTTTCGAAGACGTCGATCAGTGGTTGATCAACTTGTGTCGCTATCGACGAAGATCCAGAACGGCTCTTTTCGGATTTGTCAGACGGTTGGGATATTTTTTCACCTTGGGAAGGCTTACGATACGCGCTGGCGGGCAGGGATTTTACGCGCCCTCGACAGTTGGAATATACGTGGCCGTCTACCGTTGTTCAGCCAGTACTTCTTGCAGGAACGCGTTTTTTTGTGTAAGTGTCGGCTCGGTTTTTTCTCACTATTTTAATCAAGAGAAGGGAGTGCCGTAGGGCTCGGTATTAAGCGTGACGCTGTTTGCTAAAGCCATAAATTCTATATCGTAATGTGTTCCTCCAGGTGTCTCTTCCTGTTTATATATGGACGACTTTGCTCTCTGCTGTACTTCTCAACGTACACCGTTTATGGAACGCCGTATCCAGCGTGTTTGGACAATCTTTACGATTGTAGCTTGAACAACGGCTTTTGTTTCTCGCCTGAGAAGACAGTCTGCGTTAACTTCTGGCGTCGTAGATGGCGAATGGCTCATACTCTTACACTTGGGATAGATTTCCTTCCTTTCGCAGATGATTAATATTCGATCGCCGCTTATGCTGGCCTTCACATATAGCACAGCTTAAAGCGCTCTGTGACCGTTCTCTCAATATCTTACGGATACTAAGTGGTACATCTTGGGATGCAGATTGGATAGTGTTGCTGTGTCTTTATCGTGCACTGATACGATCCAAGTTAGACTAATGGATGCACTGTTTATTCTTAAGCATAAATCTGTGCTGAGACGCATAGACACTGTGCACAAAAAAGGCATCCGTGTTGCTGTTGGGGCTTTTTCAACCAGCCCAGTTGTTAGTTTCTAGGCTGTATCGGCTGTATCGGCAGAACCCCCTTGGCGTGATGTCCTATTAGGAAATTATGGCTACTCACTTAACTGCATGCCTTTGCATCCGACGTTTAACCCTTTCTTCGGTACCGAGCTGGACGAACGCTATCGTAATTACCCTTATAGTCCACGGCCTGCAGGCTTCCGTTTCTGTTAGCTTCTTCGGAAACACAACATGGTAATGCCTCACATGTTTCCGAAGTGGGAACGGGTGTACCCATCTTGGTTACGTGCTACTTCCCATGTTGACCTCGGGATGACAGCTTACGGGAAGTCTGCATTGCCTCTGTCTAGTGTCCGTACATATTTTTTAGAAGTTTTATCCTCTTACAGTGACCGATCTTTTATTTACACCGATGGCAGTAAGTGCAGAGTCGGTGTTGGATGTACCTTTGTTACTGGTACTGAACCACATACTTTCGGGTTACATATTTGCACATCCATTTATTCTGTCGAGCTGTATGCCATCTACCGAGCCATTCTGTATGTTCGCCGCAGAAATTTGGGTAACTTTCTTATTATAAGCGATTCTTTTAGTGCCCTTCAGAGCGTTCGGGAGTTATACAACCACCATCCCCTCGTGCAGCGCATCAAGGACCTTCTGCAATTTTTACACACTGCCGGTATTCATGTGGAGTGTGCTTGGATTCCTGGGACGTCGGCTTACAGGGTAATGAACCGGCGGATATGGCAGCTAAGACGGCGGCTACACAACCCTGTACTGCTCTTCCTTTTGTCACCGCTGCGGATTTGAGGCTTGTTGTCCGGAGAGTGGTGCACTCCGATTGGCACGCAGAGTGGGGGTCTCTCCGCGGGAACAAGCTCAGGGAATTGAAGGACGCTCCTATTACATGGGTGACCTCCTCTCGTAAATCCTGTCGGGAGGAGGTGCAATTGGCTTGCTTGCGAATCGGTCACTGCAATTTTACGCACAGTCATGTTTCTAAGAGAGAACCTGTGCCTAACTGTCCGCGCTGTGGGGCATTATTGTCGGTACGGCATGTCCTACTAGACTGTATCGCTCTAGCAGCCCTTCGATCAGAGTCACACCTGCCGGCCTCCCTCGCCTATTTTCTTGCTGTTGACCACGGAGTGGTCGTTGAAGTTTATAACTTTTTTATCTAATTTGACGTTTACGATAAGGATTTAATTTTTAAGTATTTCATCTGTCTTTATCTCTTTTAATGCAGCGTTGTTCATTTTTAATTCATTTTAACCTGTCGACCATGTTTTAGGTACTTTACATCGTTTTCGCTCTGTTTTTAAATTGTTTTAGATTTCTGTTTCTCTTTTAGCAAACAATTTTTAGCTTCTGGTCTTTAGAGACATTTGTTTTTATATCGTTCTTTTCCCTTTGGTGTTTTTATTTAACCTTGCTTTCTGAGGGCGATAATTACCTCAGTAGAGTGCACTTAAACACCAATCATCATCATCATTATCATCATCATCATGAGCACCCGCCAACACTCTGTCCAGCGTTCTGATACCTAGAGCTCAATAGTTAAAGATGTACCGAGGCGGGAAATCGCAACTCAACTTTGCGGTATTAACCAGGCTACAATTTCTGAAAGGATACTGACAGCCACACCGCACCCAAAATCCTCAACTTCTACGGCTGCCCCGGGATCCACCTCTGCCATCCCGCTGATTTTAAGAATAGTACAAAGAAAGAGTCACCGAAGCCTTCAAACTGCTTACCCGCCACGTGTTCGACACCAGAAAAGACAGTTACATCAGGACCGACTTCTTAAAAGACCATGTAAAGTCTCCTCCCAAATCATGGAAGTGAAGGAAAGGTCAACGCCCATCTCCAAGTAGATCCTTTTTGGCGACGAGCATCTCTGTCGATGAGCACCTCAAATCACCTCGAGGTTCTCGAACCGAAATTTACTATTGGAAAGGGGTCCTCTCCAATGGAGGAGATGCAACAGGAGGATTCTGCCCCCAGTGCTAGGCTGACAGAGAGGAAACGGCAGGATCGCGCTCCTGAAAACAGTATAAGCCCAATCCCGACGGAGAACAAAATGAATCGACCAGCGGAGCCCAATCTGCAGAAATGTCTTTCGATTTAAGCCTTATCCCATAATATTGACAATGGCTATCCTACAGTGGAGCATACGCGGAACTAGACTATGTCGACCAGAGCTAGAACTTTTACTTAACCAATATTAGCCATTGGTCTTATGTTTACAAGAGACCAACCTCCGTCCAACTCTTCAACGTCACATTCAGGGATTACTCAGCTGTACACTGGGATTTATCACCGGAGGATATATCTGCAGGGAACTGTGCTACTCGACAGAGACGATCTTTATGCTGAATCCATGCCCTTGCAGTCTGACATCCAATCCGCTGCTGTCAGCATTACGCTGGCATCTATGAAAGTCACAATTTGTAGAATCTATCTGCCTCCCTCTGCTGACCTCTCGCGCATTGCTTTGGACGACCTAGTTTCCCAGCGACCAACACCATTTCTGTTTGTGGGGGACGTAAATGCCCACCACTCCCTTTGGGGCTCCCCTCAGGCTTGTGAGAGAGGTCGTCAAATTGCCAATTTCTTGGACAGTCATAATCTCTCTCTTCTGAATACAGGCAAGCCAACATTTCTCTCTGACGGCTTCAATAGTTTATCACATCTCGACATAGATGTTTGTTCTTCCCAATTAGCAGTTTCTTTCCAATGTACTGTCATTTCTTATGTATACTCTAGTGACCTCTTTCCTATTCTTCTAAGTCTCTTAGCACACGACTTATGTTACACGCGCTTACCTAGATGGCACTTAGACCGAGCCAACTGGAACCTTTATTCCCATTTTGCTGTGATGCAAATGAGCATGTGAGCACGATCCGGTGGATGTTTTAGTCGAACACCTCACATCCACTATTCTTTCTGCTGCTGAACAATCTATTCCGCGATCGACTGCCAAATCTCATCGATTTCCTGTTTCTTGGTGGACAGCTGAATGTCGGGATTCCATTCTCGCTCGCAGACGTGTTTTACGGATTTTCTAGCTTCGCCGTACGCTGGAAAACTTAATACAATATATAAATATACGCATTTAATCTAGGCGAGTTGTTAAGGATAGCAAAATGCAATCATGAAACCAGTTTGTAGCCTCCTTTAACCGACATACACCTTTTTTTATCGTATGGGATAACTTAAGGCGTGTAGCCGGACAACCGGCCCCTATGCCGATCGGCGGTCTAAAAACAGCGGCAGGCGCTGTGGTTGACACGTTTGACGTGGTACACACTCTGGGCAGTGCTTTCGCCCAGGTGTCTACTTCAGATAATTGTTCGCCGAGTTTCTTCCAGTTCAGGTTCAGGTTGAATCTCAAAGTTTTGCCTTCCGTTCTGGAAACCTTGAAGACTACAACCGCCTTTTCACCATGGCGGAGCTAGACAACGCTCTCTCATTTTCTCAAAACTCTGCGCCAGGTCCAGATGGCATCCGCGTCCAAATGTTGCAACATCTCTCTCCTGCGGGAAAGACTTTGCTCCTCGAGGTCTATAATCGTGTCTGGGAAGAAGCTACTTTTCCAACTCAGTGGCGGGAGGCCACCATGATACCTATTTGGAAACCTGGAAAGGACATCATCTTTCTTCCAGCTACCGTGCAATTTCCCTCACCAGTGTGTCTTTACTGCGGCTTTATCGTGCGCTGATCCGATCCAAGTCAAACTATGGATGCACTGTTTATTCTTCCGCACGACCATCGGTGCTGAAAAGGTTAGATGCGATCCACAATCAGGGCATCCGTGTGGCTGTTGGAGCCTTTCCAAACAGCCCAGTTGTGAGCATCTACGCCGAAACGGTTAAACCGCATCTGCGATTTCGGCGTGATGTCCAGCTGGCAAATTATGGGAATGGACTTCAGTGCCTGCATACACATCCTACTTTTACCCCTATTAATTCTGCTGAATTGGACCAACGTTATCACCACCTATCAGTTTGTCCAAAGCCCAAAGCCCGCAGGTGTTCGTTTTTGAGAGCTTCTTCGGAACTACGATATTGAACTACCCAGAATGTTTCCCAAGGGAGAGACGATGTGTCCACCTTGGTTGCGTGCTACATCCCACGTCGATCCCGGGATGACATCATTCGGACACCAACGATGCGTGCGTGTAGTATCCGTACTTTGTTTTTAGACTTTTTATCCTCTCACAGTGACCGACTTTGTATATTGACTGAGTAGTAAATGCACCGACGGTGTTGGATGTGTATTTGGTACCGAAGCTGAGCAACACTTTCGGTTTGTCTAGTTACACATCCATTTATACTGGAGAGCTGATGCTATTTACCGAGCCATTCTTAAGGTTTGAAGTCGTAACTTGGATGACTGCCTTAATCTTAGCGGCTCCTTTAGCCTACTTCAGAGCGTTCGTGAGCAGTAAAGCCACCGTCCTTTAGTGCAGCATATTCAGGATGTCTTCCACCTTTTATATGCCTCTAGCGTTAATGTAGATTGCGCATGGTTTCCCGGACATGTTGGGTTGTCAGGTAATGGAGACACAGTCGGCAACTACGGCACCCAGTGTTACAGTTAATTTTTCTACTGCCGAAGATTTTAGGCTTGATTTTAATATCTTCCGGTACACTGGACAACTTCCTCTCGTGAGGAATTGGTTTTGGCTCATCTGCGCATCGGTCACTGTAATTTTACACACAGCTGTCTACTTGATGGGGAACCTGTACCAATCTGTCCGCGTGTGAGGCACATTTGTCTGTTCACCATATGCTGCTGGAGTGTGTTGCTCTATCCGCTGCTTAAGGTCGCCCTTTCTTAAGTTCTTGGGGATGACAACCACGCGATAGATAGCGTTTTTTTAGTTTTTTACGCCAAGTGCAGTTTTCAAAATCATGTACGTATTTTGAAGATTTTATTGTTAGTTATTTCATTTAGTTATTTTATCTCTCACTTTTAACACTGGGAGTTTGTTTTTACAGGGGTTTTGTTTTTAATTTTCATGTTTAACCAGGTTTCTAGATCCTTTTAATACCATTGCCATCCACTCTATTAAGTAAGTTTAGCTCTTTTTCACTTTTAGCACTGTTGGTTTATTTCTGTGAGCTTCATTGGTAACAAAATATTGTAGTGGCTGGCATGTTTCCGAAGGGGAAATGGGTGTACTCCCCTTGGTTTTGCGCTGCCTCCCATGTATATCTCAGTATGACAGCGTACGGGATATCTGCGTGGCCTCTGTCTAGAATCCTTACTTGTTTTTTTTTAGTTTTTATCCCCTTACAGTTTCTGACCCTTTATTTACCTCGATGGCAATAAGTGCAGGATGGCCCGGGATGTGCCCTTGTTACTGGTAGTGAACCACATACCTTCGGTTTTTTTTGTAGTGTTTAAAGCCTGCTGTAATTACTTATGGCACCGCAGGCGGTACTTTTGGTTTACATATTAACACATCCATTTATTCTGCAGAGCTGTATGCCTTCGACATAGCCATTCTGTAATTTCGCAGCAGTAATTGGCGTTACTGCCTTATTTTAAGCGATCTCTTTGTGCCCTTCAGGGCTTTCGTGAGTTATACAACCACCATCCTCTCGTGCAACGCATCCAGGACCTCCTCCACATTTTACACATTGTTGGTGTTCATGTGGAGTGTACATGGGTTCCTGGTCACATCGGCTAAGAGGGTAATGAACTGGCGGATTTTGCAGGCAAGACGGTAGCTACGCAATCCAGTACTGTGCTTCCTTTTGTAACCGCTATGGACTTCAAGTTTGTTCTCCGGAGAGTGGTGCATTCCGACTGACTTGCGGAGTGGATGTCTCTCCGCGGGAACAACATAATGGAAGTGAAGGACCTTCCTGTTATATGGGTAACTTCCTCTCGTAAATCCCGTCGGGGGAGGTGCAATTTGCTCCTTTGCGAATCGGTAACTGCAGTTTTTATTCATACTCAAAATTTTAAGAGAAATCCTGTGCCTATGTCTGCTCTGTGGGCCTGTATTATCGGTACGGCATGTGCTAGAGTGTGTTTATCTAACAGCCCATCGTTCAACGTCCCACCTGCTGGTCTCTCTCGCGGAGGTTCTTGTAGACAACCACAGAGCCGTTGATATGTTTTACTTCATAACTATTGCTTTTAATGGAGCGAGGGTTCATGGGTTTTAATGGTTTTAACTGTCTTTCCCGCATTCATTTTAACCAGTCGACCGCGGTTTACTTATATTGCATCCTTTTCGCTCCGTTTTTAAATAGCTTAGATTCATGTGTTTTTTAGCCACCAAGTGTTTTATTCTCTATTTTTAAATGACATTTGTTTCATATTGTTATTTCACCTTTGGTGTTTTTAACCTTGTTTTATGAGGGCGCTAACTAACTTAGCAATTGAGCGCCCTAAATCACCAACGATCGTCATCATGTCTACCGCGGGTTGTAGTTTGACGCCGATGGTTCTGGAAGGGGGCTAGACCATTATGCCTCCTCTGTGCCTCCCCACTCCAACGCCACGGATAATTGTAAAGCTAGTTATGTGAGACACAAAGACAATGAAGGATGTCAGTCTATTTTATATCCAAAAAGAACAATACAGACTTTGCCGGAAGGCCACAAATGCCACGCTTTTAACTAAGCTAGTTATACTTGACCAATCGGTCAGGCTGATAAGTACTTCTCTTGGGTTCTTAAGGCGGAGCAGCACAAAGCTTTGAATACCAACCGAGGTGTAATGACCACTACCGATTCGGATGGATTACCTAATATTTATTTTTTCTTTGTTGCTTCAACTGCGGCTTTTGCCCCGGGTTGTTTTATAACCATGCATCGTCTTGTTTTTGGCGATTTGGGTAAAATCCAAAGTTCCGTTTAACCCTTTTGCGCAATTTTATCCGAGGTTTTTTATTCTTAAAAATTGATTTCGTTTCGTAATAGTTTATTTGGATTTCCGGAATAGATTTGTAATGTTTGTCAGTTTAGTGGCAGTTTCTTCTCGGTAAAATACCTAAAGTAAAGAACTAACATTAAACATTTTGGCTCCTACTATTTAAGACTCTATTTGCTTAAGTAACTCTCAGAATAAACAGTTTGTTGAGTAAACTAAAGCAGCAAAACCCCCATGTGCACACTTAATTTTTGTCGCCCGCAACCATGCCTTGTAGCTGCAGTTTTAATTAGCCTTACAACCTTTCCCTCCATTGTTTGTTGTTTTTGATCTTCAACTCTGGCTCCGGCTTGTAATAGTTATATTTCTTTGAGTTTTATCTGTCACTTTGGCTGCTATTTTATTCTTCAATTTATTTTAATGGTGCTATATTTATTTCTGGTGTTTGTCCAGGATTTTATTAGTTTCATATTCATGTGTTTTTATTTCTGGTTTTAACAGACATTTTGATTCCTAAGGGCGCTAATGACAGCAGTTGAGCGCCCTTGAGCGCGCATCTGATGTCATTGGCGCTTTTAAACAGAAACCATCACTCCCGCTCCCCCCCCCCCCAATCCTTTGTTCTCGTAAATTTGAAGCATATTGATGGGTCTTCCAACGGCGTATTCTCATTCGCCTTTCACTACAGCATCGAATTTCGCATGCTCATGCAGCTTGTCTCGTTATATGCATGAGTAGGCGTGTCAATCTCGCGGAAATGCCTAGGTGTTGTGTTTTTGGACGATTCCCCCCCAGGGGCCTACTACGGTAGGTACGGGTTAGGCGCACCCGGGGTCCCGAGCCACCTTGACTCCCTCTGTGGGCAACCTCAGAGTGGTGAGGGAGTCAGTAGGTCAAAATGCCCACCCACGTGTAGGCCGTGCGTGGAGACCCGTGTCGGTGAAAAGGAATATCCTGGTTGGTTGAGGGTTGCATACCTGAGCCTGGGCTTCTGTCTTTCAGTAACTGGGGAGGGTGCGCAGCCTAATACACCGCTTTGGTTTCTGATTTGCCTAAACGGGAGGCTAGGGACTAACCCACCCCTAGTCAATCGGCCAGCACTAGGTATTACACCGAACTCCAGGGTGAGTGGGACGGCGAGCCCGCTATATCCCCTGTGTAGCCCTGTCACCCCAGTGGGGTGACCCCTCGTTGGGCTCCGTGGTGGGTGGGGAGCACTGGGGGATGAATTTATACCATTTTTTCTATGGCACCAAAATTAAAACCCCTTAATAAAGACGTTGGAAAGGAAGTAGTCGAGTCATGTGGTCCTCGCTACTTGGTTATTCATAGGACAGAGGAAGGTAAGAAGTTCCTTACGGTGAGCCCTTTTACTATCCAAAAGGGTCTCGATGCCATTGCTGGTCCTGTTAAATCCTGTGTTCGAGCTCGCAATGGTACACTTCTTGTCGAAGCCAACTCCGCCTCGCAAGCTGCAAGGATACTTAAAGCCACCATGTTAGCCAGCTATCCAGTGAAGGTCGAGGGGCACAAGTCGCTGAACTCCTCCCGCGGTGTAGTAACAACCCGCGCTTTGGACGGTTTGACCATTGAGGAGATCCAAGAAAATTTTGCGACTCAGGGTGTCTCAACTGTTTATCGGGTACAACGTAAGATCAACGGTGAATTCCTGCCTACTCGCACCCTGTTTCTTACTTTTGATCGGGTTGATCTGCCTCAAAAGATTAGAGCAGGGTATGAAGCCATCGAAGTTAGGCCTTATATACCCAATCCACTGAGGTGCTTTAAATGCCAACGTTTTGGTCACACTAGTGAGTTGTGTACCGGCAAGTCCACCTGCGTCCACTGCGGTGACATCTCCCACGATGGGGCTTGTGCTTCAGATCCTTCGTGTGTGAACTGTAACGGGGAACACCCATCTAGTTCCCGAGACTGCCCCCGTTTTGCAGAGGAACGAGCGATCCAGGAGATACGGGTGAAAGAGAAGGTGTCCTTCTTGGAAGCCCGGAAGCTCCTGCGACTCCGCCAACCCTCTGCCCCGAGGTCCGGTACCTATAGCTCAGTTGCAGCTAAACCGGTACCGCGTCGGGAAATCGCAACACAGACCGGCGATATAAACGGGGCTACAATTGCGGAAAAGGTTATTTTAGCCCAAGCGCTGCCAAAGCCTTCGGCACCTACACCCAAGTTGGTATCAACATCTGCCAAATCCGCCAGCTTACAGAATAGTCCAGCACACTTGTCACCGAAAGCCTCGACCTCGGGAACTAAAGCTGGTAAATTTACGACGTCTTTTGCCCCGGAAAAACAGTTTAAGACCAAGTATGTACGACAAGACTTCTTGAAAGAGAATGTGCAATCTATTACCAAGTCATCTAAGGGTAAGAAAAGTACACGCAACTCCACACGTGCATCCTCCTCTGAAGGGTCATCTGGGGAGGAGGGCGTGAATCGGCGACGGCCGTCTTCGCCGATCAGCACATCCAATCGATTCGAACCACTCGGACCGAAATTTGCTCTTGAAAAAGGGACCTCCCTTGTGGAGGAGATGGACCAGGAGGATTCTGCCGCCACTGCCAGAGGGACAGTGCGGAAACGGCAGGATCGTGCTCCTGAAAATAGTACTAGCCCAACGCCTAAGAAGAACAAATTGAACCGACCAGCTAATCGCAATCTACAGAAGCGTCTTTCGATTTGAAACTTATCCCATAATATACTCTATGGCTATCCTCCATTGGAGCATACGCGGAATTCGACCACATCGACCAGAGCTTGACTTGTTGCTGCACCAACATGAACCCTTGGCTGTATGCTTACAAGAGACGAAGCTCCGTCCACAGGACACCGTTACCATCAGGCAGTACTGCTCCGTACGATGTGATTTATCCCCGGAGGACGGTGTCCCGGCACATGGGGGCACTATGATGCTTATTCGAGATGATGTTTTTGCCAACTCCGTACCCATACAATCTGCAATCCAGTCCGTTGCTGTCAGCATTAAGCTACCCTACGCTTCATTCACCATTTGCAGTATCTATTTGCCTCCATCTGCGGACCTCACGCACAGCGACTTAGAACACGTCATTTCGCAGTTGCCACCACCCTTTTTATTGGTAGGCGACGTGAATGCCCATCACACTCTTTGGGGCTCTCCTCGGGCTTGTGCGAGAGGTACGCTACTTAAAGACTTCTTGGATAGTCAGAATCTTGCTCTCTTGAACACCGGAGAGCCCACCTTTCTTTCTGACGCATTTCATAGTTTTTCACACATTGACATTGCAATTTGTTCCCCTCAGCTTGCAGTCAATTTATGCTGGAATATCATCTCGGATTTGCATTCTAGTGACCATTTTCCTTGTCGTATTAGTGTCTTGACACCCGTTGTATGTTGCACCCGTTTACCTAGTTGGCGCCTAGACCACGCCAGCTGGGAACTGTACTCCCACTTGGCTGAATTTAGCTACGAAGAGCACGACTCTGTGAACCACTTGATCGAACATCTCACAGGGACCATTCTTTCTGCTGCTGAGCAATCCATTCCGCGTTCGACTGGCTACAGCCGTCGATTTCCGGTACCTTGGTGGACCGATGACTGTCGGGATGCTATTCGCGCTCGCAGACGAGCTCTACGGGTTTTCCAGCGTTTTCCTACACTGGATAACCTGATACACTACAAACGGATGCGTGCACATTCTAGGCGGGTTATTAGGGATAGCAAAAAGATGTCATGGAATAAATTCGTGGGTTCCTTTAATCGACATACACCTTCCTCTGTCGTATGGGATAAGTTAAGACGTGTGGCTGGGAAACCGAACCATATGCCCATCGCCGGTCTCAAAACACCTACCGGAGCTGTTGTTGATACATTTGACGTGGCGAATACTTTAGGCAGTGCTTTCGCTCAGGTGTCTAGCTCAGGCAATTATTCCCCTGAGTTTCTTACAGTTAAGAATCAGGTGGAATCTCAAGAATTCTCGTTTCTTTCTGGCAACCTTGAGCATTATAATCGCCTTTTCACCCTGGCAGAGCTAGACAATGCACTCTCCTCTTCACGACACTCAGCACCAGGTCCAGATGGTATCCACGTCCAAATGTTGCAACATCTCTCTCCTGATGGCAAAGATTTCCTACTCGAGGTCTATAATCGTGTCTGGGTTGATGGCATTTTTGCAGACAAGTGGCGGGAGGCCACCATCATACCCATTCTTAAACCTGGAAAGGACCGCCATCTTCCTTCCAGTTACCGTCCTATTTCCCTCACCAGTTGCGTGTGCAAGGTGATGGAACGCATGATCAATGGACGGTTGGTGTGGTGGCTGGAATCCCACAACCTTCTGACGAACATCCAGTGTGGCTTTCGACGACGACGTTCAACTGCTGACCACCTTGTCTCTCTGTCAACTCAGATTATGGACGGGGTTCTTAAGAACAGCCCCACAGTTGGGATATTTTTTGACCTCGAGAAGGCCTACGACACGTGTTGGCGGGCGGGAATATTGCGTTCTCTGCACAACTGGAACATACGTGGACGCCTACCGTTGGTCATTCAGGAGTTTATGCGGGACCGCGTTTTTCGAGTGAGGGTGGGCTCGGTTTTTTCTAACCATTTTATTCAAGAGAACGGAGTGCCGCTGGGCTCGGTACTCAGCGTGACTGTATTTGCTGTTGCGATAAATTCCATATCACTATGTGTGCCTCAAGGTGTCTCTTCCTGTTTATTCGTGGACGACTTTGCCATCTTCTGTACTTCTCAGCGTACACCGTTTTTCAAACGCCGTCTCCAGAGGTGTTTGGACAATCTCTATGCTTGGAGCTCGAAACATGGTTTTCGTTTCTCCGCTGAGAAGACAGTCTGCGTTAACTTCTGGCGCCGTAAGTGCCAAATGCCGCCGTCTCTTCGACTCGGGCTAGATTTACTTCCTTTCGCAGACGAGGCGAGATTCCTTGGTTTGATCTTCGATCGGAAACTTTGTTGGGCACCACAAATAGCAAATCTTAGAGCACGATGTGACCGCTCTCTAAATCTTTTACGGATACTAAGTGGCAAATCTTGGGGTGCGGATCGGACGGCACTGCTCCGTCTTTATCGTGCTGTGATTCGTTCGAAGTTGAACTATGGCAGCATTGTGTATTCTTCAGCTCGACCTTCAGTGCTCAGAAGGTTAGACACAGTCCATAACCAGGGCATCCGTGTGGCCGTTGGAGCTTTTCCAACGAGCCCAGTTGTTAGCCTCTACGCCGAATCGGGGGAACCTCCTCTGCGTTGTCGGCGTGACGTCCAGCTTGCTAATTATGGCTGTGGGCTGAAGTGTATGCCTGGGCATCCAACTTATCACGCGTTTTTCTCCCCTGAGCTGCACGAGCGATACTGCCTCCGCTCTCTGAGCCCCAGGCCAGCAGGTTTTCGTTTCCGTGAGCTTCTACGCCAGCACCATGTTGACATTCCTCGGCTGTTATCCAAGGGAGAGAGTATACCCCCCCCCCTTGGTTACGCGCTACCTCCCATGTCGATCTCGGGATGACGCTCTACGGGAAATCTGTTACGCCTCTTGATAGTATTCGTCGTTGTTTTTTAGAATTTTTATCCAAATACAGTGGCCGTATTTGTATTTACACCGATGGTAGTAAGAGCCCCGACGGTGTTGGATGTGCCTTTGTCACTGGCACCGCAACTTCTACTTACGGTTTGCCTAGTTGCACATCTCTATATTCTGCTGAGCAATATGCTATTTATCAAGCCCTTCTGTATATTCGACGTCGAAAATTAGGTGACTGCCTTATTCTTAGTGATTCCCTTAGTGCCCTTCAGAGCATTCGTGAGCTGTACAATTACCATCCTTTGGTGCAGCGCATCCAGGACGTCCTCAACATTTTGCACGCTTCTGGTTTTAATGTGGAGTGCGCATGGATTCCTGGACACGTTGGCTTGCCAGGGAATGACACGGCGGATTTGGCAGCGAAATCGGCAGTCACAGCGCCCAGTGTTACGATTACCCATTCAACAGCAGAAGATTTTAGAGTGGCTGTACGGAGAGCCGTTTTTTTGACTAGGCATGCGGAGTGGTCGGCTCTCCGTGGTAATAAGCTGCGAGAGGTGAAGGACCTCCCTGTCAACTGGGTAACCTCCTCTCGTTTATTCCGCCGGGAGGAGGTAGTACTAGCTCGGCTAAGAATTGGCCACTGTATTTTTACTCACAGTTACCTTTTTAAACGTGAACCTGCTCCTGTCTGTGCGCTCTGTGGGGAGGCACAGACAGTTCGTCATGTGTTGCTGGAGTGTGGTCACCTGGCACACATTCGGTCATCTATGGGCATGCCGGCCTCTCTTGCTGAGGTCCTGGCAGATGACTCAAGAGCAGTGGACAGGGCTTTTAAATTTTTAGCAAAACTTTCTTTTACCTTGACGTTTTAGTGTTTTAGCAGTTTTTTTAAACTCTTTTAATTTTAATGTGTTGATTTTAGATGGAGTTTTATATCCAGCTCTGTTTAGAGGGCTGGACGGTTCTGTTACTTCCTTTTCTACTGTGTTAGCTCTTTTACTTGTGTTTTTTTTTTCTTTTTTTTTTTTTTTGGTGTTTTCTTACTGCCTATTGCCAAGTTTTAATCGTAAGGGCGCTTATGACCTCGGCAGTTGAGCGCCCTTAAACACCATTATCATCATCATCATCATTTGGACGATTAGACTTCACAAATGTAGATTTAAGATTAAGTTTTCATAAGTTTCCAAGTGCGTTTATAGGATGATATACAACAGATTTTCACTTACAATAAAGTGTGTGTGTGGGTGTGTGCGTGTGTCTGCGCGGGCGTGTGTGTGTTTGTGTGGTTTGCAGCAACGTAGTACCCGAATCGGTGCTAGACAATTAGGAAAGGTGTCGCTGAAATGCAGTATAGAAACTGACCTTCTTACGTGAAGATGTCTAGAACATTGAGCCCTGAGGTTATATCAGGTTCTGCATATTATAGGACAGACAGCTGTTAATTTCATCGTTCAGTTTCTCGAATAGGTTAAATAAAGCTAGCCATTTACATTTCCGCCATATATCTGGAAAAACGGTGAAGAGATATAAGTTCACTCTTAAACAAAAATGGATACCTTGCTGGATATTGACCTACATATCTAGGATTTCATATGCGAGGCATTCACTAAATTGCAGATCGCAACGATTATCCGACTATTGGTGGTCCAGGGACGACATCCAAATTCAACGTAGATGGTTTATGATGGCTCACCGGCAAACAATTAACAACGTTACTGCGTTGCCGCGACTCTCTGATATTCTACGTCCAGGAGTTCATAGCGGCGTGCGCAGACTTATCTCCCCACTCCGCCTCTCTTTACCATGTCCGTATTGGACGTTTTCTTTGTATGGAGAGGCGTAGTGCTGCGGACCCTCGTGCCAGTTTTATCTACAGCCCGGCTGCCGTGGCAGCCGCGATGACACGCTGTGTCACATTCTAGATGCGAAGGAGGTGTGACCTCTCATTGTTGGAGTAAATTGAATTACGCATTGGTCTAGTTATGTTTAAAGTATTGGTAATGAGGATATGTGGCTTAATTATATACAGTAGAGATGTCCTCTAATATTTCTCTGCCTATGCCAACAATTGAGAAGAGTTTTTGTCATGCGCATCTTGATTTCTTACATTTCAAAACAGCTACGTAAGTGGTACGGCTAAGAAATAATTTCATAATTATCGCATGAATTTCTTGTAATTCGGATTACGTTAGTCTCTTATACTTACTTCACATTGCACAAAGGTATTCATTGGTTCATCTTACTAACACTCCACCATTATACCACTTAAAATCAGTATCCGTGCTGTTATTGGATGAGCAATGTTGCTGATTCTTGCAGCATGAAGCAATCCAAGGAAGTTGAATGTCAATGTTATGTTGAGGAATCCTGATATTCAATGGAATCTCCGCTGCTGACCATTTGTAATTCTACCTCCCACAGTATCATTAAGTTGCAGACCTCCGTGGTGTGAGAGTAACACGATAGCCTCTAGTACCCATGGTCATAGGTACAAACACAGCGGTGGACAATAGACTTTGTTTGATGTAAAATCCTTGGCATTGGTTGCTCCGGAAGAGAATTAAAGCCGTTGGTCCCTTGTCGTAGATTTACGGCGCGTAAAAGAAAGAGACCTGATAAAGAGACCTCTGAGCAAAATTAGGCAGGTTTTCATACCCAGTATAGAATGAGACGCTGAGAACTACAGCAGTTAAAGAGAGTCCATAAATCGGACGCAATTTCTTTCAAAAGCTGAAGCTGAATCTTAACTTTCTTCTTCCTTTTCTTCTCCAACTTGTATCAGTGTCAATATTGCCATACGTTTTGAAAGTATTTTCCGAATCTTGCCTATTACTAGTATCGTCTGCTCATTATAATCATATCTGCGTGTAGTTGGTCACCATTGTCATTGATAGTTTTAGAGGACGTTTTGACAATCCTGACAGATAAACAATTATTACTCACGAAACACGTAAATTCAAAAAATTTACTAATGGACATGCGGTCACATAGGGTGCTAAAAACTGATCTGCTTCCCAGCGCAGTTTTATAAATATAGAATGGATCATAATGGAAGCAGCGTTACTTCATCTTCGAAATCCTTAACCATTCTAAAGAAATAAGTACTGCTTTGAGATTCAGGATATGACTAACGAAAACACAAAACTCTCCCTTTGTGTTGAATGTACGTCATTTGTAAAATTTCTAACTAAATTAGTTAAGTAATCTTTTTTCATTATCGCGATGGAACGAAACCCATGAGCCACGTTTTGGTTAACATTTCAAAGTCAAGTGTTAATGTTATCTATTCTATTTTATATTAAGGCGTCCCCTTACATTGTCCAGTAAGTTTAACATTATGTTCGCATTACTTCATTTCAGATTAATTCAACAGCACAATCAAGTACCTAACAATTAAGGACGCAATATTCCTGGAGGTTCCTGGGCATATTGGTATGCCAGGAAACGAGGGCACTGATTCTTCTGCAGAGGCGATTTATTCCTCAAAATGTACAGAAAGCTCCATTGTACCCTCGGATTATTTTAGTGATTTTAATTCATACGTTTCGTTATTATTGGTTGTCGCAAAAGAATATTCTGTCCTTCTTGAACAAATGGGCAAGAAATTATTTAAGCCTATTCCAAACGGTTAGGTTACAGCGCGATGCTTTTTATCCCGAAGATATAGCCTGACCACGAATCGAGCACTTACGATTTAGCATTTGTTATTATTACGTACTGATTGTACATCACCTTGTGCTTACCTGTTGACCTTTATGCATATTTTAGTTCAAAGTCGCTTTTAATATCTGCTTTTGAACAAACTGGAACTAAAAGGTTCCGGAAACAATGACATTCCCTCCGAATGATACTTAGTCAAATATTTAAAAGTCACCTTACAGCCAATTTCCGTGTCCGCAAGCTAAGAGGCAAAATATGTATATATCTTGAGATACGGAAATTGGCTGTAAAATATATATATATATACATACAAAGGGAATGTACATAATGCCAGAACAACATATGTCACTGGTCTTGCTACTGCAGTTCTTTGCGTTGTCTGATGAGAAACCCAAGAACCTTACTAGGTGTAAAAAATATGTTGCTTCAAATTCTCGCTAATTTTGAAGATCAACAGTAGCCTGCAAACGTTAAAAGACACAAACATTGTTGGTTCATGCGAATGAATTGTAAATAGCTTCGTTGTTTTTCTCCTTAGAATACACTTAATAGATGTTGGGTATCCATCAGCAGATGCGTTTTTGACTTAACGGTTAATTTACCTATGCATTTATCACACCCTAGGGGCCTACTACGGTAGGTACGGGTTAGGCGCACTCAGGGTCCCCAGACAACCTTGACTCCCTCAATGGGCAACCTCTAAGTGGTGAGGGACACAGTAGGCCAAAATATCCACCCACTTGTAGGCCGTACGTGGAGATCCGTGTCGGTAGAAAGGGATATCCTGGTTGTTTGAGGGTTGCATACCTGAGCCTACGCTTCTGTTCTGTTACTGGGGAGAGTGCGCAACCTACTACACTGCTTAGGTTTCTGCTTCGCCTAAACAGGCGGCTAGGGACTAACGCAACCCCAGTCAATCGGTCAGGACTAGGTATTATACCGAACTCCAGGGTGAATGGGACGGCGAGCCTGCTATATCCCCTGTGTAGCCCTGTCATCCCAATGGGATGGACTCTAGTTGGGCTCCGTGGTGGGTGGGGACCACTGGGGACGAAATTTGTTACCAACTTTATGGCAAAACAATTTGCAAAAACTAAAATAGCGATTGGAAGAGAAGTAGCTGACTGCAGTGTTTCTCGCTACTTAGAATAACTAGGACAGAGGAAGATTGGAAATTCAAGTCCGTCAGCCCTTTTGCTATACAAAAGGGTCCAGACAACATTGCTGGTCCAGTATACTCTTGTTTTAAAACGCGAAATGGGAACCTCCTGATAGAAACATTTTCAGCATCCCGGGCAGGAAAACTACTGAAAGCAAAAATGCTAGGCAGCTACCCAATTAAGATCTAACAGCACAAGACCTTAAATTGCTCACGCATGTTATCACCACCCGCGCATTGGATGGTTTGTGCAATGAGGAGCTTCAAGAGGATCTGGCAGGCCAAGGTGTCACATCTGCTTATAGGATTACTCGTAAAATAAATGGTGAATTCGTTGCTTCCCGTACTCTGTTCCTTACCTTTGACCGGATAGATCTCCCTCAAAGGATTAAGGCAGGGTATGAAACATCGAGGTTAGGCCCTAAATTCCCAACCTCCTCAGATGTTACAAAGGTATGCCAGAGGTACGGGCACACCAGTGGTTTTCTACTGGTGATCCTTCTTGTGCAGTATGTGGAGAAGCATCGTATGATGAAGCTTGCACGGCAACTCTATCCTCTGTTAATTGGAGCGGGGAACACATATCTAGTTCCCGAGATTGTCCCCGTTTTACGGAGGAACGCGCGATCCAGGAGATGCGGGTGAAAGAGAAGGTGTCCTCAGAATCCCGTAAGCTCCTGCGTCTCCGCCAACCCTCTGTCCCGCGTTCGGGTACCTATAGCTCAGTTGTGGCTAAATCGGTGCCGAGGCGGGAAATTGCAATTCAATCTTGCAATATAAACGGGGCTACAATTTCTGACAGGGTTCTGATAGCCAGATTACACCCAAGTCTTTCAGCACTAAGTCTACATCGGCATCAACATCAGCCACTACTGCGAATGAAAAGAGGAGTCCAGAAAAGGTGTCACCCAAACATTCGGGCACCAATAACGTCTTAACTATTACGTATTCTGCGCCAGCAGAAACATTTAACACAAATTCTGTAAGGACCGAGTTCCTGAAAGGAAATGTTAGGTCACCTCCCAAAACATCTCCGGGAAGTAAAAGTCCAAGCCATTCTCCACGTCGATCCTCTTCGGAGGAATCTTGGGGGGTTTGTGGAGCACAGATCGACGACGACCATCTGCGTCGATGAGAACCTCTAATCGGTTCTCCATTCTTGAGCCGAAAATTTCCATAAGAAAAGCTACCTCCCCAGTGGAGGAAATGGAGCAGGATGATTCCGCCCCCACTGCCAGAGGGACAGTGCGGAAGCGGCAAGATCGGACGCCTCAAACCAGTGTACGTCCGACACCTAAAAAGAACATATTGCATCGACCAGCACTGCCGAATATGCAGAAACGTCTTTCCATTTAAATCTTATCCCATACAAATTACCATGGCTGTCCTGCAGTGGAACATACACTTCATTAGACCACATCGACCAGAGGTTGACTGTTGTTGCACTAGAATCAATCTGTGGTTGTTTGCTTACCAGAGACTAAGCTCCGACATGACAACATTACCTTACGGCACTACTCCGCTGTTCGGTGTGACCTGTCACCGGAAGAGGGTGTGCCTGCTCGTGCGGGCACTTTTATACTGGCCAGAGTTGATCTTAATGCTGAATCCGTCCCCTTACAGTGTGACATCCAATCGGTCGCTGTACGGGTCACGCTACCATCTTTACCATCTGTAGTATTTATCTGCCTCTCTCTTTTGACCTCTCGCGCACTGATTTGGACGACCTAATTTCCCAGTTGCAAGCACCGTTTCTGTTGGTGGGTGATGTTGATGTCCACCATCCATTATGGGGCTCCCCTCTGGTTTGTGCGACAGGTCATCTAATTGCCGATTACTTAGACAGTTATCACCTATCTCTCTTTATGACGCCTTCAACAGTTTCTCACACTTAGACCTAGCTGTTTGTTCTCCACAATTGGCAGTTTCCATACACTGGAATATCATCTCTGACTTACATTCTAGTGACCACTTTCGCATTCTTCTTAGTCTCTTGGCATAGGTTGTATGTTCCCAACGTTTACCTACATGGAGCTTAGATCGATCCAACTGGGACCTTTATTCCCATTTGGCAGTTTTTCATTGCAACGGGTGGATTTCTTAGTGAACAACTCACAGAAATCATTATTTAATCTGCCGAGCAGTCCGTTTCGCGGCCGACTGGCCCACCTCGTCGGTTTCCTGTTCCTTGGTGGACGACTGACCGTCGGAATGCAATTCGCGCCCAGAGACGTGGTCTTCGAATTTTCCAGCCTAACCCATCGCTGGTTAACCTAATACAGCATAAGAAGATGCGTGCCAAATCCAGACAGGTTATTAAGGACAGCAAAGAGGAATCATGGAACGAGTTTGTCAGCTCCTTTAATAGAGGTACACCTTCCTCTGTCGTATGGGATAAGTTATGGCGAGTGGCCGGCAAATCTATCCATGCACCAATCGCAGGTCTCAAAACACCTGCTAGAGATATTGTTGATATGACTGACCTGCTTTCGCTCAGATGTCCAGCTCAAACTTTATTCCACTGAGTTTTTTGCAGTTAAGGCTCGTGTGGAATCTCAAGGCTTCTCTTTTCGTTCCGGAAACCTTGAGGATTACAATCGCCTAGTCACCATGGCGGAGTTAGACCATGCACTTATATCTTCGCGAAACTCTGCACCAGGTCCAGATGGCATCCACGTCGAAATGTTGCAACATCTCTCTCTAGAAGGTAAGACTTTCCTGCTCCAGGTCTATAATCGTGTCTGGGTCGACGCCACCTTTGCAGATAAGTGGCGGGAGGCCACCATCATTCCAATTTTGAAGCCTGGAAAGGAACGTCAGCTACCGTCCTATTTCCCTTACCAGTTGCGTTTGCAAGTTGATGGAAGGCATGATCAATGGACGGTTGGTGTGGTGGCTAGGATTCCACAATTTACTGACCAACACCCAATGCGGTTTTCGCCGACGTCGCTCAGTAGTATACTGCCTTGTATCGCTGTCTACGCAGATCATGAACGGCTTTCATAAGAACTGCCAGTTGGAATTTTCTTTGAGCTGGAGAAGGCATATGATATATGTTGGCGAGCAGGGATCTTACGTTCCCATTTTATTCAAGAGAACGTTGTGCCACAGGGATCGGTTTTACGTGTGACGCTGTTTGCTGTAGCGATTAATTCTATCTCTCAATGTGTTCTCCCAGGTGTGTCATCCTGCTTATACGTAGACGATTTTGCCATCTTCTGCACCTCTCAGCGTGCGCCATTTTTATAACGTCGTCTTCAACGGTGTTATAGACGCACTTTGTGATTGGAGCTCATAAAACTGCTTTCGTTTTTCCGCTGAGAAATCAGCCTGCGTGATCTTCTGGCGCCATAGTAGTCGGTTGTCGCCTAGTCTTCCATTCGTGATAGATATACTTCGCTTCGTAGGTGGGGCGAAATTCATAGGGTTGGTCTTCGATCGCAAATTGTGCTGGTCACCACATATAGCACAGCTGAAAGCATGGCGTGACCGTTCCCTGAATATTTTACGGATACTAAGGTGCATGTCTTGGGGGGGGGCAGATCGGACAGTGCTGCTCCGTCTTTATCGTACGCTGATCCGATCCAAGTTAGACTATGGATGCATTTTTTATTCCTGAGCCCGACCATCTGTGCTGAGACGACTAGATACGGTCTATAATCATGACGTCCGTGTGGCATTTGGTGTTCTTCCAATTTGCCCAGTTGTGAGCCTCTACGCTGAATCGGAAGAAGCCCCTCTGGGCTGTAGGTGGGAGATCTTATTAGCCAATTATGGCTTTGGGCTTAGATGCATGCTTGCGCATCCAACGTTTACTACCTTTTCTCCACTGAGCTGGACGATCGTTATCGGCACCATCCACTAAATCCAAGGCTTGCAGGTTTTCAAGGCCTGCTTCGGAAACACGATATCGAAATGCCTAACATGTTTCCTAAGGGGGAATAGGGAGCAACCACCTTGGTTGCGTGTTTCCTCCAATGTAGGTCTCGAGATGATAGCTTACGCACAATCTACTTCGCCTTTGTCTAGTAGCCATTCCTTTTTTTTTTTTTTTTTTTTTTAAATTTTTATCCAAATAGAGTGACCGAATTTGTATATATACAGCTTATGACAGTAAGTGCGCTGACTGTGTTGGGTGTGCCTTTATTTCAGGGACCGAGGCTTCTACGTTCGGTTTGCCCAGTAGCACATCTATTTACACTGCAGAGCTGTATGCTATTTAGCGAACTCTGCTGTATATTCGCCGTCACCAATGTAATGACTGCTTGATATTGAGCGATTCCCTTAGTGCCCTTCAGAGCCTTCATGAGCTGTACACCCTCCATCCCATCGAACAGCGTATCCAGGGTACACTCCACATTATTCACGCATCAGGTGTACTTGTGGACTGCACTTGGGTTCCTGTTCCCGTTGGCGTGCCGGGATATGAACTAGCCGTTGTGGCGGCAAAGAGCGCAACCACGGAGCCCAGTATTGTACTTCATTGCGTGTCATCTTCAGACTTCAAGCACGTGGTGCGACGAGCGGTACTTTCTTTCTGGTATGCATAATGGGCCGCCGTACGGGACAACAAGCTACGAGAGGTGAAGGAGCTGCCTGTGAACTGGTTAACCTCCTCTCGTTTGTCTCGCCGAGATGAGGTGCTATTGTCACGCTTAGGAATCGGCCACTGTACTTTTACGAATCGCCACATTTTTAACCGTGAACCAGCTCTTATTTGTCTGCTCTGTCGAGATCTTTCAGTCCGCCATGTGCTGCTAGAATGTGGTCTTCTAGCACACACTCGGACCTCTTTTGCCATGCCGGCCTCTCTTACGGAGGTTCTGGCTGATGACCCCAGAGCGGTAGAACTGGTTTTCAAATTTTTATCTAAAATCATTCAGGTTTAGGTTGTTTCATTTGCGATGGTTATTTAGTTGTTGGTGTGGTTTTAAAATGGTTTATTTTTTCTTTTGTACGTTTTAACAGAACTATATTCTTTGCCTTTTATCGCTCTTTTTAAGGATTTTAAATAGTTTTAGCTCCACTCCTGATTTTTACCACTAAATTGCCCTATTAAACTAGATTTTTATGCTGGTTTTAGCTATAAATTTATTTGGTGTGCAATTATAATATGTTTTAGCTCCGTTTATTGTTACTATTTGTTATTTTTAAGGGCGCTAATGACCAAATGAGTTGAGCGCCCTCATTTCCAATCATCATCATCATCATCATCATCATCATCATCATCATCATAATCATTTATCAGGTTTAATATCATTGTATTCAGTTTCATGTATTTAAGTTAACTTTATTAGCAACTAACTTTAGCAGTTATTTTCGCTCGAGTCGCGTGACAACACTTTAATTGAATTTTTATATTGTTTAACGCCAGTATTTACTACATATATGACAGCAGGAGATAACACTGATGATGCATGGAGTGAAGATTTTGCACCAGGAGAATGTGATAGTGGGGAAAGCCGGGGAATCTGTAGAAAACCCGCCCCTGCGTCGCTTTGTTCACCATTAATCCCACATGCAGTTGCCTGGGATTGAATCCGGGTTTAGCGTGAGAGACGAGTGGTCTAACCACTCGATCACGGCGCGTGCTCCTTTAAATTGAATACACACATGCCAGAAAGTATAGGATATTAGCACTCAAGGGTATCGTAGAATTTAGCACCTTGTTTGTTACTTAGTTTCCACTATTTCAGAAATGCTATATATTATATCATAATATAGATTGTTTGCCACTATATTTAAATTCCAAAATGGTTTTTTATCACTTTTGATCTTCATGTAACATCCTTGTGTTTCTTTTTTGCGGGGGCGGACTATGGTAACTATGCGTGAACATATAAATGACATTACCCAATCTTGTAGCTATTTGCGTAAACGAAAGAAAGATCCCTCTATAAAACGTATTATTCGCCACACAAAAGCTTCACAAGAGTATTGCTTATTGGTGAAAGTGAAAAATGTACTCTGGAAATGCATTGCCTCTGTAAAATGAACAGGCAGATGAACAACACAATCTAAAGCATCAGTATTTTTCCAAAGCGTTATGATATTATTATGTATATCCCAGGGATTGCTTACCTGTAAAATGCTTCCCAGTTTGTCAACAATAAAAACAATTCCCACACAAATTGCACCGATGATTACCACGACCACTTTTATTATATTGCTTGCGGTTTTATCCGATATTTTGTGCTTCAGGCAAGGACGAACAAAGTCCTCGAAAAGGGTAGCTCCAAGGGCATTCAAGCTACTGGACATGGTGCTGCAAATATAAGAAGTTTATGTAATATTAGTAGTGCAGAGTAACAATACAAATATTATTAAATAAAAATACACCCTGGTCGGAGAGATTGGAAACAATGTCTGCATCGGAAAGACCGTCTAAGCAGGCAGTGGTTACCACTCCTCTACAAGTGTTCAAAGACTTGTGCGGAGCTACTGTTATGGGGTACGAACCTAACAAGCTGGCTTTAATGAGCTTCATTGACTGGTCCTCCTTCTTGGTTTCCAATAGAAGGGTACCGTCTCTCGGTCTGGTAGCATTGATCACTTTACCGCAAATCCTGACAATTTCTCGTTGGATATAGAAGGGACTAATATCTCGCATTGTTTTCTTGTCGCAGGCCAAGGTCACAACTATAAAGCGGTCAAAAGAAGAGGTTTTGTGCGGAGATAACATATTGGAAAGACCCCCTTCCGGAACCGTCGGTTTCAGCCTGCCATCCGGGGGTAGACCCCTACCAGACCGATCTCAAGGAATACTACAGAAGGAATTACTCTCCAGCCACTACTGCTGGTCTATACGGGTAAGCCCTTCACCATGTACAACCCGGCTTTAAGTCCCTACCACAGGTATAATCAGACATGGATTCAGGGGACTTGTGGTTGATTACACCGAGTTTCCATTAGCAGTAAACACGATCGGTCCGTAATTCTAACCCAAGGAGCAGCGCTCGTCGGGAAATTAAATCGGACCGGGCCCCCAAGGAAGCTACGTGGGTGTACATAACGGTATATAGACGGGCTCCGCACCTAAGGTTTACACATAGGGGCAGCAGGAAGAGTCCACTCAACCTTAACGCCTGAGACCTCCGAAGAGCATACATGTTGGAAGCCGCGCTGGAACCGTGGTACAGGAACCACGGAGATAGAATAAAGATCCATATGGTGAGGCAGTAGTTAATAAATCTAAAGCCTTAAAACTAAATATGTAAAGAATAAGCGTAGAAGGGGAGAAGATGAGGCGAGTAAATTCGCTCCCATAAAAACAGACACAAACATAGGCAGACAAACACAAAACGTGGCTCAGTTGGTGGCGATGGGGATGATGAGATGGCGGTGAGGTACTCGGGAACCCCCGGGTGCTCCAAACCCATACCTACCGTAGTAGGCCTCTGGGGGGTGAGACAGGGGATGGGCAGATGGTTGATTTTCCAGCCACACGTCTTAACTAATGCCATACGATAGATCTACATGTATGTCAATTAAAGGAGACTACGAATTTATTTCATGAAATATCTTTGCTATCCTTAATAACCCGTCTAGAATGTGCACGCGTCATCTTATAGTGCAACAGGTTATCCAGTGTGGGGTGATGCTGGAAAATCCGTAGAGCACGCCTGCGAGCTCGAATAGCATTCCGGCATTTATCGGTCCACCAGGGTACCGGAAATCGAAGAGTGTGACCAGTCGAACATGGAGTGGATTGATCAGCAGCGGAAAGAATGTTACCTGTGAGATGTTCGACAAAACAATTTACGGAGTCCTACTCATCGAAGTTAAACTCAGCCAAGCGGGAATACAGTTCCCAGTTGGCTTGATCTAAGATGCGCCAAGAGAATAATTAGACATGGGAAGTGGTAACTAGAATGCAAATCAGAGATGATATTCCAACTTAAGGAAACTGCTAACTGGGGTGAACAAATTGCTGCATCAGTATAAACAAAAAAATGTGAAAGGCGTCAGAAAGAAAGGTGGGTTCTCTGGTGTTCATGACAACTAAATTATGACTTTCCAGGAAGTTTGTAATGATCTTGCCCCTCGCAAACGACCGAGCTGAACCCCAAAGTGGGTACTGGGCATTCACTTCGCCTACCAATAGAAATGGCGGAGGCAACCGCATAACCAGGTTTTCTAAGTCCGTGTGCGAGAGGTCAGCGGATGGAGGCAAATGGATGTTACAAATGGTGAAAATGGAGGAGGCCAGCTTCATTCTGACCGCGACGAACTGGATGTTAGATTGTAAGGGTACTGTTTCGGCGAATATATAATCTCGGATAAGCATCATAGTGCCACCATGTGCCGGGACACGCCCCTCCGGTGACAAATATCAGG
This sequence comes from Hymenopus coronatus, assembly GCA_030762935.1. Classification (NCBI taxonomy): domain Eukaryota; kingdom Metazoa; phylum Arthropoda; class Insecta; order Mantodea; family Hymenopodidae; genus Hymenopus; species Hymenopus coronatus. The sequence continues at coordinate 83,489,638 of CM060883.1, forward strand.
GTACGGAGGAGTACTCCCTCCTGGTAACGGTGTCATGGCGACCGAACTGTGTCTCCTGTAAGCATACAACCAAAGGCTGATGCTGGCGCAACAACAATTCAAGCACTGGTCGATATGATCTAAATCCGCGTATGTACCACTGTAGGATAGCAATAGTTTATGGGATGGCATAAGTTCTAAATTGAAAGATGTTTCTGCATGTTGGGCGGTACTGGTCGGTGTAACTTATTCTTTTTGGGTATACGACTAACACTCTATTCAACAGCACCATGATGTCGTTACGCACTGTGCGTCGTGCACTGACAACAGAATCTTGCTGCTCCATTTCCTGCACAGGGGAAGACACCTTTCCAATAAAAATTTCGGTTCGAGAACCTCGAAACGCTTGAAGATACTATTCGGGCCGATAGTAGTCGCCGATCGGTGCTTCCCCCTGAAGATTACGCAGAAGAGGATATCCGTGGAGACTGGCGTGAACTTTGCTTTCCCTTAGATGGTTTGGGAACGGTCTGGACACTACTTTTCTAAAAGTCTTGCCTGTCATAGCTGGTTTTGAATTGCTTTGCAGGATCAGAATAAGTCACAAGTTTACCAGTCTTATTTCCCGAAGGTTTAGGCGATAAGGGTGCTGAACGGCTCTGAAGGCTAGCAGATTTGGTAGATATTATTGCCGACTCTGAAGATGACGCGGACTTGGGTACTGTTCTGGCTTAACGGACTTTCTCTGCAATAGTTGTCCCATTTTTATCGCTAGTTTGAGTTGCGATTTTCCGACACGGCATCGGTTTAGCTACAAAAAAAGCTAAAGGTGCCAGATTTCGGAACAGAGGGTTGGTGGAGTCGCAAGAGCTTCCAGGCTTCCGAGATGACACCTTCTCTTTCACCCGGATCTCCTGGATCGCCTTCTCCTATGTAAAACTGGGACATTCGCGGGAACTGGATGAGTGTTCGCCGTCGCAATTCACGAACGATGGGTGTTTACTACATACAGCATCCTGTGATAGGTCACCACAGTTCAGACAGCTGGATTCACCGTAATAAAAATCATGCATGTGGCCAAAACGTTGACATTTATAGCATCTGAGCGGGTTGGGTATGTAAGGCCTAACATCGATAGCTTCGTATCCTGCCTTAATCTTTTATGGCAGATCTACCGGATCAAAAGTAAGGAACAGGGTACGAGTAGGCATGCATTCCTCATAGATTTTACGCTGAACCCGATAGACTGACGTTACGCTTTGATCCGCCACATTCTCTTGGATCTCCTTAATGCTTAAACCGACAAGAGCGCGGGTGGTGATCACACCGCGTGAGGAGTTGAGCGTTTTGCGTATTTCGACCTTCACTGCTGGCTAACATTTGGCAGCCTGGGAGGCGGAGAATGCCTCAACCAGCTGCGTGCCGTTACGAGCTTAAATGCACGACTTAACAGGGCATCAAGGCCCTTTTAAATGGCAAAAGGGCTGACCGTAGAAAACATTCTCCCATCGTCTGTTCTATTAATAACAAAAATGGCGAGGACCACAGGACCCGACTACTTACTTTCCTAAATTAACTTAAGTGGAGGTTTTGGTTTTGGGTGGCATAAAAACATATATAAATCTATCACCCAGAGCTCCCTTCCCACCACGGAGCCCTACATGGGGTCACCCCACTTGGGCGACAGGGCTACACAGGGGATATAGCGGGCGCGCCGTTCCACTCACCCTGGAGTTCGGTATAATACCCAGTCCTGGCCGATTGACCAGGGGTGGGTAGGTTCCTAGCCTAAGTTTAGGGGAGCAGAAACTAGAGAGATATATTAACTTGCGTACCCTCCCCAGTTATTGAAGAATAGAAGACCAGGCTCAGATGCGCAACCCTCAACCAACCAGAATACTCCTTTCCACCGACACTGGACTATACAAACGGCCTACACGTGGGTGGGCATTTTGATAGACTGACTCCCTCAGCACTCGGAGGTTGCCCACACGAGGAACTCAGGGGTAGCTTGGGAACCCCCGGGTGCGCCAAACCCGCACCCACCGTAGTTGGCCCCTGGAGGGGCGGTCGCTAGTGAATCTAAGTAGAATTTTTCGTACCTCAGTTCCACAGGGAGGTCTGAGCGCCATTAAAGTATGAACTAGCACAACGATAGATGGGACGTGGAACGAATTGTGATTCGAAGTTTTTAGCCTGGCCACTGTGTTTACAGCATTTAACACAGGGAGACCTCTTCGCGTGAAGATACGTTAAAAATTTCCTCCGCTACCAGTGAATATGCTCGAAATGAAGGCAGCGCAACCGTGTAGCTTTTATCAACCATCACCGCTGGTTGGTGTGTGGAAAGAGATGAACCATCGATTAGATTACAACAATTGCTGCCTGCGACCATCTCAGGCTACGCATCAGCGCTCCGCCGCACTCCTGTTTCCTCAGTGGCATTACAAACCGTGCCCGTAGCCAACGCGTGTACGCAAACAGAGCAGTCGCCAAGTATAACAATCTTGCGGTCTTCAACATCCACAGCACCCATTGCTTCAAGTTCTATTTCTCCAGAACCTGCTCGTAAGCCGCTTGTTAATCCGACACCATCTGTCGCTGCTCCTCATGAGCGCAGTCGCAAAAAACTCAAGGCCACTGATAAACCTTCCAAGTCCCGTTCTCGTTCCACGAGCCGTAGGGGATCTTCCGCATCCCGAACATCAGTGGATAGCGCCGACGAAAGTGGCTATACTCTTGTGGGTTCAAGGAGTGCAAAGAACAAGAAACGCCCAACTTATCTCCATCTAAATCGTTTCCTCCAGTCGTTTGCCTCCCAGCTGCAAACTCATAGCATGATTCATCGACCTTTTACGCCTCTAACTGTGCTCCATGGCTCTCCTGACGTGGAATATCCGTGGTGTGCGCACCAATAGGGACGAATTGCAGCTGCTGCTATGGTCCTGTAACCCTCTGGTTCTGTGTTTGCAGGAGACAAAGCTTCGCCCCCACGATGCCTTTTTCCCCTGCACCAATACCTTCCCATGCTGTTTGATGTTACACCGGAGGAGGGCTCTCCTGCTCATCGGGGTGTTATGATCCTAACGCGCAATGACATCTGCGGTCAGCGAGTCTCGCTTACTACTACCTTGCAATCTGTTGCTACCCGACTTACTCTTCCTGGTTTCTCCTTCACTGTATGTAATGTTTACGTTCCGCCTTCATCTATCCTCTGCGCCGCTGACTTGCTCAATCTCTTGTCACAGCTCCGAGCACCTTTTCTTCTGCTGGGGGATTTCAATGCGCACCATCCCCTATGGGGTTCCCCTAGGGCATGCAAGTGGTGGACTCTTTTTCTGACGTTTTCATTTAACATAATCTCGCTGTTTTGAACACCGGAGAATCAACTTACATTTCCGAATCTTCTGTCACGCTATCCCACCTGCACCTTTTAGTTTGTTCTGCACAGCTTGCTCACCGCTTTCAAAGGAACGTAGTATCAGACACTCATTCCAGAGACCATTCCCCTTGTGTTATCACTATGCTTTCCCAGAACATTTCCTTCTCGCGTGCGAGTACTTGGCAGCTGTCTAAGTCAGATTGGGCTCTCTTTTCCGCTCTAGCTGTTTTCAGCGGCCGCCAGTTCGAATCCCTGGACCTAATGATCGAGCATTTCAACTCTGATTTAATTTCCGCTGCCGAGCAGTCAATACCGCGGTCGTCTTGCTACCTTAGATGATTACCGGGCCCTTGGTGGACTACCGAGTGCCGCGTTGCTATTCGAGCTCGTTGGAGGGCTCTTCCAGTATTTCGCCATCACCCTACGCTGTAGCATTTGTTCACTTTTAAACAAATACGCTCCCGGGCACGCCGAATTATTCAATATATCAAACGGGCTTCATGGACATCTTTTGTCCAAACATTTCATCGCACAATACCTTAACCTGTTGTGTGGTAGAAGCTCTGCCGTGTTGCCGGTAAGGAGCTTCGTTCTTCAATGCCTGGGCTTCTAGTGGGAACAGAAACCGTCACTGATCCAGTTACTGTTGCAGATGCCCTTGGTAACAGGTTCGCAACTGCGTCCGCCAATTATCACCCGGCGTTTCGTGCCATTAAGGCGGACGTGGAGTCTCAGATTCTCTCTCTCCGGTTCTCTGACACCGAGTGCTGTAATACTTTTTTTAGCATGCGAGAGCCGGATGCATCATTAGCATCTTCTCAGCATTCCGCTCAAGGACCTGATGTTATCCATATCGCAATGCTGCAGCACCTCTCTTCTGATGGTAAGGTCTATCTCCTGAGCCTATATAACCGCGTATGGCAGGAGGGTGTGTTTCTTACGGCTTTGCGTGAAGCCACTGTAGTTCCCATTTTAAAACCGGGAAAGGATCGTGGACTTCCTTCCAGTTGCCGTCCTATCTCCCTCACCAGTGCTGTGTGCAAGGTGATGGAGTGCATGATCAATGGCCAGTTTTGAAGGTGGCTCGAGTCTGAGAAACTGCTCTGCAATATCCAGTGCGACTTTCGCCGATACCGCTCCTCGACTGACCACCACGTCTCCCTCTCGACTCACATCTTGAATGGTTTTCTTCGGAAGTGTCAAACTCTGGCCATATTTTTCAATTTCGAGATAGCTTATGACACTTGCTGGAGGACTGGTTTATTGCGTACATTGCACAAATGGGGCTGCCGTGGCCGCATTCCAGCGTTACTCCGGGAGTTCATGATGAACAGGGTGTTTCGTGTGCGTGTGGTTTCTGTTAGCTCTCGTGTTTTTAACCAGGAGAACCTCAAGTGTCGGTACTCAGCGTCACTATCTTTGCTGTCGCCATCAAACCCATTGTTGAGCTGTTCCTGCTCGTAACTCCTCCTCGTTATTTGTGGACGATTTTGCAATTAATTTTAGTTCTAGGCGTACGTACCTTTTGGAGCGTCGCCTACAGGCATGTCTTAACCATATACGTGCTTGGAGTATTATAGATGGGTTCCGGTTTACTTCCAAGAAGACAGTTTGTGTCAACTTCTGCCGTCGGAAACCAAACGAACCGCCTTCTCTACATCTCGGAACTGAACCGCCGCCCTTCGCCGAAACTGTGAAGTTTCTTGGCTTGATGTTCGACAGGAAGGTTAGCTGGTCGTCCCATATTTCTTCTTTGAAGGTTAGATGTGATCGAACACTTAATATTTTACGTGTTTTATGTGGCACATTCTGGGAAGCAGATCGCACCGTGCTATTACAGCTTTACCGTTCGCTTGTTCGCTCTAAACTTGATTACGGGTGCATTGTGTACTCTTCGGCATCTCCTTCGGTTTTACGACGTTTAAACCTAGGTCACCACCGAGGAATTCGTCTGGCACTGGGTGTGTTTCCGACTAACCCACTCATTAGTTTGTTTGCGGAGGCTGCTGAACCTCCCTTTCTCATAGGCGTGACCTGTTTCTTAGCAGCTATGCTATCCGCTTCTTTGCCTTGCCAGATCACCCGTCTTTCAGGTTATTCTTTGACGATCCTCTTGACCTCTTGCTTTGCTTCCCGCAGGAGTTCGTTTTTGTCTGCTTCTTCGGATCTTGGATGTTCGCCTACCGCCTGTGTTTCCACTGGAGGAATGTTCCTTCCCTCCTTGGTTACGTTGCGACACCCAGTTCCAAGACGGAACTGGGTGTCGCAACGTCCATGCCGAAATCGACGTCTCCGCCTTCAGTCTTCCGCTCCGCATTTATAGAGTTAGAGGCCCAGTTTCCCAACCATTGTTTTATTAAATGGATGATTCCAAGGAAGACAGTGGTGTGAGATGTGCTTTCGTTTTTAATTCGCGGAGTTATACATCTCATCTTTTGGGCCATTATTCGATTTTTACCGCCGAACTTTTTAGTATCTATCAGGATCTTCCTTTTATCCGGGGACAGGATTTACGAAAATTTGTTATTTGCAGCGATTCCCTCAGTGCAATACAGGGCCTTCTTGAGCCGTATCCATACCATCCTTTGATACAGCGTATTCAGGATCGCTTGCATTCGCTCGCTGTAGCTGCGTCAGCGTGTCGTTTGTTTGGGTTCCTGGTCACTTAGGTGTGAGCGGAAATGAACGAGCGGACACAGCCGCCAAGTACACAATTTTATTGCCTAATGTTTTTAGCTCCACTGTTCCTCCAGGTGATGTTCGTATTCATCTGCGCCGGGCCATTCATTCGCGTTGGTTCGCGGAATGGTCCGGGGTGCGTGAGAACAAACTAAGAGCGGTCAAGTCCCTGCCTGTCCCCTGGTCTACTACTTCGCGTGAATGTCGCCGCGATGAGGCGGTTTTAGCACGACTACGTATCGGACATTGCGTTTTTGGCCACCAGCATCTCAATCTGATGAACTCGCATCTCAATGTGCTTCCTGAACGAGGCTTTGACGGTGCGTCATCCTTTATTGGAGTTCCCCCTTTTTAGTATGCTGCGTGCGTCACTGTGTTTGTCTACTGACATCCCCACGCTTCTGGGCGACAACCCTGGTTTTTGTGGGGGACTTTTTAATTTTCTCCGTCGCTGCGGATATTACAGTAGATTTTAATCTTATCTCGGGATTTCACCTTATACTGACTTGTGTTTTATTGCCTCAGTTTTAGTCTGGCTTTGGTAGCCTCTTTATGCTCTCTTTGGTTTTAACCCTTGTGTGGTACTTTTGTTTTGGTGGTTTTAATGCCTTTTAACTTTTAGCTCTTTTATTTACTCTAGGGCACTAATATCCAAAGCAATTATGCGTTCTAAAACCATACTACTACTACTACTACTACTACTACTACTACAACTACTACTACTACTACTACTACTACTACTACTACTACTACTACTACTACTACTACTACTACTACTACTACTACCATAATGCCCTGTCTCAAAACCCTAGAAAGCTTTCAAGGGCACTTATGTTAGGACTGACTTTCATAAAGAGGGTGTCATCACCCAAAACATCCAACGATGGTAAAAGTCCACGCGCCTCTCCGCAGGTCCTCTTCTAATGAATCTTCTAGGAGGAGCTCCGATCGGCGACGTCGATCTTTGCCGATCATTAACACAAATCTTTTCGAGATCCTCCAACTGATGTTCTCTATTGGTAAAAGGTCCTTACCTGTGGAGGAGATGGAACAGAAATAGATGGAACTTTTTTAGGCGCACCCGGGGTTCCGAGCCACTTTTGGCTCCCTCTGTGGGACAACTGTATGTGGTTGGTCTGTCGGTTAAAATGCCCACCCACGCGTAGACCCCTGTCGGTGGAAAGGAATACCCTGTTGGTTGAGGGTTGCGTATCTGAGCATAGGCTTCTGTTTTTTCAGTAACTGGGGAGGATGCGCAGCCTAATACACCACTTTGGTTTCTGCTTCGCCTAAACGGGAGGCTAGGGACTAACCCCCGCTAGTCAATCGGCTAGGTCTAAGTATTATACCGAACTCCAGGCTGAGTGGGACGGTGAGCCTGCTATATTCCCTGTGTAGCCCTGTCACCCCGGTGGGGTGACCCTTCGTTCAGCTCCGAAGTGGGTGGGGAGCACTGGGGGATGAAATACTGACCTTCTTTTATGACATCCAGAAACAAACCTAAACCAAATTTAGTGATAGGAAAGGAAGTAGTCAAATCCAGTGTTCCTCGCTAGTTGGTGAAGCTAGGACAGAGGAAGGAAATTTACATGTGTTAGCCCATTTACCATTCAAAAAGGCCCTGATAAAATAGCTAGTCCGGTCAAACCCTGTACGTGTTACCGCAATGGTACATTCCTTGTTGAAGCAGTATCGGCATTGTGGGGATCAAAATTATTGTGAGCCCATTTATTAGGCAGTTACCCTGTTAAGATGGCAATGCACAAGACGCTGGACTCCTCACGCGGCATTGTCACCACCCGCGCATTGGATGGTTTGTCTAATGAAGAGATTCAGGAGATGCTCTCAGCACAAGGCGTCACCCCTGTGTTTATGGTTCAGCGGAGAGTTGATGGTGAATTTTTACCTACCCGTACCCTGTTCCTAAACTTTGATCGCGTAGATCTCCCTCAAGGAATAAAGGCAGGTTACGAAGCCATTGAGGTTAAGCCATATATCCCGAATCCACTACGATGCTTCAAATGTCAACGCCTTGGGCACACTAGCGAGTTTTGTAATGGTCAGTCTACATGAGCCAACTGTGGGGATGTAATGAACGATGGAGGCTGCACATCGACTCCGTGCTGTGCAACCGCAACCGCAACCGAAATTCTCTATTGGAAAGAAGAACTCCCTCGTGGAGTAGATGGATCAGGAGGAATCTGTCCTCACTGGAAGACGGCCAGTGCGTAAGAGGCGGGATCAAGCTCCGGAAAAAAATTGTTAGTCCGACGGCCAACAAAAATAAACTAAACCGACCAGCACAACCGAAGATGTAGAAACGCTTTTCTATTTAAAACTTATCCCACAACATTGCCCATGGCTATCCTACAATGGAACATACGTGGAATTAGATAACATCGCCCAAAGCTTGAATTGTTGCCACACCAATATCTGCCTTTATTCCTATGCTTGCAAGAGACCAAGCTACGGTCCCAAGACCACCTTACACTAAGGCAGTACTCTTCTGTCCGGTTTAATGTATCACCGGCGGATGCAGTTCCTGCACATGGGGCACCATGATACTTATCAGAGATGATATCTTCGCAGACTCTGCACCCATTCAATTTGACATACTGTCCATTGCTGTCAGAATTACGCTACCTTCCATTTGCTTCACCATTTGTAGTATATATGTACCTCCCTCATACGGTCTCTCGCGTATTGATTTAATAGACCTAGCCACCCAGCTACCACCACCTTTTCTGTTGGTAGGGGATGTGAATACCCACCAGCCGCTTTGGGTCTCCCCTCGGGCTTTTGCGAGCGTTCAACTGCTGGCAGATTTCTTTCCTTTAATCTTTCTCTCCTGAACATCGGAGATCCTACATTTCTTTCCGATGCTTTTAGTAGTTATTTTCACCTGAATATAGCAGTTTGTTCTTCACAGTTAGAAGTCCCTCTATAATGGAATATAATTTCTGATTTACATTCAAGCGACCACTTTCCTATTCTTATATCTCTCTTAGCACAGGATGTATGTTCCATCTGTTTACCTAGATGGCATTTAGACCGCGGCAACTGGAGCCTTTATTCTGGTTTGGCTGTTTTTCAACACGAGGACGACTCGGTGGATTGTTTAGTCCACTATCTCTCCGAAACAATTATTTCTGCTGCTGAGCTTCCAATTCGGTGGTCGACTGTACATCCCCGTCACTCTGATATCCCTTGGTGGACAGGTGAATGCCGCAATACCATTCGTGTTCGCAGACGTGCCCTTCGGATTTTCCAGTTCTGCCTACGCTGGATAACCCCATACAATATAAGAAGAAGCGTGCCAAATCTAGACAAATTATTAAGGATAGTACAAAGCAATCATGGAGCCAATTAATCGACATATACCTTCCTCTGCCGTATGGTTTAAGTTAGGCGTATATCTTGGAAACCCACCCATATGCCGATTTCCGGTCTAAAAACAGCAGCAGGCGCTGTCGTTGATGCATTTCACGTGGCTAACTCTCTAGGCAGTGCTTTCGCTCAGGTGTCTGGCTGAGATAAGTATTTGTCTGAGTTTCTTCAAGTTAAGGCTCGGGCTGAATCTCAAGGTTTCGTTTTCTGCTCTGGAAATCTTGAAGACTACAACCGCCTTTTCACCACGGCGGAGCTAGACACTGCCCTCTCATCTTCTAGAAACTTTGCGCCAGGTCCAGATGGTATCCACGTCCAAATGTTGCAACATCTGTCTCCTGAGGGTAAGGCTTTCCTTCTCGAAGTCTATAATCGGTTCTGGGTGGATGCCACTTTTCCAATTCAGTGGCGGGAGGCCATCATCATATCTATTTTGAAGCCTGGAAAGGACCATCACCTTCCTTTGAGCTACCGTCCGACCCGCTGGGGCGGGTTTTCTCCGGGTACTCCGGTTTCTCCCGCCATCGCGTTCCACCGGTGCTCCATCACCATTCATAAATCATCAGTGTCACCACCTGCGGTGTTATAAGTACATAAAGCGGGCGTTAAACACTACAAAAAAAAAAAAAAACCTGTCGTCCAATTTCCATCACCAGCTGTGCTTGCAAGGTTGTGGAACGCATGGTCAAGGTGGTTGGAATTGGACAATCTTCTGACCAACATTCAATACGGTTTTCGAAGACGTCGTTCTGCGGTGTATTACTATCGACGCAGAGCATGAACGGCTTTCTTAGGAATTGTCAGACGGTTGGGATTTTTTTGACCTAGATAAAGCTTATTATACGTGTTGGCGGGCATGATTTTACGATCCCTCCACAGCTGGAATATACGAGGATCCCTACCATTGTTTGTTTAGGAGTTTATGTGGGACCGCGTATTCCGAGTAAAGATCGGTTCGATTTTGTCTATTTTATTCAAGAGAACGGAGTGCAGCAGTACTCGGCACTAAGCGTGACGCTGTTTGCTATAGCGATAAATTCTATATGGCAGTGTGTTCTCCCAGGTATTTCTTCCGGTTTATTCGTGGACGACTTTGCCATCTTCTGTACTTGTCAGCGTACAGCGTTTCTGGAACACCGTATTCGGCGGTGTTTGGACTATCTTTATGATTGGAGCTCTAGAAACGGCTTTCGGTTCTCCCCTGAGAACACAGTCTGCGTTAACTTTTGACGTCGTAGGTGGCGAATGGTTCCCACTCTTAAACTTGGCCCATACTTACTTCCCTTCACAGCTGAGGTGAGATTCCTGGGTTTGGCATTCGATGGAACACTCTGCTCTTCATCACATATAGCACAGCTTAAAGCGCGGTGTGTCCGTTCTCTAAGTATTTTACGGATACTAAGTAGCAAATCTTATGTTGTAGTTCGGATAATACGTCTTTGTCGTGCACTGATCCGATCTAAGTTAGACTATGGACGCATCCTTTATTCTTCTACAGGACCATCTACCCTGAGAAGTTTGTTCCATTTCCATCATCAGGATATCCGTGTGGCTTTGGGGGCCTTTCCAACCAGCCCTGTTGTGAACCTCCAAACCGAATCGGCTGAACCCACTCTGCGGTGTCGACGTGATGTTCTGTTAGGAAATTAAAGCTGTGCCCTTAAGTGCATGCCTCTGCTTCCGACGTTTACCCGTTTACTCTACTGAGCTGGACGTACGATATCGTAACCACCTATTTAGTCCAAGGCCGGCAGGTGTCCGTTTCCGTGAGCTGCTTCGCAAACAGAATATTGTAGTGCGTCGCATGTTTCCGAAGGGGGAGAGTGTGCACCCACCTTGGTCACGTGCTACCTTCCACGTAGATCTCGGGATGACAGCTTACGGGAAATCTGTGCTGACGCTGTCTAGTATCCATACTTGTTTTTTTTTTTTTTTTTAGCATTTTTATCCCAATACAGTGACCGATCTTTTATTTACAGCGATGGCAGTAAGTGCAGCGGTGGTTTTGAGTGTGCCTTTGTTACTGGTACTGCACCCCATAGTTTCGGTTTGCATATTAACACGTCAATTTACACTGCCGAGCTGTACACCATCTACTGAGCCATTTTCTATGTTCACCGCAGCAATTTGGGTAACTGCCTTATTTTAAGTGATTCCCTTAATGCCCTTCAGAGTGTTCTTGTGTTGTTCAACCACCACCCGGCCGTACAGCGAATTCAGGATCTCCAGCATGAGTTGGACACTTTAGGCGTAAATGTGAAGTGTGCATGGGTTCCCGGATACACTGGCTTGCCCGGGAACGATTTAGCGGACTCAGCAGCAAAGACGGCAACTACAGAACCCAGTATCAACATATTTTGTGTGATATCGGACGACTTGCGGCTTGTTGTGCGGAAAGTGGTGATTTCGTGTTGGCAAAAGGAGTGGTTCGCTTTCAGCGACAACAAACTCTTTGTAGTGAAGGACCTTCCAGTGAACTGGGTAACCTCCTCACGTATTTTTCGTCGTGAGGAGGTCATATTGGCTCGGTTTCGTATTGCCCACTGCGTTTTTACACACAGCTACCTGCTTCGGAGGAAACCTGCTCCAATGTGTGTGCTCTGTAGACAGATACTGACAGTCTCTCATGTATTGCTAGAGTGTGCCCGTCTAGCACATCTAGGAGCCGCTCTGCAGATGCCGGCGACTCTCCGAGAGATCCTAGCGGTTAATACTGGAGTGGTGGCAAGGATTTTTAATATTTTATCTGATGTGCCTTTTAATCTGCATGTTTAGTTTTACTTTGCTATCTATCGTCTTATTTCTTTCGTCCTCTGGTAGCATATTGGTAGCTTAGGTTTTAGACGTTTTAAAAATTTTAGCTGTTTGAATTTTAGCATGGAGGAAATGGTTTTAAGTTCCATCCTTTTAATTTCTTGATATTAGCATTTTGATTTTGCTTTGTTCAATCTTGGCCGTTTTTATTTCCAGTGGTTTTTATTGGTGAATGACTCTTTTTAATCCACGTTTTAATTTTCCGTGACGTTTTAATTGCGTACTGAACCACGCCTTAATCTTTTATGGACGCTAATAGCCTAGCGATTGGGTGACCCTAACAGCACTCATCATCATCATCCTCAACTTCTATTACTGCTCCGGCATCAATATCTGCCAAAGGCGCTCATTCAAAGAGCGGTACACACAAAGTGTCTCCCAAGCCTTCGACCGCAGGAACCAAGATCCGCTTACCCGCCAGCTTACCCTACACCAGCAAAGAATTTTAAGACTAGTTACGTCACGACCGACTTCTTAAAACACAATGTAAAGTCGCCTCGCAAACCATCGAAGGGATGGGAGACTTAATGCCGATCCCCAAGTAGATACTCTTCTAGTGGGAGTGTAGATCGACGACGAACATATCCGTCCATGAGCACCTCAAATCGGTTCGAGGTTCTCGAACCGAAATTTTCTATTGGAAAGGGGTCCTCTCCTGTGGACGAGATGGAACAGGAGGATTCTATCCCCACTGCTAGATGATTTAGGCGACCTAATTTCCCAGCTACCAACAACATTCCTGTTGGTGGGGGACGTGAATGCCCACCACCCAATTTGGGGCTCACCTCGGGGGCTCCCCAGGGGTGTACTACGGTTGGTACTGGTTTGGCGCACCCGGGGGTTCCCGAGCCACTCGCCGCCATATTATCCTCCACATCGCCATTCACTGGGCCGCGTTTCTGCGTGTGTCTGTGCGCTTTTTTTGTGTATGTTCTTGTGGGTGGGAGTTTACTCATCTCATCTTCTTCTACTGCTAGGTTAATTCCCTATATACTTAGTTTTAAGGCTTTAGGTTTATTAACTCCTGCCTCACTAATAGGGATCTTTCTTCTATCTCCTTGGTTCCTATCCCACGGTTCCAGCGCGACTTCCAACTTGTGTGCTCTTCGGAGGCCTCAGGCGTGACGGTTGAGTGGACCCTTCACACTGCCCCTATGTGTAAGCCTTAGGTAGGTGTAGCTTCTCTGGGAGTCCGGCCCGTGCTAATCTCCCGACGAACGCAGGTCATCGGGTTAGAATCACGGGCCGGGAGTGTTACCGCTGTAGTAGTAGTAGTAGTAGTAGTAGTAGTAGTAGTAGTAGTAGTAGTAGTAGTAGTAGTAGTAGTAGTAGTAGTAGTAGTAGTAGTAGCAGTAGTGGTAGTAGCAGTAGGGGTAGGAGTAGGAGTAGTAGTAGTTTTAGGGCGCATCAACTGCTGGGGTTATTAGCGCCCTAGAATAGAAGTTCGGTAAAAAATGATAAAAACTGCATGCACCTCCTAAGGAGACGACGCAGTCAGGAGCAACTGAAACAGCAGGAAAGTAAAAGACGAGGCAACGTGAAGTCCGATAAAACTGTAAGTCCGCTTTCGCGTGAGAATAAAATTAGACGTGCAATGACATCGTCGTCGTCGGATAAAATTATTTTGGAATTGGCGACAACCGGTGTTTATTACGACTGCCAGTGAAATTGCGGCAGTCAGGGGAAAATGTTTCACGGTGATGGGGAGCGTATAAAATGAACACAGCAGTTGATCCTTACTTTGGAGGAGATGTCTGTGCGTCAAGTGTGTGACCAATCCGGAGATGGCAAAGAATAACTTCCTCGCGACGGTTCTTACGGCAGGGACGTTTTCCAAGGATTTATAGTGGGCTTGATTCCGCTAAGTTTATAAGATGTTGTTCCCCAATGCGATTGCAATCGCGAGTATAGCTGACGCTGAAGATAATGCTGCACATCCTGAGATGGTACCTGAGATATATCAATATAAGTTTTTGCTAGTGCCTGTTTTGCGTCTCTGTCTGCTGCTTCATTTTCTGATATGCCTACGTATCCTGGTACCCAACACAGTAGAACTATAAAGCGCTGTTGTAACAGCGAGTGGATTAGTAACTGCACTCGTTGTACAAGGGGATGTGTTGAATACAAATCAGAGATAGATTGTAGGGCACTAAGGCTATCTGTGCAAATGACATATCGACTGCCAGCAGAAGACTGTATATACAACAGAGCCCAGTGAATAGCTGTAAGTTCGGCCGTAAAAATACTGTTAAATGAGTAAAGCTTGTAGTACTGTGTGTCACGGGTAGTATGAAATGAACAGCCCACTGAGATGCCATTAGAGGAATCGTCTGTGTATATAAAGTGAAACTGTGGGTAAGAAGACTTAAGCTGCTCAAAGGAGAGCCGGCAGATGAAAGGAGGAATATCATGTTTATTCAAGGCGGAGAGGTCGAAGTGTATGACTGTAGAAGGCGTTTCCAGGGTACGGATGTGCAGCGTACCATGGGTAGCGTCTTTGGCAGGGTCACACTGAGGCTGTCCAACAGGGAGCGAAAACGTATACCTAACGGGCGAGGGAGGGAACGACGATCCGCATAAGAAGAGGCACAGAAAGGTTTAAGCACACCGCGTGTAGGATGGTGAACCAACGCAGCAAGCTTTGTTGTATATTTCGCCAATAAAATTTCGCGGCGTAGAAAAAGAGGTTCACCAGCCTCAGCAAGCGACGCCTCTATTCGGCTAGTGCGATAAGCTCCGGTACACAGGCAACTACCCGTATGGTGAACAGAGTCCAAAGGCTCGAGCGTTGTACGAGCGGCAGAGCCATAAGCGACACTCCCATAATCTAAAATGGAGCAAACAAGAGAGTGATGCAGGCGGAAAAGACACACTCTGATAGCTGCCCACTGTGTCCCACTCAACACCCGAAGCAGATTCAGCGATTAAGTGCACCGTTTCCACAGGTGAGAGACGTGAGGCTTTCAGGTAAGCGACCGGTGGAAGGAAAGACCCAGAAATTTGGTAGTGGGGACAAAAGGCAACAAGTTACCCTCAAGAGACAAGGATGGATTATGGTGTAAGATGCGCTTCCTACAGAAGTGAACACACACAGTCTTCGACGGGGAAAACCGAAAGACGCTGTGAGCACTCCAAGCAAAAAGTCTGATCAAAACTAGCAGTAAGTGGCGTTCGACGACCGGAATGCTAGCGGATGAGCAGTAAATAGCGAAATCATCAACATATAGGCAGGCGCGGACTGGTAGGTGAACGGTGTCCACAATACTGTTAATGGCAATGGAGAATAGAATGGCACATAAAACAGAGCCCTGCGGAACACCATTTCGGAGTGTGTGTCTCCTCGACAACACAGTTCGCAGTTTGTTCCGAAAATATCGCTCCGAGAGGAAGGTTTGGATAAACAAGGGAAGCGCGCCCCGGAAACCTCAAGAATGCAACGTGCGCAGGATTCCACGCCTCCAAGTTGTGTCAAAAGCCTTGTCGATATCAAAGAAAATAACAACTAGGTGGTGCCGCATCGCAAAGGCCTGGGAAATTGCATGGGCCAAGGAAACCAGATGGTCCGACGTCGAGCGGTGGGGTCGAAACACACACTGAAGAGCGGACAGTAGTTTCCGTTGTTCTAGAACCCATAATAAGCGATGATTTATCAGGCGCTCCAGTAGCTTACATAAGCAGCTAGTCAGGGAAATGGGGCGATAATTGGAAGGTAGAGAGCGATCCTTCCCTTCCTTAGGAATAGGGATGATAAACGCCCCACGCCTTGAAGTAGGAGGAGCGTGGTCAGTCCAAATTTTATTGCAGAGCCCTACAAGGAAAACCAGAGCACACTGTGGCAGATGGTGCAGCATGACATTGTAAATGCTTTCAGGTCCAGGAGCAGAAGCTCTGGTAGAACTGAGTGCTGCCTGACGCTCTAACAAAGTAAAGGCCGCATTGTAATCCTCAGTGGTACGAGAGGAAAAATCCAGCGAACACCTTTCCTACAATGTTTTATGAGCCAGAAATTTCTGGATGTAATTTCCAGAAATCGATTCCGTCTCATAGTGAGAGGCAAGAATTTCGGCAACAGTTGCGGGTACTGACACAATGGAGCCCTTGTGCGGCAACCCACTGACAGAAAGAGGAACGACCTTTGATTTTGCGAACCTTAGGCCAAACTTCAGACGAAGGGGTGTGGAACGAAATAGAGGAAATGTAAGCATTCCGTGAGGTGGATTTTCTGTCCCGAATGGTTTTCCGTGCTTGAGATTTGAATTTCTTGTAATTAAGTTTTCCATCGTAGGATGGCGCTTAAGGTGCTGAAGGGCAGTTTTTCGGGCACAAATGGCTTTCGCGCATGTAAAATTTTACTATGGTACGGATGGCCGTGTGCTATCTCCAGAGGACTGTGGAGCGGAAGAGCCGGCGGCTAAGAGGACAGCGTCAGTAAAATGGTTGGCCATATCGTCCACATTGGAAGAGCACCCATCAGAAAGACGGAAGGACTGTTGAACCACAGTCCAAGCAGCGTTCGAAAAACGCCAGTTTGGAGAAGAGAGAGAAGGCTGAGGTGATGATAGAATATGAAGAAATATGGGGAAGTAATCACTGCCATAAGGTGCCTGAAGGACGCTCCATTCAAAGGATGTCGCAACAGAAGGGCTGCAGACGCAAAACCAATACCTAAGAAAGACCCAGAGGAGAGACAGGGGTGTGTGGAATCTCCTGTATTTAATAAAACAAAGTTGTGCAGGTTTAAGAGCCGCTCAGTCAGTGTCCCCCTAACACAGGTGCGGTGATAACCCCAAATAGAGTTGTGGGCGTTAAAATCCCCAACTATCACACAAGGAGCAGGGACAGCAGCCAACTTGGTGGCAAGTTTAGTGTCAGAGATGGGTATACAAGGCGGCAGATACGTGTTGCATATCCTGAGAGTTAGGGTGGGAAAAATAACTTCAAAACAAACAGACTGAAGAGTGGTAGTAAGAGTCACTTGCCTAGAGAAGGTAGAATTTTTCATCCAATATAGCGACGCCACCGAGGGCACGGAGCCCATCATTAAGGTCACTGCGATAAGTGGTGTATCCATGCAAACACAGTTAATGTTATTTTGATATGCGCGTTTCCTGGAGACAGATAAGAAAGGGAGCGTATCGGAAGATAAGAAGTTGCAACTCTTCTATACGGGAGCGGTAGCCATTGAGATTCCAGGACAGAAAACTCATAGTTAGCGTTTGAGTTTCGGACGAGGGTGGTGTTTCGCAGGCTGAAAACCGGAGTCTCCAGTCACGTACATTGATGAAGATTTAGCATCACTGTAAGAGGATATCCGCTGGTCAACTTTGCTGATTTTTGCGCTGGAAGCAGGGGAGAGCGAGTTTTCCGACCACGGCGACCCTGAGGCCGAGAGGCACTGGTAGACGGCAGATTTACAGGGACAGTAGAACTGGAACTTGCCATAACCTGCTTATACTTACAGGGTATGATAACCTTGAGTATTGGCGAAGAAGTATCGGAAGAGGATGAGGTCAGGTGGTCACCTGTCTGACAGTGTAAGTAGCGTGTTTTTGGTCTAGTAGGATGACCGATACGAGGTTCATCGGATGGACGCCGGGCTCGCAATTCAGAAGCTGGAGTCAAGTGGGCGGTAACTGTAGCGTAACGGTGTGTAAGCTCAACAGGATGTCGAAGTTTATACTGTTGACGGGCCTCGGAGAACGACAACTTTTCGGTGACCCGAAGAGCCTGTATCTTTTTTCGATTTGCCACTTAGGACAGTCTTTAGAATTTGAAGAATTCTGTCTCCTTGAACAGTTAACACAGTGGAGTGTAGCACTACAGGCAATAGAGCAATGAGCCTTCTCACCGCAGAGCATGCAAATATCAAAGTCAGAGCAACAATGCTGGGAGGTGTGACCAAACTTCTGCCATTTGAAGCACAGCATGGGGTTGGGGATATAAGGGCGTACACGGAGGTTAAAAAAGCCAATGGAAATGCGCTCAGCTAAAGATGACTTATTAAACGTCAAAATTAGGGTGGAAGTGGGGACCAACTCTCCCTCCAGCTTGCGTTTACGCGGTTAATATCAACAACACCACCCGGTTCGAAGAAGAGTTTCAGGTCCTCATCGGTCTCGTTGGCAAGAACCTAGTGGGTGACCACACCTTTACACAAGTTCAAGTTAGGGTGTGTAGTAACGGTCACAGAAATACTAGCTATGGATTTGAGGGTCATCAGCAGGTCGATCTGCTTATCAGTCTTCGCCTTGAGAAGTTGCGTGCCGTTACGTTGTCGGGTAACCGTACGGAGTGGACCAACGAATGTATCAAGAGAGCGGGCTAATCGACACTAACATTATGCATAGACTTTCCCTCCTCTGAACAACCCATTACAAGAAATCGTGGTATTTTTTGGGTGTGGCAAAAACAGTGACAAAAGTCAAAACTGTCGAGGCAGCGCTTCTTTTTGGAAGCGGGACGTGGAGAAGCGGCCGCCTTCGTTGCACGGTCGTCAATTTGGGGCTGAGGAGCCGTGCCAGAGGGATCCCCACTCTCTGACGACAAAGAAGTGCGTGGAGTAGCCATGATGAAAGGACCCCCGTCCGAAACTGTCGGCGTCAGCCTGCCATCAGGGTGATGAAGAAAGAAAGACACAATAACCTCCCGGTCTGTGCCAGCGCAGGGACCTCCGCTACGCCTGCGCCTTGAGAATACTTCATAAAAGTTACCCTTCAACCATTACTTCGGATTCCCAGTGTTAGTCTTACACCATCGGCAAGTGCAACTTTAGGCCCCTACCACAGGCATAACCGCCTGTGGCCCTCCGCTCTAGGTCCCCTGACCATACAGGGTAAGGGGGTTTAAGGAGACTTATCGTTGATTACAATGCACTTCCAGTCAGCGGTAACACGTCGCAGCTCCAAATCTGTCCCCTTGACATGCAGACAAGGAGACATCTGAGGAGAAGCAGGCATAAATAAGGACTACGTGGGTGTACTTGACTTATAGTATGGGCTCCGCATCTGGACTTACAAAGAGAGGCAGTGAGAAGGGTTCACTCAACCTTCATTCAAGAGTCCTCCGAAGAGCACACAAGTCGGAGTCCACGCAGAAACCGTGGGAAAGGTCCACGGAGATAGGAAAGATCCTTGTTGGTGAGGCAGGTGTTAATAATCCTATATAGCTAGCCTAATATAGCTATATAATAAACCTAGAAGAGGAAGGTAATTTAAGCTTTATGAAAAGGTATGACTATGACAGTATATGAAGGAGACATCTCAGCTAATTATCTAAGCAACACAGGTGTTGCTGTCGTCTTCCGTACACAATTGCCTGCGTCGGAGGAGCGGATCAAAGAGTTAAGAAGTGCAAATGTGACAGGAGGGAACAACAATAAAGAACAAACTAAGAGGAGGAAAAGAAGATACGATAGATACGTTGGCGTTGAAAATGAGCGTGGAGTAAACAAAACGGGATGGGAAGCGAAGATGTGGCGTGGGGCTCTGGACCCCGGGTACACCAAACTCATACTAATCGAAATAGGTCTCTGTGGGAAAGAGGGTGATAACATGAAAAAGCAAATAGACAAAACTAATATAAAAACGTGGCAAAAGTGGATGGAGCTGGGCAGTTTGAAGAGCCGGTGAGCGGCTCGGAAACCCCCGGGTGCGCCAAACCCGTACCTACCGTAGTATGCCCCTGGGGGGTTACCGCTACAGGAAATCCGGTGAAATCAACAAGTCCGCTGAATCCATGGATGTGTCATTGCACACCATGGCCTAAAGTGGGGGGCCACAGGTGGTTATACCTGTGGTAGGGGCACAAACCGGGTTGTGCATCGTGGAGGGCTTACGTGTATGGACCAGGAGTGGAGGCTGGAGGGTAACTTCTAAGTACTCCGTGAGATCGAATTGGGAGTGGTCTCCCAGGCGGTACAGACCGGGAAGTGTTTTTGGTGTCTTTTTTCTCTTTCCCTCGAATGGCAAGCTGCGCTGACAGTACCGGTTGGGGCCAAATTCATCATAATCCATCCGCGCAAAACTCTTCCATTTGACCGCTTTTTGGTAGTGACTTTGACTTGCGAATCTAAAACTATACGAGATATCAACCGATTTTATATTCAACCGGAAATTGACAAGATCTATGGTAAAGTAAGGAACGCAACCAGGACCAGATACGGTACGCTGTTAATGGAAACCAAGACCGAAGATCAGTCTAAAAAGCTCCTGAAAGCCAGCTTGTTTGGTTCCTACCCAATAAGGGTAGCCAAACATAAATCTCTGAATACTTGTAGAGGCGTGGTGACCACCATCTGCTTAGACGGTCTTTCAGATGCGGACATTGTTTCCAATCACTCCGACCAAGGTGTTTTTCAGGCGTACTGTCTTCTAGGTAAACATTATGTTCAGTCGGTTGCGTTGCGAACGGTATTCCAAACGTTCAAAGGTACCACCTTACGTGAGGCCCTTTACTGTGGATATGAAACACGCTGCCGTGAGGTTCTATGTGCCGAATTCTATGCGGTGTTTTCGGTGTCAGAAATTTGATCATACACAAAGTAGATGCACCTTCGGTGCTACATGTGAACGTTGCGGCCAACCTGCTCACGGAGAAACTGCTTGTGCTCGAGACCCTTGTTGCGTCCATTGTAAAGGGAACCATCCATATAGCTCCTGGCAATGTCCACGTTTTCTCGAGGAAATAGCCGTCCAATAGTCACGTGTTAAGGAGCGCCTAACTTTTCCTGAAGCCCGCCGTATTTTTTTTAAACAACTGCAGCCTGCGACCATGTCAGGCTATGCATCAGCTCTCCGCTGCACTCCTGTTTCCACAGTGGCACTACAAACCGTACCCATAGCTGAGGCCAGTACGCAAACAGAGCAGTCGCCTAGCATAACAACCTTGCAGTCTTCAACATTCTTAGCACACACTGCCTTAAGTTCTGTTTCTCCAGAAACTGCTCGCAAGCTGCTGGTTAGACCGACGCCCTTGGTAGCACGTTCGCAAATGTGTCCAGTTCCGCCAAATATCTCACGGCGTTCTGTGCCATTAAGATGGAGGTAGATCTCAGGGGCTGTTTTTCCGGTCCTCTGACACCGAGTGCTGTAACACATTTTTTAGCATACGAGAGCTGGATGCCTCCTTAGCATATTCTCGGCACTCCGCTTCAGGACCTGATATTATCCATATTGCCATGCTGCAGCACCTCTCTTCTGAGGGTAAACTCCATCTTCTGAGCCTATATAACCGCCTTTGGCAAGAGAGTGTCCTTCCTACGGCTTGGCGTGAAGCCAGCATTGTTCCCATTTTAAATCCGGAGAAGGAGCGTGGTCTTCCTTCCAGTTACCGTCCTATCTCCCTCACCAGTGCGGCTTGTAAGGTGAGGGAGCGCATGATCAATGGACGGTTACGATGGTGGCTCGAGTCTGAAAAACTTCTGTGCAACACACAGTGTGGTTTTCGCCGATATTGCTCCACGACTGACTACCTTGTCTCTCTCTCAACTCATATCCTGAATGGTTTTCCTCTGAAGTGTCACACCGTGGCCATTTTTTTTTTCGATCTGGAGAAAGCTTATGACACTTATTGAAGGGCTGGCTTACCACGTACCTTGCATAGTTGGGGCGGCTGTGGCCACCTCCAGTGTTCCTCCGGGAGTTCATGAAGGAACGGGTATTTCCTGTGCGTGTAGGTTCTATCTGCTCCCGTGTTTTTAGTCATGAGAACGGAGTACCTCAAGAGTCGGCACTCAGCGTAACTCTCTTCGCTGTCACCTTCAATCCCATTCTTGAGTGTGTTCCTGCTGGTATCTCCTTCTCCTTATTTGTGGACGATTTTGCAATTTTTTGCAGATCTCGGCGCTCGTGCCTTTTGGAGTGTTGCCAACAGGCATATCCTGACCGGTACATGCTTGGAGTGTTACAAATGGGTTCCATTTTGCTTCTGATAAGACAGTTTGTGTCACCTTCTGGCGTCGGAAACCATACGAACCGCCTTCTCTACATCTCGGAACCGAACCGCTGCCCTTCGCCGAAACTGTGAATTTTCTTGGATTGGTTTCCGACAGGAAGCTTAACTGGTCGTCCCATGGTCTCTTCTCTGAAGGTTAGATGTGTTCGAGCACTAATATTTTACGTGTTTTATGTGGCACATCTTAGGCAGCAGATCGCACCGTGTTATTACAGCTTTACCGTTAGCTTGTCCGCTCTAAACTTGATTACGGGTGCATTGTGTACCCTTCGGCATGTCCTTCCATTTTACGACTTTTAAGCCCAGTTCACCCCCTCAGGGGCTCACCTTGGTGAGTACGGGGAGTAGCGCCCCCGAGGTGCCTGAGCTACCCAGTGTTCGGGGGTATAACCGGACCACCCTGCTTCCTGGGGACATAAATAAGGAAGCCTGGTCCTCCAGGTTGGGGGTTAAGCATTAGGTTAACAACCTAATCTTGTAAAAAAGCTATTGTTACGAAACCTGCAAAAAAGCCTCGGAATGATTTAATGTTGGCGACCTGGAACGTAAGGACAATGCTGAAACCTGGGAAAATGAAAGAAATAGCAAATGAAGTATTAAAATATAAATTAGATGTGGTAGCGCTCCAAGAAATAAGATGGGCAGGGGAAGGTAGAATAGATAAGAAAGAATACACGGTATTATATAGTGGACCTAAAAAAGCTGGACTTAATGGTACAGGATTTATTATCTCAAAGGAAATCAAAAAGAGCCTAATAGAATTTAAATCAATTAATGAACGAATCTGTAAAATACGCCTTAAAGGTAAATTCAGAAATATAACTATATTATCTATATATGCACCTACAGAAGAGAAAGATGAGATAAACAAGGAAGAGTTTTACGAAAGCTTAGAAAATACATGTAATTCAGTAGGAACTTATGATACATTGGTGATACTAGGAGATTTTAATGCCCAAGTGGGGAAAGAAGACTATTTAAATGGAGTGGCAGGGAAACATTCACTACATCAAATAAGTAATGAAAATGGTAATCTACTTGGACAATTCGCAGTTAGAAATAATATGATTATTAAAAGTACCTGCTTCCCTCACAAAGAAATACATAAAGGAACGTGGAAAATGCCAGGCTCAGATATAGTAAATCAAATTGATCATGTGCTAATTAAAGCAAGACATACATCATCAATTATAGATGTAAGAAGTTGTAGAGGCCCAAATTGTGATTCAGATCACTTTTTGGTTAAAGTGAGAATGAGAATAAAAATAAAGAAGATGGAGAGGGTTCAAGAGAACAAACATATACGATGGGATAGAGAAAAAATAAAAGATAAAGAAGAAAAAAAGAAATATCAAAAGTTAATGAGCAGCAAATTAAATGAAAAAGGAACAGAAGAAGGTGTAGAAGAACAATGGGAGGTAATAAAGGAGACAGTAAAAGAGGTAGCAAAAATAAGTATAGGTGAAAAGAAAATGGAAAGAAACATAGAATGGTATGATAAAGAGTGTGAGCAAGCTATAGAAAAAAAGAACATGGCTAGGAAAAAAATGCTCCAGAAAGAAACTAGAAATAACTATGAAGAATACCGTCAAAGAAGAAGAGACGCTAATAACATATGTAAGAAAAAGAAAAGAGAATATTGGAAAATGCAAACCCAAGAAATAGAAACGCTGATTACGCAGAGTGAGATAAAGAAATTCTATATGGCATTAAAGCAAATGAAACAAGGGAAACAGAATAAAATGAAAGAATGTCTAAGCAAGGAAGGTAATGTTCTTGGAGAAGATAAAGATATACTGGAAAGATGGGCTGAGTACTACAAGGAATTGTTAAATAAACGACAATCAATAAATAATCAGGAACAAGGAGAGAATGAAAATGGAAATGAACAAAAAATGGAAGAAGAAGAAGAAGAAGAAGAAGAAGAACCGGATATTTGGGATGTTAAAATAGCAATACAGAGCCTAAAGAATAATAAAGCACCAGGAGAAGATGACATAATCGCTGAGCTAATTAAATATGGTGGGAATGAAATTATGAAAGCAATACATAAGTTAATATTAGAAATATGGAGGAAGGAACAGATGCCTGAAAGCTGGAAGACAGGCATAATATGCCCAATATATAAAAAGGGTAATAAATATCAATGCCATAATTATAGGGGAATTACATTGCTAAATGTAGCATATAAAATATTTTCAAGTATTTTAAATAATAGAGTGAAAAAATATGCGGAAAATGTATTAGGCGAGTATCAATGTGGATTTAGAAGTGACAAGAGTACGATAGACCAGATATTTGTAATAAGACAAATAATGGAAAAATTCTATGAGCATGGCATAGATTTATGCTTTCTGTTTATTGACTTTAAGTTTGCATTTGACTCAATTGACAGAGAAGTTCTCTATAACACCTTACAATGTTTTAAAGTGCAACCGAAAATAATAAGACTAATAAAAATGACAATGGAAAATACAAAAGCCAAAGTGAAAGTAATGAATAAATTAAGTCCGGATTTTGATTATAACACAGGAGTAAGACAAGGTGATGGACTATCGACGACTCTATTCAACCTAGCCCTGCACAGAGCAGTAGAAAAAATAAATACTAAAGGAACAATATTTTTTAAGTCTAGTCAGATATGTGCATATGCAGATGACATATTGATTGTGGCAAGAGATAGGAAAATGTTAGTTGAAGTTTATGAAGAATTAGAAAGAAGGTCAAAAAAAATAGGATTAGAAGTAAATGAAAAAAAAACTAAATACCTGAAAATGACAGCAGACAAAAGCAAAAGAATAATTGAAAATCTAGTAGTTGGAGACAAAACATTTGAAGGGGTATCCAAATTTAGATATTTAGGAGCGCTTGTAAATAATGATAACAATTTAAACGAGTGCATAAAAGAAAGAATTCAAGGTGGAAATGCAGCCTATTATGCAAATTTAAATCTATTAAAAAATAGGCTTATTAGTACAGGGACAAAATACAATATCTATAAAACACTAATAAGACCAATAGTAACGTATTCTGCAGAAACCTGGACCCTAAACAATGTAGATGAAGAAATACTACGAAGATTTGAACGGAAAATACTTAGACGAATCTTTGGACCTGTAAAGGATAAAGACCAATGGAGAATAAGATATAATTATGAGATAGAAGAACTAATTAAGCAGCAAAATATTGTGAAATTTATAAAGGCACAAAGAATAAGATGGCTAGGACACATAGAGAGAATGACAGAAGATAGAATGCCAAAAAGAATATTGAAAGGAAGACTGTACGCTAGAAGAAAAAAAGGAAGATCAAAAACAAGATGGTTAGATGATGTGATGGAAGACCTAAGAAAAATTGGAATCAGAGGGTGGAAAAGTAAAGCAGAAGATAGAGATATGTGGAGGAGGATTGTGCAGGAGGCCAAAGCTCACCAAGGGCTGTAGAGCCAGAAGAGAAGAGAAGAAGCCCAGTTCACCGTCGAGGGATTCGTCTGGCCCTGGGTGCGTTTTCGACTAATCCGGTTATTGTCATTTCTGCGGCGGATACTGAACCTCCGCGGTCTCATAGGCGTGACCTGCTTCTTTGTAGCTACGTATCCGCCTCCTTGTCCTGACAGATCACCCGTCTTTCAAGTTATTCTTTGATGAGTCTCTAGACCGTCAATATGCTTTCAGCATTCTTGCCTTGCTTCCCACAGGAATTCGTTTTTCCTCTGTGTTTCCACTGGGGGAATGTTCCTTCCCCCCTTGATTACGTTGCGACTCCCAGTTCCACCTTGGGTTGGCATCCATGCCGAAATCAACGACTCCACCTTCAGTCTTCCGCTCCGCATTTCTAGAGTTGTAGAGAGTTCCCCAACCACTGTTTTATTTACACGGACGGTTCTAAGGAAGACCTTGGTGTGTGATGCGCTTTCGTTTTTAATTCGCGGAGTTACATATTTCATCTTCTGGGCAATGTTCGATTTTTACCTTAAAACCTTTTAGTATCTATCAGGCTCTTGTTTTTATCTGGGGACAGGATTTAAGGCAGCTTGTTATTTGTAGCGATTCCCTCAGTGTACTACAGGGCCCGCGTGAGCTTTATCCCTGCCATTCGTTGATACAGCGTATACAGGATCACCTGCAGTCGGTCGCTGAGGCTATCGTCAGCCTGTCGTTTGTTTGGGTTCCTGGTCACGTGGATGTGAGCGGAAACGAACAGGCGGACACAGCTGCCAAGTCTGGAATTTTATTGACTAATTTTTTTAGCGCCACTGTTTTCCAGGCGATGTTGGTGTTCACCTGCGCCGGGCCATTTTTCACGCTGGTTCGCGGAATGGGTTGGGGTGCGTGACAACAAACTGCGAGCTGTCAAGGCCCTTACTGTCCCCTGGCCTACTTCCTCGCGTGTATGTCGCCGCGATGAAGTGGTTTTAGCGCAACCGCGTATTGGACATTGCCGTTTTAGCCACCAGCATCTTTTACGTAGGGAACCCGCACCTCAATGTGCTTCGTGTAACGAGCCTTTGACGGTGCGTCATCTTTTATTGGAATGCCACCTTTATACTATGCTGCGTGCGTCCCTATGTCTGCCTACTGACTTCCCCACCCTTCTGGGGGACAACCCAGTTTCTTGCAAGGGACCTTTATATTTTCTCCGCCGCTGCGGGTTTAATGTTAATTTGGAATTTTATACTTTACCGACTTGTGCTTTTAGTCCCTCGGTTATAGTCTGAGTTTGGTATCCTTTTTATGCTCTCTCTCTCTCTCTCTCTCCCCCCAGGGACCTACTACGGTAGGTACGGGTTAGGCGCACCCGGGGTCCCGAGCCACCTTGACTCCCTCTGTGGGCAACCTCAGAGTGGCGAGGGAGTCAGAAGGTCAAAATGCCCACCCACGTGTAGGCCGTGCGTGGAGACCCGTGTCGCTGAAAAGGAATATCCTGGTTGGTTGAGGGTTGCGTACCTGAGCCTGGGCTTCTGTCTTTCAGTAACTGGGGAGGGTGCGCAGCCTAATACACCGCTTTGGTTTCTGATTTGCCTAAACGGGAGGCTAGGGAC
The DNA here is from genome assembly GCA_030762935.1 of Hymenopus coronatus. Lineage (NCBI taxonomy): Eukaryota > Metazoa > Arthropoda > Insecta > Mantodea > Hymenopodidae > Hymenopus > Hymenopus coronatus. The sequence continues at coordinate 83,516,871 of CM060883.1, forward strand.
TAACCCACCCCTAGTCAATCGGCCAGGACTAGGTATTACACCGAACTCCAGGGTGAGTGGGACGGCGAGCCCGCTATATCCCCTGTGTAGCCCTCTCACCCCAGTGGGGTGACCCCTCGTTGGGCTCCGTGGTGGGTGGGGAGCACTGGGGGATGAATTTATACAATTTTTTTTTTATGGCACCAAAACTTAAACCCCTGATTTCAAATAAAGACGTTGGAAAGGAAGTAGTCGAGTCATGTGGTCCTCGCTACTTGGTTATTCATAGGACAGAGGAAGGTAAGAAGTTCCTGACGGTGAGCCCTTTTACTATCCAAAAGGGTCTCGATGCCATTGCTGGTCCTGTTAAATCCTGCGTTCGAGCTCGCAATGGTACACTTCTTGTCGAAGCCAACTCCGCCTCGCAAGCTGCAAGGATACTCAAAGCCACCATGTTAGCCAGCTATCCAGTGAAGGTCGAGGTGCACAAGTCGCTGAACTCCTCCCGCGGTGTAATAACAACCCGCGCGTTGGACGGTTTGTCTATTGAGGAGATCCAAGAAAATCTAGCGACTCAGGGTGTCTCAGCTGTTTATCGGGTACAACGTAAGATCAACGGTGAATTCCTGCCTACTCGTACCCTGTTTCTTACTTTTGATCGGGTTGATCTGCCTCAAAAGATTAGAGCAGGGTATGAAGCCATCGAAGTTAGGCCTTATATACCCAATCCGCTGAGGTGCTTTAAATGCCAACGTTTTGGTCACACTAGTGAGTTGTGTACCGGCAAGTCCATCTGCGTCCACTGCGGTGACATCTCCCACGATGGGGCCTGTGCTTCAGCTCCATCGTGTGTGAACTGTAACGGGGAACACCCATCTAGTTCCCGAGACTGCCCCCGTTTTGCAGAGGAACGAGCGATCCAGGAGATACGGGTGAAAGAGAAGGTGTCCTTCTTGGAAGCCCGGAAGCTCCTGCGACTCCGCCAACCCTCTGCCCCGAGGTCCGGTACCTATAGCTCAGTTGCAGCTAAACCGGTACCGCGTCGGGAAATCGCAACACAGACCGGCGATATGAACGGGGCTACAATTGCGGAAAAGGTTATTTTAGCCCAAGCGCTGCCAAAGCCTTCGGCACCTAGACCCAAGTTGGTATCAACATCTGCCAAATCCGCTAGCTTACAGAATAGTCTGCACAGTTGTCACCGAAAGCCTCGACCTCTGGAACTAAAGTTGGTAAATTCACGACGTCTTCTGCCCCGGAAAAACAGTTTAAGACCAAGTATGTACGACAAGACTTCTTGAAAGAGAATGTGCAATCTATTACCAAGTCATCTAAAGGTAAGAAAAGTTCACGCAACTCCACACGTGTATCCTCCTCTGAAGGGTCATCTGGGGAGGAGGGCGTGAATCGGCGACGGCCGTCTTCGCCGATCAGCACATCCAATCGGTTCGAACTACTTGGACCTAAAACTGCTCTTGAAAAAGGGACCTCCCTTGTGGAGGAGATGGACCAGGAGGATTCTGCCGCCACTGCCAGAGGGACAGTGCGGAAACGGCAGGATCGTGCTCCTGAAAATAGTACTAGCCCAACGCCTAAGAAGAACAAATTGAACCGACCAGCTAATCCCAATCTGCAGAAGCGTCTTTCGATTTGAAACTTATCCCATAATATACTCAATGGCTATCCTCCATTGGAGCATACGCGGAATTCGACCACATCGACCAGAGCTTGACTTGTTGCTGCGCCAGCATGAACCCTTGGCTGTATGTTTACAAGAGACGAAGCTCCGTCCACAGGACACCGTTACCATCAGGCAGTACTCCTCCGTACGATGTGATTTATCCCCGGAGGACGGTGTCCCGGCACATGGGGGCACTATGATGCTTATTCGAGATGATATTTTTGCCAACTCCGTACCCATACAATCTGCAATCCAGTCCGTTGCTGTCAGCATTAAGCTACCCTCCGCTTCATTCACCATTTGCAGTATCTATTTGCCTCCATCTGCGGACCTCTCGCACAGCGACTTAGAACACCTCATTTCACAGTTGCCACCACCCTTTTTATTGGTAGGCGACGTGAATGCCCATCACCCTCTTTGGGGCTCTCCTCGGGCTTGTGCGAGAGGTACGCTACTTAAAGACTTCTTGGATAGTCAGAATCTTGCTCTCTTGAACACCGGAGAGCCCACCTTTCTATCTGACGCATTTCATAGTTTTTCACACATTGACATTGCAATTTGTTCCCCTCAGCTGGCAGTCACCTTATGCTGGAATATCATCTCGGATTTGCATTCTAGTGACCACTTTCCTTGTCGTATTAGTGTCTTGACACCCGTTGTATGTTCCACCCGTTTACCTAGTTGGCGCCTAGACCACGCCAGCTGGGAACTGTACTCCCACTTGGCTAAATTTAGCTACGAAGAGCACGACTCTGTGAACCACTTGGTCGAACATCTTACAGGGACCATTCTTTCTGCTGCTGAGCAATCCATTCCGCGTTCGACTGGCTACAGCCGTCGATTTCCGGTACCTTGGTGGACCGCTGACTGTCGGAATGCTATTCGCGCTCGCAGACGAGCTCTACGGGTTTTCCAGCGTTTTCCTACACTGGATAACCTGATACACTATAAACGGATGCGTGCACATTCTAGGCGGGTTATTAAGGATAGCAAAAAGATGTCATGGAATAAATTCGTGGGTTCCTTTAATCGACATACACCTTCCTCTGTCGTATGGGATAAGTTAAGACGTGTGGCTGGGAAACCGAACCATATGCCCATCGCCGGTCCCAAAACACCTACCGGAGCTGTTGTTGATACATTTGACGTGGCGAATACTTTAGGCAGTGCTTTCGCTGAGGTGTCTAGCTCAGGCAACTATTCCCCTGAGTTTCTTACAGTTAAGAACCAGGTGGAATCTCAAGAATTCTCGTTTCTTTCTGGCAACCTTGAGGATTATAATCGCCTTTTCACCCTGGCAGAGCTAGACAATGCACTCTCCTCCTCACGACACTCAGCACCAGGTCCAGATGGTATCCACGTCCAAATGTTGCAACATCTCTCTCCTGATGGCAAAGATTTCCTACTCGAGGTCTATAATCGTGTCTGGGTTGATGGCATTTTTCCAGACAAGTGGCGGGAGGCCACCATCATACCCATTCTTAAACCTGGAAAGGACCGCCATCTTCCTTCCAGTTACCGTCCTATTTCCCTCACCAGTTGCGTTTGCAAGGTGATGGAACGCATGATCAATGGACGGTTGGTGTGGTGGCTGGAATCCCACAATCTTCTGACGAACATCCAGTGTGGCTTTCGACGACGACGTTCAACTGCTGACCACCTTGTCGCTCTGTCAACTCAGATTATGGACGGGTTTCTTAAGAACAGCCCCACAGTTGGGATATTTTTTGACCTCGAGAAGGCCTACGACACGTGTTGGCGGGCGGGAATATTGCGTTCTCTGCACAACTGGAACATACGTGGACGCCTACCGTTGGTCATTCAGGAGTTTATGCGGGACCGCGTTTTTCGAGTGAGGGTGGGTTCGGTTTTTTCTAACCATTTTATTCAAGAGAACGGAGTGCCGCAGGGCTCGGTACTCAGCGTGACTCTATTTGCTATTGCGATAAATTCCATATCACTATGTGTGCCTCAAGGTGTCTCTTCCTGTTTATTCGTGGACGACTTTGCCATCTTCTGTACTTCTCAGCGTACACCGTTTTTGGAACGCCGTCTCCAGCGGTGTTTGGACAATCTCTATGCATGGAGCTCGAAACACGGTTTTCGTTTCTCCGCTGAGAAGACAGTCTGCGTTAACTTCTGGCGCCGTAAGAGGCATATGCCGCCGGCTCTTCGACTCGGGCCAGATTTACTTCCTTTCGCAGACGAGGCGAGATTCCTTGGTTTGATCTTCGATCGGAAACTTTGTTGGGCACCACAAATAGCACAGCTTAGAGCACGATGTGACCGTTCTCTAAATCTTTTACGGATACTAAGTGGCAAGTCTTGGGGTGCGGATCGGACGACATTGCTCAGTCTTTATCGTGCTGTGATTCGTTCGAAGTTGGACTATGGCAGCATTGTGTATTCTTCAGCTCGACCTTCAGTGCTCAGAAGGTTAGACACAGTCCATAACCAGGGCATCCGTGTGGCCGTTGGAGCTTTTCCAACGAGCCCAGTTGTTAGCCTGTACGCCGAATCGGGAGAACCTCCTCTGCGTTGTCGGCGTGATGTCCTGCTTGCTAATTATGGCTGTGGGCTGAAGTGTATGCCTGGGCATCCAACTTATCACGCGTTTTTGTCCCCTGAGCTGCACGGGCGATACTGCCTCCGCTCTCTGAGCCCCAGGCCAGCAGGTTTTCGTTTCCGTGAGCTTCTACGCCAGCACCATGTTGACATTCCTCGGCTGTTATCCAAGGGAGAGAGTATACACCCCCCTTGGTTACGCGCTACCTCCCATGTCGATCTCGGGATGACGCTCTACGGGAAATCTGTTACGCCTCTTGATAGTATTCGTCGTTGCTTTTTAGAATTTTTATCCAAATACAGTGGCCGTATTTGTATTTACACCGATGGTAGTAAGAGCCCCGACGGTGTTGGATGTGCCTTTGTAACTGGCACCGCAACTTCTACTTACGGCTTGCCTAGTTGCACATCTATATATTCTGCCGAGCTATATGCTATTTATCAAGCCCTTCTGTGTATTCGACGTCGAAAATTAGGTGACTGCCTTATTCTTAGTGATTCCCTTAGTGCCCTTCAGAGCATTCGTGAGCTGTACAATTACCATCCTTTGGTGCAGCGCATCCAGGACGTTCTCCACATTTTGCACGCTTGTGGTTTTAATGTGGAGTGCGCATGGATTCCTGGACACGTTGGCTTGCCAGGGAATGACACGGCGGATTTGGCAGCGAAATCGGCAGTCACAGCGCCCAGTGTTACGATTACCCATTCAACAGCAGAAGATTTTAGAGTGGCTGTACGGAGAGCCGTTTTTTCGACTTGGCATGCGGAGTGGTCGGCTCTCCGTGGTAATAAGCTGCGAGAGGTGAAGGACCTCCCTGTCAACTGGGTAACCTCCTCTCGTTTATTCCGCCGGGAGGAGGTAATACTAGCTCGGCTAAGAATTGGCCACTGTATTTTTACTCACAGTTACCTTTTTAAACGTGAACCTGCTCCTGTCTGTGCGCTCTGTGGGGAGGCACAGACAGTTCGTCATGTGTTGCTGGAGTGTGGTCACCTGGCACACATTCGGTCATCTATGGGCATGCCGGCCTCTCTTGCTGAGGTGCTGGCAGATGACCCAAGAGCAGTGGACAGGGTTTTTAAATTTTTAGCAAAACTTTCTTTTACCTTGACATTTTAGTGTGATAGCGGTTTTTTAAACTCTTTTGGTTTTAATGTGTTGATTTTAGATGGAGTTTTATATCCAGCTCTGTTTAGAGGGCTGGACGTTTCTGTTACTTCCGTTTCAACTGTGTTAGCTCTTTTATTTGTGTTTACTTTTTTGTTTGGTATTTTCTTACTGGCTATTGCCAAGTTTTAATCATAAGGGCGCTTATGACCCCGGCAGTTGAGCGCCCTTAAACACCATCATCATCATCATCTACGCCGAATCGGGAGAACCTTCTCTGTGTTGTCGGCGTGATGTCCTGCTTGCTAATTATGGCTGTGGGCCGAAGTGTATGCCTGGGCATCCAACTTATCACGCGTTTTTCTCCCCTGAGCTGCACGAGCGATACTGCCTCCGCTCTCTGAGCCCCAGGCCAGCAGGTTTTCGTTTCCGTGAGCTTCTACGCCAGCACCATGTTGACATTCCTCAGCTGTTATCCAAGGGAGAGAGTATACATCCCCCTTGGTTACGCGCTACCTCCCATGTCGATTTCGGGATGACGCTCTACGGGAAATCTGTTACGCCTCTTGATAGTATTCGTCGTTGCTTTTTAGAATTTTTATCCAAATACAGTGGCCGTATTTGTATTTACACCGATGGTAGTAAGAGCCCCGACGGTGTTGGATGTGCCTTTGTCACTGGCACCGCAACTTCTACTTACGGTTTGCCTAGTTGCACATATATATATTCTGCCGAGCTATATGCTATTTATCAAGCCCTTCTGTATATTCGACGTCGAAAATTAGGTGACTGCCTTATTGTTAGTGATTCCCTTAGTGCCCTTCAGAGCATTCGTGAGCTGTACAATTACCATCCTTTGGTGCAGCGCATCCAGGACGTTCTCCACATTTTGCACGCTTCTGGTTTTAATGTGGAGTGCGCATGGATTCCTGGACACGTTGGCTTGCCAGGGAATGACACGGCGGATTTGGCAGCAAAATCGGCAGTCACAGCGCCCAGTGTTACGATTACCCATTCAACAGCAGAAGATTTTAGAGTGGCTGTACGGAGAGCCGTTTTTTTGACTTGGCATGCGGAGTGGTCGGCTCTCCGTGGTAATAAGCTGCGAGAGGTGAAGGACCTCCCTGTCAACTGGGTAACCTCCTCTCGTTTATTCCGCCGGGAGGAGGTAATACTAGCTCGGCTAAGAATTGGCCACTGTATTTTTACTCACAGTTACCTTTTTAAACGTGAACCTGCTCCTGTCTGTGCGCTCTGTGGGGAGGCACAGACAGTTCGTCATGTGTTGCTGGAGTGTGGTCACCTGGCACACATTCGGTCATCTATGGGCATGCCGGCCTCTCTTGCTGAGGTCCTGGCAGATGACCCAAGAGCAGTGGACAGGGTTTTTAAATTTTTAGCAAAAGTTTCTTTTATCTTTACGTTTTAGTGTGATAGCGGTTTTTTAAACTCTTTTGGTTTTAATGTGTTGATTTTAGATGGAGTTTTATATCCAGCTCTGGTTAGAGGGCTGGACGTTTCCGTTACTTCCGTTTAAACTGTGTTAGCTCTTTTACTTGTGTTTACTCTTTTGTTTGGTATTTTCTTACTGCCTATTGCCAAGTTTTAATCATAAGGGCGCTTATGACCTCGGCAGTTGAGCGCCCTTAAACACCATTATCATCATCATCTCTCTCTCTCCCTCTCTGGTTTTAACCCTTGTGTGCTGCTTCTATTTTAGTAGTTTTTATGCCTTTTAACTTTTAGCTCTTTTATTTACCCTAGGGCGCTAATAACCAATTCAGTTGTTCGCTCTAATTTCTTTTTAAATCATGGTGTTTCGGGCGCTAATTACCATAGTCGTTGAGCGCCCTAAAGCCTACTACTACTACTACTACTACTACTACTACTACTACTACTACTACTACTACTACTACTACTACTACTACTACTACTACTACTACTACTACTACTACTACTACTGCTGCTACTGCTACTGCAACTGCTACTGCTACTGCTACTGCTGCTGCTGCTACTGCTGCTGCTGCTGCTGCTTCCCTGGGGGTTGTGCCAGGGATCATCTAATTGCTGATTTGTTGGACAGTCATAATCTCTCTTTCTTGAATACCAGAGAGCCAACATTTCTCTCTCAAGTCTACAATAGTTTTTCGTACCTCGACATAGCTGTTTATTTTACGCAGCTAGCAGTTTTCTTAGAATGGACTGTTATCTCTGATCTATACTATTATGACCACATTCCAGTTGTTCTAAGTCTCTCAGTACATGACTTATCTTCCACAAGCTTACCTCGATTGCGCTTAGACCAAGCCAAATGGAACCTCCATTTCCTTTTGACTGACTTTAACAGCTGCAAGCACGACCCGGCGGAGTTTTTAATCGAAAACCTCACAATCACCACTCTTTCTGCTGCTGAAAAGTGTATTCCACGTTCAACTATCCAAGCTCATCGATTTCCTGTTCCCTGATGAACTGCTGAATGTAAGGATGCCATTCGTGCTCGCAGACGTGCTTTACGAATTTTCCAGCGTCGCCCTATGCTGCATATCCTAGCACAATATAAAAATATACGCTCCATATCTAGACAAACTATTAAGGATAGCAAAAGGCAATCATGGAGCCAGTTTGTAGGCCCCTTTAACCGACATACACCTTCCTCAGTCGTATGGGATAAGTTTGGACGTGTAGCCCGAAAACCGAGCCATACGCCAATAACCGGTCTAAAACAGCGGCAGGCGCTTTGGTTGACTCGTTTAACGTGGCCAACACTCTGTGCAGTACTTTTGCCCAGGTGTCTTCCTCAGATAAGTGTTCGCCTGAGTTTTTTCTAGTTAAAGCCCAGGTTGAATCTCAACGTTTTGCCTTCCGCTCTGTAAACCTTGAAGACTACAACCTTATTTTCACAATGGCAGAGCTAGACAATGCCCTCTCAACTTCTCGAAACACTGCGCCAGATCTAGGTCCAGATGGCATCCACGTCCAAATGTTTCAACATCTCTCTGCTCAGTGGCGGTAGGCCACTATCATACCTATTTTGAACCCGGGAAAGGACCGTCATCTTCCTTCCAGTTACCGACCAATTTCCCTCACCAGTTGTGTCTGCAAGGTGATGGAACGCAAAAATGGGCGGTTGGTGTGGTGGTTGGAATTCCATAATCTTCACACCAACATCCAATGTGGTTTTCGAAGGCGTTGATCAGCGGTTGACCACCTTTTGTCGCTATCGACGGAGATCCTGAACGGCTTTCTTCGGAATTGTCAGACTGTTGGGATATTTTTTTACCGCAAGAAGGCTTACGATACGTGTTGGCGGGCAGGGATTTTACCCTCCATCCACAGTTGGAATATACGTGGCCGTCTACCGTTGTTCATCCAGGAGTTTATGCGGGACAGCGTTTTTCGAATAAGGGTCGGCTCCATTTGTTCTCACTATTTTAATCAAGAGAACGGAGTACCGCAGGGCTCGGTACTAAGCGTGACACTTTTTGCTATAGCGATAAATTCTATATCGCAATGTGTCCCCCGGGTGTGTGTTCCGGTTTATTCTTGGACGACTTTGCATCCTCTGTACTTCTCAGCGTACACCGTGTTTAGAACGCTTCTCCAGCGGTGTTTGGACATTATTTACGATCGGAGTTTGAAAAACGGCTTACGTTTCTCACAGTCTACGTTAAACTTTGGCGTCGTAGGTGGCGAATGGTTCCTACTCTTACAGTTGGGCCTGATTTACTTTCTTTCGCAGATAAGGTCAGCTTCCTGGGGTTAAAATTCGATCGCAGCTTATACTGTTCTTCACATATACCACAGCTTAAAGCGCGGTGTAACCGTTCTTTCAATATCTTACGGATACTAAGTGTTAAACTTTGGGGTGCAGACGGACAGTACTGCTGCGTCTTTATCATGCACTGATCCGATCAAATTAGACTATGGATGCATTGTTTTTTCTTCTTCACGACCTTCTTTGCTGAGACGCATAGACACTGTCAATGATCAAGGCATCCGTGTTGCTGTTGGGGCTTTTCCAACCAGCCCAGTTAATCTCTGCGCTGAATTGGCAGAGCCCCCTCTGCGGTGTCGGCATGATGTCCGGTTAGGAAATTATGTGTGTTCCCGTAAGTGCATGCTTTTGCATCCAGCGTTTAACCGTTTCTTCTGTACCGAGCTGGAGAGCCGATATCTTAATCACCTTCATAGTCCACGGTCTGCAGGCTTCCGTTTCCGTGAGATTCTTCGGAAACACAATATTGTAGTGCCTCGCATCTTTCCGAAGGCGGAACGGGTGTACCCACCTTGGTTACGTGCTACCTCCCATGTAGACCTCGGGATGACAGCTTATGGGAAATCTGCATTGCCTCCGTCTAGTATCCGTACTAGTTTTTTTTTTTTTTTTTTTTTTTTTTTTTTTTTTTTTTTTTTTTTTTTTTTTTTTTTTTTAGAATTTTTATCCTCTTACAGTGACCGATCTTTTATTTACACCGATGGCAGTAAGTGCATCGAAGGTGTGGGATGTGCCTTTGTTACTGGTACCGAACGACATACTTTGGGTTTACATATTAACACATACGTTTATTCTGCTGTGCTGTATGCCATCTACCGAGATGTTCTGTAAGTGCGCCGCATCTATTTGCGTAACTGCCTTATTTCAAGTGAATATCTTAGTGCCCTTTAGGGCATTTGGGGGTTATACAACCACCATTCCCTCCTGTAGCGCATCCAGGACCTTTTCCACATTTAACTTACTATTGGTGTTCTTGTGGACTGTGCTTGTATTCCTGCGCACGTCCGCTTACAGGGTAATGAACTGGCGGATATGGCAGCTAAGACGGCGGCTATGCAACCCAGTAAGTTAGGTTCTTTGGTAACCGCTGTGGACTTCCAGCTTGTGGTCTGGAGAGTGTGCGTTCCGGCTGACACGCGAATTGGGCATCTCTCCGCGGGAACAAGCTCAGGGAACTGAAGGACGCTCCAGTTACGTGGGTGATCTCCTCTCGGAAATCCCGTAAGGAGAAGGTGCAATATGCTCGCTTGCGAATCGGTCACTGCAATTTTGCGCATAGGCATGTTTTTAAGAGAGATCCTGTGAATATATGTCCGCTCTGTGGGGCAGTATTATCGGTACGGCATGTCCTGCTAGAGTGTATTGCTATAGCAGCCCTTTGTTCAGCGTCACATCTGCCGGCCTCCCTCGCGGAGGTTCTTGCAAACGACCACAGAGTGGTCGATAGAATTTTTAATTTTTTATCTAATTTGACGTTTACAATAAGGATTTAGTTTTTAAGCCTTTAGTGTATGTGAATCGCTTATAATGGGTTTTAATATTCTTTACTTTTAATTAATTTTAACCCGTGGAGCACGCTTTAGGTGTTTTCATCCTTTTCGTTCCTTTTTTAAAATACTTTAGATTACTTTTTTTTTTCTTTTAGTCACAATTTATATCTTCTGGTTTTAAGTGACATTTGCTTTTATGTTGCTCTTTTACCTTTGGTGATTTTATTTAACCTTATTTTCTGAGGGCGCTACTGACCACGGTAGTTGAGTGCCCTCAAACACCAACCATCATCATCATCCATCAGCGTACGCCGTTTTTGGAACGTCGTCTCCAGCGGTGTTTAGATAATCTTTACTTTTGGATCTTAAAAAACGGCTTTTGTTTCTCAACTGAGAAGGCACTCTGCGTTAACTTCTGGCTTCGTAGGTGGCGAATGGCACCTACTCTTCGCCTCGGGCCAGATTTGTTTCGCCTCGCCGATTAAGTGAGATTTCTGGGGTTGATATTCGATCGCAAACTATGCTGGTCACCACATATAGCCCAGCTTAAGGCGTAATGTGACCGTTTTCTGACTATTTTACGGACACTAAGTAGCAAATCTTGGACAGCGAATTGGACAGTGCTGCTTCGTCTTTATCGTGCGCTGATTCGATCCAAGTTGGACTATGGTTGCATTGTGTATTCTTTAGCACGACCGTCTGTGCTTAGAAAATTAGACGCAGGCCATAATCAGGGCATCCGTGTGACTTTGGGTGCTTTTCCAACAAGCCCAGTCGTTAGCCTTTACGCCGAATCAGCAGAACCACCTCTGCGATGTCGGCATAATGTCCTGCTAGGTAATTAGTGCTGTGGGCTTCACGGCATGCGTTCGCATCCTACGTTTACGCCCTTTACATAGAGTGAGCTGGATGGACGTTATCGTAAGCTGTCACTTAGTGCAAGGCCTGCAGGTTTTCGCTTTGGTGAGCTCTATCAGAAGCTTAATATCGAAATGCCTTGCCTGTTTTCCAGGGGGAGAGAGTGATGATGATGATGATGATGATGATGGTGTTTAAGGGCGCTCAACTGCCGAGGTCATAAGCGCCCTTATGATTAGAACTTGGCAATAGCCAGTAAGAAAATACCAAACAAAAAAGTAAACACAAATAAAAGAGCCAACACAGTTGAAACGGAAGTAACAGAAACGTCCAGCCCTCTAACCAGAGCTGGATATAAAACTCCATCTAAAATCAACACATTAAAACCAAAAGAGTTTAAAAAACCGCTATCACACTAAAACGTCAAGGTAAAAGAAAGTTTTGCTAAAAATTTAAAAACCCTGTCCACTGCTCTTGGGTCATCTGCCAGGACCTCAGCAAGAGAGGCCGGCATGCCCATAGATGACCGAATGTGTGCCAGGTGACCACACTCCAGCAACACATGACGAACTGTCTGTGCCTCCCCACAGAGCGCACAGACAGGAGCAGGTTCACGTTTAAAAAGGTAACTGTGAGTAAAAATACAGTGGCCAATTCTTAGCCGAGCTAGTACTACCTCCTCCCGGCGGAATAAACGAGAGGAGGTTACCCAGTTGACAGGGAGGTCCTTCACCTCTCGCAGCTTATTACCACGGAGAGCCGACCACTCCGCATGCCAAGTCGAAAAAACGGCTCTCCGTACAGCCCCTCTAAAATCTTCTGCTGTTGAATGGGTAATCGTAACACTGGGCGCTGTGACTGCCGATTTCGCTGCCAAATCCGCCGAGTCATTCCCTGGCAAGCCAACGTGTCCAGGAATCCATGCGCACTCCACATTAAAACCAGAAGCGTGCAAAATGTGGAGAACGTCCTGGATGCGCTGCACCAAAGGATGGTAATTGTACAGCTCACGAATGCTCTGAAGGGCACTAAGGGAATCACTAAGAATAAGGCAGTCACCTAATTTTCGACGTCGAATATACAGAAGGGCTTGATAAATAGCATATAGCTCGGCAGAATATATAGATGTGCAACTAGGCAAACCGTAAGTAGAAGTTGCGGTGCCAGTTACAAAGGCACATCCAACACCGTCGGGGCTCTTACTACCATCGGTGTAAATACAAATACGGCCACTGTATTTGGATAAAAATTCTAAAAAGCAACGACGAATACTATCAAGAGGCGTAACAGATTTCCCGTAGAGCGTCATCCCGAGATCGACATGGGAGGTAGCGCGTAACCAAGGGGGGTGTATACTCTCTCCCTTGGATAACAGCCGAGGAATGTCAACATGGTGCTGGCGTAGAAGCTCACGGAAACGAAAACCTGCTGGCCTGGGGCTCAGAGAGCGGAGGCAGTATCGCTCGTGCAGCTCAGTGGAGAAAAACGCGTGATAAGTTGGATGCCCAGGCATACACTTCAGCCCACAGCCATAATTAGCAAGCAGGACATCACGCCGACAATGCAGAAGAGGTTCTCCCGATTCGGCGTAGAGGCTAACAACTGGGCTCGTTGGAAAAGCTCCAACGGCCACACGGATGCCCTGGTTATGGACTGTGTCTAACCTTCTGAGCACTGAAGGTCGAGCTGAAGAATACACAATGCTGCCATAGTCCAACTTCGAACGAATCACAGCACGATAAAGACTGAGCAATGTCGTCCGATCCGCACCCCAAGACTTGCCACTTAGTATCCGTAAAAGATTTAGAGAACGGTCACATCGTGCTCTAAGCTGTGCTATTTGTGGTGCCCAACAAAGTTTCCGATCGAAGATCAAACCAAGGAATCTCGCCTCGTCTGCGAAAGGAAGTAAATCTGGCCCGAGTCGAAGAGACGGCGGCATATGCCACTTACGGCGCCAGAAGTTAACGCAGACTGTCTTCTCAGCGGAGAAACGAAAACCGTGTTTCGAGCTCCACGCATAGAGATTGTCCAAACACCGCTGGAGACGGCGTTCCAAAAACGGTGTACGCTGAGAAGTACAGAAGATGGCAAAGTCGTCCACGAATAAACAGGAAGAGACACCTTGAGGCACACATAGTGATATGGAATTTATCGCAATAGCAAATAGAGTCACGCTGAGTACCGAGCCCTGCGGCACTCCGTTCTCTTGAATAAAATGGTTAGAAAAAACCGAACCCACCCTCACTCGAAAAACGCGGTCCCGCATAAACTCCTGAATGACCAACGGTAGGCGTCCACGTATGTTCCAGTTGTGCAGAGAACGCAATATTCCCGCCCGCCAACACGTGTCGTAGGCCTTCTCGAGGTCAACAAATATCCCAACTGTGGGGCTGTTCTTAAGAAACCCGTCCATAATCTGAGTTGACAGAGAGACAAGGTGGTCAGCAGTTGAACGTCGTCGTCGAAAGCCACACTGGATGTTCGTCAGAAGATTGTGGGATTCCAGCCACCACACCAACCGTCCATTGATCATGCGTTCCATCACCTTGCAAACGCAACTGGTGAGGGAAATAGGACGGTAACTGGAAGGAAGATGGCGGTCCTTTCCAGGTTTAAGAATGGGTATGATGGTGGCCTCCCGCCACTTGTCTGGAAAAATGCCATCAACCCAGACACGATTATAGACCTCGAGTAGGAAATCTTTGCCATCAGGAGAGAGATGTTGCAACATTTGGACGTGGATACCATCTGGACCTGGTGCTGAGTGTCGTGAAGAGGAGAGTGCATTGTCTAGCTCTGCCAGGGTGAAAAGGTGATTATAATCCTCAAGGTTGCCAGAAAGAAACGAGAATTCTTGAGATTCCACCTGGTTCTTAACTGTAAGAAACTCAGGGGAATAGTTGCCTGAGCTAGACACCTCAGCGAAAGCACTGCCTAAAGTATTCGCCACGTCAAATGTATCAACAACAGCTCCGGTAGGTGTTTTGAGACCGGCGATGGGCATATGGTTCGGTTTCCCAGCCACACGTCTTAACTTATCCCATACGACAGAGGAAGGTGTATGTCGATTAAAGGAACCCACGAATTTATTCCATGACATCTTTTTGCTATCCTTAATAACCCGTCTAGAATGTGCACGCATCCGTTTATAGTGTATCAGGTTATCCAGTGTAGGAAAACGCTGGAAAACCCGTAGAGCTCGTCTGCGAGCGCGAATAGCATCCCGACAGTCAGCGGTCCACCAAGGTACCGGAAATCGACGGCTGTAGCCAGTCCAACGCGGAATGGATTGCTCAGCAGCAGAAAGAATGGTCCCTGTAAGATGTTCGACCAAGTGGTTCACAGAGTCGTGCTCTTCGTAGCTAAATTTAGCCAAGTGGGAGTACAGTTCCCAGCTGGCGTGGTCTAGGCGCCAACTAGGTAAACGGGTGGAACATACAACGGGTGTCAAGACACTAATACGACAAGGAAAGTGGTCACTAGAATGCAAATCCGAGATGATATTCCAGCATAAGGTGACTGCCAGCTGAGGGGAACAAATTGCAATGTCAATGTGTGAAAACCTATGAAATGCGTCAGATAGAAAGGTGGGCTCTCCGGTGTTCAAGAGAGCAAGATTCTCTCTATCCAAGAAGTCTTTAAGTAGCGTACCTCTCGCACAAGCCCGAGGAGAGCCCCAAAGAGGGTGATGGGCATTCACGTCACCTACCAATAAAAAGGGTGGTGGCAACTGTGAAATGAGGTGTTCTAAGTCGCTGTGCGAGAGGTCCGCAGATGGAGGCAAATAGATACTGCAAATGGTGAATGAAGCGGAGGGTAGCTTAATGCTGATAGCAACGGACTGGATTGCAGATTGTATGGGTACGGAGTTGGCAAAAATATCATCTCGAATAAGCATCATAGTGCCCCCATGTGCCGGGACACCGTCCTCCGGGGATAAATCACATCGTACGGAGGAGTACTGCCTGATGGTAACGGTGTCCTGTGGACGGAGCTTCGTCTCTTGTAAACATACAGCCAAGGGTTCATGCTGGCGCAGCAACAAGTCAAGCTCTGGTCGATGTGGTCGAATTCCGCGTATGTTCCAATGGAGGATAGCCATTGAGTATATTATGGGATAAGTTTCAAATCGAAAGACGCTTCTGCAGATTGGGATTAGCTGGTCGGTTCAATTTGTTCTTCTTAGGCGTTGGGCTAGTACTATTTTCAGGAGCACGATCCTGCCGTTTCCGCACTGTCCCTCTGGCAGTGGCGGCAGAATCCTCCTGGTCCATCTCCTCCACAAGGGAGGTCCCTTTTTCAAGAGCAGTTTTAGGTCCAAGTAGTTCGAACCGATTGGATGTGCTGATCGGCGAAGACGGCCGTCGCCGATTCACGCCCTCCTCCCCAGATGACCCTTCAGAGGAGGATACACGTGTGGAGTTGCGTGAACTTTTCTTACCTTTAGATGACTTGGTAATAGATTGCACATTCTCTTTCAAGAAGTCTTGTCGTACATACTTGGTCTTAAACTGTTTTTCCGGGGCAGAAGACGTCGTGAATTTACCAACTTTAGTTCCAGAGGTCGAGGCTTTCGGTGACAACTGTGCAGGACTATTCTGTAAGCTAGCGGATTTGGCAGATGTTGATACCAACTTGGGTGTAGGTGTCGAAGGCTTTGGCAGCGCTTGGGCTAAAATAACCTTTTCCGCAATTGTAGCCCCGTTCATATCGCCTGTCTGTGTTGCGATTTCCCGACGCGGTACCGGCTTAGCTGCAACTGAGCTATAGGTACCGGACCATGGGGCAGAGGGTTGGCGGAGTCGCAGGAGCTTCCGGGCTTCCAAGAAGGACACCTTCTCTTTCACCCGTATCTCCTGGATCGCTCGTTCCTCTGCAAAACGGGGGCAGTCTCGGGAACTAGATGGGTGTTCCCCGTTACAGTTCACACACGATGGAGCTGAAGCACAGGCCCCATCGTGGGAGATGTCACCGCAGTGGACGCAGGTGGACTTGCCGGTACACATCTCACTAGTGTGACCAAAACGTTGGCATTTAAAGCACCTCAGCGTATTGGGTATATAAGGCCTAACTTCGATGGCTTCATACTCTGCTCTAATATTTTGAGGCAGATAAACCCGATCAAAAGTAAGAAACAGGGTACGAGTAGGCAGGAATTCACCGTTGATCTTACGTTGTACCCGATAAACAGCTGAGACACCCTGAGTCGCTAGATTTTCTTGGATCTCCTCAATAGACAAACCGTCCAACGCGCGGGTTGTTACTACACCGCGGGAGGAGTTCAGCGACTTGTGCACCTCGACCTTCACTGGATAGCTGGCTAACATGGTGGCTTTGAGTATCCTTGCAGCTTGCGAGGCGGAGTTGGCTTCGACAAGAAGTGTACCATTGCGAGCTCGAACGCAGGATTTAACAGGACCAGCAATGGCATCGAGACCCTTTTGGATAGTAAAAGGGCTCACCGTCAGGAACTTCTTACCTTCCTCTGTCCTATGAATAACCAAGTAGCGAGGACCACATGACTCGACTACTTCCTTTCCAACGTCTTTATTTGAAATCAGGGGTTTAAGTTTTGGTGCCATAAAAAAAAATTGTATAAATTCATCCCCCAGTGCTCCCCACCCACCACGGAGCCCAACGAGGGGTCACCCCACTGGGGTGAGAGGGCTACACAGGGGATATAGTGGGCTCGCCGTCCCACTCACCCTGGAGTTCGGTGTAATACCTAGTCCTGGCCGATTGACTAGGGGTGGGTTAGTCCCTAGCCTCCCGTTTAGGCAAATCAGAAACCAAAGCGGTGTATTAGGCTGCGCACCCTCCCCAGTTACTGAAAGACAGAAGCCCAGGCTCAGGTACGCAACCCTCAACCAACCAGGATATTCCTCTTCACCGACACGGGTCTCCACGCACGGCCTACACGTGGGTGGGCATTTTGACCTTCTGGCTCCCTCACCACTCTGAGGTTGCCCACAGAGGGAGTCAAGGTGGCTCGGGACCCCGGGTGCGCCTAACCCGTACCTACCGTAGTAGGCCCCTGGGGGGGGAGAGAGAGTGCTCCCACACTGGTTACATGCTACATCCCACGTCGATCTCGGGATTACTGTCTACGGCAAATCTACGCTGCCCGTGTCTTGTATTCGTACTTGTTTTATGGAAATTTTATCTCATTACAGTGACCGAATTTTTATCTACACTGATGGAAGTAAGTGCACTGATGGCATAGGATGTGACTTTGGTTTTGGAACCGACACCCGTACTATCGGTTTACCCAATAGCACATCCGTTTTAACTGCAGAGCTGCATGCCATATTTCGAGGTTTTCTTATGCATGTCATCGAAACTTGTGTGACTGTCTTATTATGAGTGATTCCCTCAGTGCCCTTCAGAGCCTCCGTGAGCTGAACAACCACCACCCCATCGTACAGCACATCCAGGATACGCTGCATATTTTGCATACTTCTGGAGTTAATGTGAACTGCGCCTGGATTCCTGGGGAAATGAATTGGCGGATTTGCAGCAAAGATGCCGACTAGAGAACCCAGTGTTTCCGTTAATTCTGTAACAGCAGAAGATCTTAAACTTTTTGTGCCCCGAGCAGTGGTTCCACGCTGGCATATGTAGTGGTAAGCACTGCGCTAAACAAGCTTAGGGAGGTGAAGGACCTCCCAGTCCACTGTAACTTCCTCTTGTGTGTCCCGCCGAGAGGAGGTGGTATTGGCTCGACTACGACTAGGGCACTGTAATTTTACCCACAGCTAAAGTTTTAAACGCGAACCTGCTCCTGTCTGTGCTCTCGTGGGGAGGCACAGTCAGTCCGTCATGTGTTGGTGGAGTGTTGTCACCTAGCTCACATTCGACCATCTTTGAACATGCCAACCTCTCTTGCCGAGGTCCTGGCTGATGATCCAAGAGCAGTGGACCAGGTTTCTGATTTTTTAGCACAAGTTTCTTTTATATTGCTGTTTTAATTAGTGGTAGCTGTACACCTTGTTACTATGGCGGATTTTTAACTTTTCAACAGATTGTTTAATCTCTACGTTTTAAATATACAAGTGGCGTTTTATGGACACATTTGTGTTTTGTTATAGCTCTTTTAATGTCATTATTTTCATCGCCAGCTCTGTTTTCAGAGCTTGGTCTATGTTTTACCTTGGTGTTAGTTTTTTGTACTGGTTTTTATCTATTGTTTTAGCTCTTTTAATGCCATAGTTTTATCGCCAGCTATGTGTTAGATTTTGACAGTTATTTTACCTTGGTTTCAGTTTTTATACTGGTTTTATCACTTATTTTAGGTGTTTCAAGTAAGATTCCTCTTAACGTGCTTTTAATACTGTTTTTAACATCACTGTTTTATGTTAAGGGCGCTGATAATCGAGCAGTTAGCGCCCTTAAAACGTAAGCATCATCATAACCATTATTTCTGCTTTTATACTGGCTTATTAGTTTTTATCAGGTATTGTTTTATATTTGCTTTTAAACTATTTTTGTCTATAGTTTAAATTATTTTAAATATTAATATTTTAGATCGTTGTTTTTATAAGGACTGGCTGTTTTATTTTTAAGGGCGCTAATAGCCTAGGAGTTGAGCGCTCTTAAACCTCAATCATCACCTTCTGGTGGGTGATTTTAATGCCCATCACGCTCTATGGGGATCTCCTAGGGCGTGTGAGAGGGGAACGTCACTTAGTGATATTCTGCACCAGGCGAATCTCTCATTTTTAAATATTGGTGAGCCTACCTTTCTCTCAGACTCTACCAGCACCATTTCTCACCTCGATTTATGTCTCTTTTCAGCACCTTGCACACAGTTTGGAGTGGAATACTGTCTATGACGCTCACTCCAGTGATCATTTTCCAGTTGTTATTACACTTCTTCATTGTACTTCTCCTGCCAGTGGCACCCTAAATTTCAGTTTAACAAAGCTGATTGGTCACTTTATACTCGCCAAGCCCATTTCGCTTCTATTATTATAGCCGCTGCCTAACGCCCTATTCCCTGTACGTCTTCCTAACCTAGGCGTACCCGGATTCCTTGTTGGAACGAGGAATGCGGCAAAGCTATCCGTGCACGGCGAAGTGCTCTTCGGCTTTTCAGGCGTCACCCTACGTAAAATAACTTATTAGTCTATAAACAAGTATGAGCTAGAGAGTGGCGTATTATCCGTGAAAGTAAGGGGGCCTCTTATAAGCGTTATGTTATGAGCTTTCATAGTTCCACGCCCACATCGCTGTGTGGGATCGTTAGCCGGTAAGACCAAATCGTGTGCTATACTCGGTCTCAGGGTAAGAGGTGACACCCTGGTGGAGTCTGCCCTTATCGCTGACACCTTGTGCAGGGCTTGCGACGCAGTTTCCAGTTCCACCAAGTTTGTCCTGGATTTTGTTCCCCTCAAGGTCACATTGGAAGCCCTGGAGTTATCATTCCGCTCCGGCAGCCATGAGGAGCGGAATGATAAGGTGCGTTTCCTGCGGCATGGCGTGACGCCACCGTTTTTCCCATTGTAAAACCTGGCAAGGTTTGCCGACTTCTTTTCATGCTACCGCCCAATTTCCCTTACTATTGCGTTTGCAAGGTTATGGAACGTATGCTCAATGGGAGGTTTATGTGGTGGCTCGAAACTCTGGGCCGCTTATCAAACGTTCAGTGCGAGTTTCTCGTACCCGTTGTACTATCGATCATCTGGTGTCTTTTCGACTCATATTATGAACGGTTTTTTAAGTAAAAGCCAGACTGTAGGTGCATTTCCCGATTTAGAGAAAGCTTATGACACATGTTGGAGGACTGGCATTCTCCGTACAATTCCTCAGTGGGGCTTCAGTGGTCGCCTTCCCAAATTCATTTGGGAGTTCATGAAAGGCCGGGTATTACGTGTACGTGTGGGTTCTTCGGTCTTATTCGATTATTTTACTCAGGAGAACGGAGAACCTCAGGGTTCAGTACTTATTGCCACGCTGTTCCTTGTAGCTATCATTCCTCTTGTTGACTGCCTTCCCGCAAGGATTTCATCCTCACTCTCTGTTGACGATTTTGTTGTGTACCTCACAGCTCGGCGTACCTGTCTCCTCGACCGCCGTCTTCAGCGGTGCCTAGACTCTATTTCCTCTTGGAGTATGGCAACTGGCTTTCACTTCTCCGCTGTGAGGACGGTTTGGGTAAATTTCTGGCGCCGGAAGGAGTTTCCTCCTATTTCTCTCCGCCTAGGCACAGAAATGCTACCGTTTGTTGAAGAAGCGAACTTCCTGGGCTTACTCTTTGATAGAAAGTTACGTTGGTCTGCCCATATATCTTATTTGAAGGCGCGGTGCATACGTTCTCTTGATATTTTACGTGTTTTAAGTGGCACATCCTGGGGAACCAATAGGAGCGCTCTTCTATGCCTTTGTCGTACATTAATCCGTTCCAAATTGAATTACAGGTGTATCGTCTATTCTTTCTTTGTCGATTAAACACCTCTCATCATCAAGGCATATGGCTAGCAACTGGCGCCTTCCGCAGTCGCCCATTCAGTAGTGTCTGCTGCAGAACCACCGCTATGTTATCGCCGTGAGTTTCTCTTGTGCAGCTATGCTTGCCATCTTTTCAGTATGCCTCAACACCGGGCTCACCCGCACTTTTTGGACGACTTTTTAGACGCTTCGTACGCCTCTTGCTGCCTCCCCCACTTGTCCCAGGGGTAGTTTTTCGCAAGCTTTTAGGGCAAATGAGTATGGCCATAGCTATCGTGATTCCCAAACGAGAAACTCATTTCCCTCCTTCGCTTTGCCCGGGGAGCTCTATCTATCTAAGGTGCTCTTGTTTTTCGAAGTCGATTGCCCCTGACCTCATCCAATTTTTAGCTCTTAAAGACCAAAATCTTGACCATATTTTTATTTATACTGACTGGTCGAATAATAATCAAAATGCTGGATGTCCCTTTGAGGTTGATAGCCAATTTTTACTTTTCGTCTTTTACTACAGTGCTCGATTTTTACAGCTGAACTTTTTGGTATTTTTCAGGCTCTTTTTTATTTGTGGCGACATGCGCTACCACTCAGTGAAATATGTTCAGATTCTCTGAGTGCTCTCCAAATTTTTCATCCGCTGTACACTTACCACCCACTCGTACAGCGGATCCAAGATTGTTTGCACTCCCTTTCGGCAGCAGGTCTAAGTGTGGTGCCTCATCATACGGGAGTGGCGGGAAACGATACAGCTGATTCTGCAGCCAAGAGAGCAATTACATCTTCCAGGATATTTTCTTCTGCCGTTCCCGCTAGTGATCTTAAGACGGTGTTGCGGGGGAAAACTTTTCTCATTGGGTGAGTGAATGGTCCAGAACTACTAGAAACAAATTGCGGGTAATTAAAGCACTCCCCGAATACTGGAAAACCTCATGTCGCGCCTCCCACCGAGAGGCACTTTTATGTCGCCTGCAAAGCGGACACTGTTATTTTAGCCACTGTCATTTACTGCGAGGGGAGCCAACTCCTGTTTGTCGGTGCGGCGCAACCCTGGCAATGACACAGATTTTAACTGAGTGGTAATTGTTAGCTACAACGCGACTGTCATTGAGTTTGCCGCGATGCATGCGTGCCATTTCAGCAGACAGCCTGGTTGCTGTAGAGCGGGTCTTATCTTTTATTGGACAGTGCCCTACGATTGGACGTGTATAGTTTTAATTGCGTTCTACAGCTTTGACACCATTTAGTTTAATCTTTTTCCTTTAACCACCTTAGGTTTTTTCAAATTTTATTTTCGGTGTGTTATTTCCTACATGTTAATTCTCGTTTTAGCGTCTTTGTGTGTGTGTGTGTGTGTGTGTGTGTGTGTGTGTGTGTGTGCGCGCTCGCGCACGTGCTAACGTGCGTGATTTATAGCATGAACTTTTGGTACTAAGTTTTGCGTTCTGCTTGTTTTATTTTCTTGTATCTCCTGGGCCGCTAATAATCTTATAGGTTTGGCACCCTTACTTCTCTCTCTGTCTCTCCCTCTCTCTCTCTCTCCCCCAAAGAATAAATTAAACCGACCATTGCAGCTTATCCCATAATAAAGAACATGGGTATCCTATAGTAAATATCCGCGGAAGAAGAACACATCGACCTCAGCTTGAGCTGTTGCTTTTCAAGATGGATCCTTTGGTCGTATGTTTGCAAGAAAATAAGTCCTGTCCACAAGAGAGCTTTAAAATGACACCATTTTAAGGAGTGATCTATCAGCGGAAGAAGCAGTTCCTGCCCACGGAGGTACTATGATTCTTATCAGAGATGATATTATAGTCACAGAATCGTTATCCTGATATTCAGTACATCGTTGTAAGGATTAAACTGTCAGCCACTGGATTCACCCTTTTGATACATATCTGCCTCTATGTAATACTGTGCTGCAAAATTTATATTTTGTTCGCCGGTTTCCGATCTGAAAGGTGATATCAACTAACTTTTGTATGCTAAATTGAATGGTGATTTCCGTTTTTCTCTATCACGCAGGGTTTTCTGACATCGCAAATTAAAGGTTTTGAAAATACTCTTTCTGATGTAAGAAACGTGCGTTATTAAATAAATACATAATGCAAAATTTCTCAGTAATAAATACATAACAACACCTACATACCTACTAAAGAGGGCATGAAGTTACTTTTTCCTTGGCCGAAAGGATGGCTGCGTTGATTTACGTTTATGTAATGGCTGAGAAATTGCCTTTTTAAGCACCAACAGTAGTCCGCTAACATCGCAATGGTCCTCCGACCCTGATATCTCCTCTCCATCTCCTTGATTTCTTGATGAAATCTTTCACCTTGTTCATCACTGAGGGATCCCAAATTATCAGGAAAATAGTGTAGGTGAGAATTCAAGAAGCAAAATTTTAAACTCATATTACATCCAAGATCTCGCAGCTTTTGTAGCATATTTCTTGCAATTTCTTCGTATCGCGGATCTTTTACATTTCCAAGAAACGTATTCACTACCTCTTTGAAAGCACACCACGCTTGCAGTTCTCTGCCATTCATGTTGTCCAAAAATGTGTTATCCTTCATTAATTGTCTTATCTGAGGTTCTTCAAATATATCCTCTTTTATCTTAGCTTCGGACATCACAGAAAATTTACTGCTCAGGTATTTGAAACAGGAACCATTCTTGTCCAGTGTTTTCACGAATTGTTTCATAATACCTAATTTTATATACAAAGGAGGCAATAACATTTTCTTCTGATCAACTAGACTGGCACGAATGACGTTTTTTTCTCCTGGCGTTAAACTTTTTCTCTTAGGCCATTCTCGCATTGTCCAGTGTTCAACCCTGTTTCTACTGTCCCATTCGCACAAAAAGTATGGATATTTTGTATATCCTCCTTGTTACTCAAACAATATACTGGATACCTCTAAGCCTCCGCACAATAGCCATTGATGTTCCTTGTAATTAATTCTTTCTAAAATAGTTCGAAGATTTTCATATGATTCTTTCAAAAACACAGAATATGCAACATGTATTGAGGGAAATTTGCTTGTATTTTACAATAAAACTGCTTTTAGACTTATTTCCGAAGCGTCAATAAATAAACTTTACTATCATAATGTTGGTATTCCCAGTTGTTGAATTAAGCCTGGCACATCACAACAATAAACAAGTAGATCTTGCATCTTAAAGAACTTTGTAAATTCTTCGTCTATATTCCCCCCAGGGGCCTACTACGGTAGGTACGGGTTAGGCGCACCCGGGGTCCCGAGCCACCTTGACTCCCTCTGTGGGCAACCTCAGAGTGGTGAGGGAGTCAGTAGGTGGAAATGCCCACCCACGTGTAGGCCGTGCGTGGAGACCCGTGTCGGTGAAGAGGAATATCCTGGTTGGTTGAGGGTTGCGTACCTGAGCCTGGGCTTCTGTCTTTCAGTAACTGGGGAGGGTGCGCAACCTAATACACCGCTTTGGTTTCTGATTTGCCTAAACGGGAGGCTAGGGACTAACCCACCCCTAGTCAATCGGCCAGGACTAGGTATTACACCGAACTCCAGGGTGAGTGGGACGGCGAGCCCGCTATATCCCCTGTGTAGCCCTGTCACCCCAGAGGGGTGACCCCTCGTTGGGCTCCGTGGTGGGTGGGGAGCACTGGGGGATGAATTTATACCATTTTTTTATGGCACCAAAACCAAAACCCCTTATTTTAAATGCAAACGTTGGAAAGGAAGTAGTCGAGTCATGTGGTCCTCGCTACTTGGTTATTCATAGGACAGAGGAAGGTAAGAAGTTCCTTACGGTGAGCCCTTTTACTATCCAAAAGGGTCTCGATGCCATTGCTGGTCCGGTCAAATCTTGCGTTCGAGCTCGTAACGGTACACTTCTTGTCGAAGCCAACTCCGCCTCGCAAGCTGCAAGGATACTTAAAGCCACCACGTTAGCCAGCTATCCAGTGAAGGTCGAGGTGCACAAGTCGCTGAACTCCTCCCGCGGTGTAATAACAACACGCGCGTTGGACGGTTTGTCCATTGAGGAGATCCAAGAAAATCTTGCGACTCAGGGTGTCTCAGCTGTTTATCGGGTACAACGTAAGATCAACGGTGAATTCCTGCCTACTCGTACCCTGTTTCTTACTTTTGATCGGGTTGATCTGCCTCAAAAGATTAGAGCAGGGTATGAAGCCATCGAAGTTAGGCCTTATATACCCAATCCGCTGAGGTGCTTTAAATGCCAACGTTTTGGTCACACTAGTGAGTTGTGTACCGGCAAGTCCACCTGCGTCCACTGCGGTGACACCTCCCACGATGGGGCTTGTGCTTCAGCTCCATCGTGTGTGAACTGTAACGGTGAACACCCATCTAGTTCCCGAGACTGCCCCCGTTTTGCAGAGGAACGAGCGATCCAGGAGATACGGGTGAAAGAGAAGGTGTCCTTCTTGGAAGCCCGGAAGCTCCTGCGACTCCGCCAACCCTCTGCCCCGAGGTCCGGTACCTATAGCTCAGTTGCAGCTAAACCGGTACCGCGTCGGGAAATCGCAACACAGACCGGCGATATGAACGGGGCTACAATTGCGGAAAAGGTTATTTTAGCCCAAGCGCTGCCAAAGCCTTCGGCAACTACACCCAAGTTGGTATCAACATCTGCCAAATCCGCCAGCTTACAGAATAGTCCTGCACAGTTGTCACCGAAAGCCTCGACCTCCGGAACTAAAGCTATTAAATTCACGACGTCTTCTGCCCCAGAAAGACAGTTTAAGACCAAGTATGTACGACAAGACTTTTTGAAAGAAAATGTGCAATCTATTACCAAGTCATCTAAAGGTAAGAAAAGTTCACGCAACTCCACACGTGTATCCTCCTCTGAAGGGTCATCTGGGGAGGAGGGCGTGAATCGGCGACGGCCGTCTTCGCCGATCAGCACATCCAATCGGTTCGAACTACTTGGACCGAAAACTGCTCTTGAAAAAGGGACCTCCCTTGTGGAGGAGATGGACCAGGAGGATTCTGCCGCCACTGCCAGAGGGACAGTGCGGAAACGGCAGGATCGTGCTCCTGAAAATAGTACCAGCCCAACGCCTAAGAAGAACAAATTGAACCGACCAGCTAATCCCAATCTGCAGAAGCGTCTTTCGATTTGAAACTTATCCCATAATATACTCAATGGCTATCCTCCATTGGAACATACGCGGAATTCGACCACATCGACCAGAGCTTGACTTGTTGCTGCGCCAGCATGAACCCTTGGCTGTATGTTTACAAGAGACGAAGCTCCGTCCACAGGACACCGTTACCATCAGGCAGTACTCCTCCGTACGATGTGATTTATCCCCGGAGGACGGTGTCCCGGCACATGGGGGCACTATGATGCTTATTCGAGATGATATTTTTGCCAACTCCGTACCCATACAATCTGCAATCCAGTCCGTTGCAGTCAGCATTAAGCTACCCTCCGCTTCATTCACCATTTGCAGTATCTATTTGCCTCCATCTGCGGACCTCTCGCACAGCGACTTAGAACACCTCATTTCGCAGTTGCCACCACCCTTTTTATTGGTAGGCGACGTGAATGCCCATCACCCTCTTTGGGGCTCTCCTCGGGCTTGTGCGAGAGGTACGCTACTTAAAGATTTCTTGGATAATCAGAATCTTGCTCTCTTGAACACCGGAGAGCCCACCTTTCTATCTGACGCATTTCATAGTTTTTCACACATTGACATTGCAATTTGTTCCCCTCAGCTGGCAGTCACCTTATGCTGGAATATCATCTCGGATTTGCATTCTAGTGACCACTTTCCTTGTCGTATTAGTGTCTTGACACCCGTTGTATGTTCCACCCGTTTACCTAGTTGGCGCCTAGACCACGCCAGCTGGGAACTGTACTCCCACTTGGCTGAATTTAGCTACGAAGAGCACGACTCTGTGAACCACTTGGTCGAACATCTTACAGGCACCATTCTTTCTGCTGCTGAGCAATCCATTCCGCGTTCGACTGGCTACAGCCGTCGATTTCCGGTACCTTGGTGGACCGATGACTGTCGGGATGCTATTCGCGCTCGCAGACGAGCTCTACGGGTTTTCCAGCGTTTTCCTACACTGGATAACCTGATACACTATAAACGGATGCGTGCACATTCTAGGCGGGTTATTAAGGATAGCAAAAAGATGTCATGGAATAAATTCGTGGGTTCCTTTAATCGACATACACCTTCCTCTGTCGTATGGGATAAGTTAAGACGTGTGGCTGGGAAACCGAACCATATGCCCATCGCCGGTCTCAAAACACCTACCGGAGCTGTTGTTGATACATTTGACGTGGCGAATACTTTAGGCAGTGCTTTCGCTCAGGTGTCTAGCTCAGGCAACTATTCCCCTGAGTTTCTTACAGTTAAGAACCAGGTGGAATCTCAAGAATTCTCGTTTCTTTCTGGCAACCTTGAGGATTATAATCGCCTTTTCACCCTGGCAGAGCTAGACAATGCACTTTCCTCTTCACGACACTCAGCACCAGGTCCAGATGGTATCCACGTCCAAATGTTGCAACATCTCTCTCCTGATGGCAAAGATTTCCTACTCGAGGTCTATAATCGTGTCTGGGTTGATGGCATTTTTCCAGACAAGTGGCGGGAGGCCACCATCATACCCATTCTTAAACCTGGAAAGGACCGCCATCTTCCTTCCAGTTACCGTCCTATTTCCCTCACCAGTTGCGTTTGCAAGGTGATGGAACGCATGATAAATGGACGGTTGGTGTGGTGGCTGGAATCCCACAATCTTCTGACGAACATCCAGTGTGGCTTTCGACGACGACGTTCAACTGCTGACCACCTTGTCTCTCTGTCAACTCAGATTATGGACGGGTTTCTTAAGAACAGCCCCACAGTTGGGATATTTTTTGACCTCGAGAAGGCCTACGACACGTGTTGGCGGGCGGGAATATTGCGTTCTCTGCACAACTGGAACATACGTGGACGCCTACCGTCGGTCATTCAGGAGTTTATGCGGGACCGCGTTTTTCGAGTGAGGGTGGGTTCGGTTTTTTCTAACCATTTTATTCAAGAGAACGGAGTGCCGCAGGGCTCGGTACTCAGCGTGACTCTATTTGCTATTGCGATAAATTCCATATCACTATGTGTGCCTCAAGGTGTCTCTTCCTGTTTATTCGTGGACGACTTTGCCATCTTCTGTACTTCTCAGCGTACACCGTTTTTGGAACGCCGTCTCCAGCGGTGTTTGGACAATCTCTATGCATGGAGCTCGAAACACGGTTTTCGTTTCTCCGCTGAGAAGACAGTCTGCGTTAACTTCTGGCGCCGTAAGTGGCATATGCCGCCGTCTCTTCGACTCGGGCCAGATTTACTTCCTTTCGCAGACGAGGCGAGATTCCTTGGTTTGATCTTCGATCGGAAACTTTGTTGGGCACCACAAATAGCACAGCTTAGAGCACGATGTGACCGTTCTCTAAATCTTTTACGGATACTAAGTGGCAAGTCTTGGGGTGCGGATCGGACGACATTGCTCCGTCTTTATCGTGCTGTGATTCGTTCGAAGTTGGACTATGGCAGCATTGTGTATTCTTCAGCTCGACCTTCAGTGCTCAGAAGGTTAGACACAGTCCATAACCAGGGCATCCGTGTGGCCGTTGGAGCTTTTCCAACGAGCCCAGTTGTTAGCCTCTACGCCGAATCGGGAGAACCTCCTCTGCGTTGTCGGCGTGATGTCCTGCTTGCTAACTATGGCTGTGGGCTGAAGTGTATGCCTGGGCATCCAACTTATCACGCGTTTTTCTCCCCTGAGCTGCACGAGCGATACTGCCTCCGCTCTCTGAGCCCCAGGCCAGCAGGTTTTCGTTTCCGTGAGCTTCTACGCCAGCACCATGTTGACATTCCTCGGCTGTTATCCAAGGGAGAGAGTATACACCCCCCTTGGTTACGCGCTACCTCCCATGTCGATCTCGGGATGACGCTCTACGGGAAATCTGTTACGCCTCTTGATAGTATTCGTCGTTGCTTTTTAGAATTTTTATCCAAATACAGTGGCCGTATTTGTATTTACACCGATGGTAGTAAGAGCCCCGACGGTGTTGGATGTGCCTTTGTAACTGGCACCGCAACTTCTACTTACGGTTTGCCTAGTTGCACATCTATATATTCTGCCGAGCTATATGCTATTTATCAAGCCCTTCTGTATATTCGACGTCGAAAATTAGGTGACTGCCTTATTCTTAGTGATTCCCTTAGTGCCCTTCAGAGCATTCGTGAGCTGTACAATTACCATCCTTTGGTGCAGCGCATCCAGGACGTTCTCCACATTTTGCACGCTTCTGGCTTTAATGTGGAGTGCGCATGGATTCCTGGACACGTTGGCTTGCCAGGGAATGACACGGCGGATTTGGCAGCGAAATCGGCAGTCACAGCGCCCAGTGTTACGATTACCCATTCAACAGCAGAAGATTTTAGAGTGGCTGTACGGAGAGCCGTTTTTTCGACTTGGCATGCGGAGTGGTCGGCTCTCCGTGGTAATAAGCTGCGAGAGGTGAAGGACCTCCCTGTCAACTGGGTAACCTCCTCTCGTTTATTCCGCCGGGAGGAGGTAGTACTAGCTCGGCTAAGAATTGGCCACTGTATTTTTACTCACAGTTACCTTTTTAAACGTGAACCTGCTCCTGTCTGTGCGCTCTGTGGGGAGGCACAGACAGTTCGTCATGTGTTGCTGGAGTGTGGTCACCTGGCACACATTCGGTCATCTATGGGCATGCCGGCCTCTCTTGCCGAGGTCCTGGCAGATGACCCAAGAGCAGTGGAGAGGGTTTTTAAATTTTTAGCAAAACTTTCTTTTACCTTGAGGTTTTAGTGTGATAGCGGTTTTTTTAAACTCTTTTGGTTTTAATGTGTTGATTTTAGATGGAGTTTTATATCCAGCTCTGGTTAGAGGGCTGGACGTTTCTGTTACTTCCGTTTCAACTGTGTTAGCTCTTTTATTTGTGTTTACTTTTTTGTTTGGTATTTTCTTACTGGCTATTGCCAAGTTTTAATCGTAAGGGCGCTTATGACCTCGGCAGTTGAGCGCCCTTAAACACCATCATCATCTTCGTCTCTATTCCTATACCAGGAAAATGTGGTGTCCGCAGCCAGCATTTTCTTCTCTTTCAACCTTAATCCAAGTAATTCGCTCTTCTCTTTGGTAAGACCTAAATCTCTTACTAAGTCGTTCAACTCTTCTTGTGTAAAATGCTGTGACTTGTCTTCACCAGTGTGTGTTGAGAAATCCTCTTCTGTATTGGAATTTTCTGTTGACCCAGACACTGAACTCTCAGTATCCTCTAGTTGAGCTGATGGAATAACAACAGAGACATCTGCTCCATGTAGCACAGGACTAATGGCTGAAGCAAAGCCATCTGGATATTTAATTTGTGTTTTATTTGTCTTATTGTACCTCGATACTTTACAAATGCAGAAGTAACAATCATCACAGTGATATTTTTGTTCACGCCATATCATAGGAATCCCGAACTTCATTGATTTCCGTTTTCCATGGTACCACTGTCTGAGCCCTTCAATACATGTTTTGCAAATAGTATGCGGAGTCCATGTTTGACTTTGATCTCCTAGCTTAACTTTAAAATATGCAAAATACACTTTCTTCAAAAACGGTGTAATGTTAGTGTTCTGTCTCCGCAACAAGACAGAACCACATATGTAACAAAAGTTCACACACTTCCTCCTCAAAGAGGTAGAAGCCATCGTGCACAGTATATAAGTACACAACAAGTACTAACTATACAAAACAACAGTGAATGTTTTCCGGAAACCTCAATATCGATCACCGGGAGTTATAGAGAGCAACTAAAGTCTAAGATTTTAAGACGCACAAGCCCCCTAAGGGAGAGTGTCAGGTGGATGTTTATCAGGCAATGGTTGATAGTTTTATTGCCTGCACAGGGTCATTGATAAATAAACCCCAGCCACTCGGCACTGAAGCTGTCTTTCGTCTGTCATCAGCTCATTGCATTAGGAACATAAGAGATACAGCACAGGGTAGCCTACAAGGGATGGTCTACTTTTATATATATATACACATACACGGCATGAAGATACGTAATATGTTACTTTATTTTTCATCCTTTGGTGCAAAAATATATTTATAATCGCAATTATATACAGTGTCCAATATATTACAACGTATATAAAATATGGAATTACATACAAATTGTACGTGTTATGTGAAGAATGTTGTCATTTTCGAAATCAGCGTGTTTTCTTCCATATAAGTAGCCTATTTTCATCAAAACCGGAAAAGTGTTGTATATTTGTGATAAATATATAATCTGTCACTCTCTTATTTATTGTTAATGTTTTGTTAACTTATATGCATGTTATATTAATACTTAAAATGGCGTGATTAATGCTACACTATTATGATACAAATATACAACCGTACTTGAGTAATTGTGTAGATTTTTATGTTCTACCAATCTGCTTCCTTTTTCTTGTTCGAGCTTGGCTTTGGTCTACCAAGTTGTCAGGAAAACACAATTCTCCATGAGGTAAACATTTACTTACCTCGCGGGAATACCAGCCTCACGTCCTTGTTTAACCAAAACTTCTCACAAAGGACTAATGCTTCTGTAGATTTTGTTTTGGTTTTCTGTGCACAGAAAGTTGAAATAAGACCCTGTGCCAACAGCAGTCCTACCTGTTGCTGCTTTGAGACATTGGTATGTAGGCACTGCCCATCCTGGGTAGAATTAAGTACTGTATAACAATTATCAAAATTTGGAATGCGCTTGTATCATTGGACTCGTCCAATATACAACTTAGCTCACCGATTGCAGGTTTATGATTGAAATGTGTTATTAGGGCTTCTTACACTTTTAGTACATTTTGTACGGCACATTGACATGCCGCGTTTAGTACCAGAGTTGAAGAAGAACGTACCTGCATGACCCAAATGTTCACAGTTAACTCTTGTGGGGTTTTGTTTACTCTTTTGTGTTTTGCATATGTGTAAAGTTCACATTAAGAAGTTTTCCGAATATCTAATATATGTTTTGGGGGAGCCCCCAAATAATCTGATAATCTGATCTTTAATAATAAAATACAATTCTGTATAACTTATATATATATATATTTAATTTGTTATTACAGATATATATCTGTATTTTCTTTAACATAAAACAGCACCCATTTAACTGGAGTCAAATATAACACAATTGTTATCTACGCGTGCCATCACATCAATTATTTTACGTGAGCCCTCCTCATTCTTAACCATATGCATATTTGACTGCAGTCGCTGAAGTTCAGCTTTGTATGGGTAACCATTGACACGTTACGATCATAGCTACTCAATTTTCTTAAAATGACGTGCCTGTGACAAGGATTTAGAAATGTGTTTAAGAATTACAGAAAGAGTGGCATATGCAAAGATAATTGTCCCATTATTTAAGGATTGAAAGCAACGGACATCCTGAGCGTGCCTTCAGGTTTCACTTTTTGTCTATAAGGGAAAAGTTATTAGTTTTGTTGAATTATATGCTTCAAAGTTTCTTTGGGCTTCGGTCGATTTCGCATGCCCCTTAAATTTAGTGGACAGCTCTGATCGACTATAGCGGCTGTATGCTTTTTATTTATCAATGCTTATAGTTTGTAAGCAACCTCCGAATTTATTACCTGTCTGAAGAATGAATACAGACGATCACGAGTGACAGCTTTCGTAAAAACAGACAGGTAAGCCGTATTACGTCGTCACTCGTCACTCTCGGTGCTGCCCTGTACAGTTCGACAATACTTGAATGTAGCATTTGAGTTTCTTAGAAAGGACGGGTTCGAGTCAAGTTAAAATGCAAACACCGCCGCGCGTAGTCATACGCTCACAAAGTAGAAAATTAATATTCATTAGTGATAAAAAACAGCAAGTTTAACTTGTTGTGGATCGTTTAGTTTCTTCCTGTTTACGTACTCTGTGCTGATGTTTTGATGGTCTGACTGTACTGTGCTATATGCCAGACTTCTCTGACCGCTCTAAACTGTGCAGTGACCTACCCTAATAACTACACTCTTTCATCAGACAGGTAGTACTCTGTTTTCTCAGTCACTCCAATTCGGCTCTCTTTTTTGGTCTTAAACAAGAAAATAATAAAAAAAAAAAATAACAATGTCATATTGGAGTTTCCCACTATTAATCGTTTTCAGTATAGCATTAATAAAACTTATATGTTTTATAATATGAGCGCACATTCCGGTGTATAGCGCATTTCTAAAATTGCACACAGTGGCAATAAAACTTCAGATTATTTGGAACATTACCGATGCACTGGCAAAAATCACCTTAATCGCAATAACTCATTTTGTAAAGCCTGGAGTGCTATTTTGCTTCAACTTTGATTGCTTTTCCATTGCTGTTTATGTAGGTTGTATCCCATCTCAAGTAGCTATAGGATTTACATCGCGAAACCTCGTAGGTGAATCGACTTTTGGCGGGTAATTTCTATTTCCCTCTGTCTTAATCATCTCAGGTTACAAATAAGCTCCTGTACCGAGTGACATCATCACATGCAAAAAATAATCTTGAATAAATGTAAATGAATATTGTCATGTGTAATATGTACCAGCTAGAAGGTTCTGACTAATTATAATACGCTGTTTGAGATAATAGAAGTTCATCAGAGAATTTAGCAAAAAAGTGTTTAAAGTTACACCGCCTATTGCCCCAAATATTGTATTTGTTTATTAATCACTATAAGGCGAAATCTAATGTAATGCTAATGTAGTACCGCAACTCATTAGAAGGAGCTTCAAAGTCGCCCAGTTGGTTGTACTGATTTGACATCTGAACGAAGTGTGTTTGGCTTTGCTGGCATAAATTGAAGTGTAACAGAAATAACCGGAGTAATGCTTTGCAAAGCACGCACATTAAAAACATCGTCACAACATACAATTAATCAACAATATTTCGAGAAAACCCACCTTCTGAAGTACAGAGAATAATAGAAGAAACGGTCCTATATTAAGTAAACAAGAAAATTCAATTTTTGTGAAATCTGTAGATGTAGTATCGACGGTTATTTAGTTGTAAGCTAAAGCCTATTCAACTTTAAGTTGTTCCTCGAAAAAAAAAAAGAAAAAAAACCCAGGTGAACAGTACACCGTTATAATGTAGCCTTCCACCATTCGCGCCATAAATGCTGCCATATGTTCACGATCAAGTAATGCGTAAAAACGGCATATTGGAATGCAAAACGAACAGAGCCCGTATTCCATCTTAAACGGCGACTAAAATATTTTGTTAGATATAACGGTGATAATATTGATAGTCATAGCAGAATAAATGGATGCACATGTAATAATAAACTCCAAAAACACGAGCGATAAAATAAATGCCATTTATGGGATAGCATTTTTATTCGCTCTCTGGAAGTGGCTCTATTGCCAGATCAAAATCGTCATCAGAGTTGTCACTTAAACTATCCATCTCCCAAAACAACGAATTTGCTTTCGATACATTGATAGCAACTTTAGTTGTTTGAAATGGGCACTATTACGCAAATTGCATTCTTCACAAAATCTTCATTCTTGTATCACAAATTTGACACTGTTTCTCCCCCCCCCCCCCGGGTGTAACCACTTTTACCGTTTCAGATTTTTCTTTGTGAGCACCGTTTATACTTTTAGCCGAAACACCGGTGAACTTAGATGTTAATTTCACTACGTATTTCGCGGGAAGTGTTGAGTACTTCTCACAAAACTTGTAATAAACCTTCAACTCTAGCATAACCACAAAAAATACAACCTTATGCTTTATATAACTCGACAAAGATGCAAGAGGAAATTCACGGAGACCGTGCTCCATTATTCTAAACAGGAACAACCAAAAACCGTTAGGTTGAAAACAATATTGCGGAAATCAGGTAACACATACGAATATCATGCTGGGAATTGCAGTTCTAACTAACGGTACAAACCGGCATCACTTTAACTCTTAAGTATTTGTTCAGAGTATTATACAATTTAAGAATAAATCCATTCTGCAATTTAGCTGTTAGCATGAGATTACATTCTTGGGCCCACTACTACTGTGTTGCACCGCTTAGCACTGGTCACGTGGATCCGGTTTGGTGCGGATCAACCTAAGAGTGAATGGAAATAAACATTCTGCTTGTTTACAAAATATTTCCGTTGTGAAATTTAGAAATAATCGTTGAATCAAGGATGGCTGGAGTACCCATAATTCCTGCTTCATTTTTATAATTTCTAATGCTTTCAGAAGTGAGAATGTGATGTAAGGAAATTAATGGTTTTCACATTAATGAAGTTAGAAACAATTAGAAAAACATGATTTACCTGAGTGCAGCGCTGAATATTCCAGCCACGAAAAGTCCAGGTAGGCCTGGGATCTTAGCAGCAATATCCATAACGTAGTAAGTTAGAATCTGATCGGGTTTCGTGATAACCTGGAAAGAAAAGGAGGAAAACAGTTAATCGTTATTCTTACAAAGATTTGGTAGAAGCTTATTCTTACTCTTTTGCTCATTGTCCTTAATCGTCAGTAAATTAAAAAAGAAATTGAATGGGTTCCATTTACATGACTTTCTTTTCATATTTATAACAAATTCATTATTGTTTATATTCTTCTATTTCATGCGACTCGAATAAATATTAGCAGAAACTGTTTTATTACTTAGTTCCCTATAAGTAGAAAAGAAATAAGGAAATACACTAGGTAAACCTACATTAAAATGTTTTAAAGTGTAGCTACTATGGGACTGAAGTTGGTTACATCGCGTGGCCAGGAGTTGACAAGTTCTCGTATGAGAAAAGTATAAGTACTCTAAAACGGAAACCAATAACAAGGAATATCTAAACATCAGTCAACGCCACGAAAAAATGTATATGAAATATGTTGTGCGTTTTAATGAGATTTACACTTTTTATGTGGTAAGTGTTTCTTCTATCTCTTACAGTTTACTCGTTATGCAAAATTCAGTAAAATTCATCCAGAATAAACAGGTCTTCAGAAGCTATTTCCAGAAAATTCAAGATATACATTTCATTTGTAATGGTAATGGCTTTAATATGTAGTATTTAAATCAAAACCATTACAGCCATTTTTTTAAATTTAAATTTTCGAATATGTTTCCATGTTAAGGGATTGTTTGGGGTGAGCTGATTTTGTTGAAAATTCTCGTGTCGTATCCTTGGAGATACCCAACTTAAATACCAAGTTTGGTATTTAACGCTTATTTTGTTTTAGAGCTATACTGCCCACAGGCACACAAACAGGGACATAAACGGACCTTTTTCTAATTTTTTTTGTATTCAGGGGGTGTAAAACCTGTATTTCTTGATATCGAATTTTTAGGTGCAATGCAATACTTCCTCTTTACACTATGTACACAGTACATGTAGAGAAATTAAAATACATCAAACATGTGAAGTGTTGGTTAAGATACCATAATTGTACATGGACGTTACGAGTATGACCAGAATCTACCACATGGAACGATTAAGGCATTATGAAAAAGATATAAGTTGCATCTTTTTTTAAGATTTTTCTTCTCCGTTTTCATTTCCTTAATAATTATTTATTAAGCGTTTTGTAGTAGATCTATACTTGTTGCCTAAGACAATTGACCTGAAGGTAATAATTTATAAGAATTTGTTTATACAGTCAAACAAATAGTTTATTATAAGTTATTAAACGAGCATTCACGCAAAACCAAACACGTGTACCACATTTTTATTTGTATATATGTATTTATTTTAGTTTTCACCTCAGCGGAACGTATGCCATCAGCTGCATCGATTTATAATCTTTTAGTATGCAAAAACAAATATAATACTGGTTATTTGCGTTATCAGTTTACAAGTTTCAGGCAAAAACACATATGATAGCAGTGGCCATTAAGCAAGAAAGAACTGTCCATTTAGTCAATCAAAGAGAAATTCAACATCATGTGACCGCTGAAGTTTTTACACTTATGATTTATACCAGGTCGTGTTTTCTCTTAGAGAAGCAACATTACATTGTAAGTTTTTTACTTTCCCTACACGTATTATGTACATGGTGTATAAAGAATATACTGTATTTCATTTACATATTTTGGGTTCCCCTGAATTCCCCCCCCCAAAAAAAAGAATTAGAAAAAGGTCCGCAAGCGCGTGTTTATGTAAACGTGTGTGGACGGTATGGCTCAAAAACGAAAAGGCTGTTAAGTACAAAACTTGGCGTTTCATTTTCGTATCTTCCAAGGTTGCGACACGAAGATTTTAAGGAAAATCCCCCCACCCTAAACTATCCTTTCCATGGAAAATTTTTCGAAAATTTTATTTTCCTCAAAAATGGCTCTAATGATTTTGATTAAAATACCACATATTAAAGGCAATCCATCACAAATAAAATGTATAACTTTAAACATTTCCTAAACTTTTCTGAAGATCTGTTCATTCTGAATGAATTTTATTGAATTTTGCATAACTGGTAAACCGCAAGAGATAGGCATACATCTACCACAAAAAGTAGATCTCTTTAAAACACACAATCTAATATACATTTTTTGTGAGGTTGACCGTTTTCGAGATATTCCTTGTTATTAATTTCAGCATTAAAATACCCAAACATTTCCCATAGGGCACTTGCCAACATCTAGCCACGTAAAGAAACGCATTTCAAACCCATAGCAACTTAATTTTAAAATTTTTGACTGTGGGTTTAACCTAGTATGTTCCCTTATTTCCCCGATACGTATAAGGAACTAAGTAATAAGACCGTCTCTGTTAATATTTATCTCGATTAGTATGACGTAGAAGAATAAGTTTACTAACAATACTTTGTTGCAGAGATGTATAGAAAGTCATGTGAATGGAACACCTCAGATTTTTATATTTCTTATGGAACTAAGTGAAGGAGAAAATTCATTCCTAAAGGACATTTCCAGAGAAAATTGCAAATGAAAATCCGTAAAGAATAATAAGGGGAAAAAGCAAGAAAGAAATTTACAAAATATAACCTACTTTCTGGTTCCATTCGAAAAAAAAGGAGGGGTTCGCTGTTTCGAATTAGGACTCTTGATGCTTTATTTATGAGAAAACTACTATTTGCTTGTCAAAACTAAGTGTTACATGACAATGACCAAGTGCTTAGACTTGCAATATCAAGCTTTACCCCCCATCCGGGACCTACTACGGAAGGGAGGGGTTAGGTGCACCCAGGGTCCCGAGCCAACCTTAACTCCCTCTATGGGTAACCTCAGAGTGGTGAGGGAGTCAGTAGGTTAAAATGCCCACCCACGTGTAGGCCGTGCGTGGAGACTCGTGTTAGTTGAAGGCTGTGTACCTGAGACTGGGTGTGACTGGGGAGGGTGCGGAGCCTAATACACCACTTTGGTTTCTGTTTCGTCTAAACGGGACGCTAGGGACTAACCCACCCATAGTTAATCGGCCAGGACTAAATATTATACCGTACTCCAGGGTGAGTGGGACGGCGTGCCTGCTATATCCCCTGTGTAGCCCTGTCACCCCAATGTGGTGACCCTCATTGGTCTCCGTGGTGGGTGGGGAGCACTGGGGGATGAATAAAAACCATATCTTATGGCACCTAAACCAAACCTTTTAACATTAGTAATGACGTAGGAAAAGAAGTAGTCGAGTCATGTGGTCCTCTCTACTTGGTTATTAAAAGGAGAGGACGAAAAACAGTGTTCAACGGTCAGCCTTTTTATTATTTAAAAGGGTCTTGACAACATTGCCGGTCCAGCTCGTAACGGCACTCTCCTGTTCGAAGCCAATTCTGCTTCCCAGGCAGCTAGAATACTAAAAACGTCACTGTTAGCCAGCTGTCCTGTAAAAGTCGAAGTGCACAGATCCTTAAACTCCTCCCGCAGTGTAGTAACAACCCGCGCACTAGACGGTTTCTCCGTTGAGGGGATAGAGGACAATCTCTCAGCTCAAACTGTCGTATTTGTGTATCGGGTTCAGCGCAAGGGGAATGGTGAATTCGTGCCTACTCGTACTCTGTTTCTGACTTTTGATCGGATCGACCTCCCTCAGAAGATCAAGGCAGGGTATGAAGCTATCGAGGTTAGGCCGTATATTGCAAACCCGCTTGGTTGTTACAAATGTCAATATTTTGGCCACACTAGCGAGATGTGCAACAGCAAATCCAACTGCGTCAACTGCGGTAACGTCTCCCACGATGATGCTTGTGATACAGCTCCATTTTGCGTGAATTGTAATGGGTAGCATCCATCTAGTTCACGAGACTGCCCCTGTTTTACAGAGGAGAAAGCGATTCAGGAGTTGCGGCCACAGGGTAGGTTTCCTTCTCGGAAGCCCGCAAGCTCCTATGACTACGCGAACTTTGCGTCCGGAGGTCAGGTACCTATGGCTCTGTTGTAGCTAAGCCGGTACTGGCTCGAGAAACTGCAACACAGACTGGCGATTTAAACTGGGCCACCATCTCAGAAAAAGTCCTCGTAGCCAGAGCGCTGACAAAGTCCTCGACATCTACTTCTACGATGGCGTTACCATCTGCTAAAACTGGCAACATAAAGAATAGTCCAGCACAACTATCACCCCAACCCTCTACCTTGGGAAATAAGCCCAGATCCTATGCCACACCGGATATTACGTTCAGAGCCTCTTATGTACGAAGCAACTTCTGAAACACAGTGTAAAGTCCACTCCCGAAACATTTTGGAAAGGAAAAAGTCTACGGCACTCTCCTCGTCGATCCTCTATTGAGGAGTCCTCTGGAGGGACAGTAGATCGGCGATAGTACCTCAAGTTTTCTATTGGTAAGGGATCCTCCCCTTTGTTAGCTTTTATGTCACCTGTGACTTTTATTTTCATGTCGGCCTATTAAGGACCAAGCTTCGTCCAAGACATAATGTTATATTCAGGAATTACTTTTCTATACGGCTTGATTTAACACCGGGGACACTATCATGTTCATCAGAGATGATCTTTATGCTAGTTCCGTTTGCTTACAGTCTGACCACCATTCTGTTGCTATAAGGATCACGCTGCTCTCTACAAGATTTACCATTTGTATTATTTATGTACCTCCCTCTAATGAGGGAGGGAAAATGAGGCGGGAAAATCGACCCAAATGCCCTTCGTCGGTCTTAAAAATCTGCAGGCGCAGTAGTTGATCCTTTTGGGTGGCTAACACTCTTGGCAATGCTTTTGCTCAAGTGTCTAGCTCAGATAACTATTCCCCTGAGTTCTTGCCTGTCAAGGTGTAATGTCAAGTTTTCCCCTTCCTCTCTGGTAATTTTGAGGACTACAATCGCCTTTTGACCATGGCGTAGCTAGACTGTACACTTTCATCTTCGCGAAACTGTGCACTCGGTCCAGAGTGCAACCATATCGAAATGTTGAAACACCTCTGCTGAGGGTAAGGCTCTTCTACTTCAGGTCTATAATCATGCTTGGGTTGACGCAAATTTTCCAGGGAAGTGGTGGGAGGCCACCATCGTTCCAGTTTTGAAACCTGGAAAGGATCTCACCTTCTTTCTGGCTACCGTCCTATTTCCGTCACCAGTTGCGTCTACAAGGTGATGGAACGCATGATCAATGAGCAGTTTGTATGATGGCTTGAAACTCAGAGATTTTTCACCGACGCCCAGTGCGGTTTTTATCGGTGTCGTTCAGCAGCTGACCATCTTATATTGCTGTCGACGCAGATCATGGACGAATTCCTTAAGAACTGCCAAACGGTTGAAATATCCTTTGACCTGGAGAAGGCTTATGATATATGTTAGCGAGCAGAGATCTTATGTTCCCTACTCAGCTGGAATCTACGTGGACGCATACCTTTGTTTATTCAGGAATGAGTGACCGCGTTTTCAGAGTCTGGGACGGTTCGGTTTTTCGAACCTTTTTATTAAAGAGAACGGTGTGCCACAGGGGTCAGTTCTGAGCGTGACGCTGTTTGCTATAGCAATTAACTCTATATCTCATTGTGTTCCCTCAGGTGTCTCGTCCTGCTTATTCGTAGACGACTTTACCATCTTTTGTACTTCTCAGCGTGCACCGTTTTCGGAACGCCGTCTCCAGCAGTTTTTAGACAATCTCTATGATTGGAGCATGAAAAACGGCTTTCGTTTCTCCACTGAGAAGACTACGTTAGCTTCTGGCGCCGTAAATGGCGAATGACACCTACGCTTTACCTCGGGCCAGATTTCCTTTCCTTCGCAGATGAGGGGAG
The DNA here is from genome assembly GCA_030762935.1 of Hymenopus coronatus. Classification (NCBI taxonomy): domain Eukaryota; kingdom Metazoa; phylum Arthropoda; class Insecta; order Mantodea; family Hymenopodidae; genus Hymenopus; species Hymenopus coronatus. Next base: position 83,557,963 of record CM060883.1, read on the forward strand.
ATTCCTTGGACTGATATTTGATCGTAAACTTTGCTGGTCACCACATATAGTACAGCTGAAACCCCTCTGTGACCGTTCTCTTAATATTTTACGGTTAGTAAGTGGCAAATCTTGGGGTGCGTATCGGACCGTGTTGTTGCGACTTTACCGTTCTCTGGTCCGATCTAAGTTGGATTGTAGATGAATTGTTTATTCTTCAGCACGACCATTTGTGCTGAGGAAATTAGACTGTGTCCACAATCAGGGCATGTGTGTGGCGGTCGGAGCATTTCCCACCAGTACAGTGTTTAGCCTATACGCCGAATCGGCAGAACCTCTTCTGCGTTATCGATGTGATGTCCTGTTAGGTAATTATGGCTGTGGGCTTCGGTGCATGCCTTTGCATCCAACATTTATCCCTTTTTTCAACACCGGGCTGGACGTATTTTATAGATATCTGTCAATCAGTCCCAGACCTGCAGGTTTTTGTTTCCGCGAGCTACTTCGGAAACATAATCTTATGCTGTCCCGCTTGTACCCCAAGGGGGAGAGGGTGTATCCCCCTCGGTTGCTTCATTCATCCCACAATGATCTGGGGTTGACAGCCTAAGGGAAATCTGATACCCCTACTTCTTTTTTTTTTTTAGTTTTTTTAGAATGTTTATCAAATTACAGTGGCTATATATATACTGATGCCAGTAAGGGTCCTAACGCTGCTGGATGTTCATTAATTGCAGCGAACCGTATACCATCATTTTGCCTAGTAATACTGCTATTTACACTGCAGAGCTGAATGCTATTTACCGAACGGTTCTGTATATTCACCGTCGACGATTGGGTGACTGCCTTGTTCATAGTAATTCTCTTAGTGCGCTTCAGAGCATCCGTGAACTCTACAGTTAGAATCCTTTAATGAAATGCATCTAGGACGCCCTCCATATTATGGACGCTTCCAGTGTTAATGTGGGTGTGCCTGGATCCCTGGAAACATTGGTTTGCGGGGAAATCCAATAGCGGATTTGGCGGCAAAATCAGTAGTCACATCGCCCAGTGTTAGAAATGGCGGTATAATCGGCAGGCCTAATGCCGAGTATTAGTGTTACGAGTACATCAGCAGAAGATTATGGGGTTGATGAGAGCGGTTTATTCAGACTGGCTTGCGCAGTGATCGGTTCTCCGGGTTAACAAGCTTCGGCAAGTAAAATACCTCCTAAAAACCTGGGCAACCTCCTCACGTCCTTCTCGTCGGGAGGAGGTACAGTTAGGCAGATTGCGGATTTGCCACTGCATTTTTACTTACAGTCACTTTTTTTACTAGAGATCGTGACACTATCTGTCCTCTCTGTGGAGCAGCAATGACGGTGGCACATGTGCTGGTAGAGTGTGCTGCTCTAGTAGCTGTTCCCATGACTCTTCAGCTACCGGCGTCCCTCGTGGAGGTTCTTGGTGATTACCCCGGTACAGTTCAGAAGGTTTTTAAATATTTTATCAACAATTACTTTTATGGTCAGCATCTAGTTCGTTTTATTAATTTATGCTCCTCCTCCGCTTTTAGTTTTATATACTTTTACCCCATTTTACTTTTATTGCAACCTGAAGTTTATTGTTTATCATTGTTCATGGGTATTTAAAAATGGTTTAGCAATAGGCAGTTTTTACCGTTTCTTTAATGTGTAATTTTAGCTTGCATTTTATCCGTAGCTGATTTCAACCCATTTTTAAATGTGGTCGTTTATCCCTTTTAGTTTTGTAAGGGCGCTGAAAACCTAGTAGTTAAGCGCCCTTAAACCCCAATCATCATCATCATGATCATCGTCATCATCATAATCGTTGACCGCGTTCTTATTTCTTTTTTATATTTCTGGCTTTCTTTTTTTTTTTTTTTTTTTTTTTTTTAGCTATTCTAGACTCAGGTGCTTCTTACAGCCACCAGTGGTTTTATTCTTGATTTTTTAACTGAGGCTCTGCTTTTCATTTTACTTTGTTTTATAATGTTTTTTTTTTTTAGCTACGGTGTTTCTATTATCCGTGTTTTATAAGAGCGCTAGTTAACTCAGTAGTTGAGCACCCTAAGCACCAATCATCATCAGCAGTTGACCACCTTGTGTCACTATCGACGCATATCATGTACTACTTTCTTCGGAAATGTTAAACGGTTGGGATATTTCTCGACCTCGAGAAGGCTTATGATATTTGTTGGCGGTCTGGGATTTTATGCTCCCTTCATAGCTGGGATATACGTGGACGCCTATCGTTGTTTCTTCAGGAGTTTATGCGTTCGCTTGTTCGCTCTAAACATGATTACGGGTGCATTGTGTACTCTTCGGCCTGCCCTTCGGTTTTACGACGTTTAAACCCAGTTCACCACCGAGGGATTCGTCTGGCAATGGGTGCATTCCGACTAGCCCGGTCATAAGCTTGTCTGCGGAGGCTGCTGAAACTCCGCTGCCTTATAGGCGTGACCTACTTCTTTGCAACTATGCTATCCACCTCTTTGCTTTGCCAGATCACCCGTCTTTCAGGTTCTTTTTTGACGATTATCTTGACCATTAATATGCTGTCAGCGCGCAGGCCTTGCATCCGGCAGGAGTTGGATTTGCTATCCTTCGGCTCTTGGATATTCACCTACCGCATGTGCCTCCACTGGGTTTCACCTTGGGTTGGCTTCCATGCCGAAGTTACTGACTCCGTCCTCGGTTTTACGCTCCGCATTTTTAGCTTTGGCCGAGTTTCCTAACCATTATTTTATTTACACAGATGGTTCCAAGGAAGACCGTGGTGTGGGATGTGCTTTTGTTTTTAATTCGCGGAGCTATACATTCAGTGTGCTGCTTTTACCACAGAACTTTTTGATATCTACCAAGCTCTTCTTTTTATCCGGGGATAGGATTTTAGGCAGTTTGTTGTATGTAGTGAATTCCTCAGTGCACTGCAGGGCCTTAGTAAGCTGTATCCTTCCCATCCTTTAATACAGCGTATTCAGGACCGTCTGCACTTGCTCGGTGACTCTGGCGTCAGCGTGTCGCTTGTTTGGGTTCCTGGCCACGTGGGTGTGAGCGGTAACGAACAAGCGGACACAGCTGCCAAGTCGGCGATTATATTGACTAACGTTTTTAGTTCCACTGTTCCTCCGGGTAACGTAGTCTTCACCTGCGACGGGGCGTTCTTTCGCTTTGGTTCGCAGAATGGGTCCTGCGTGCGTGGTAACAAGCTGAGAGAAGTTAAGTCCCTTCCTGTCCCCTTGCCTACTTCTTCGCGAGCATGTCACCGCGATGAAGTGATTTTAGCGCGATTGCGTATATGGCACTGCAGTTTTAGCCATCGGTATGTTTAATGTGGGGAACCCGCACCTCAATGTACTTCGTGTAACGAGCCTTTGACGGTGTGTCATCTTTTATTGCAGTGCCGCCTTTTTACTGTGCTGCGTGCGTCCCTATGTCTGCCAACTGACCTTCCCACCCTGCTGGGTGGCAACCCTGGTACTTGTGAGCGACATTTTAACTTTTTTCGCCGCTGCGGGCTGTACAGCCGGGTTTAATTTTAACTCGGGTATTTTTAGTGGTTTTTCTGCGTTTTAGTTTTTAGCTCTTTTATTTACCCTAGGGCGCTAATAACCTCAGCAGTTTTGCGCCCTAAAAACCCACTACCGCTGCTAGTACTACTACTACTACTACTACTACTACTACTACTACTACTACTACTACTACTACTACAACTACTGCTGCTACTACTACTACTACTACTACTACTACTACTACTACTACTGCTACTACTACTACTACTACTACTACTGCTGCTGCTACTACTACTGTGGAGTGACCAGTAAAGGATTAATTTTATGTCTACATTTATACAGACAAGTCAACCCCTTTAGATCTGGCAAGGCCTGTGTCACTTTATTTTTCCTTTTCGAAAATCAGTAGTACCAATACAAAACATGACAAGAATGAAACAAAGGAAGATAAACATTATACAAACACAAAGAGTAAGTAAAACATGGAACATTTGCAACTTTTATTCATTCTGCAACATCCTCCCCACCCTGGGCGATCTCCAGAGGAACGACCAGCTGGACAGAACGTGTGATTGTGTTGCCATCTGCAGTGCATAGTACAACTGTCCTTACATTTCCATTCCTTCCACGACGGAGGTCCTCTATGCGCGCTTTCTTCCATGTTTGGCGTGGGCGCACCTCTTCCTGGGTCAAGGCGATGTCTCCAATTTTGAGCTGAGGTGAGTTCTTATGAGGTTGACGAACTTCGTGAAAGCTTCTAAGTTCTGTCAAATACTCCTTAGACCAGCGCTTCCACAGGTCATCTGTTAGTTTCTGGTGAAGTCTGAATTGTTTTGTTAAATTGTCCTTCACCTCAGGCTCAGCTCCACTAGGTATTGTGGTTAACCTTTGACCACAAAGAAAATGTGATGGTGTCAATGGCTGTGATTCTGCACTATCTGATATTGGTCTTGAGTTAAGGGCTGCTTCAGTCATGATGAGAACTGTATTCATTCCTTCTTCCATCACTTGGGCTCGACCTTTCTCAGACAGCGTTTCATAGTCCTTATCATCCTCTTCCACCAGCCTCCCCACCAAGCAGCCCTGGGAGCAATGAACTTCCAAGTGATGTTGTTTTCTGCAAGATATTGCTTGGTTTTTGAAGCGGCGAGAGTGTTCCATAACTCACTTAATTCTCTGTTTGAAGCATGGAAGGTCTGGGCGTTGTCAGAATAAATACTATAAGGCAATCCGCGTCTCCCGGCAAATCGCTGGAGTGCAGAGATGAAACTATCTGTGGTCATAGAAGTGCAGAGCTCTAAATGGAATGCACGAGTTGTTGCGCAGGTGAACAGCGTAATTTAAGCTTTCTTAAATTCGCTTCCCACCTTAAAGAATACAGGTCCAGCAAAATCAATTCCCGTCACTTTGAAAAGTTTCAGTGGCGTCACTCTGTCACTAGGAAGAAGAGCTTCAACTGCTTGTGCAAATGGGGCTTTTGCCAGTTTGCAAGGAAGACACTTTCCTAGTGTCTTTTTATAGTTTGGCGGTCACGGAGAATCCAAAATTCGTCAGTAAGCTCGGATAGAACAATCCGAACACCCATATGATGAAGTCTGGTATGTTTGTTTTTTGGATCAATAAGTGAACAAAGTGGTGTTGTCCACCGAGTAGTATGGGATGACGTTGTGTTGGAGACAGACTGTAGACAAAATGCAAGCGTCCACCAAGATGAACGACTCCGTTCTTCATGAAAGGGTTGAAACGTGCACTTTTAGATTTCTTGGGCAGTGGTTGATTGTGCTGAAATGCGTGTAGTTTATCCGGAAAATATTCTCTTTGCACAGTTTTAATCCAATGAATCCGTGCAGTTGAAAATTCCGAAGCAGTGAGCTCTCCAGCAGTTCTGTTCTGTCAAACGTGTGTTCCATATGAATCGTAGAGTCCATACTGATATGCGCAATAGTTTACTGTAAGAACTGTACCTTCCAGCTTTAACAGGAGACTCAAGAGCGTTTATTGCCAATACTTGTTGACTTGTTTTCCGTATTTCAGGAAGTGTGATTTTGGAGACCTCATTATGAGCCCACGAATCGAAATGGTTCTTGAGCCATAGTGGACCACTCCACCACAACGTAGACTGAAGTAATGATGTGGCAGTAATTCCCCGAGATAAAAGATCTGCTGGGTTTTCTTGTCCAGGACAGTGTCTACACTTTGCCGGTGAAATAGTGGACTGAATTTCCGTAACACGGTTGCAGACGAAGGTTCTCCACCGATTTGCGTCGCTGCGAATCCATCCTAGAGTGACCATGGAATCACTCCAAAATGTCGCCTTAGTGACGTAATACCCTGTAGAATGGCAGAAGTATTTTAAAAGTCGGACACCTATCAAGGATGCTAGTAATTCAAGACGTCGAAGTGCCACTTTCTTAATGGGAGACAACCTAGACTTGCTGCAAGCTAACTGGACTAAAGCGTTAGTCTCATATTCTGTCGTGACATAGAGTGCTGCACCGTAGGCCCCTTCTGATGCGTCGCAGAACACGTGACTTGTAAAGTTTCAGGCGTCCAGCTGGATATACCAAACCATCGTGGGATCGTAATGTTTGAGAGGTTAGGAAGACTTGAAATCCAGGTGTGCCATTTACATGCGATGTCATGAGGTAGAATCTCGTCCCAATCTATTCCCATCAACCATGTGTCTTGGAACAGAATTTTACCTTCTACTGAAACTGGCGAAAGTATTCCAAGCGGGTCTTAAAATCTTGAGATTGTTCTCAGCATTTGTCGTTTAGTGGCTGGTTCTGTTAGCAAGTCAGTAGAGATATCTTGGTGATGAAAGAATAGGGTATCTGACTGTGTGTTCCTGTTTACCCCTAGGACTCCAGTTTCTTTCTTTATTTCGCGTCCCTCAGCTCTCCATATGTTACTCAAAATTAGTAGCCCATTTAGCCATGGATATTTTAATTTGCTTCAGTAAGCCAGTCAACTCGTAGTACAAAAACACTGCTTGATTGTCATCTTCAACGCTGACAGCAGTATCATCCATGAAAGTACTGCTTTCCAGAATTTTTGCTGCCAGTGGAAATTTATCGTGAGACTTAGCAGCGAGTTCTCGTAGAGTAGCTGACAGTAGAAAGGGGCTGCATGTGAGACCGAATGGCAAGCGCGTGAATCTATATGTGATAACATCTTCGGTCGTTCTCCAAGATCCATTTTCTTCTGTGACCCGAAACCATAAGAACCTTGTGAGGTCTCGATATTTTTTGTCCAAGCTCAGTTGCAAGAAGGCTTGCGTTACATCTCCAATTAAGGCCTTTCGGTGCAAACGAAAACGAAGTAATGTTGACAGAAGTTCTGGTAACAAATTGGGGCCAGGTTCAAGGGCATCGTTGAGAGATGGAGAGTTAACTGCGTGTGATGATGCGTCGAACACTATTCTCCATTTGATTTCACCTCGTTTTTCCCTTTTAATAGCATGATGGGGCAAGTAGTATGTATTGTAAGAATTGCCATCTACTGTAGTTTCTATGTGGCCATTATGAATGTAGTCTAACATCTGTGAGTAATACATCTCCTGGAATGAAGTGTTATTTGCAAGTTTTTTCTGCAGACTGACAAAACATTTCTCAGCATTGCTTTTGTTAGAGGGTAAAACATCATCCCCCTTTCTAGGCAATGAAAATTATCGGGAAACTCTTGTAAGATGGTAGCATCTTTGGTTGTAAGGTGTCCTCTCTTGCTGATCTTGGATTTCCAACGTTTCTAAATCCCAGAAGTGTCTCGCGTCATATTCTGGAGGCAATTGTGTACTTGAGTCAATGAAGTTAACAGTTACATGGTTAACTGAAACTCCGGATCTACTTCCGCTAAGAATCCAGCCAAAATGAGATGGAAGAAGAACCAATGTATTTGATAAGCGTATAGGCTGATGATGTTTCATCACCTTCCAGTACTGGTCTCCTCCTATCAGAATCTCAATAGGTGGATTGTGTTCGTCTCTTTTAGGATCTGCAAGTTGTATTTTAGGAACACGTGACAATGCTAGGATGTCTTGTGGTACTGTCGGATGTGGTGAATATGTATTATCACTTTCAAATGCAGACAAGTATAGTTTCAATTTTGTGGAGACCCCGCTGACGACGAATTTGAGTAGCCTGCGCTTGAAGTGTGCAGTTTTCCCTGATTCAAAGGCTGTGACTGCCAGGTCTGTGTGATCAATGACATTTAGTTGTAAGTGATCTGCCAAGGTTTTGCTTATAAAACTTGTCTGACTGCCACAGACTAGTATACAGCGTGTTCGTTTTCTTATTCCAGTTGGACCTGTCACTAAGATCTGTGGTGTTTGCAAGTAAGTGAAACTAGAACGATCAGTATCAATCTTGAGTGATGTCAAAGTCGTGGAAGCAGTAAGTGAAGGACTGCTCTGCTCTGTGCAAATGACTCGATGGTGACTTTTCTTGCATTTTGAACACGCAGCTTTACTCCTTTTGCTACATTGTTGTACCCTGTGGCCGCGATCCAGGCATAAGAAGCACCGGTTACTGGTTTTTAGTTTCTGAGTCCTTTCGTGAACGTCTGTAATCGCTTGACAATATTGTGCCCAATGGCCACGTTTCTCACAAGAGACGCAATAAGGGTCTAGAATTCCTTTAGATTTTCTGGTGTTTTTGGAACGGACGTGAAGTATTGCTGCTGTTGGTATGGTACTGCTCATTTGTGACGTATAACCGCGGATCTTCTGACTTGGTAATGCTCCGTTTACCTCGTCACTCAGGAACTGCATAAGTTTAAGAATATCACCCTCGGATATACTCTCTCTTGGCGTGAATAATCCAGCGTCGACAGATGTCTTCGGAGAAGGCGCGAAGTACTTTTGGAGCAAGAACTCGTCCGTATCCATTGATGTCCTCACCTAAAGCTCTAAGTGCGTGAATCCTCCGATTACACTCGATAAATGTTGTGTTGAGTTTCTCTGGAGACGTGAAGCGGCTAGGTTTTAATTCTTCCAGGTAGTCAAAATGAGTCTGAATTATTCTACTCTTGTCCCCATACAAATCTCTCAGTATTTTCTTCCTCTCTTCGTAAGTAGAGGCTGTGATTGCAATGCCGTCTACCACTGCTTTAGGTTCCCCATCGAGATACTCTCGAAGGAAAACATGTTTGTTAATTGTCGAAAGAGACCTGTCACTATCTACAGAAGCCTCGAACTGCTCCCAGAAGCGAATACAGTTTTCGATGTCCCCTGAAAACGGTTCTAATTTGATAGGTGGTAGTTTGACTGTGTGAGAAATCGATGGTACGGGAGCTGCCGTGGAAACTGTGGATGTAGTGTTGGATCCTAAGTCTTTGGAATCTGTTAGAGTGGATTTGTAGTTCAGAATCCCTCGTGAGGCCTTCTGTATAGCTCGCTTGGCAGTGTCAATATACTCCTCGCAAGTGGTTACGTCTGTGTCATATTCTTCATCAGTGAGGAGATCGTGAATTACGTCATCGAACCTAAGTAATCGTTCCAATGTGTCTGACAAGCGATTTTATTATTACTATATCTTGGTTCCACCACTTAAACTTCCATTAAAACTATTTAGGTATTAGTTTTTAACTTCTACTTACCATAATATGGTATTACAAAGTTTTAAAAATGTATCTTGTCTATTTTTGGCCTTTTACTTCCAACAAAATACGCGATTCATACTAAAATATACCAGAAGTATTTGTTTTCTTTACTTTTTTACAGCAATTTCTATTGTTTCAGTAGCTATCAGACAGATGGCGTCTAAACCGTGCATATTTGACGTTCATATTGCAAAATTCAGAACTACAAATATTTGAAAACTAGTTATCACTAGCCATTAAAAGGTTGTGGAACCATCAATGAAGTGTTCACTATTCGGCCACTAGAGTCGCTTTATAGTTGATTATGAGGCATTTGTTGCAACATCAGGGTGATTGCCAATATTGATACAAAAATACCGCGATTCTAAAAGTCATTCTGTGTGTTTAAAGTTCTGAATCAATTATTGTTGTGTAAATAAATGATTTTCGTGTAATTTATTTTTAGTGATTTTCCTTCACTTTGGTTTCAATAATTTCCCCTTGTTGCACCAAAGCATGCGAGCGAAGCGAGCATGCGCTGTGTAAGGTTTAGGTTAGTGTGTGTGTAAATAAACTTATTTTCATGTACTTTGGTTTTAATAATTGCTACCGGTTTCACCAAAGCATGCGAGTGAAGCTAGCATGCGCCGTGTTAGGTTAGGTTAGTGTGTGTGTAAATAAACTTATTTTCACATATTTTGGTTTCAATAATACCCACTTGTTTCTCCAAATCATGCGAGGGAAGTGAGCATGCGCTTTTTTTACGCTTAGGTTAATGTGTGTGGAAATACCTACTTTCATGTACTTTAGTTTTAATAATTGCTACTAGATGCGAGCGGAGCGAGCATACGTTGTGTTAATTTTCGGTCAGTGTATTAAATAAACTAATTTTCGGCTACTTTGATGTTAATAATTTTAATTGGTTACCACCAAAGCATGCGAGCGAAGCGAGCATGCGCTGTGTTAGTCTTAGGTTAGTGTGTGTGTGTCAATAAATTGGTTTTCGTATATTTAGTTTATAGTGATTGCCATTTGTTTCACAAACGCATGCGTGTTTTTGTGTAAATAAACTGCATTTTATAAAAGAAATTTGTATCGGTTTCCAGTCGTTTTACAAAGCTTGGCGAGGAAGCATTTTCTTCTCCAGTAGTTCTAGGTTTGTGAGTGAGAGTAAACTTATTGTATGTTATAAGGGTTTTGGTTTTGGTTAATGTGTGTGTATATAATATACACACATACATTATGTACTATACACCTAAGTTTAAACTTCAGATCAGGAATTTATTAAACAGGAACTGAACAATAAATATATTTGTCACTAATTGAAAGAACAATTTCACAACAAATAAACAGAAAGTGGAATAATTTAAAAATCAACATGAATAATGACAAGACCGGTAATTTTATGTTGGATACGCTTGCGACACAATTTCCATGAATTTGTGGAATCTTACGTTCAAAGTTTCTTTTAAAAAGATACTCTGACAAATACCCAGCAAAATGTTGTGTCTTTCTGCCGAATGCAGGGATTGTATATAGGACATTTCTCCATTTCACGTTCAATGTTTTGGGTGTGGATGGGAAACTCGTCAATATCTTCGTCCTGCAAGGTTTCCATATTTTCTTCATGTACTGCCCCGCTTCTTTCAGTGGATACAAATTCCAATGAGTGGTTGATGCGCAAATGTATGGAATCTTGGTGTTTCAGGACGTCATACGCTTTCCAACAATCGGAAATTATGATGCTCCCCGGAAGTATCCATTCGGATATGATCTCCAGCAAAGTCTCCGTCGGTCTATTAGGCACAGGTACCAGCAAAAACTTTGACTTATCTTTCCTCTCCACAGCTCCGAAAACCCATTGCCCGACGATCATTCTTCCTCTGTTATGTTTTCTCTTGCCGAATTTTGCCTCATCTATTTCCACCACAATCCCAGGTCCTCCAATTCGTTGCCGATTATTGAATACCCACATTTCACATACTTCACGGCAAAATGAGGACCAATCGACAACTGTTTTTGGGGTGGTTTTGGCATGATATTCTTACTATAAATGGGTGTCTTGGATTTGGTACGATAGCCAGAGAAAGCAGAAATTCAGGACATCATTTACTCGTAATTTAGCATTTTCAAAAAAAAAAAACTTCCATCTCTACCACTCTTTGCAAAGCTACATCTCCGTCCACGAATGAGCAGGATTAACCTCCCCCCAGGGGCCTACTACGGTAGGTACGGGTTAGGCGCACCCGGGGTCCCGATCCACCTTGACTCCCTCTGTGGGCAACCTCAGAGTGGTGAGGGAGCCAGAAGGTCAAAATGCCCACCCACGTGTAGGCCGTGCGTGGAGACCCGTGTCGGTGAAGAGGAATATCCTGGTTGGTTGAGGGTTGCGTACCTGAGCCTGGGCTTCTGTCTTTCAGTAACTGGGGAGGGTGCGCAGCCTAATACACCGCTTTGGTTTCTGATTTGCCTAAACGGGAGGCTAGGGACTAACCCACCCCTAGTCAATCGGCCAGGACTAGGTATTACACCGAACTCCAGGGTGAGTGGGACGGCGAGCCCGCTATATCCCCTGTTTAGCCCTGTCACCCCAGTGGGGTGACCCCTCGTTGGGCTCCGTGGTGGGTGGGGAGCACTGGGGGATGAATTTATACAAATTTTTTTATGGCACCAAAACTTAAACCCCGATTTCAAATAAAGACGTTGGAAAGGAAGTAGTCGAGTCATGTGGTCCTCGCTACTTGGTTATTCATAGGACAGAGGAAGGTAAGAATTTCCTTACGGTGAGCCCTTTTACTATCCAAAAGGGTCTCGATGCCATTGCTGGTCCTGTTAAATCCTGCGTTCGAGCTCGCAATGGTACACTTCTTGTCGAAGCCAACTCCGCCTCGCAAGCTGCAAGAATACTTAAAGCCACCATGTTAGCCAGCTATCCAGTGAAGGTCGAGGTGCACAAGTCGCTGAACTCCTCCCGCGGTGTAATAACAACCCGCGTGTTGGACGGTTTGTCCATTGAGGAGATCCAAGAAAATCTTGCGACTCAGGGTGTCTCAGCTGTTTATCGGGTAAAACGTAAGATCAACGGTGAATTCCTGCCTACTCGTACCCTGTTTCTTACTTTTGATCGGGTTGATCTGCCTCAAAAGATTAGGGCAGGGTATGAAGCCATCGAAGTTAGGCCTTATATACCCAATCCGCTGAGGTGCTTTAAATGCCAACGTTTTGGTCACACTAGTGAGTTGTGTACCGGCAAGTCCACCTGCGTCCACTGCGGTGACATCTCCCACGATGGGGCTTGTGCTTCAGCTCCATCGTGTGTGAATTGTAACGGGGAACACCCATCTAGTTCCCGAGACTGCCCCCGTTTTGCAGAGGAACGAGCGATCCAGGAGATACGGGTGAAAGAGAAGGTGTCCTTCTTGGAAGCCCGGAAGCTCCTGCGACTCCGCCAACCCTCTGCCCCGAGGTCCGGTACCTATAGCTCAGTTGCAGCTAAACCGGTACCGCGTCGGGAAATCGCAACACAGACCGGCGATATGAACGGGGCTACAATTGCGGAAAAGGTTATTTTAGCCCAAGCGCTGCCAAAGCCTTCGGCACCTACACCCAAGTTGGTATCAACATCTGCCAAATCCGCTAGCTTACAGAATAGTCCTGCACAGTTGTCACCGAAAGCCTCGACATCTGGAACTAAAGTTGGTAAATTCACGACGTCTTCTGCCCCGGAAAAACAGTTTAAGACCAAGTATGTACGACAAGACTTCTTGAAAGAGAATGTGCAATCTATTACCAAGTCATCTAAAGGTAAGAAAAGTTCACGCAACTCCACACGTGTATCCTCCTCTGAAGGGTCATCTGGGGAGGAGGGCGTGAATCGGCGACGGCCGTCTTCGCCGATCAGCACATCCAATCGGTTCGAACTACTTGGACCTAAAACTGCTCTTGAAAAAGGGACCTCCCTTGTGGAGGAGATGGACCAGGAGGATTCTGCCGCCACTGCCAGAGGGACAGTGCGGAAACGGCAGGATCGTGCTCCTGAAAATAGTACTAGCCCAACGCCTAAGAAGAACAAATTGAACCGACCAGCTAATCCCAATCTGCAGAAGCGTCTTTCGATTTGAAACTTATCCCATAATATACTCAATGGCTATCCTCCATTGGAACATTCGCGGAATTCGACCACATCGACCAGAGCTTGACTTGTTGCTGCGCCAGCATGAACCCTTGGCTGTATGTTTACAAGAGACGAAGCTCCGTCCACAGGACACCGTTACCATCAGGCAGTACTCCTCCGTACGATGTGATTTATCCCCGGAGGACGGTGTCCCGGCACATGGGGGCACTATGATGCTTATTCGAGATGATATTTTTGCCAACTCCGTACCCATACAATCTGCAATCCAGTCCGTTGCTGTCAGCATTAAGCTACCCTCCGCTTCATTCACCATTTGCAGTATCTATTTGCCTCCATCTGCGGACCTCTCGCACAGCGACTTAGAACACCTCATTTCGCAGTTGCCACCACCCTTTTTATTGGTAGGCGACGTGAATGCCCATCACCCTCTTTGGGGCTCTCCTCGGGCTTGTACGAGAGGTACGCTACTTAAAGACTTCTTGGATAGTCAGAATCTTGCTCTCTTGAACACCGGAGAGCCCACCTTTCTATCTGACGCATTTCATAGTTTTTCACACATTGACATTGCAATTTGTTCCCCTCAGCTGGCAGTCACCTTATGCTGGAATATCATCTCGGATTTGCATTCTAGTGACCACTTTCCCTGTCGTATTAGTGTCTTGACACCCGTTGTATGTTCCACCCGTTTACCTAGTTGGCGCCTAGACCACGCCAGCTGGGAACTGTACTCCCACTTGGCTGAATTTAGCTACGAAGAGCACGACTCTGTGAACCACTTGGTCGAACATCTTACAGGGACCATTGTTTCTGCTGCTGAGCAATCCATTCCGCGTTCGACTGGCTACAGCCGTCGATTTCCGGTACCTTGGTGGACCGCTGACTGTCGGGTTGCTATTCGCGCTCGCAGACGAGCTCTACGGGTTTTCCAGCGTTTTCCTACACTGGATAACCTGATACACTATAAACGGATGCGTGCACATTCTAGGCGGGTTATTAAGGATAGCAAAAAGATGTCATGGAATAAATTCGTGGGTTCCTTTAATCGACATACACCTTCCTCTGTCGTATGGGATAAGTTAAGACGTGTGGCTGGGAAACCGAACCATATGCCCATCGCCGGTCTCAAAACACCTACCGGAGCTGTTGTTGATACATTTGACGTGGCGAATACTTTAGGCAGTGCTTTCGCTGAGGTGTCTAGCTCAGGCAACTATTCCCCTGAGTTTCTTACAGTTAAGAACCAGGTGGAATCTCAAGAATTCTCGTTTCTTTCTGGCAACCTTGAGGATTATAATCGCCTTTTCACCCTGGCAGAGCTAGACAATGCACTCTCCTCTTCACGACACTCAGCACCAGGTCCAGATGGTATCAACGTCCAAATGTTGCAACATCTCTCTCCTGATGGCAAAGATTTCCTACTCGAGGTCTATAATCGTGTCTGGGTTGATGGCATTTTTCCAGACAAGTGGCGGGAGGCCACCATCATACCCATTCTTAAACCTGGAAAGGACCGCCATCTTCCTTCCAGTTACCGTCCTATTTCCCTCACCAGTTGCGTTTGCAAGGTGATGGAACGCATGATCAATGGACGGTTGGTGTGGTGGCTGGAATCCCACAATCTTCTGACGAACATCCAGTGTGGCTTTCGACGACGACGTTCAACTGCTGACCACCTTGTCTCTCTGTCAACTCAGATTATGGACGGGTTTCTTAAGAACAGCCCCACAGTAGGGATATTTTTTGACCTCGAGAAGGCCTACGACACGTGTTGGCGGGCGGGAATATTGCGTTCTCTGCATAACTGGAACATACGTGGACGCCTACCGTTGGTCATTCAGGAGTTTATGCGGGACCGCGTTTTTCGAGTGAGGGTGGGTTCGGTTTTTTCTAACCATTTTATTCAAGAGAACGGAGTGCCGCAGGGCTCGGTACTCAGCGTGACTCTATTTGCTATTGCGATAAATTCCATATCACTATGTGTGCCTCAAGGTGTCTCTTCCTGTTTATTCGTGGACGACTTTGCCATCTTCTGTACTTCTCAGCGTACACCGTTTTTGGAACGCCGTCTCCAGCGGTGTTTGGACAATCTCTATGCATGGAGCACGAAACACGGTTTTCGTTTCTCCGCTGAGAAGACAGTCTGCGTTAACTTCTGGCGCCGTAAGTGGCATATGCCGCCGTCTCTTCGACTCGGGCCAGATTTACTTCCTTTCGCAGACGAGGCGAGATTCCTTGGTTTGATCTTCGATCGGAAACTTTGTTGGGCACCACAAATAGCACAGCTTAGAGCACGATGTGACCGTTCTCTAAATCTTTTACGGATACTAAGTGGCAAGTCTTGGGGTGCGGATCGGACGACATTGCTCCGTCTTTATCGTGCTGTGATTCGTTCGAAGTTGGACTATGGCAGCATTGTGTATTCTTCAGCTCGACCTTCAGTGCTCAGAAGGTTAGACACAGTCCATAACCAGGGCATCCGTGTGGCCGTTGGAGCTTTTCCAACGAGCCCAGTTGTTAGCCTCTACGCCGAATCGGGAGAACCTCCTCTGCGTTGTCGGCGTGATGTCCTGCTTGCTAATTATGGCTGTGGGCTGAAGTGTATGCCTGGGCATCCAACTTATCACGCGTTTTTCTCCCCTGAGCTGCACGAGCGATACTGCCTCCGCTCTCTGAGCCCCAGGCCAGCAGGTTTTCGTTTCCGTGAGCTTCTACGCCAGCACCATGTTGACATTCCTCGGCTGTTATCCAAGGGAGAGAGTATACACCCCCCTTGGTTACGGGCTACCTCCCATGTCGATCTCGGGATGACGCTCTACGGGAAATCTGTTACGCCTCTTGATAGTATTCGTTGTTGCTTTTTAGAATTTTTATCCAAATACAGTGGCCGTATTTGTATTTACACCGATGGTAGTAAGAGCCCCGACGGTGTTGGATGTGCCTTTGTAACTGGCACCGCAACTTCTACTTACGGTTTGCCTAGTTGCTCATCTATATATTCTGCCGAGCTATATGCTATTTATCAAGCCCTTCTGTATATTCGACGTCGAAAATTAGGTGACTGCCTTATTCTTAGTGATTCCCTTAGTGCCCTTCAGAGCATTCGTGAGCTGTACAATTACCATCCTTTGGTGCAGCGCATCCAGGACGTTCTCCACATTTTGCACGCTTCTGGTTTTAATGTGGAGTGCGCATGGATTCCTGGACACGTTGGCTTGCCAGGGAATGACACGGCGGATTTGGCAGCGAAATCGGCAGTCACAGCGCCCAGTGTTACGATTACCCAATCAACAGCAGAAGATTTTAGAGTGGCTGTACGGAGAGCCGTTTTTTCGACTTGGCATGCGGAGTGGTCGGCTCTCCGTGGTAATAAGCTGCGAGAGGTGAAGGACCTCCCTGTCAACTGGGTAACCTCCTCTCGTTTATTCCGCCGGGAGGAGGTAGTACTAGCTCGGCTAAGAATTGGCCACTGTATTTTTACTCACAGTTACCTTTTTAAACGTGAACCTGCTCCTGTCTGTGCGCTCTGTGGGGAGGCACAGACAGTTCGTCATGTGTTGCTGGAGTGTGGTCACCTGGCACACATTCGGTCATCTATGGGCATGCCGGCCTCTCTTGCTGAGGTCCTGGCAGATGACCCAAGAGCAGTGGACAGGGTTTTTAAATTTTTAGCAAAACTTTCTTTTACCTTGACGTTTTAGTGTGATAGCGGTTTTTTAAACTCTTTTGGTTTTAATGTGTTGATTTTAGATGGAGTTTTATATCCAGCTCTGGTTAGAGGGCTGGACGTTTCTGTTACTTCCGTTTCAACTGTGTTAGCTCTTTTATTTGTGTTTACTTTTTTGTTTGGTATTTTCTTACTGGCTATTGCCAAGTTTTAATCATAAGGGCGCTTATGACCTCGGCAGTTGAGCGCCCTTAAACACCATCATCATCATCAGGATTAACCTGGCCTCCACTATTTTCAGCGTTTGTAATATCTATTTGCCTCCATCCGCTGACATCTCGCACACGGACTTAGAAGACCTGCTTGTGCAGTTGCCTCCCCTATTTCTGTTGGTAGGCAATGTGAATGCCCATCAGCCACTTTGTGGTTCATCTCGGACATGTGCAAGAAGCAAGCTCATTGCAAACTTCCTGGACAGTCATAATTTAGTTCTCTTGAACACGGCAGAATCCACCTTTCTTTCTGACGCCTTATACAGTATTTCATATATTGATGTAGCAATTTGTTCACCCCAGTTAGCAGTTTCCTTAAGTTGAAATACCATCTCTGTTTTTCATACAGCGACCACTTCCCATGTCTAATAAGTCTTTTGACGCATCGTGTTTATTCCACCAGTTTGCCTAGCTGGCGCTTAGATCAAGTCTACTGGGAACTGTATTCCCGCTTGGCTGAGTTTAACTGCGACGAGCACGATTCTGTGAACTGTTTAGTCGAACATCTGACAGGTAACATTCTTTCCGTTGCTGAGCAATCCATTCCGTGTTAGACTGGTCCCACTCGTCGATTTGCGGTACCTTGGTGGACCAATGACTGCCGGAATACTATTTGAGCTCGCAGGCGTGCTCTACGAGTTTTCCAGCGTCACCCTACACTGAATAACCTGATACACTATAAGAAGATGCGTGCACTTTCTAGACGGGTTATTAAGGATAACAAAAACATTTCATGGAATACATTCGTAGACTCCTTTAATCGTCATACACCTTTGTCTGTCCTATGGGATAAGTTAAGACATGTGGCGAAAAATTGACCCATAGACCCATCGCCGGTCTCAACACGCCTGCCGGAGCTGTTAATGCGTTTGACGTGTGAACACCTTTGGCAGCACATTCACTCAGGTGTATAGCCTAGACACGAACTTTCTTACAATGAAGGTTCAGGTGGAATCTCGTGAGTTCTCCTTTCGTTCTGAAAACATAGAAGATTATAATCGTCTTTTCACCATGGCATAGCTAGACAATGCACTATGATCTTCGCGACATTCTGCACCAAGACCAGATGGTATCCACGTCCAAATGATGCAACATCTCCCTCCTGATGGTAAATTTTTCCTACTCGAGGTCTAGTATCATGTCTAGGTTGATGCCATTTTTCCAGACAAGTGGAGTGAGGCCACCATCATACCGATTCTTAAACCTTGAAAGGACCACCATCTTCTTTCCAGTTACCGCCCTATTTCCCTCACCAGTTGCATGTGCAAGGTGATGGAACGCATGATCAATGGACGTTTGGTGTGGTGGCTGGTATCCCATAACCTTCTCACCAACTTCCAGTGTGGCTTTCGATGACGCTGTTCAGCAGCTAACCACCTTGTCTCGCTGTCAACACAGATAACGAACGAGTTTTATTAGAATAGCCCCAAATTTGGAATCTTTTTTGACCTCCAGAAGTCCTATGACACGTGTTGGCGAGCGGAGAAATTACGTTCTCTCCATAACTGGAACATGTGGGTGCTTACCGTTGTACATTCGGGGTTTATGTGGGACCGCATTTTTTGTGTGAGGGTCAGCTCGGTTTTTTCTAACCATGTTATTCAAGAGAACGGAGCGCTGCAGGGCTCCGTACTCAGCGAGACGCTGTTTGCTATAGCAATAAATGTCATATCGCTATATGTTTTCCCAGGTGACTCTTCCTTTTCCATCTTCTGTACTTCTTAGCGTACACCGTTTTTGGAACGCCGCCTTCAGCTGTGATTGGACAATCTCTATGATTGGAGCTCTAAACACGGCTTTCGTTTCTCCGCTCAGAAGACAGTCTGCGATAACCTATGGCGCCGTAGGTACCAATACCCGCGTCTCTTCCACTCGGGCCAGATTTATTTCCTTTCGCAGATGCGAGATTCTTGGGTTGATCTTTGATCGGAAACGTTGTTGGACACCACATATAGCACAGTTGAAAGCGCGATTTGACCTGTGTCAAAATGTTTTACGGATCCTAAGTGGCAAATCTTGGGGTGCGGAATCGGAAAGTGTTACTCCGTCTTTATCGTGCACTGATTCGATCGAAGTTGGACCATGACAGCATTATTTAATCTTCAAACCGACCATCTGTATTCAGAAGATTAGACACAGTACATAATCAGGGCATCCGTGTGACCGTTAGAGTTTTTCCAACGAGCCCGGTAATTAGCCTCTACGCCGAATCGGCAGAAGCTCCTCTGCGATGACGGCGTGATGTCCCGCTCGCTAATTATGGCTGTGCGCTTAAATGAATGCCTGGACATCCAACTTTTTACGACTGTTTCTTCCCCGAGCTGCATGAACGATATTGCCACCACTCTCTGTGTCCCTGGCCAGCAGGTTTTGTTTCCCTGAGCTTCTTCGGCAGCACCATGTTGACATGCCTAGGCTGTTTCCCAAGGGGTAGAGTATGTATCCTCCTTGGTTACTTTCTACCTTCCATGTCGATCTCGGGATGACGGTTTACGGGAAATCTACGCCAGTTTATAGTATCCATAGTATTCTTTTACACTTTGTATCCAAATACAGTCGTCGTATTAGTATATATACCGATGGTAATAAGTGCCCCTACGGTGTGGGATGTGCTTTTTCACTGGGACCGAAACTTCTAATTACAGGATGCCTTGTAGCACATCCACTTATTCTGCCGAGCTGTATGCCATTTTCTTTTATTGCCGTCGAAAATTAAATGACTGCACATTAGCACAAGTTTCTTTTACCTTGCGGTGTTAGTCTGTGGTAGCTGTACGCCATAATACTGTAGCTAATTTTTATATTTTAAACAGCTCGTTTAATCTCTAAGTTTTATTTTACCAAGTGTGCTTTTATCGTTTCTTTTGTGCTGTGTTTAGCTCTTTTAATGCCATAGTTTTATCGCAAGCTCTGGTTTCAGAGCTGGACATTGGTTTTATTTTGATGGTAGTTTTTATCTCTTGGTTGTTATCTGTCGTTTTAGGTGTTATAGTGACATAGTTTTATCGCCAGTTCTGGCTCCTGAGTTGGAGAGTTATTTTACCTTAGTTTTCGTTTATATACTAGTTACGTTACTTATTTTAGCTGTTTTAATTGTGATTCTTTATAACGTGCTTTTATAACTTTCCTTTTAACATTACTGTTTTACGTTAAGGGCACTGATAACCGAGTAGTTAGGCATCTTAAGACCGAAACATCACCATCATCATTTGCAACTGAGCAATGAGAACTAGGGCATGGTACAGGACAGAGGCATTGCAAATTTTGCGCTTCCGAAAAGGGCATCTTCTCTCTCATCCGCATTTCCTAGATCGCTCTCTCATCTATAGCTCGGTGACAGCCGCGAGAACTACTTGGATGTTAGCCCCGCACTTAACGCAAAATTAGTTGACGTACAGGATCCATTACAACTGGCATTACTGCTGATGGCAAATCTAAATTGACCAGTAAAAATTTTCCTTGGGTGCCCAAAGTGCCTACACCGAACAAAGGTGAGAAACGAATTCGCCATTAACTTTTCTTTGCACCGCGTATACAGATATAACAGCTTGTTGCACCAAATTCTGCTGAATCATCTCATTGGAGAAACCGCCAACGCACGGATGGTTACAACGCTACGCCAGGGTTTGAAGGTTTAATGCATTTCGGTGTTAAGCAGATAGCTGCCAAACAGATTGGCTTTTATTATTTTGGTTTTTTGGGATGCCGAAATTACCTCAACCAGGTTTGTACGTACCATTGCGTGCTGTAGTGCATGAGTGCAGCGGACCAGCAAATTCATCTAAGCTTTTTGAATGGCAAAAGGGCTGACTGACGTACATTTTTTACCTTCGTCTATTCTATATTTTAACGAGTGGCGAGCACCAAAGCAATCAACTACTTCTTTTCCATGCACACTGAGCTTTAATTTGTTTTTTCCCATGTAAAGGGTAAAATTTATTCCTCAGTACGCCATTCGCAGCACTTTACGCGGGCCAGCAATTTTATCTAAACCCTTTTGGTTGGCAAAAGGGCTAACTGACGTTAATGTTCTGCATTCCTCAGCTGTAGTTATAACTAAATAGCGAGAAACACTAGACCCAACTACTTTTTTTTCGCTGCATATTAAGGCTTGTCTTGTTGTTCCTATACAACGACTAACATTTCATCCCCTCGAGCACTCCACTCACGACGGAGCTTAACAGGTTACCATCCCACTGAGGTAACAGTGTTACACGGGGGTTATAGTGGCTGTCTGTCCTACTCACCCTTGAGTTCGGTATAAAACTCAGTCTGGTCCGATTGACTAGAGGTTGGTTAACCCCTAAACGGCCGTTTAGGCGAAGGAGAAACCAAAACGGCGTTTTCATTACACATACACTCTCTCTCTCTCTCTCTCTCTCTCTCTCTCTCTGTCTCTCTCTGTTCGCTGAAAAATAACAGAAGTCACAAGTTCAGATGCGTAACCTCAACCAACCAGCACATCCGTTTCCACCGTCACGGGTCTGCTCGGTCGGCCCACACGTGGATGGGCGTTTTGACTGACTACCTCACCACTCAAAGCAACCGACATGGATGTAGTCTGGGTTGACTCAGAACACCCGGTGGGTGAAACTTGTAGCTACTTTAGTCGGAGGGTGGGCAAACTCGTTCTTTGGTAGTAGTTTCTTAGGGATTCTCATAGCTTATGGTGCTCTTCGATAGGCGTTTGTGGCTTTGTGGACAAATTATTTTATTCATGTCAGCGCATCTGAGATCCTCATTAATGCAAAAGTATATTATCGGAGAGAGAGAAAGTTCCGTTAAGGACAGTAAATTTATTTTTATCCAAAAAGAATCAAATGTTACAAAACATGAAGTAGGTTGATAGTTTGCAAGCTTAGCTTTATAAATACATATAGTAATAATATAGTATTAAAATAATAATAATTATTATTATTATTATAATTCTATTAAATGCTACAAAATCCAAAACATAAAAGTAAATAGTGTGCATGTATACCTCTTATTTTAGTGTAAGAAGATTTGCGTATGTTAATATGTTACCTTAGTTTTCAGGGGATCGCAATCGTAGTAAGTGGCATATATCAGCAGTCCAATGTAGCAGCTGATACATTTAATGATAATAATGCCAACAACGAAAAACACCAGGGACCTATAAAGAAATACTGGGTTAAAAACACATTTCCAGGAGGATGTAAGTGGACAAGTAGGTGTCTACAAAACAAAAAACTCAGATTAAGAATTACGCATTAATTTTTCATCTTTACCAGTAGCTATATACTCCTTCAGGGCGATAGCAAATGATGATTGGGTCACACATAAGTCTCTTTAAGGTGCCTGTTGTTTTAACAACACTCACTCATTCAAGAAGCAACCCGGATTAATCGGGGCTCATGAAGGTGATAATACAGAATAATTAGAAGTAGCAGAATTCTAATAAGTTTTTCAGTTTAAAAAGTGTACATTTTAGCTAAATGATTCGCCATCCCGAGCTTTAGTTCATTTATAAGAGAATGAAGCTTTTGTTATTATTTTTTCAGCTAATGATATTTACTACATATTACACACTTGACAGGGAACACATCAAAGTGAACAATGACTCATTTTTTGGAAATCTAAATGAATAAGTAGCACATGAACTAGGATTTAAAGCTTATTTGAATATTAGGAACACGCCGTATTTGTTTTACAATGAACCTTATTTATGATCCCTTTGTAAATACTTACCGAAATACGGACATATTTTATGTTGCTCTGTCTCACCATCGTGTATGCATTCTTTGAGAAATTATATAAGTAGATTCATTAACAGATCCCCCCATGGGACTACTACGCTAGGTACGGGTTAGCCGCACCAGGGGTCCCGAGCCAACCTTGACTCCCTCTGTGGGCAACCTCTAAGTGGTGAGGAAGTGAATAGATAAAAATGCCCACCCACGTGTCGGTGGAAATGGGCAGCCTTTGGTTTCTGCTTCGCCTAAACGGGAGGTTACGGACTAACCCACCCCTAGTCCGATTGACTAAGTATTATACCGAAGTCCAGGGTAAGCGGGACGGCGGGCCTGCTATATCCCCTGAGTAGCCCTGTCACCCCCGTGGGGTGATCTTCGTTGGGCTCCATGGTGGGTGGGGAGCACTGGAGGATGAATTTATACCATCCTTTATGGCTAAAAACAAAACATAATCAAATTTTGTGTTGAGAAAAGAAGTAGTTGAGTCCAGTGGTCCTCGCTTCTTAGTTATATATCGAACAGAGACAGGAAGGAGATTTACGTTGGTTAGCCCATTCGCCATCCAAAAGAGTTTAGATAAATTACTGGTCCAGTTCACTATTGCATTGGAGCGCGCAACGGTACACTCCTGGTAGAAGCAGTTTCCGCATCCCAGGCAACCGAATTGTTACGGTCCCATATGATGGCAGTTACCCAGTTAAGTAGGAACTGCACAAGACGTTGAATTCCTCGTGCGGTGTTACCACCCGCGCTTTGGATGGATTTTCCAAAGAGGAGATTCAAGGGAATTCCGTGGACCAAGGAATTACATCTATGTATAGGGTCCAACGGAAAGTAAATGGTGAATTTGTGCCGACCCGAACCCTGTTCCTTACCTTTGATCGGGTAAATCTCCGCAAAGGATTAAGGCGGGGTACAAAGCCATTGAGGTTTGGCCCTACATTCCGCATCCGCTCAGATGCTCTAAATGTCAGTGCTTTGGTCACACAATTGAATTTTGTTCTGGTCAGTCTAAATGTGCCATCTGTGGAGACGCCACGTACGATGGGACTTGTATTTGCGTAAATTGCGGCGTCTAACATCCATTTAGTTCCCGCAACTGTCCCCGTTTCGCAGAGGAGAAAGCGATTCAGGAGATTCGGGTGAAAGAGAAGGTGTCCTCGGAAGCTCCTGCGTATCCGCCAACCTCCAATCCCGCGTTCCGATACCTACAGCTCAGTAGAGTCTAAGCCTGTACCGAGGCGGAAATCGCAAATCAGACCAGCGATATTAACGGGGCCACAATTTCTGAAAAGGTTCCCACAGCCAGACCACAACTAAATTCCTCTGCTTCGGCATCAGCATCTGCCAAAACCGCCAAAGTAAATAGTAGTTCTGAAAAGGTTTCACCAAAACCTTCGACATCGCGCACCAAGACCGGCTCATCCGCGGCAAGTTCAGCGCCAGCAAAATTATTTAAGACCTGTTATGTCCGAACCGACTTCCGAAAAGACACTGTTAGGTCTCTTCCCAAACCATCTAATGGAAGGAAAAGACAACACCAGCCTACATGTCGATCCTCTTCGGAGGACTCTTCTGAGGGGAGTATAGATCGGTGCCGACCATTTACGGCGATCAGTACCTCTAATCAGTTCGAGATTCTCGAACCGAAATGTTCTATTGTTAAGAGGTCCTTCCCAGTGGAGAAGATGGCGCAGGAGGATTTTACCCCCACTGGCAGACGGACAGTGGGGAAACGGCAGGATCATGCTCCTGAGAATAGTACAAGCCCAACACCTAAATAGAACAAATTGAACCGCCCAGCACTGCCCATCTGCAGTAACGCCTTTCCATATAAACCTTTTCCCATAATATAGACAAGGGCCATCCTACAATGGAATACACGCAAAATTAGACTACGCCGACCAGATCTTAAACTACTGATCCACCAGAATCAGCCTATGGTCGTGTGCTTACAAGAGACAAAACTCCGTCCATATGATCACGTTACCTTCAGGCACTACTTTGCTGTACGGTGTGATGTATCACCGGAGGAGGGTTTTCTTGCACATGATACCACTATGATGCTCGTCAGAGATGATATTTATGCTGAATCCGTGCCCTGAATCCTTCAGTCAGTTGCTGTTAGGATTACGCTGCCATATACCATGTTCACAATTTGTAGCATCTATCTGGCTCCATCTGCAGACCTCTCGCGCAATGATTTAGAATACCTACTTTCTCAGTTACCAATATCTTTAATGTTGCTCGGTGACGTGAATGCCCACCACCCAATTTGGAGCTCACCCTGGATTGTGCGAGAGGTGATCTAATTGCCGATTTCAGTCAACACCTCTCTCTCTCCTGAATACGGCAGATCCTACCTTTCTTTGTGACGCCTTAGATAGTTTTTCGCACATCGACATAGCCGTCTGTTCTCCACAGTAAGCAGTTTCCTTACAATGGAATGTCATATCTGATTTATGCTCTAATGACCACTATCCAGCCGTTATCAGTCTCTTAGCACACAATTTATGTTCCACACTTTTACCTAAATGGCGCCTAGCTCAGGCCAAATGAAACCTTTATACCCGTTTGGTAGTGTTTCACTGCAGTGAACACGATCCAGTTTATTTCTTAGTTGACAATCTCACAGCCCCATTCTTTCTGCTGCTTAGTGGTCTACTCCGTGCTCAACTGGCCGTCCTCGTCGTTTTCCTGTCCCTTGGTGAACAGTTGAGTGCCGCACTACCATTCGTGCTCGCAGACGTGCTCTGCAGGTTTTCTAACGTCGCCCTACAGTGGATAACCTCATACAATATAAAAAAAAAACTGCGTGCAAAATCTAGACAAGTTATAAAGGATAACTAGAATACCTTACGGAGCAAACTGTGTAGCATCTTTTAATCGACACATCCCTTCCTCTGTCGTATGGGATAACTTCAGGCGTGTAGCTGGCTGGCTATGACGGCAGAGGCTATAGTTTATAAGTTTGGCTTGGCTAACACTCTTGGCAGTGCTTTCGCTCACGTGTCTAGCTGAGACAACTATCCGGCTGAGTTTCTTTCACTTAAGGCCCAAGTGGAATCTCAAGGGTTCGGTTTCCGTTCTGGAAAACTTTTAGACCATAATCGCCTTTTCACCATGGCGGAGCTAGAACACGCATTTTAACCTTCGCAAAATTCTGCGCCCAGTCCAGATGGCATCCACGTCCAAGTGTTAAAACATCTCTCTCCTTATTTTAAGTTCTTGCTACCCGAGGTCTATAATCCTGTCTGGGTTGATGCCACTTTTCTAACTCAGTGACGGGAGGCCACCGTCATATCTATTTTGAAACCTGGAAAGACCGTCAACTTCCTTCCAGTTACTGTCCTATTTCCCTCAACAGTTGCATATGCAAGGTGATGGAACGCATGATCAATGGACGGTTGGTTTAATGACTGGAAACCCACAATCTTTTGATCAGCATCCAGTGTGGTTTTTGCCGTCTTCGTTCCGCAATTGACCACCTTGTCTCACTGTCAACTCAGATCAAGGACGGGTTTCTGCCAAAAAGCTAAACGTTTGGGACATTCTTTGACCTCGAGAAGGCGTATGATACCTGAAAGCGAGCCGGGATATTACGTTCTCTCCACAATTGGAACATACAAGGCCGCCTTCCGTTATTGTTTCAGGAGTTTATGCGGGAACGCGTTTTCCGAGTGAGGGTCGACTCGGTTCTTTCTAACTTTTTTAGTCAAGAGAACGGAGTGCCGCGGGGCTCGGTACTAAGAGTCACACGGTTTGCTGTAGCGATTACTTTCAAATCGCAATGTGTTTCTCCAGGGGTCTCTTTCGTAGACGACTTTGCCATTCACTGTTCTTCTCAGCGTACACAAATTTTGGAACGCCGTCTCCAGCGCTGTTTGGATAATCTCTATGAATGGCCCCCCAGGGGCCTACTACGGTAGGTAGGGGTTTGGCGCAGCCGGGGGTGCCGGAGCCTCTCACCACCACTTCTCCCTACCCATCGCCATTCACTGTTGCCACGTCTTTTGTTCTGTATTTGTTTCTTTCGTTTGTTTACTTTATCATCCTCTTCCTCTTGTAGGCTTATGGAACTTAGTTGTTTTTAAGGCATTAGGTTTATTAACTCCTGTCTCACCAACAGGGATCTTTCACTATCCCCGTGGTTCCTGTCCCACGGTTCCAGCGCGGCCCCCAATTTGTGTGCTCTACGGAGGTCTTAAGGTTGGGTGCACCCTCCCCACGCCCCTATGTGTAGCCTTAGGTGCGGAGCCCGTCCATACTGTCAAGTACATTCACTAGAATGGAAGCTGCATCTAGACTTCCGATCAACAACAATGATGGGAGCCATTATTGGCACTATATATATCATTCATTCACGGCGTGATTTGCACAAAGATGAGCTCAATCACCTTCAAGATTTTCAAGATACAATAATAGGCATGCATCAAATGTCTGCAGTTGCTCAAAAAGCAAATCTAACTTTTAATCTAAACCCATGTAGATGGTATAGCAAGAGAATGGCCCGTGTACAAGCAAACGAATACATATACCTTGTAATAGAAATACAAAGCGAGCAAACAAATCTAAATACATCAATAGTTGGCGCTATCCTTGCCTGGGTAGCCGCATAATGCTTTTTTAAAAACTTCAATTGCCCGGCCTGTGCTGGTGTCCCGACGACCGCGTCAAGTCGTTGGGATAGTTTCACGGACCGCACGTGTTACCGCTGACGTTGCCCCGGCGTAATCAACCACAAGTCCCCTGAATCCGTGCATGTGGTCTGTCGCTGCACGGCCTTGAGCGGGGTGCCACAGGCCGTTATTCCTGTGGTAGGGGCTTAAAACCGGGGCGTGCATGGTGAACGGTATACGCATACGGTCCAGCAGTGGTGTTTGGAGGGTAACCCTTGTGACGTAGGCCTTGGGTATCGGTCACGGGATGGTTCCTGCGACGGCACAGACCGTGGAGATTTGGTGTCTTTTCCTCTTTAACCCCTGGATGGCAGGCTGACGCCGACGGTTCCGGAAGGGGGTCCTTTCAATATGTCAAACCGCGCGCAACCTTCTTATTTTGACTAGTATTTATTTATGGCGATGTTAAACGAGACGAAGAAATTCTGTAATATAAGTCCATTTTACATACAAAGGGAAGTTGACAGGATATGCGGCAAGGATAAAAACGCGACGAGGCTGCGAGACGGTACGCTACTAGTGGAGGTCCACAATAAAGAACATCGGCCAAATTAGTTCATGCTACTCTGTTGGGTTCGTACAGCGTCAAAGTTTACCCCCACTGAGGAACATTGTAGAGTTGGACGACCTGTCCAATGAAGATATTGCCTTTCATCTCTCCGAACAGCGAATTTGTCAGGCGTACCGTATACATGGTAAACGTGATGACAAGGAGTACCCATTGCGCATGATATTTCTCAAGTTCAAGGGTACTATTGTTCCAGAATTTATGTACTGTGGTTACGAACGTGCTGCCGTCCGTCCGTATGTGCCGAACGCGATGCGGTGCTTCAAGTGCCAGCGCTTCTTGCATACCCAAGCCGCCTGTGCCGGACCTGCAACCTGCGACCGTTGTGGTCTAGCGGCCCACGTTGACACAGCCTGTACACGTGCACCGTGCTGTGTAAACTGTGAAGGAAGCCATCCGATTATCTCTCGACAGTGTCCCAGGTACTTGGATGTGAAATGTATAGAAGAATTACGAGTGAAGGAAAATCTTACCTTTCCTGAGGCGCGGCGCTGGTTTCAGCAGCAGAAGCCTGCTAACACCACAAGTTACTCCTCAGCTGTTCGCCGTAATTTGGTTCACTCTGTCGGTTTACAGACTGTGCCTGTCGCAGACGCGCCGTCGCAAACAGACTTGTGCGCAGCCTCTGCTCTTTTACCTGCTCGATCATCTGCATCCTCGTGTACGCCAGCTGATGCACAGCAGCAAGCTCAAACGTCTGTTAATCCATGTCTTCCCAGTTCGTCCTTCGCAGGAGAACGTTCCCGCCAACTTAGTATACAGACGAGCCGAACTTCGAACACATTACGCTCTCGTTCTGCGAACCGAAGGGCTTCTTCGGACTCCCGACCACCGGTGTAGTCTGAAGACGAATGGTTTTAGGTTAGTTGGTTCCAAATCTGCTTAGGTGAGAAAGAAAGAAATTACACCACCTAAAATTTCTATCTCACCATGGATATAATCCAGTTGAATGTCAATGTGATCAGGGCCCGTCTTCCGGAGCTTCAACATATAATCCACCACCGATCACCCTCAATCCTTTTCTTCCAAGAAACCAACTTACATCCTCATTCTCTTCATCATTTTCAATCATTCAGACACGACTTTGTTGGTGACCGCGTGTTTGCAATGGTGTTGTTACTCTCGTGGCGCCTACCATCCTTGCCACGAGTATTCCTCTCAACACACCACTACAAGCGGTAGCTGTGTGTGTGACAATACCTTCCATCTCCTTTTCAGTTTGCAATGTCTATTTACGGCCGCACGATGTGATCACAGAGACTGAGCTTCGGGCATTGTTAGCACAAATTCCCCCGCCGCTGATCTTTTTGGGCAATGTCAATGCTTGCAATGTCCTTTGGGGTTCTTCTGCTGACGATGCCCGAGGTACAATAATAGCAGCCGTTTGCGATAGGTCTGGTTTATTACTCTTAAACTCAGGTGCACCCACATTCTTATCTTCCGCATATGACACCGTATCCGCCCTAGATGTAACTTTCGGCAGCCCTGATTTACTACCCTTCCTGGATTGGTCGGTATTTTCCGATCTTCACGGCAGAGATCATTACCCCATTGATGTTCCTTTTTTCGGGACAATATCCATTGCCCACGCAAAAGCTCCGATGGATTATCTCCAAGGCTGATTGGGAAAACTTTTCCTCTCTGCTCCATCTACTTTCCGATGGCTGTACCTCCATTGAAGACATGGTTGAGTATTCTACTTGCCCGGTTTTACTCGCCGCAGAATCCAGTATTCCTCGGAGCTCTTCTACCCCTCGATGTATTCCAGTGCCGTGGTGAACCGAAGACTGCAAATTGGCATTAAGGGCACGTAAAAAGGCTCTTCGTCTTTTCCACCTACACCCGACGGCAAAGAACTTTGTTGCTTTCAAACGCGCCCGGGCTAAGGCGCTCTATATCGTTCGTAATGGCAAGCGGAATTCGTGGGAATCATATGTCTCCTCACAGGAGCTCCTCACAGAGAGTGTGGACTTCGGTGCGCCGCATGACCGGCAAATGTCTCAGGACATACATCCCTGGCCTTACCGTTCACGGCTCCACCTTCACCAGCAAACCGGATGTTGCCGATGCCCTAGCCACCTCCTTCGCTGTGACAAGTGCAATGGGCAATTACGACAATGCATTTCTTCCCATTAAGGAAGCTGCTGAGGGATTTCGCCTTGATTTACCTAGTGACTGTAGTGAGCCGTACAATGCACCCTTCACCCTTGCGGAGCTAACTCATAATTTACACGCTGCGAGGGACTCTTCTCCTCGTATCGATGATATTCACCGACAAATACTGCTTCACCTCCCACCTGCAGCCCCCCAGGGGCCTACTACGGTAGGTACGGGTTAGGCGCACCCGGGGTCCCGAGCCACCTTGACTCCCTCTGTGGGCAACCTCAGAGTGGTGAGGGAGCCAGAAGGTCAAAATGCCCACCCACGTGTAGGCCGTGCGTGGAGACCCGTGTCGGTGATGAGGAATATCCTGGTTGGTTGAGGGTTGCGTACCTGAGCCTGGGCTTCTGTCTTTCAGTAACTGGGGAGGGTGCGCAGCCTAATACACCGCTTTGGTTTCTGATTTGCCTAAACGGGAGGCTAGGGACTAACCCACCCCTAGTCAATCGGCCAGGACTAGGTATTACACCGAACTCCAGGGTGAGTGGGACGGCGAGCCCGCTATATCCCCTGTGTAGCCCTGTCACCCCAGTGGGGTGACCCCTCGTTGGGCTCCGTGGTGGGTGGGGAGCACTGGGGGATGAATTTATACAATTTTTTTTTATGGCACCAAAACTTAAACCCCCGATTTCAAATAAAGACGTTGGAAAGGAAGTAGTCGAGTCATGTGTTCCTCGCTACTTGGTTATTCATAGGACAGAGGAAGGTAAGAAGTTCCTTACGGTGAGCCCTTTTACTATCCAAAAGGGTCTCGATGCCATTGCTGGTCCTGTTAAATCCTGCGTTCGAGCTCGCAATGGTACACTTCTTGTCGAAGCCAACTCCGCCTCGCAAGCTGCAAGGATTCTTAAAGCCACCATGTTAGCCAGCTATCCAGTGAAGGTCGAGGTGCACAAGTCGCTGAACTCCTCCCGCGGTGTAGTAACAACCCGCGCGTTGGACGGTTTGTCTATTGAGGAGATCCAAGAAAATCTAGCGATTCAGGGTGTCTCAGCTGTTTATCGGGTACAACGTAAGATCAACGGTGAATTCCTGCCTACTCGTACCCTGTTTCTTACTTTTGATCGGGTTGATCTGCCTCAAAAGATTAGAGCAGGGTATGAAGCCATCGAAGTTAGGCCTTATATACCCAATCCGCTGAGGTGCTTTAAATGCCAACGTTTTGGTCACACTAGTGAGTTGTGTACCGGCAAGTCCACCTGCGTCCACTGTGGTGACATCTCCCACGATGGGGCTTGTGCTTCAGCTCCATCGTGTGTGAACTGTAACGGGGAACACCCATCTAGTTCCCGAGACTGCCCCCGTTTTGCAGAGGAACGAGCGATCCAGGAGATACGGGTGAAAGAGAAGGTGTCCTTCTTGGAAGCCCGGAAGCTCCTGCGACTCCGCCAACCCTCTGCCCCGAGGTCCGGTACCTATAGCTCAGTTGCAGCTAAACCGGTACCGCGTCGGGAAATCGCAACACAGACCGGCGATATGAACGGGGCTACAATTGCGGAAAAGGTTATTTTAGCCCAAGCGCTGCCAAAGCCTTCGGCACCTACACCCAAGTTGGTATCAACATCTGCCAAATCCGCTAGCTTACAGAATAGTCCTGCACAGTTGTCACCGAAAGCCTCGACCTCTGGAACTAAAGTTGGTAAATTCACGACGTCTTATGCCCCGGAAAAACAGTTTAAGACCAAGTATGTACGACAAGACTTCTTGAAAGAGAATGTGCAATCTATTACCAAGTCATCTAAAGGTAAGAAAAGTTCACGCAACTCCACACGTGTATCCTCCTCTGAAAGGTCATCTGGGGAGGAGGGCGTGAATCGGCGACGGCCGTCTTCGCCGATCAGCACATCCAATCGGTTCGAACTACTTAGACCTAAAACTGCTCTTGAAAAAGGGACCTCCCTTGTGGAGGAGATGGACCAGGAGGATTCTGCCGCCACTGCCAGAGGGACAGTGCGGAAACGGCAGGATCGTGCTCCTGAAAATAGTACTAGCCCAACGCCTAAGAAGAACAAATTGAATCGACCAGCTAATCCCAATCTGCAGAAGCGTCTTTCGATTTGAAACTTATCCCATAATATACTCAATGGCTATCCTCCATTGGAACATACGCGGAATTCGACCACATCGACCAGAGCTTGACTTGTTGCTGCGCCAGCATGAACCCTTGGCTGTATGTTTACAAGAGACGAAGCTCCGTCCACAGGACACCGTTACCATCAGGCAGTACTCCTCCGTACGATGTGATTTATCCCCGGAGGACGGTGTCCCGGCACATGGGGGCACTATGATGCTTATTCGAGATGATATTTTTGCCAACTCCGTACCCATACAATCTGCAATCCAGTCCGTTGCTGTCAGCATTAAGCTACCCTCCGCTTCATTCACCATTTGCAGTATCTATTTGCCTCCATTTGCGGACCTCTCGCACAGCGACTTAGAACACCTCATTTCGCAGTTGCCACCACCCTTTTTATTGGTAGGCGACGTGAATGCCCATCACCCTCTTTGGGGCTCTCCTCGGGCTTGTGCGAGAGGTACGCTACTTAAAGACTTCTTGGATAGTCAGAATCTTGCTCTCTTGAACACCGGAGAGCCCACCTTTCTATCTGACGCATTTCATAGTTTTTCACACATTGACATTGCAATTTGTTCCCCTCAGCTGGCAGTCACCTTATGCTAAAATGTCATCTCGGATTTGTATTCTAGTGACCACTTTCCTTGTCGTATTAGTGTCTTGACAGCCGTTGTATGTTCCACCCGTTTACCTAGTTGGCGCCTAGACGACGCCAGCTGGGAACTGTACTCCCACTTGGCTGAATTTAGCTACGAAGAGCACGACTCTGTGAACCACTTGGTCGAACATCTTACAGGGACCATTCTTTCTGCTGCTGAGCAATCCATTCCGCGTTCGACTGGCTACAGCCGTCGATTTCCGGTACCTTGGTGGACCGCTGACTGTCGGGATGCTATTCGCGCTCGCAGACGAGCTCTACGGGTTTTCCAGCGTTTTCCTACACTGGATAACCTGATACACTATAAGCGGATGCGTGCACATTCTAGGCGGGTTATTAAGGATAGCAAAAAGATGTCATGGAATAAATTCGTGGGTTCCTTTAATCGACATACACCTTCCTCTGTCGTATGGGATAAGTTAAGACGTGTGGCTGGGAAACCGAACCATATGCCCATCGCCGGTCTCAAAACACCTACCGGAGCTGTTGTTGATACATTTGACGTGGCGAATACTTTAGGCAGTGCTTTCGCTGAGGTGTCTAGCTCAGGCAACTATTCCCCTGAGTTTCTTACAGTTAAGAACCAGGTGGAATCTCAAGAATTCTCGTTTCTTTCTGGCAACCTTGAGGATTATAATCGCCTTTTCACCCTGGCAGAGCTAGACAATGCACTCTCCACTTCACGACACTCAGCACCAGGTCCAGATGGTATCCACGTCCAAATGTTGCAACATCTCTCTCCTGATGGCAAAGATTTCCTACTCGAGGTCTATAATCGTGTCTGGGTTGATGGCATTTTTCCAGACAAGTGGCGGGAGGCCACCATCATACCCATTCTTAAACCTGGAAAGGACCGCCATCTTCCTTCCAGTTACCGTCCTATTTCCCTCACCAGTTGCGTTTGCAAGGTGATGGAACGCATGATCAATGGACGGTTGGTGTGGTGGCTGGAATCCCACAATCTTCTGACGAACATCCAGTGTGGCTTTCGACGACGACGTTCAACTGCTGACCACCTTGTCTCTCTGTCAACTCAGATTATGGACGGGTTTCTTAAGAACAGCCCCACAGTTGGGATATTTTTTGACCTCGAGAAGGCCTGCGACACGTGTTGGCGGGCGGGAATATTGCGTTCTCTGCACAACTGGAACATACGTGGACGCCTACCGTTGGTCATTCAGGAGTTTATGCGGGACCGCGTTTTTCGAGTGAGGGTGGGTTCGGTTTTTTCTAACCATTTTATTCAAGAGAACGGAGTGCCGCAGGGCTCGGTACTCAGCGTGACTCTATTTGCTATTGCGATAAATTCCATATCACTATGTGTGCCTCAAGGTGTCTCTTCCTGTTTATTCGTGGACGACTTTGCCATCTTCTGTACTTCTCAGCGTACACCGTTTTTGGAACGCCGTCTCCAGCGGTGTTTAGACAATCTCTATGCATGGAGCTCGAAACACGGTTTAGGTTTCTCCGCTGAGAAGACAGTCTGCGTTAACTTCTGGCGCCGTAAGTGGCATATGCCGCCGTCTCTTCGACTCGGGCCAGATTTACTTCCTTTCGCAGACGAGGCGAGATTCCTTGGTTTGATCTTCGATCGGAAACTTTGTTGGGCACCACAAATAGCACATCTTAGAGCACGATGTGACCGTTCTCTAAATCTTTTACGGATACTAAGTGGCAAGTCTTGGGGTGCGGATCGGACGACATTGCTCCGTCTTTATCGTGCTGTGATTCGTTCGAAGTTGGACTATGGCAGCATTGTGTATTCTTCAGCTCGACCTTCAGTGCTCAGAAGGTTAGACACAGTCCATAACCAGGGCATCCGCGTGGCCGTTGGAGCTTTTCCAACGAGCCCAGTTGTTAGCCTCTACGCCGAATCGGGAGAACCTCCTCTGCGTTGTCGGCGTGATGTCCTGCTTGCTAATTATGGCTGTGGGCTGAAGTGTATGCCTGGGCATCCAACTTATCACGCGTTTTTCTCCCCTGAGCTGCACGAGCGATACTGCCTCCGCTCTCTGAGCCCCAGGCCAGCAGGTTTTCGTTTCCGTGAGCTTCTACGCCAGCACCATGTTGACATTCCTCGGCTGTTATCCAAGGGAGAGAGTATACACCCCCCTTGGTTACGCGCTACCTCCCATGTCAATCTCGGGATGACGCTCTACGGGAAATCTGTTACGCCTCTTGATAGTATTCGTCGTTGCTTTTTAGAATTTTTATCCAAATACAGTGGCCGTATTTGTATTTACACCGATGGTAGTAAGAGCCCCGACGGTGTTGGATGTGCCTTTGTAACTGGCACCGCAACTTCTACTTACGGTTTGCCTAGTTGCACATCTATATATTCTGCCGAGCTATATGCTATTTATCAAGCCCTTCTGTATATTCGATGTCGAAAATTAGGTGACTGCCTTATTCTTAGTGATTCCCTTAGTGCCCTTCAGAGCATTCGTGAGCTGTACAATTACCATCCTTTGGTGTAGCGCATCCAGGACGTTCTCCACATTTTGCACGCTTCTGGTTTTAATGTGGAGTGCGCATGGATTCCTGGACACGTTGGCTTGCCAGGGAATGACACGGCGGATTTGGCAGCGAAATCGGCAGTCACAGCGCCCAGTGTTACGATTACCCATTCAACAGCAGAAGATTTTAGAGTGGCTGTACGGAGAACCGTTTTTTCGACTTGGCATGCGGAGTGGTCGGCTCTCCGTGGTAATAAGCTGCGAGAGGTGAAGGACCTCCCTGTCAACTGGGTAACCTCCTCTCGTTTATTCCGCCGGGAGGAGGTAGTACTAGCTCGGCTAAGAATTGGCCACTGTATTTTTACTCACAGTTACCTTTTTAAACGTGAACTTGCTCCTGTCTGTGCGCTCTGTGGGGAGGCACAGACAGTTCGTCATGTGTTGCTGGAGTGTGGTCACCTGGCACACATTCGGTCATCTATGGGCATGCCGGCCTCTCTTGCTGAGGTCCTGGCAAATGACCCAAGAGCAGTGGACAGGGTTTTTAAATTTTTAGCAAAAGTTTCTTTTAACTTGACGTTTTAGTGTGATAGCGGTTTTTTAAACTCTTTTGGTTTTAATGTGTTGATTTTAGATGGAGTTTTATATCCAGCTCTGGTTAGAAGGCTGGACGTTTCTGTTACTTCCGTTTCAACTGTGTCAGCTCTTTTATTTGTGTTTACTTTTTTGTTTGGTATTTTCTTACTGGCTATTGCCAAGTTTTAATCATAAGGGCGCTTATGACCTCGGCAATTGAGCGCCCTTAAACACCATCATCATCATCATCTCCCACGATGGGGCTTGTGCTTCAGCTCCATCGTGTGTGAACTGTAACGGGGAACACCCATCTAGTTCCCGAGACTGCCCCCGTTTTGCAGAGGAACGAGCGATCCAGGAGATAGGGGTGAAAGAGAAGGTGTCCTTCTTGGAAGCCCGGAAGCTCCTGCGACTCCGCCAACCCTCTGCCCCGAGGTCCGGTACCTATAGCTCAGTTGCTGCTAAACCGGTACCGCGTCGGGAAATCGCAACACAGACCGGCGATATGAACGGGGTTACAATTGCGGAAAAGGTTATTTTAGCCCAAGCGCTGCCAAAGCCTTCGGCACCTACACCCAAGTTGGTATCAACATCTGCCAAATCCGCTAGCTTACAGAATAGTCCTGCACAGTTGTCACCGAAAGCCTCGACTGTACGACAAGACTTCTTGAAAGAGAATGTGCAATCTATTACCAAGTCATCTAAAGGTAAGAAAAGTTCACGCAACTCCACACGTGTATCCTCCTCTGAAGGGTCATCTGGGGAGGAGGGCGTGAATCGGCGACGACCGTCTTCGCCGATCAGCACATCCAATCGGTTCGAACTACTTGGACCTAAAACTGCTCTTGAAAAAGGGACCTCCCTTGTGGAGGAGATGGACCAGGAGGATTCTGCCGCCACTGCCAGAGGGACAGTGCGGAAACGGCAGGATCGTGCTCCTGAAAATAGTACTAGCCCAACGCCTAAGAAGAACAAATTGAATCGACCAGCTAATCCCAATCTGCAGAAGCGTGTTTCGATTTGAAACTTATCCCATAATATACTCAATGGCTATCCTCCATTGGAACATACGCGGAATTCGACCACATCGACCAGAGCTTGACTTGTTGCTGCGCCAGCATGAACCCTTGGCTGTATGTTTACAAGAGACGAAGCTCCGTCCACAGGACACCGTTACCATCAGGCAGTACTCCTCCGTACGATGTGATTTATCCCCGGAGGACGGTGTCCCGGCACATGGGGGCACTATGATGCTTATTCGAGATGATATTTTTGCCAACTCCGTACCCATACAATCTGCAATCCAGTCCGTTGCTGTCAGCATTAAGCTACCCTCCGCTTCATTCACCATTTGCAGTATCTATTTGC
Source organism: Hymenopus coronatus (assembly GCA_030762935.1). NCBI lineage: Eukaryota > Metazoa > Arthropoda > Insecta > Mantodea > Hymenopodidae > Hymenopus > Hymenopus coronatus. The sequence goes on from CM060883.1 coordinate 83,595,357, forward strand.
CTCCATCTGCGGACCTCTCGCACAGCGACTTAGAACACCTCATTTCGCAGTTGCCACCACCCTTTTTATTGGTAGGCGACGTGAATGCCCATCACCCTCTTTGGGGCTCTCCTCGGGCTTGTGCGAGAGGTACGCTACTTAAAGACTTCTTGGATAGTCAGAATCTTGCTCTCTTGAACACCGGAGAGCCCACCTTTCTATCTGACGCATTTCATAGTTTTTCACACATTGACATTGCAATTTGTTCCCCTCAGTTGGCAGTCACCTTATGCTGGAATATCATCTCGGATTTGCATTCTAGTGACCACTTTCCTTGTCGTATTAGTGTCTTGACACCCGTTGTATGTTCCACCCGTTTACCTAGTTGGAGCCTAGACCACGCCAGCTGGGAACTGTACTCCCACTTGGCTGAATTTAGCTACGAAGAGCACGACTCTGTGAACCACTTGGTCGAACATCTTACAGGGACCATTCTTTCTGCTGCTGAGCAATCCATTCCGCGTTCGACTGGCTACAGCCGTCGATTTCCGGTACCTTGGTGGACCGCTGACTGTCGGGATGCTATTCGCGCTCGCAGACGAGCTCTACGGGTTTTCCAGCGTTTTCCTACACTGGATAACCTGATACACTATAAACGGATGCGTGAACATTCTAGGCGGGTTATTAAGGATAGCAAAAAGATGTCATGGAATAAATTCGTGGGTTCCTTTAATCGACATACACCTTCCTCTGTCGTATGGGATAAGTTAAGACGTGTGGCTGGGAAACCGAACCATATTCCCATCGCCGGTCTCAAAACACCTACCGGAGCTGTTGTTGATACATTTGACGTGGCGAATACTTTAGGCAGTGCTTTCGCTGAGGTGTCTAGGTCAGGCAACTATTCCCCTGAGTTTCTTACAGTTAAGAACCAGGTGGAATCTCAAGAATTCTCGTTTCTTTCTGGCAACCTTGAGGATTATAATCGCCTTTTCACCCTGGCAGAGCTAGACAATGCACTCTCCTCTTCACGACACTCAGCACCAGGTCCAGATGGTATCCACGTCCAAATGTTGCAACATCTCTCTCCTGATGGCAAAGATTTCCTACTCGAGGTCTATAATCGTGTCTGGGTTGATGGCATTTTTCCAGACAAGTGGCGGGAGGCCACCATCATACCCATTCTTAAACCTGGAAAGGACCGCCATCTTCCTTCCAGTTACCGTCCTATTTCCCTCACCAGTTGCGTTTGCAAGGTGATGGAACGCATGATCAATGGACGGTTGGTGTGGTGGCTGGAATCCCACAATCTTCTGACGAACATCCAGTGTGGCTTTCGACGACGACGTTCAACTGCTGACCACCTTGTCTCTCTGTCAACTCAGATTATGGACGGGTTTCTTAAGAACAGCCCCACAGTTAGGATATTTTTGACCTCGAGAAGACCTACGACACGTGTTGGCGGGCGGGAATATTGCGTTCTCTGCACAACTGGAACATACGTGGACGCCTACCGTTGGTCATTCAGGAGTTTATGCGGGACCGCGTTTTTCGAGTGAGGGTGGGTTCGGTTTTTTCTAACCATTTTATTCAAGAAAACGGAGTGCCGCAGGGCTCGGTACTCAGCGTGACTCTATTTGCTATTGCGATAAATTCCATATCACTATGTGTGCCTCAAGGTGTCTCTTCCTGTTTATTCGTGGACGACTTTGCCATCTTCTGTACTTCTCAGCGTACACCGTTTTTGGAACGCCGTCTCCAGCGGTGTTTGGACAATCTCTATGCATGGAGCTCGAAACACGGTTTTCGTTTCTCCGCTGAGAAGACAGTTTGCGTTAACTTCTGGCGCCGTAAGTGGCATATGCCGCCGTCTCTTCGACTCGGGCCAGATTTACTTCCTTTCGCAGACGAGGCGAGATTCCTTGGTTTGATCTTCGATCGGAAACTTTGTTGGGCACCACAAATAGCACAGCTTAGAGCACGATGTGACCGTTCTCTAAATCTTTTACGGATACTAAGTGGCAAGTCTTGGGGTGCGGATCGGACGACATTGCTCCGTCTTTATCGTGCTGTGATTCGTTCGAAGTTGGACTATGGCAGCATTGTGTATTCTTCAGCTCGACCTTCAATGCTCAGAAGGTTAGACACAGTCCATAACCAGGGCATCCGTGTCGCCGTTGGAGCTTTTCCAACGAGCCCAGTTGTTAGCCTCTACGCCGAATCGGGAGAACCTCCTCTGCGTTGTCGGCGTGATGTCCTGCTTGCTAATTATGGCTGTGGGCTGAAGTGTATGCCTGGGCATCCAACTTATCACGCGTTTTTCTCCCCTGAGCTGCACGAGCGATACTGCCTCCGCTCTCTGAGCCCCAGGCCAGCAGGTTTTCGTTTCCGTGAGCTTCTACGCCAGCACCATGTTGACATTCCTCGGCTGTTATCCAAGGGAGAGAGTATACACCCCCCTTGGTTACGCGCTACCTCCCATGTCGATCTCGGGATGACGCTCTACGGGAAATCTGTTACGCCTCTTGATAGTATTCGTCGTTGCTTTTTAGAATTTTTATCCAAATACAGTGGCCGTATTTGTATTTACACCGATGGTAGTAAGAGCCCCGACGGTGTTGGATGTGCCTTTGTAACTGGCACCGCAACTTCTACTTACGGTTTGCCTAGTTGCACATCTATATATTCTGCCGAGCTATATGCTATTTATCAAGCCCTTCTGTATATTCGACGTCGAAAATTAGGTGACTGCCTTATTCTTAGTGATTCCCTTAGTGCCCTTCAGAGCATTCGTGAGCTGTACAATTACCATCCTTTGGTGCAGCGCATCCAGGACGTTCTCCACATTTTGCACGCTTCTGGTTTTAATGTGGAGTGCGCATGGATTCCTGGACACGTTGGCTTGCCAGGGAATGACACGGCGGATTTGGCAGCGAAATCGGCAGTCACAGCGCCCAGTGTTACGATTACCCATTCAACAGCAGAAGATTTTAGAGTGGCTGTACGGAGAGCCGTTTTTTCGACTTGGCATGCGGAGTGGTCGGCTCTCCGTGGTAATAAGCTGCGAGAGGTGAAGGACCTCCCTGTCAACTGGGTAACCTCCTCTCGTTTATTCCGCCGGGAGGAGGTAGTACTAGCTCGGCTAAGAATTGGCCACTGTATTTTTACTCACAGTTACCTTTTTAAACGTGAACCTGCTCCTGTCTGTGCGCTCTGTGGGGAGGCACAGACAGTTCGTCATGTGTTGCTGGAGTGTGGTCACCTGGCACACATTCGGTCATCTATGGGCATGCCGGCTTCTCTTGCTGAGGTCCTGGCAGATGACCCAAGAGCAGTGGACAGGGTTTTTAAATTTTTAACAAAACTTTCTTTTACCTTGACGTTTTAGTGTGATAGCGGTTTTTTAAACTCTTTTGGTTTTAATGTGTTGATTTTAGATGGAGTTTTATATCCAGCTCTGGTTAGAGGGCTGGACGTTTCTGTTACTTCCGTTTCAACTGTGTTAGCTCTTTTATTTGTGTTTACTTTTTTGTTTGGTATTTTCTTACTGGCTATTGCCAAGTTTTAATCATAAGGGCGCTTATGACCTCGGCAGTTGAGCGCCCTTAAACACCATCATCATCATCATCATCCCACCTGCAGCCGTTACATTCCTTCTGGACCTCTACAACCGAATTTGGCGGGAAGAGGTTTTCCCGCCTGTGTGGCGAGATCTTATTCCTCGTCCTATCAAATACCGGACACTCCCATCCGCTTACCGACCAATTTGCCTCACGAGCGTCGTTTGTAAGACCTTGGAAAGCATGATCAGTATTCGGTTTCCTGGGTGGTTGGAGGTGAACGACGTGCTCTGTTCTGAGAGGTGCGGATTTCCTCGCGGTCGTTCAAGTGTTGATAACCTGGGCGTATGGAAGCTTCTGTGCAGAATGCTTTCCTTCTGAAGCAGCAAGACGTGAGTGTCTTTTTTTACCTCGAGAGGGCTTACGACACTACTTGGCGATACGTTATTCTGCGTAGTTTGCACAGTTTCGGGTTACGCGGCCATGTGGCCCTGTTTCTGTGCAACTTTCTCCAGCGGCGCTGCTTTCGTGTCCGTATTGGCAATACTCCCTCACGGGAGAAGATTCAGGAGAACGGTGTACCCCAAGGTTCCGCTCTTAGTGTTACGCTTTTTGCCGTGGCCATCAACGGCATTACTAGCTTGAGTCGTAGTGGGATATCATCGTCACTGTATGTGGACGGCCTTGCGCTGTACTATCGCTCCTACAGCACTGATCATCTCGAACGTCAACTCCAGCTCACCATAAACTCCATCGTTGGTTGGGCGCTTCGCAATGGTTTCCGTTTTCCCCTACGAAAACTCAGTGCATACACTGCCACCGTCTTAGTGGAGTACACTCTCCTCCTGACCTTCAATTCAACGGTGTGCCACTGCCTTTCGTTCCGTCCTTGAAGTTCTTAGGTCTCCACCTAGATCGTGAACTTTCTTGGGTACCCCACATCCGATAACTTCGTGCCTCCTGTGACCGATCGCTTCGGATCCTCAAACTGCTTTCTGGTGCGTCTTGGGGCGGCGATGGTTCTGTGATGCTGCGTTTGTACCGTTCACTCGTTCGCTCAAAACTAGACTACGGTTGTTTTATGTACAGCGCAGCGACCGCCTCTAAACTTCGCCTTTTACACACCGTTCATGATACGGTATACGTCTTGCTACAGGAGTCTTCTGCACTAGTCGTGTGGAATGCTTGTATGCCGATGCTGGTGAACCCCCACTGGCAGTGCGTCGCTCATTTTTACTTTGTTCGTATGCCGCTTAGTTGTCTGCGGACCCCCGCCATCCTTGTTTTAACCCTGTGTTACGCCCGGATTATTCACAGCGTTATCGGAGGAACGCCACTGCTTCACGCCCCTGTGGTATTCGGTTTCGTGAACTGCTCTCCGATAGGTGTCTGAGATTGCTTGCTGTGCAGCGTGTTTTTGTATACGCGGAACCTGCTTGGCAACTGAGGCGTCCCAGTTTCGACCTGACCCTCTCCAACCTTGTGAAACGTTCGACCGCTCCGGAGGTATTTCGGCGACTGCTTTACGAGCTTCTAAGCAACTACCGGGCATATGCACCGGTATTCTCTGACGGCTTCCACTGGCAGGAGCTACAGGTTGTGCCTTTTATTTCAGTGGGGTAACACATGCTTGTCGCCTTGCGGATGCCAGTTTGGTATTCACCGCCGAACTGTACGTAGCTTTTACTTTCTAGATTTTATCTCGCTTTTAGCACCTGGTAGTTTTCTTGTTTGCAGCGATTCCTTGAGTGCCCTACAGGCTCTGCAGCTGTATAGCGGCTCCTCATTACTCGTAATGCATATTCAGTCTCGCCTTTCTGAATTGATTGCTTGCGGCTACCAGTTCATCTTCACGTGTGTTGCAGGTCATGTCGGTATTGCAGGTAATGAGGAAGCGGAAAATGTCTGCCAAGGCTGCCTGCTCCTTGCAGGATTATTTGGAAGCGGCTGTGCCCTCAGGGGATGTTTCACGATACTTTCGCAGGTCTCTTCTTTTAGCTCGGCGGCAATCTTGGCAAAATTTAGCAGGTACACAGCTTCGCACACTCAAAGACACGGTACACCCATGGCTCACATCTTGCCAACCAAACCGGCGCCGCGAGGTTATCCTTGCGCGTCTGCGTATCGGTCACACGCGGCTAACACATGGCTACCTTCTACGCGCTGAGCCAGCTCCTATATGTCAGACCTGCGATGTTCGTCTGTCAGTGGCACATGTGTTGCTTGATTGTCCGAAATTTCATCGCGAACGGCAATCCATCGGCTTGGGTACCGCTTTACCTGCCATTTTATGCGACGACGCCAATTCCGTCGATAAGGTGCTTCACTTTTTTATCTCTATTGGCCTCAGCAAAGACATCTGACCTGTTTCATGCCTATGGGAAGTTTTAGCCTTTTTAACTTTTTAGCCACTGACTTTTACCATATGAGGCCACTTTTTGTGTGTGTGTTTTTAGCTTTTCTAACCCTTTAGCCCTGTTTGTAATAACCGGGCCTTTTTCGTATGTGCTTTTGTAAGGGTTTTTAGCACTTTTTAACTTTTCATCTGTAGATTTGTTTTTAATGGCATTTCGTTTTTCTTAACTTCGGGCCCAAATGACCTAGTTGTCGACGGGCCCTTAAACACCCCTCATTCACTCGCTCACTCACTCACTCACTCACTCACTCACTCACTCACTCACTCCGATAAAGTGGGTATCTTCCTCTTATATATGTAGCTGATTTTGAGTCACATGCATATTGGTCCTTGCATTTTTACACATAGCTGCCTGCTTAAGAGGGAACATGCTGTTAGCTATTCGGCCTATAAGAGAGAATTGATGGTGCGGAATGTACTACAAGAGTGTTTTGCAGATCAGTAAGCTGTAGTTGCCGGTCCTCTTTGCTGATGTCTTCGGGGATGAATACAGGGTGGTATATAGGTTTCTTTAACTTTTATCAAACGTTTATTTTCTATTGGGGATTTTGTTTAAGTTTTATTTAACTCTGAAGACTGGTGAGCGCTGGAGGTTTTTAGCCTTCTATCACTGATTACTTTTAGCAATGAGTATTTAGTTTTAGTTATATTTATAACTATTTCGTTCCACTGTTTGTATTATGGTTTAGAATCTTCTCAGGTTTTTGCCACTGATTATTTTTATTTACATGTTTTTATTCACAGATTATCTTTATTTTATTTTTATATCTGGCCTTTGCCCCGATTTATTTTATAAGGGCAGTTCAGCGTCCCTTAACTGCAGTCATCTTTATCAAAGTACACCTTAGATAAGGTATCGGCATATCAACATTTTTAGAAAATAAAATAAATAGGAAAATAAAATGCAGAAAATTCCATAAATTGATATTTATTAAGGTACCATTTTAACGTAAAGAGTTGTCATAATTTCGAAAATTCAGAAAAGAGTAATGTACTTTATTCCAGATAAAGCTCACCTGAAAACATTCTTGATCAGAGCTGTTTGGAACACTTGGTGAAGATGCGTGCCTAAGATCATGTTTTGCTTACTGTATTGCTCTTCCCATTTATTATATGTATTTTACATTCTGTCTTTCGAGTTAAAGTAACTAGGAAAAAAACTCTGTTTTCTTTATTGTCATTCCCAGTCATTTGTTCTACTATTACATAAGAGTTCTCTAAGAACACACAGTATGATTTATTATGCTGCTTCACATTTGATTCTATCTATTATATCATTATATACTCTGATATATAAATAACATGTATATAATTTGTACCACCTGTTTTTGGAATGTCTAATATGTATATTTATTAAAAATAGATTACACTTACGTGGGAACATAATTTTATCTTCCTCAGTATGAGTTCCTACCAGAATGATTGGTACCCTCTGTTAATAACCTTAATTGGCCTCGAAGCAAAATTTCTTCATTACAACAGCTTTGCTTACAATGTTTGTCTTTAGTGCAATGATTTTTCTGGTTTGAATTATTTTTCATGATCCTGGATAGAAGGCAAATATCACAAAACTAGTTTCTCATAGTAATGTACAAGGTACATTCTGAAATTGGTTTTATCCATAAATGATCTGTATTAGCACTTATAAATATCTTAGAGCAAGGCACAAAAATATTTCATTCTGCTGTTTTCACTATACAATTTCCAGCAATTACGATAAGGTTATAGTAATCATAATTACAGTTCTACAAAAGAATAACTGCAAACTGAAACTTTACACTTCTTCCAAGAAAACGTCAATTTTAAAATATTTTGCAAAACAACAACCACTACTAAAATGATTAACTTCCCTAGGGTCAATCACATAGAGAATATTTTCTCTTTGAAGTGGCAGTCATTAATTATTTTCGCTATAATAATTATTGTTTCTTAGTAGCCCTTGTTTTATTGAAATTCCAATTTAACCTGTTAGTCAACCGGTTTAGGTCATTGAAGGCTGTTTATTACGAGTTAACATGGTTAACCTTAAGGATGCCATTAAGCCTGCTGAATTAAACTATCAGTTCTAAAGGGAAATAGTAGATTAAATCATGTCATTAGGCTATTATAGCACTTAATGATTATATACCCACTGAAGGAGATAGCTGATTTTGCTACATATTGCGGAGTAAATAAACATTCTAGCAATTACAAAAATAAGATGTTTTAAAAATTTATTTGCTTTCTTATTTTTTCGTTGAATACTTACTTCAGCACTTGAGAATATGAAGGCAAAGAAAGGAACTTCTGTACCATTGCTTGATTAACTGCAAATCCAGCCGTCCAAGCCACCGTGTTGCCAAATATTACAATCCATAATGTCATCCTCTCAAACGGAGAAGGCGACAGCCTGTAGAGAACAAGGTTGTGTTGTTAGTTGTACTTGTGTGTATTTGTTGTTTCAAACGTATATTAGGTTGTAATATGGAATCCCAAACCCATTTTATAGAATATATATTGAATATACTACTGTTGGTTTTATTTTTCACACGAGAACAAAGGCAGATAGCTAAATGCTTCCCATTGGCAATTACCTGAATAAAAGCTGGTTCACAGTAATCTGAGAATGCTAACCAAAATGGAAAGGGGAACCAGAAGCCATGCAAGACACAAGATTTTGAATCACCTAAATTTGGTTAGGAGAGTGTTTCAAAAATACGGGGCATAATTTCAGGTATGTATTTCCCACATGAAGACAATGAAAATAGTTCATTATAACATGTGTCCGGAAATGCTTCATTTCCGAGTTATCGCCTTTACAACATTGAAAGTCCCACCTGTAGACAATCAAAATAGTTAATGTCCGGAAATGCTTCATTTCCGAGTTATGGCCTTCACAACATTGGAATTCACTGGAACGTTTTTCTTTCCGCAGGTCTTTGCCGTCAAAGGAGACATTAGGAGGGCGCTCTGATAGTTCATTCTGAGGAAGGTTACATTCAGTATTCTTTAGGCGTTAAGACTGTGCGACATGTATTCAAATCAAGAGCTGGCAGAGATACACTTCATGTACGGTAAGGCGGACGGCAATGCTGCGCTGGCTCGTCGTTTGTACCAGGAGAGGTATCCACAGCGACAATGTCCAGATCGTAAGATATTTGTACCTCTCCATTCCCGTCTGTGCGAGTATGCAACATTCACCTCTCCTGGTTTGGGAAGGGGACGACCAAGATCTACAACTCCAGAAGTGCAGGAGGAGATTCTGGAGGCTGTGGACAGAACTCCTATCAGCACACGACGGTTAGCGTTGCAAGTCAATGTTCCTCATACGACAGTTTGGAGACTGTTGAACGAGTATCAATTGTATTCTTATCATTTGCAAAGTGTACAGGCCCTGACACCAGCAGATTACCCTGCACGAGTTAGGTTCTGTCAGTGGTTCTTGCAGCAGTGTGGTGTAAATCCGAACTTTTCTGCCGCCGTATTATTTACAGATGAAGCACAGTGATGAAGCATAACAAATTTCCACAATCAGCATGTATGGTCGCATGAAAACCCACGTGCAACTGTTGTATCTCATCACCAGGTGCGGTTCTCCCTCAACATGTGGGGCGGCATCATTGGTGATCGATTAGTTGGACCCCATGTACTTGTAAACAGACTTACGGGGCAGGCGTACACTAACTTCCTGGAAAACACCATACCTGACGTTTTCGAAGACACTCCACTGATCAATCATCAACACATTCACTTCTTGCATGATGGCGCTGCTGCACACTTCAGTCTTACGGCTCGCCGGTACTTGGATCGAAGGTTTCCTGATCGATGAATAGGTAGAGGTGGCCCAATTGCTTGGCCTCCACGCTCACCTGATCTGAACCCTCTCCATTTCTACTTGTGGAGCCATTTAAAATCATTGGTTTATTCGTCTGCAGTTCGAATTGTGGCAAGTTGTGAGGACATACGCAATACTCCTGGAGTTTGGGATCGTGTTCGCAGGTCAATGAGACATCGATGTGGGGTCTGTTTTCAAGTAGGAGGTGGACATTTTTAACATCTTCTGTAATGACAACAACCTGCGGAAAGAAAAACGTTCCAGTGAATTTCAATGTTGTGAAGGCCATAACTCGGAAATGAAGCATTTCCGGACACATGTTATAATGAATTAATTTGATTGTCTACATGTGGAAATACATACCTGAAATTATGCTCCGTATTTTTGAAACACTCTGTATATCTTCTTTTCCTGGTCAATTTTGTGCATCGCGACTACACTTGTTTGAAACTGATCAATTATATTCTTGTGTCTTCAATTTTGCCAACGTAATGCGGGCTAGCCAACCTCATTATTACACATCATTGCGACTAACGGGATCTCTGGCGAGCCAACCTTGATCCCCTCTGTAGGCAACCTCCTAGTGGTGAGGGAGTCAGTAGGTTTAAATGCCCACCCACATGTAGGCCGTGTGTGGAGACCCGTGTCGAAAGGAATATCCTGGTTGGTTGAGGGTTGCGTACCTGAGCCTGGGCTTCTGATTTTCAGTAACTGGGAGGGTGCGCGATCTAATACAGCGTTTTGGTTTCTGCTTCGCCTAAACGGGAGGCTAGGGACTAACTCACCTTTAGTCAATCGGCCAGGACTAGTACTATACCGAACTCCTGGGCGAGTGGGACGTCGAGCCTGCCATATTCCCTGTGTAGCCCTGTCACGCCAGTGGGGTGACCCCGCGCTGGGCTTCAAGGAGGGTGGGGAGCACTGGGGGATGTCCATACACCATTATTTTATGGCAACCAGAAATAAACCAAAAGACAATTTAGTGTTCGGAAAAGAAGTAGTCGAGTGCCTGGTCCTCACTGCTTGGTAATTCGGAGAACAGGGGAAGGTAAGACATTTTCGTCGGTTAGCCCTAATATCATTCAAAAGAGCCTAGATGAGATAGCTGGTGCAGTGAAGCCTTGAGTTCGTTCTAGAGTTGGCACGCTCCTGATTGAGGCCATATGCCCAGGCAAGCAAAATTCTTAGATGGGTAGTTACCCAATTAAGATCGAGAGACACAAGACACTGAACTCCTCATGCGGTGTTGTCACAACTCCCGCCCTGGATGGTTTATCCAATGAGGAGATTCAGGAGAATCTTCCGGCGCAAGGTGTAACTGCTGTGTACAGGGTTCAGCGGGGAGTCAGTGGTGAATTCGTGCCTGTTCGTACCCTGTTCCTGACTTTTGATCAGGGAGATTTACCCCAAGGGATTAAGGTAGGGTCCGAGGCCATCGAGGTAGAGCCCTATTTCCCGAATCCTCTCCGTTGATACAAATGCCAGCGTTTTGGGCACACCAGCGAGTACTGCCGTGGTCAGTCTACCTGAGTCAAATGTGGAGACGCCATGCACGAAGGCGGTTGCACGCAAGCTCCATCTTGCGTCAACTACAATGGTGAACATTCATATAGTTTCTAGGACTGACCCCGTTTGGCAGAGGAGAGAGCCATCCAGGAGATACGGGTGAAAGAGAAGGCGTCCTTCTCTGAAGCCCGTAAGCTCCTGCGCATCCGTACACCCTCTGTCGCGCGATCCAGTTCTTATAGCTCTGTTTTAACTACGCTGGAGCTTAAGCGGAAAATGACAACTAAACCCTGCGATATGTACGGGACCCTAATTAGAGAAAACGTTATCTTTGTACGACCTCTACCGAAGATGTCCACAACTGTGTCTACGTCGGCATCAACAACTGCCAAATCTGCCAATGACAAGCATAGTTCCACCCAATTGTCACCTGTAGCACTATGACTAACAAATTGCAGCACCTGCGAAGAATTTTAAGATCAGTTATGTTAGAACAGATTTCCTCAAAGAACATGTCACTTCAACAAAGCCATCTAAGAGTGGTAAAAGTCTACGCCACCTTACACGTAGATCTTCTTCGGAGGAATCTTCTGGGACGGGGCCCCGATCGGCGACGACAAATTTCGCCGATTAGTACTTCCATTAGGTTCAAGTCCGTCGAACAGGAGAGATGGAACAAGAGGATGCTGCCCCCGCTGCCAAAGGAACAGTGCGGAAGGGGCAGGATCGTGCTTCTGAAATGAGCGTTAGTCCGACACCAAAGAAAAAAATATTGAACCGAATAGCACAGCCAAATATGCGGAAACGCCTTTCTATATAGAACTTATCCCGTAATATAGATAATATCTATCCTACAGTGGAACATACGTGGAATAAGACCACATCGCCCAGAGCTTGAATCTTGCTCCACCAGACTCAGCTTTTGTTCGTGTGTTTACAAGAGACCAAACTCCGACCTCAAGGCAACGTTAAAATCAGGCAGTACTCCTCTGTACGTTACACTTATTGTCGATAACAACTGAAAAAATCTGTCAGCGGCAGCGCGGTTTTTGCCAAGAACCTCCGCTAGAGAGGCTGGCAGCTGTAGAGTGGTGCGAAATGCTACCAGAGCAATACACTCTACCAGCACGTGTGCTACCGTCAGCCCTGCGCCACAGAGCAGACACACAGGTTCAGGATCTCTATGAAGAAGGAAGCAATAGGTAGAAAACAGTGGCCAATTCGCAGCAAGCCAATTGCACCTCTTCCCGGCGATAAGGACGGGAGGAGGATGCCCAGGGGACAGGAAGATCTTTCACTTCCCGTAGCTTGTTACTACGGAGAGCCGACCAACCGCATGCCAGCCCAAATATACAGCTCTCCGCACAACAGCTCTAAGATCTTCCGCAGTTGCAATGGTAACATTTACCCTGGGCTCTGTGACTGCCGATTTAGCTGCCAAATCTGCAAATTCATTCCCTGGAAGGCCAACATGTCCAGGGATGCATGCAAGTTCCACACTAACCCCAGAAGCTTGCAAAATGTGGAGGGCATCCTTGATGCGCTGCACTAAAGGATGGTAATTTTACAGCTCACGAATGCTCTGAAGGGCACTGAGGGAAGCGCTAAGAATAAGGCAGTCACTTAAGTTTCGGTGGCGAATATACAAAAGGGCGCGGTAAATAGCATACAGCTCGCCAGAATATATGGATGTGCTGCTAGGTAAACTGAAAGTAAAAGATTCGGACCCATGAACAAAGGCACAACCAACACCTTCGGGGCACTTACTGTCATCGGTATATATAAAAATACGGCAACTGTTTGTTGATAAAAATTCTAAAAAAAAAAACCGCTACGGATAGTATTAACAGGCACAGCAGATTTCCTGTAAACATTCATCCCCAGATTGACATGAGGCGGCATGAAACCAAGGAGGGAATCTCCTCTCCACCTTGGAAAACAACCTCAACATGTCAATATTATGTTGCTGAAGAAGGTTACGGAAACGAAAACCCGCAGGCTTTGGATTAATGGAGTGGTGGCGATACCGTTCGTCCAGCTCGGGGGAGAAAAACGCGCGGAAAGTTGGGTGACCAGGCATGCACTTGAGCCCACAACCATAATTAGCTAGAAGGACATCGCGCCGATATCGCAGAGGGCGTTCTCCCGATTCGGCGTAGAGGCTAACAACTGGGCTGGCTGGAAAAGCTCCAACCGTCACACGGATGCCCTGATTATGGACTGTGTCTAATCTTTTGAGCACCGATGGTCGTGCTGAAGAATAAACAATGCTTCCATAGTCCAATTTCGATCGAATCAGTGCGCGATAAAGACGAAGCAACATTGCCTGATCTGCTCTCCAAGATTTACCGCTTAGTATCCGTAAAATATTGAGAGAACGGTCAAATCGCGCTTTCAGCTGTACTATATGCGGAGACCAACATAACCTCCGATGGAAGATCAACCCAAGGAATCTCGTCTCTTCTGCGAATGGTAGTAAATCTGGCCCGAGTCGATGAGATGGCGGAAGTCGCCACCTACGGCGCCAGAAGTTAACGCAGACTGTCTTCTCAGGGGAGAAACGAAAGCCGTTATTCAGGCTCCAATAATAGAGGTTGTCCAAACACCGCTGGAGGCGACGTTCCATAAACTGTGTACGCTGAGAAGTACAGTAAATATCAAAGTCATCCGCAAATAAACAGGACGAGACACCTAGGGGAACACATTGAGATATGGAATTAATCGCTATAGCAAACAGCGTCATGCTTAGTACCGAGCCCTGCGCCACTCCGTTCTCTTGAAAAAATGGTTAGAAAAACCCGCCGACGCTCACTCGAAAAATGCGGTCTCGCACAAACTCCTGAATGAACAACAGTAGGTGTCCACGTATGTCCCAGTTGTGGAGAGAACGTAATATCCTAGCTCGCCAACACTTGTCGTAGGCCTTCTCGAGGTCAAAAAATATCCCAACTGTGGGGCAGTTCTTAAGAAACCCGTCCATGATCTGAGTTGATAGCGAGACAATGTGGCCAGTTGTTGAACGTCGTGGTCTAAAGCCAGAGTGGATGTTCGTCAGAACATTGCGGGATTCCAGCCACCACACCAACCGTCCATTGGTTATGCGTTCCATCACCTTGCACAAGCAACTGGCGAAGGAAATAGGACGGTAACTGGAAGGAATATGGTGGTCCTTTCCAGGTTTAAGAATGGGTATGATGGTGGCCTCCCACCACTTGTCTGGAAAAATGGCGTCAACCCAGACACGATTATACACCTCGAGTAGGAAAGCTTTACCATCAGGAGAGAGATCTTGCAACATTTGTACGTGAATACCATCTGGCCCTGGTGCAGAGTGTCGCGAAGAGGAGAGTGCATTGTTTAGTTCTGCCAGGGTGAAAAGGCGATTATAATCCTCAAAGTTGTCAGAAAGAAACGAGAATTCTTGAGATTCCACCTGATTCTTAACTGTAAGAAACTCAGGGGAATAATTTCCTGAGCTAGAGAGCTGAGCGAATGCACTGCCAAAAGTATTCGCCACGTCAACTGTATCAACAACAGCTCCGGTAGGTATTTTTGAGACCGGCGATGGGCATGTGGGTCGATTTCCTAGCCACACGTCTTAACTTATCCCATACGACAGAGGAAGGTGTATGTCGATTAAAGGAACCCACGAATTTATTCCATGACATCTTACTGCTATCCTTAATAACACGCCTAGAATGTGCACGCATTTGTTAATAGTGTATCAGGTTATCCAGTGTAGGGAAACGCTGGAAAACCCGTAGAGCTCGTCTGCGAGCGCGAATAGCAACACGTCATTGGTCCACCAAGGTACCGGAAATCAACGGCTGTGGCCATGCCAACGCGGAATGCATTGCTTAGCAGCAGAAAGAATGTACCCTGTGAGATATTCGACCCAGTGGTTCACAGAGTCGTGCTCTTCGTAGTATAATTCAGCCAAAAGGGAGTACAGTTCCCAGTTGGCTTGATCTAGGCGCCTACTAGGTAACGGATGCAACATACAACGGGTATCAAGAGACAAATAAGACAAGGAAGGTGGTCACTAGAATGCAAATCCGAGATGATATTCCAGCATAACGTGTCTGCTATCTGAGGGGAAGAAATTGCAATGTCAATGTGTGAAAAACTATGAAAGGTTCAGAAAGAAAGGGTTGCCCTCCGGTGTTCAAGAAGTCTTTCAGTAGCTGACCTCTCGCACAAGCCCGAGGGGAGCCCCAAAGAGGGTAATGGGCATTCACATCGCCTACCAATAAAAAGGGTGGTGGCAATTGCGAAACTAGGTGTTCTAAGTCGCTGTGCGAGAGGTCCCCAAATGGAGGCAAATAGATACTGCAAACGGTGAATAAGCCGGAGGGTAGCTTAATGCTGACAGCAACGGACTGGATATAAGATTGTATGGGAACGGAGTCGGCAAAGATATCATCTCGAATAAGCACCATAGTGCCCCCGTGTGCCGGGACACCGTCCTACGGGGATAAATCACATCGTACGGAGGAGTACTGCTGGTAACAGTGTCCTGTGGTCTAAGCTTCGTCTCTTGTAAGTATACAACCAAAGGTTCATGCTGGCGCAGTAAAAAGTCAAGCTGTGGTCTGTGTGGTCGAATTCCGCGTATGTTCCAATGTAGGATAGCCGTTGAGTATATTAGGGGACAAGTTTCAAATCGAAAGATGCTTCTGCAGATTGGGATTAGCTGGTGGGTTCAATTTGTTCTTCTTAGACGTTGGGCTAGTACTATTTTCATGAGCACGATCCTGCCGGTTCCGCACTGACCCTCTGGTAGAGGCGGCAGAATCCTCCTGGTCCATCTCCTCCACAAGGGAGCATCTTTTTTCAAGACCAAATTTCAGTCCGAGGAGTTCGAAGCGATTAGATGTGCTGATCGGCGAAGACGGCCGTCGCCGATCCACGCCCTCCTCCCCAGATGACCCATCACAGGAGGACTTACTTGGGGAGTTGTGTGTACTTTTCTTACCCTTAGATGACTTGGCAGAAGATTGCACACTCTCTTTCAAAAAGACTTGTAAATATTTGTTCTTAAATTGCTTCTCATGGGCAGAAGACGTCGTGGATTTACCAGCCTTAGTTCCTAAGGTCGAGGCTTTCGGTGACAAGTGTCACAAGCTGACGGATTTGGCAGATGTTAATGCCGACTTGGATGTAAATGTGGAAGGCTTTGGCAGCGCGTGGGCTAAAATAATCTTTTCCGCAATAATAGCCCCGTTCATATTGCCGGTCTGTGTTGCGATTTCCCGACGCGGTACCACTTTAGCTGCAACTGAGCTATAGGTACCGGACCTCGGGACAGAGGGTTGGCGGAGTTGCAGGAGCTTTTGTGCAGCCAAGAAGGACCCCTTCTCTTTCACCCGTATCTCCTAGATCGCTCGTTCCTCTGCAAAACGGGGGCAGTCTCGGGAACTAGATGGGTGTTCCCCATTAAAGTTCACACACGATTGAGCTGAAGCACAAGCCCCATCGTCGGAGATGTCACTGCAGTGAGCGCAGGTGGACTTGCCGGTTCTCAACTCACTAGTGTGACCAAAACGTTGGCATTTAAAGCACCTGAGCGGATTGGGTACATAAGAGCTAACTTCGATGGCTTCATACCCTGCCTTAATCTTTTGAGGGAGGTGAAAAGTAAGAAACAGGGTACGAGTAGGCATGAATTCACCATTGATCTTACGCTGTAGCCGGTAAACAGATGAGACCACCAGAGCCTCAAGACTTCCTTGGATCTCCTCAATGGACAAACCGTCCAATGCGCGGGTTGTTACTACACCGCGTGAGGAGCTTGAGCGACTTGTGCACCGCGACCTTCACTGGATAGCTGGTTAACATGGTGGCTTTTAGTATCCTTGCAGCCTGCGAGGCGGAGTTGGCTTCGACAACAAGTGTACCTTTGCGGGCTCGAACGCAAAATTTAACCGGACTAGCAATGGCATCGAGACCCTTTTGGAGAGTAAAAAAGGCTCACCGTAAGGAACTTCTTATCTTCCTCTGTCCTATGAATAACCAATTAGCGAGGACCACATGACTCGACTACTTCCTTTCCAACGTCTTTACTTGAAGGAAGGGGTTTGAGATTTGGTGGAACAAAGTATGGTATAAATTCATCCCCCAGTGCTCTCCACCCACCACGGAGCCCAACAAGGGGTCACCCCACTGGCGTGATAGGGCTACACAGGGGATATAGCAGGCTCGCCGTCCCACTCACCCTGGAGTTCGGTATAATACCTAGTCCTGGCCGATTGACTAGGACTGGGGTAGTCACTAGCCTCCCGTTTAGGCAAAGCAGAAACCAAAATGGTGTATTAAGTTGCGCGCCCTCCCCAGTTACTGAAAGACAAGCCCAGGCTCAAGTATGCAACCCTCAACCAAACATGATATTCCTTTTCACCAAAACGGGTCTCCAACCAAGACCTATACGTGACCTATTGACTCCCTCACCACTCTGAGGTTGCCCACAGAGAGAGTCAGGGTGGCTCGGGACCCCGATGTCTCTAACCCGAAAGGAAAGCGGTCAAAGGATGTAGGTTTGCGCGGATAGAGCATGTTGAAAGGACCCTCTTCCGGAAGCGTCGGCGTCAGCCTGCCACCCGGGGGTAGAGAAAAAAGACACCGAAAAACTTTCCGGTCTGTGCCGCCTGGTAGACACCTACCAGATCGATCTCAAAGAGTACGTCATAAGGAGTTATCCTCCAGCCTGCATTGCTGGTCCATACGGATAAGCCCTTCACCATGTACAACCCAGCTTTAAGCCCCTACCAAATGTATAACCACCTGTTGCTCCCCACTTTAGACCATGCTGCGTAATAAAGCAGACATGGATTCAGGGGACTTGTTGTTGAATACGCCGGGTTTCCGTAAGCGGTAACACGACCTGTCCGTGATTCCAGCCCAAAGAACAGCGTTTGTCGGGAGATTAACAGGGACCGGGCTCCCAAGGAAGCTACGTGGGTGTACATAACGGTATGGACGGGCTCCGCACCTAAGGCCTACACATAGAGGCAGTACGAAGGGTCCACTCAACCTTCACACCTAAGATTTCCGAAGAGCACAGAAGTTGGAAGCCGCGCTGGAACTGTCAGACAGAAACCACGGAGATAGAATAAAGATCTCTGTTGGTGAGGCATGAGTTAATAAATCTAAAGCCTTAAAACTAAATATATAAGAATTAAGCCTAGAAGAGGAAGATGAGGGAAACACACACCCGCACACAATGACAAATGCGCGCACAAACACCGACACGAACACAAAACGTGGTAGTTAGTGGCGATGGGGATGATGATATGGCGGTGAGCGGCTCGGGAACCCCCGGGAGCGCCAAACCCGTACCTACCGTAGTGGGCCCCTGGGGGACTGCGGATACTAAATGGCATGTCTTGGGGAGCTGATCTGACAGTGCTGCTCCGTCTTTATTGTACGCTGATCCGATCCAAGTTAGACTATCGATGCATTGTTTATTCCTCAGCCCGACCATCTGTGCTGAGACGACTAGACACGGTCCATAATCATGACATCCGTGTTTTTATTGGTGATCTTTCGACCAGCCCATTTGTGATTCTCTACGCCGAATCTGCAGAAGCCCTTCTGGGCTGTCGACGGGATATCCTATTAGCCAAATATGGCTCTGGGCTTGGTGTATGCCTACGCATCCAACGTTTACTAGATTTTTCTTCACCGAGCTGAACGATCGTTATCGGATCCGTTCACTTAGTCCAAGGCTTGAATGCTTCCGTTTCCGAGAGCTTCTTCGAAACACGATATCGAAATGCCTAGCATTTTTCCCAAGAGGGAGAGGGAGCCCCACCTTGGTGGCGTGTTTCCTCCAATGTGGATCTCGATAAGACAGCTTACGCAAAATCTACTACGTCTGTGTCTAGTATCCGTTCTCTTTTTTAGAATTTTTATCCAAGTACAGTGGCCGAATTGGTATGTACTATATACTGATAACAGTAAATGCGCTGACGGTTTATGCCTTTGTTTAAGGAACCGAACTTTCTACGTTCGGTTTGCCCAGTGTCACATCCATTACACTGCAGAGTTGTCTGCTATTTACCGAGCGCTTCTGTATATTCGCCGTCGCCAACACTATAACCGTCTGATTTTGAGCAATTATCTTAGCGCCCTTCAAAGCCTTCGTGAGCTGTACAGCCTCCATTCCATCGTATAGCGTATCCAGGATACACTCTACATTCTTCAGACTTCCGGTGTGCTTGTGGACTGCGCTTGGGTTCCTGGTCAAGTTGGCGTGCCGGGAATTGACCTAGCCGATTCGGTGGCAAAGAGGGCAACCACGGAGCCCAGTATTGTACTTCATTGCGTGACATGTTCAGACTTCAAGCTTGTGGTGCGGAGAGCGGTATTTTCGTTCCGGTATGCAGAATGGACCGTTCTCCGTGGCAACAAGCTAAAAGAAGTGCAGGAGCTGCCTGTGAACTAGTTTGTCTCGCCGAGAGGAGGTGATATTGTCACGCTTAAGAATCGGATACTGTACTTTTACGCATCGCCACCTTTTTAACCGTGAACAAGCTCCTATTTGTCTGCTCTGTGAGAAAATGTTTCAGTCCGCCATTTGTTGCTACAGTGTGGTCCTCTAGCACATATATGGACCTCTTTATCCATGCCGGCCTCTCTTTCGGAGGTTTTGGATAATGACCCCAGAGCGGTAGACCTGGTTTTCAAAGTTGTATCTAAAGTAGCTATGTCATTCAGGTTTGAGTTTGTTTAATTTGCGATGGTTATTGAGTTGTTCATCTGGTTTTTAAAATGTTTTATTTGTTCCTTTGTGTGTTTTAAGAGAGTTATATTCTGTGCTTTTTATCGCTCTTTTTATCGACTTCAAATGGTTTTAGCTCCACTCCTGGTTTTTATCAATAAACTGTACTTTTAAACTAGATTTTTATCCTCGTTTTAGCTCCAATTTTTTGGTGTTCATTATAAATATATTTTGCCTCCGTTTATGACCACTATTTGCTGTTTATAAGGGCGCTAATGACAAAAGAAGTTGAGCGCTTTAATCACTAATCATCGTCATGATCATTATTGTCCCTTATGGTCCTCCAGGCTTTCTACTCCTGGGTCAGATGGATTTCATATCGCCATGCTCCAGCATCTTTTTCTGCCGGCAAACGCGGTCTGTTACGGCTCTACAACAGCATTTGGTGTGCAGTGTTTCCTGCGGTTCAAAGCGAGGCCACCATCGTTCCGATCTTAAAACCTGGTAGGGTTCCCCATCTTTCTTCCAGCTACCTTCCGATCTCACTCACCAGTTGCTTTTGCAAGGTGATGGAACGCATGATTAATGGGCGATTGAGATGGTGGCTCGAATCCCGTGATATGTTATCCAGCGTCCAATGTGGCCTCCGTCGGTACCGTTCCACAGTCGACCACTTGGTGTCACTGTCCACGTCTGTCATGAATATCTTTTTATAAAACAGTCCGACATTTGCGGTATTCTTTGTTTTGGAAAAGGCGTATGATAACTGCTGGAGGTACGGTATACTTGTACTCTTCAGAAATGGGGCATGCGTGGTCATCTGTCCCTTTTTATCCGGGAGTTTATGACGTATAGAGTTTTTAGGATTCGGGTTGGCTCGATTTTATGCGGTGTTTTTACTCAGGAGAAAGGAGAACCGCTGGGTTCTGTGCTTAGTTTCACATTGTTTGCTAATTCAATAAATTCTGTTGTAGAGCGCATTCCATCTGGCGCATCCTCTTAACTTTTTGTGGACGATTTTGCCATTTACATTAGTTCTCGGCGGACTTATTTTATAGAACACCTATTTCAAATTTGTCTTTACCGCCCGTACCTTTGGAGTATGGAAAACAGCTTTAATTTCTCCGCCGATAAAACAGTTTGGTGACTGAAGGCGTATCCATGGCTTTCTGTTCGTCTTGGTCATGACGTTCTTCGTTTCGCTGAAAAGACGAAATTTTTAGGTTGATTTTTGACAGAAACTCTTCCCACATATGGTACTTAAAGGCAAGATGTGACCGTTCTCTTAATCTTTTACACGTTTTAAGTGGCACAACCTGGGGGTCTGATCGGACTACCTTATCGGTCTCTAGTCCGGTCAAAAATTGACTTTGGTCACGTAGTGTATTCTTCGGCCCGCCCGTCAATTTTACTCATCTCTATGCTACACATCACCGTGGTATCTATTTGAGAATTGGTGCTTTTCCCATGAGTCCGGTTCTCAGCCTTTGTGCAGAAGCTCCGCTGCCTTATTGACGCAATGCTCTACTTTGTAGTTATGCCTGCTATCTCCGTAGTTTACCCAGATATCCGTCTTTTACCTGGTTTTTAACGACTCTTTGGAGCGCCGATACTCTAATAATTCCCTGGCCCTACTTCCACCAGGTGTGCGTTTTTGGCTGTTTTACCTGGTTTTTAACGACTCTTTGGAGCGCCGATACTCTAATAATTCCCTGGCCCTACTTCCACCAGGTGTGCGTTTTTGGCTGCGCCTTCGCCATTTGGACGCCACTTTGCCAACCACATATCCTAGAGGGGAGACACACCTCCTCCGTAGCTGCGGCTTCAGTCCTGCATTGATCTAGGGCTACTGTCCACGACGCCACATTTTGTTATCCATTCCATCTTTTAGCCCTCAAAGTTTGCTACAGGCAATTTTATTTACACAGATGGTTCCAAGGACACTAAGGGAGTAGGATGTGCTTTGTTTCATGACCATGAGGGTTTCAAATTTTGAATTTTACCAGAGTGCTCGATCTTTACAGCTGGGCTTTTTAGTGCTTACCAGGCTCTTTTATATTTTCAGCGGCAAGGTTTTACTGAGTGGGCTGTGTGCTCTGATTCTTTGAATGTTCTGCAGAGCCTTAAGTCGCTGTACAGTCCCCAACCCCTTGTACAGCATGTCCAGGATTTTCTCTACTCTCTCGCAGATTCTGGCTTCCGCGTAACTTTTGTGTGGGGTTCTGGCCACGTCGGCTCACGCGGGAATGAGATTTACACCTGTGAAATGTAGTACTTGTAAACTTTTTGTGTGTACAGACCACTCGAGCACAACGACTGTATGTAATAATTGTAAACATGAGGCAGAAAATGATGAGTCTGAGTGAATATTGGTTCAAGTGTGTTACTTTCTATTTAGCAGCTAAATGTTAGTTTTCATACATTATTAAGTAAACAACAACTACATTCTCTGACTTGAAGCTTTCCTGGCGGCGGTATGAAAATAACTTTTCTCGGGCTATCAGCCAGGTGAATTCTGGAATAATTTCCAAGCTTTCAAGAGCTAACGTCGCTCTCATCTTCAGGGAATGATGTAGAGACTCCGGGTACGCCTTATATATAGTAGTCCGGTGGGGGGACCGGCCAGATGCCGCTCTGTGATTGGCCCGGGTCCGGCATGGGAGGCGTTGACTAGGAACCAATGGTCTCCGTTTCCGGGACGGACTGTTCTGATTGGCCCGTTGCCAGATGTGAGCCTGTATTAAAACTAGGACTAGCTTTTGGCAGTTTCACAAATCTTTGCGAGTGGAGTTCGGTGCTCAGCAAACTAGTTTATCTGAAATCCCCTAGCCCAAAGCTTTCTCTGAGGCAATAAAAGTTACATGGATTTGTAAATTGCATTCTCGTCTTTTTTTAATATTTGTTGTATAAATAAATTATCAGTAGCGATAGCACCTTGGGGATCGGATGCGGATACCAGTTGCACACCTACCAAGTAGAGACCGATCTGCATTGACGACTGCACGCGCCGCATGTAAACAACCTGTAATAACTTGTGTTAGGGAACTCGCTTGACGCAGCATTATGCTATACTGTATATTACAGGTAATTTTACTGGTAATTAATATTTTTCTGTGATAGAGCATGCTGTTCAATTAAGGTTGTAAAATGGATTGCATGAAGATTTTCAATTCATACAGAAGAACTTTGCAGATATAGCTACGACAATAATACATATTAGGAAACATCGAACATTTAAATGCCTCGAACCCTGAAGACTGTCTGTAAAATTGAACCAGCAATTAATCACAGACCCGCAACATTTGTTTCTAGACCATGTGAAAAAGAAAGCGAAGACAGTGTTTGGAAAAAAAATGTCGCATTTTCAGTACTGTATGCAATACGAAATGTGCTACGAGGTGTTGCTATGGAAATAATTGTTGAAGGAGCACCTTATCCAATATTCGATGACGTGTTGTCTTTCCGTTTTGCACAAATCAATGTTGTGATATAGAGTGAAAAATTTCACAATATAAAGCTTGTTTGCCTGCCAATCTGAGACGATTCACTTTTGAGACGTTACGAATGTATGTTTTGCATAGTAATCTATGTATCCTGAAAGGAAATGAAAAGAATAATTATACTGTTGGCTTAATGTACAACAGTGATTGAATGCATATGAATATTATAATTGTTGGTTCCCGTAAATCAGTGGTATTTATGTTTACCACCTGCCCATGCCCAGTCTTATACGCATTCCACTGCTAGTGGAAGCATCACAGTCTACCACGTAATCACTGTCCCCTTTTCCCTCTATTGGCTTCACTGCGTACACCGTGCACTGTCAACATATCACAACTGTAAACCATACTGCACTAACTTCGATTCTGTCCCGCTATCGGTCGCCATCTATCTATCCCCGCTATCCTTAGTTATCAGCCATTGAGCGTCCAGGTCTGTTCTTCTAGAAATGCCTCAGCTATTTTTATGTAATTGTTCCACACACTTCATGCCTTCAATTAAGACGTCTAATACCTCATTCTGGAAGCTTACATTATGTTCAAGACTTGTTCAGTTAAATGTAACAGCCTTCAATGTAAGACTATGACACCATGGTTTAGAAGTCTTGTGACCAATGTACCCGGACTCTTTGGTTTTCCTTATGCTTCAAGCAGCTCTTCGACGGTATCAACTCGGCTTCATTAGCGAGTGTCGTCTTCACTTTCTTTGATGTTTCTTCCCTTTCATTACACTTCAGTAAGTCATAAAGTTTGTTACAGTTTATAATTATTTATAACCTTTATTCTTACCATATGTTTCTCTTATTTATTAAAAAAAATGATTATTCTATAAGAAAATTGCCAATCTGAACGTCATTGTTTATAGGCTATTTCTTTCTCTGAACTGTTGTAGCTATGTATTGTTTCCTTTCAAATTCGTAATCCCTTTTTACGTCTAATTTTCTGTTTTACTAATGGATAGCTTTGCTTCCTTACAATGCAGATTTTAATGTTTTCTAATCCGTCATCTACAGTGTCTGATGCTACAGAAGTGTTATTATGGTCTAGTTTGTTGTACAACATTATTCTTAAAATACTAATTTGGTTTTTTTTTGTGCTTTTTTTCCAGTATACCACAATTTACTCTTCAGCATTATATACTAAAATATAAATAAATAAGTAAATGCTCGATTTATTATCACAGCCTCTATTGTGTAGAGTGAACCTCACATGTTTGCTACTTCAGCTTATCATTAGTAAGAATGCAGCCTATTATAAAGATAATTCCTCTTGCACTCTCCTCTTGCATATTTTCGTTACGCATTTAAAACCGTAATTTGAAAATAATTACACTAGCAGCTTTAACTTCTGTTTTTATTTTGTTTGTTTGTTATTTTTTGGCCTTCAGCTGTCAACTATTTGCCCTTCCAGTGATAGAGAGAGAGAGAGAGAGAGAGAGAAAGAGAGGGAGAGAACGAGAGGAAATTAATGCTACGAGAAGGGATATAAGGCTGAATGTTTAAATTGCAGTCTTCAAGGGACTGTATTATTGAATGGTAAACTGGTTTTTGGCAAGGCTGCAATATTGTACTGATGGTGACGGGAAAAGGGATGGGAAGTTTATGAAGAGTGCGGAAAAGGGAAGAACGTTAGGAATTGTAACGGAAACGACGGATAATAATATGATTCAGGTCAGCTCTTTCCTCCAGGCAAGAATGACATGCTGGGGTGTCGATGAGATGAAGACGATGAAAATTTTGAGGGTAGCATACATGACCAAGTCACATCCGGATCAATGTGGTGAGATGTCGGCGTACATTGGTGTAGCCGGAGAACCAGGAATCTTGGGGAGTTCTTCCTGGATGGTGTAATTTCTGTTTGTGCAGGTGTTTGTTGTCCGTCTTTTTTGGCTGGTAAGCCCGTTGGTGTGAAAAGGGTTCCCACCACCTTCGTCACAAACATTCACTTCTCCAGCTGCTTACTTTGCGTGATACAGAGCCTTAACTTTATCATCACTTGAAGGTGTGAAATTATTGTAGTTGCGCTACTGGAAAGTGTCCCTATTTGTTCATATTACCTACAGTTAACAGCCAAAAAGCAACCGAGAGAAACGATTATGACTCCTGATACGAGTCACGCTCCATCTTTTTGTCTACACCAAGATTGTTTTTCTATGATATACAGTATTGCTTAGTATTTTAATGAGAAAAGTTTAATTTAGAAATCCGCTAATTAAACATAGGTACACGTATCGGATAATGATGTTCAGTACGCTCAACTGCCGAGCTCATCAGCGCCCTTATGATAAAAACCTAGCAATCACCAGTAATAATACGTACTATAAAAATAAAGCACAGCTAAAAGTAGAGCTAAAAGGGTATAACACCAAGGTAAAATAACTGTCCGACCCTGAACCAGAGCTGGCGATAAAACTATGACATTAAAAGAGCTAAAATGGGGGGAAAACAAAACCGTTTATTAATGACACCTGAGAAAAATTAATACGTAAGGGTTAAAAACCAGCTATTTAAAAGTTAAAAATCCGCTCCATTATCACGGCATGCGGTTACCACAGATTAAAACCTCAACGTAAAAGAGACTTGTGATAAAAATTTAAAAACCCTGTGTAATACTCTCTGATCATCAGCCAGGACATCGGCAATAAAGGTAATCGAATGTGTGCCAGGTGACCATACTCTAGCAACACGTTACGAATTGACCGTGCCTCCCTGTAGTGCCCACAGGAGATTGTGTGAAGAAAACGGATTATAACATTTCCCGTATTATTCAAAGCGTATCAGTCATGGGAAAATCCCAATAAATCTAGATCCATAATGATAGTGCTTAGCGTTCTAACGGTCGTTCAGAACAGTATACATAAATATTGAAAGTCTGTTCCACTTACTCAAAAAAGCGAATACGTCCTCCTTCAACGCTTCTTTCCCACACTACACTTGAGCCCCCTACGTGAATAAGTCCTAGGATGATGACGGCCAAGCTTGCTACTACCATCACCACACCTTGCAGGAAGTCCGTCCACACCACGGCCTTAATGCCGCCCTGCGCAAACACATGGTAATTAAACCTAATGATAAGTTGGTACTATAATATAATTACTTGTAAATATCTCAGGCTTAAACCAGATTAAAAATCAAGGGAAACGTCATTTATTGAATGATTCAGATTGAGGCGTAACAGAAGTGCAGAAAATATTTTTGACAGGGTTAAACAAAAACAAACAAAAAATAAATAAAATAGTTCAATTTGGAAAATAGAAACCTTAATAAATAGGATTTTAGCTTAGCATTACTATATAAAAGTTCCTTGAACTATTTACTTAAACAAATATATTGGATGTAGTGCTTTGTGTTAATATTTGCAAAGTTTATAACATCATTAATGCTGGATTGTGGGCATAAAATTGAATATAGCATCCAGAATTTCACCTAACTTATAAAGTTGGCAGTTAATAGATTTATACTGAGTATCTATTTTTATTATTAGGTGTTTTGAAGACATTCGATTTGGTGTATTTATTGATATACGTTATTTTATTTGCTGTTTTAATGTTACAGACACTCATGTTTAAGCTGCTATAACAAATAAACCAATAGATATTGTTGTCTTTTGGTTGTTTAGGGTTTAGGGGAATATAATTGAATTATCTGGCAAACTTTTACCAAACTAGTGACGTTCACCAGATTTAGTTAACATAATATTAATGAAATACAACTACCTTACAGCGATCTCGAGTTTAAATCAACCAGTCTTTAATAACATTATTATCTGCATTGTTTGTAGCTTATGTAAACTGTTGTATACACATCCTTAATATACGAAAATTATATTTATACTTACCATCATGGTATAGAATATGCAGATTATGGAGGTAATGGGCGTAATGAAGTGAAGGTTTAATCCGCTAACTAAAACAAGAAAAGAAAGAAAGTGAATAATTCACCCGAACAATGTAAAAACCAAGAAAAAAAATCTGATGTGTACCATTCACATGACTTTCTCCATATCCCTGCAACAAATAATTCTTAAACAGTTTATACTTCTATTTACTTTATGCTAATCAGAAAAAAATAGCAGAAATAGTCTTATTACTCGCTTCCTTGTAAGTAAAAGCGAAATAAGGGACAGCCGTAGGTTAAAGTGATAGTCATAAGCTGGTTGCTATGTCAATGAAGTTCCTTTGTTTATATGGATAGGAGTTGACAAGTTCCTGTATGAGAAAAGTATACGTTTTTCATAACAGAAACCAAAAATAAGGAATGTCACAAAAACGACGAACTCCACGAAAAAATTGTATATTACATAAATTGTGTGTTTTAATGTGCTTTACATTTTTTGTGTAGTAAGTTTTTGTCCATCTTATACGGTTTAGCAGTTATTCAAAATTTAGTAAAATTCATCCAGAATAAACTACTCTTCAGAGGCTATTCCCAGAAAATTCAAGATATACATTTCATTTGCTGGATAAATATGTTTAATATCCGAAATTTTAATCAAAATCGTTAGGGCCATTTTTGAGAAAATCAAAATTTTCGAAAAAATTTCCATGTAAAGGGTAGTTGGGGGTGGGGGGATTTTTCTCAAAATCTTCGTGTCGCATCCCTGGGAGATACTAAACTTAAATACCAAGTTTGTTATTTTACCGACTTTTCGTTTTTGAGTTATCTTGTTCACAGACACACGGACACACGGACACACACACACGCGCGGACCTTTTTGCGAAAATGCTTTTTTTTGGATATTGGGGACCCTAAAACATATATTTCCGGTGAAATCTCGGTATCGAATTTTTGGTGGAGTGCAATACTGTCTCTATACACTATGTACATAGTGCTTATGGAGAAAGTAAAAATGAACTTAAGAGGACAAGAAACAAACTGTGTTTCTGTATACTAACATTACAAACATACCATTGTTACGGCGTTATTATAACATTGCGAGTATACGAATAAGAGTGTTGATCGCTTAATAAATTGTATATTAGTAGCACTACTTTACATCATACATGCGGAAAATAATATAAATATTTCATCACAGGTTTCATCTACATCTTATTAATAACACAATTAAAATATTCTGAAAGTAACAACGCTGTATGTGGCTAGTTGCAACGATATTCTTCAGGAATACATATAACACTATTGATAGGTTTCTTTAAATAAAGGAAACTAGTTTGGAATTAAAAGTGGTAGAAAAGAACGGTTTAAAACCTCTGCGCAGGGTTAAGATACAGTAAAACAAAATTATATATATAGAAAAGTATGATTATTATTCATCAGAAATATTGAGGAAGATGTGTACTGTACACAAGCTTGAATTTGAAAGTCACACAAACACCACAAAAATCTATTATACACGTAACTAAAGAATAGTAATGAGTTAGTAAATTAAAAAAAACTCTTTTCTTAGCAAAAAATATATTGTAGGGTACCCGATGGTTATTTTGATAACACCCTCAAAGACCTACTATGGTCGGCCTGCGGCTTTGTCGCAGCAGGGATCCCCAGGCAAACCTGATCTCTTCGGTGTGGGTCACTCCTAGTAGTGAGGTAGTCAAACAAAACACCTACACCCGTGTAGGCCTTGCATGGAGACCAAGGTGGATAGGGATATCTTGGTGGGTTGAAGGTTGCATTTCTGAAGCTGGGTCTTCTGTTTTTTTCAGTAACCAGTGAGAGTGTGTAACCTAATACTCCACTTTAAATTCTGTTTCACCTAAACGGTAAGTTAGGGCCTAACTCACTGTTAGACAACTGGCCAGGTGAACATATACTGAGAGAGGGACAACAACCCCGCTCTACCCCCTTACCAATCTATTTGGGCCATGGTGGCTCCCCCCAGGGGCCTACTACTGTAGTTACGGGTTTGGCGCATCCGGGAGTTCCCGAGCCCTCACCGCCATCTTATCATCTCCATCGCCACCAACCTGTGCCACGTTTTGTGTTTTTGTGTCTATTTGTTTGTGTCTCTTTTTGGAAACGCATTTACATGCCTCATCTTCTTCCCCTTCTAGGCTTATTCTTTACATATTTAGTTTTAAGGCTTTAGAATTATTAACTCCTGCCTCACCAACAGGGATCTTTATTCTATCTCCGTGGTTCCTGTCCCACGGTTCCAGCGCGGCTTCCTACATGTGTGCTCTTCGGTGGTCTCAGGCGTGAAGGTTGAGTGGACCCTTCCTACTGCCCCTATGTGTAAGCTTTAGGTGCGGAGCCCGTCCATACCGTTATGTACACCCACGTAGCTTCCTTGGGGGCTCGGTCCGTTTTAATTTCCCGACGAACGGTGCTCGTTGGGTTAGAATTAAAACTGGTCGTGTTACCGCTAACGGAAACCCGGTGTAATCAACCACAAGTCCCCTGAATCCATGTCTGCTTTATTACGCAGCATGGCCTAAAGTAGGGAGCCACAGGTGGTTATACCTGTGGTAGGGGCTTAAAGCCGGGTTGTACATGGTGAAGGGCTTACCCGTATGGACCAGCAGTGGAGGCTGGAGGGTAACTCCTTCTGAGGTATTCCTTGAGATCGGGGTAGGGGTCTACCAGGGGGCACAGACCGGAAAGTATTTTGGTGTCTTTTCTCTCTACTCCCGGATGGCAGGCTGACGTCGACGGTTCCGGAAGGGGGTCTTTCCATTATGTTATCTTCGCGCAAAACCTCTTCTTTTGACCGCTTTATAGTTGTGACCTTGGCCTGCGAAAAGAAAACATTGCGAGATATTAGTCCCTTCTATATCCAACGCGAAATAAACAGGATTTGCGGCAAAGTGATCAATGCTACCAGAACGAGTGACTGTACCCTTCCAGTGGAAACCAAGACAGAGGACCAGTCAAAGAAGCTCATTAAGGCCAGTTTGTTAGGTTCGTACCCCATAAGAGTGGCTCCGCACAAGTCTTTGAACACTTGTAGAGGCGTGGTGACCACCGCCTGTTTAGACGGCCTTTCAGATGCAGATATTGTTTCCAACCTCTCTAACCAGGCTGTATGTCAGGCGTACCGTCTTCTAGGTAAACGTGATGGACAGTCGGTTGCGTTGCGAACGGTATTCCTAACGTTCAAAGGCACCACCTTACCTGAGGCACTTCACTGTATTTTTGAACGCGCTACTGTGAGACCGTATGTACCGAATCCCATGCGTTGTTTTCGGTGTCAGAAATTCGGTCATACTCAAAGTCGGTGCACCTTCAACGCTACATGTGAACGTTGCGGCCCACCTGCTCATGGAGAAAGTGCTTGTACTCGGGACCCTTGCTGCGTCCTCTGTAAAGGGAACCATCCATCCAGCTCCCGGCAGTGTCCGCGTTTTCTAGAGGAAAAAGCCATCCAGGAGTTGCGGGTTAAGGAACGCCTAACTTTTCCTGAAGCCCGGCGTCGCTTCCAACAATTGCAGCCTGCGCCCATCTCAGGCTACGCACCAGCGCTCCGCCGCGCTCCTGCTTCCTCAGTTGCACTACAAACCGTGCCCGTAGCCGACGCGTGTACGCAAACAGAGCAGTCGCCGTGCAAAGCAACCTCACAGTCAACATCCATACTACCCACTGTCTCAAGGTCTAATTCTCCAGAACCTACTCGTAAGCCGCTTGTTCGACCGACACCACCTGTCGCTGCGCCTCATGAGCGCAGTCGTAAAAAAACTCAAGGCCACTGAAAAACATTCCAAATCCCGTATTCGTTTTACCAGCCGTAGGGGATCTTCCGCATCTCGAACATCAGCGGATAGCGGCGACGAAAGTGGCTATATTCTTTGGGTCCAAAGAGTGTAAAGAACAAGAAACGCCCACCTTAACCTCATCTACTACGTTTCCACCATTCTTTTGCATCCCAGCTGCTAACTCATAGTATGAATAACCTTTCTCGCATCTAGCTGTGCTCCATGGCTCTCCTGACGTGGAATATCCGAGGTATCCGTACTCATAGGGCCGAATTGCAGCTGTTACTACGGTCCTATAACCCTCTGGTTCTGTGTTTGCAGGAGACAAAGCTTCGCCCCCACTGCATTTGCCCTGCACCAATACCTTCCCATACGGTTTTACGTATGTTACACCCCTGCTCATGGGGGTGTTATGCTCCTCACGCGCACTGACATCTGCGGTCAGCCAGTCTCGCTTACTACTACCTTGCAAGTTATTGCTATCCGACTTACTCTTCCTGGTTTCTCCTTTACTGTATGTAATGTCTACGTTCCGCCCTCATCTATCCTCTGCGCCGCTGACATGCACCATCTCTTGTCACAGCTCCCAGCACCCTTTCTTCTGCTGGGTGATTTTAATGCCCACCATCCCTTTTGGGGTTCCCCTAGGGCCTGCGCGCGAGGGACTGTTCTTGCTGATTCTTTTCGCTCAATATAATCTCTCTGTTCTAAACACCGGTGAACTTACTTTCATTTCCGATTCTTCTGCCACGCTATCGCACCTGGACCTTTCCTTTTGCTCGGCACAGCTGGCTCACCGCTTTCAGTGGAACGTAGTATCAGATACTCATTCTAGTGATCATTGCCCTTGTGTCATTAAGCTTCTATCACACCACCTTTCCTCCTCGCGTGCGAGATCTTGGCAGCTCTCTAAGTTGAATTGGGCTCTCTTTTCCGCTCTTGCTGTTTTCAGCGACTGCCAGATCGACTCTGTTGATCAGATGGTCGAGCATTTCAACTCTGTTGTGATCTCCGCTGCCGAGCAGTCAATACCGCGGTCGTCTGCCTACCCTAGACGAATACCGATCCCTTGGTGGACTGCGAGTGCCGCGATGCCATTCGTGCTCGTAGAAGGGCTCTTAGGGTATTTCGCCATCACCCTACTTTGGAGCATTTGATCCATTTTAAACAAACATGTGCACGGGCACGCCGATCTATTCAGGATAGCAAAAGGGCTTCATGGAATTCGTTTGTGTCTACCTTTAATCGCACACCTTCATCCGTTGTGTGCGAGAAGCTCCGCCTTGTTGCCGGTAAGCAGACCGGTACTTCGATACCGGGGCTACTCGTGGGCACTGACACCGTGGTTGATCCGATTGCTGTTGCAGACGTCCTTGGTAGCACTTTCGCAAATATGTCCAGTTCCGCCAATTATCACCCGGCGTTCCGTGCCATTAAGACAGAGGTGGAGTCTCAGAGTCTCTCTTTCCGGTCCTCTGACACCGAGTGCTATTACACACTTTTTAGCATGCGAGAGCTGGTTGCCTCATTAGCATCTTCTCAGCATTCCACCCCAAGCCCTGATAGTATCCACATCGCAATGATGCAGCACCTGTATTCTGATGGTAAACTCTTTCTCCTGAGCCTATATAACCGTGTTTGCCAAGAGCGTGACTTTCCTGCGGCTTGGCGTGAAGCCACCATTGTCCCTATCTTAAAACCGGGAAAGGATCGCAGAGTTCCTTCCAGTTACCGTCCTATCTCCCTCACCAGTGCTGTTTGCAAGGTGATGGTGCGCATGATTAATGGACTGTTATGATGGTGGCTCGAGTCTGAGAAATTTCTTTGCAATATCCAGTGCGGCTTTCGCCGATACCGCTCCACGACTGACCATCTCGTGTCCCTCTCGACTCACATCCTGAATGGCTTTCTACGCAAGTGCCAAACTTTGGCCATCTTTTTTGATCTGGAGAATGCATATGACACTTGCTGGAGGACTGGTTTATTGCGCACCTTGCACAAGTGGGGTTGCCGTGGCCGCCTTTCAGTGTTCCTCCAGGAGTTCATGATGAACAGGGTATTTCGTGTCTGTGTGGGTTCTGTTTGCTCTCGCGTTTTTAATTTGGAGAATGGAGAACCTCAAGGGTCGGTACTCAACGTCACTCTCTTTGCTGTCACCATCTATCCTATTTTCGAGTGTGTTCCTGCAGGTATTTCCTCCTCCTTGTATGTGGACGATTTTGCAATTTATTGCAGCCCTCGGCGCACTTGCCATTTGGAGCGTCGCCTGCAGGCATGTCTTTATCGTCTTCACGCTTGGAGTGTTGAAAATGGATTCCGTTTTTCTTCTGAGAAAACAGTTTGTGTAAACTTCTGGCGACGGAAACGTTACGATCCGCCTTCTCTACACTTGAGCCGGAACCGCTACCCTTCGCCGAAACGGTGAAGTTTCTCGGCCTGGTGTTCGACAGAAAGCTTAGCTGGTCGTCCCATGTCTCTTCTCTGAAGGCTAGATGTGATCGTGCACTTAATGTTTTACGTGTTTTATGTAGCACATCCTGGGGAGCAGATCGCACCGTTCTATTACAGCTTTACCGTTCGCTTGTTCGCTCTAAACTTGATTATGGGTGCATTAGGTACTCTTCGGCTTGTCCTTCGGTTTTAGGACGTTTAAACCCAGTTCACCACCGAGGGATGCGTGTGGCAATGGGTGCATTTCCGACTAGCCCGGTCATCAGCTTGTCTGCGGAAGCTGCTGAACCATCCGCTATGACATAGGCGTGATCTGCTTCTTTGCAGCTATTCTATCCGCCTCTTTGCCTTGCCAGATCATCCGTCTTTCAAGTTATTCTTTGACGAGTCTCTTGACCGTCAATATGCTGTCAGCGCGGTTACCTTACTTCCCGCAGGAGTTCGTTTTCGTCTGCTTCTTCGGATCTTGGATGTTCGTCTACCGCCTGTATTTCCACTGGGGGAATGTTCCTTCCCCCCTTGGTTACCTTGCGACACCCAGTTCCACCTTGGGTTGGCATCCATGCCGAAATCGACGACTCCACCTTCTGTCTTCCGCTCCGCATTTTTGGAGCTGCAGGCCGAGTTTCCCAACCATTATTTTAATTACACGGATGGTTCCAAGGAAGACCGAGGTGTGGGATGTGCTTTTGTTTTTAATGCGCGGAGTTACACATTTCATCGTTTGGGGCAAAGCTTGATTTTTTCCGCCGAACTTTTTAGTATTTTTCAGGCTCTTGTTTTTATCCGGGGACAGGATTTAAGGCAGTTTGCTATTTGTAGCGATTCCCTCAGTGCACTACAGGGCAAGCGTGAGCTATATCCATGCCATCACTTGACACAGCGTATACAGGATCGCCTGCAATCGCTCGCTGACGCTGGCGTCTGCGTGTCATTTGTTTGGGTTCCTGATTATGTAGGTGTGAGTGGAAACAAACAAGCGGATACAGCTGCCAAGTCTGCAGTTTTATTGCCTACAGTTTTTAGCACCACCGTCCCTTCAGGTGATGTTAGTGTTCACCTGCGCCGGGCCATTCTTTCGCGCTGGTTCGCGGAATGGTCCGGGGTGCGTGACAACAAACTGAGAGCGGTCAAGACCCTCATTGTCTCCTGGGCTACTTCCTCGCCTGCATGTCACTGCGATGAGGTGGCTTTAGCGCGACTGCATATTGGGTATTGCCGTTTTAGCCACCAGCATCTTTTACGTGGAGAACCCGCTCCTCAATGTGCTTCGTGTAACCAGCCGTTGACGGTGCGTCATCTTTTATTGGAGTGCCACCTTTATACTGTGCTGCGTGAGTCCCTGTGTCTGCCTACTGACATCCCCAGCGTTCTGGGCGACAACCCTGCATCTTGTGACGGACTTTTTAATTTTCTCCGCCGCTGCGGGATGTACAGTAGGGGTTAATTTTATTTCTGGGTTTTAGCTTTTATCGACTTATGCTTTTAGTACCTCGTTTTTAGACTGACTTTGTTAGCCTTTTAATGCTTTCCTTGGTTTTAACTTTTGAGTGGTGCTCCTGTATTAGTGGATTTTATGCCTTTTGTTATTTTGCTGTTTTATCTACCCTAGGTTTTTATCCTTTACCGACTTCTGTTTTTAGTCCCTTGTTTTTAGTCAGGCTTTGGTAGCATTTTTTTTATTCTCTCTCTGGTTTTAACGCTTTTGTGGTTTTCTATTTTAGTGTTTTTTGTGCCTTTTAACTTTTTGCTCTTTTTAATTACCCTAGGGCGCAAACTCATTCCAGCGATAATTGCCCCCCAGGGGCCTACTACGGTAGGTACGGGTTAGGCGCACCCGGGGTCCCGAGCCACCTTGACTCCCTCTGTGGGCAACTTCAGAGTGGTGAGGGAGTCAGTAGGTCAAAATGCCCACCCACGTGTAGGCCGTGCGTGGAGACCCGTGTCGGTGAAAAGGAATATCCTGGTTGGTTGAGGGTTGCGTACCTGAGCCTGGGCTTCTGTCTTTCAGTAACTGGGGAGGGTGCGCAGCCTAATACACCGCTTTGGTTTCTGATTTGCCTAAACGGGAGGCTAGGGACTAACCCACCCCTAGTCAATCGGCCAGGACTAGGTATTACACCGAACTCCAGGGTGAGTGGGACGGCGAGCCCGCTATATCCCCTGTGTAGCCCTGTCACCCCAGTGGGGTGACCCCTCGTTGGGCTCCGTGGTGGGTGGGGAGCACTGGGGGATGAATTTATACCATATTTTCTATGGCACCAAAATTAAAACCCCTTAATAAAGACGTTGGAAAGGAAGTAGTCGAGTCATGTGGTCCTCGCTACTTGGTTATTCATAGGACAGAGGAAGGTAAGAAGTTCCTGACGGTGAGCCCTTTTACTATCCAAAAGGGTCTCGATGCCATTGCTGGTCCTGTTAAATCCTGCGTTCGAGCTCGCAATGGTACACTTCTTGTCGAAGCCAACTCCGCCTCGCAAGCTGTAAGGATACTCAAAGCCACCATGTTAGCCAGCTATCCAGTGAAGGTCGAGGTGCACAAGTCGCTGAACTCCTCCCGCGGTGTAGTAACAACCCGCGCGTTGGACGGTTTGTCTATTGAGGAGATCCAAGAAAATCTAGCGACTCAGGGTGTCTCAGCTGTTTATCGGGTACAACGTAAGATCAACGGTGAATTCCTGCCTACTCGTACCCTGTTTCTTACTTTTGATCGGGTTGATCTGCCTCAAAAGATTAGAGCAGGGTATGAAGCCATCGAAGTTAGGCCTTATATACCCAATCCGCTGAGGTGCTTTAAATGCCAACGTTTTGGTCACACTAGTGAGTTGTGTACCGGCAAGTCCACCTGCGTCCACTGCGGTGACATCTCCCACGATGGGGCTTGTGCTTCAGCTCCATCGTGTGTGAACTGTAACGGGGAACACCCATCTAGTTCCCGAGACTGCCCCCGTTTTGCAGAGGAACGAGCGATCCAGGAGATACGGGTGAAAGAGAAGGTGTCCTTCTTGGAAGCCCGGAAGCTCCTGCGACTCCGCCAACCCTCTGCCCCGAGGTCCGGTACCTATAGCTCAGTTGCAGCTAAACCGGTACCGCGTCGGGAAATCGCAACACAGACCGGCGATATGAACGGGGCTACAATTGCGGAAAAGGTTATTTTAGCCCAAGCGCTACCAAAGCCTTCGGCACCTACACCCAAGTTGGTATCAACATCTGCCAAATCCGCTAGCTTACAGAATAGTCCTGCACAGTTGTCACCGAAA
Organism: Hymenopus coronatus; assembly: GCA_030762935.1. Taxonomy (NCBI): domain Eukaryota; kingdom Metazoa; phylum Arthropoda; class Insecta; order Mantodea; family Hymenopodidae; genus Hymenopus; species Hymenopus coronatus. The sequence continues at coordinate 83,632,210 of CM060883.1, forward strand.
GCCTCGACCTCTGGAACTAAAGTTGGTAAATTCACGACGTCTTCTGCCCCGGAAAAACAGTTTAAGACCAAGTATGTACGACAAGACTTCTTGAAAGAGAATGTGCAATCTATTACCAAGTCATCTAAAGGTAAGAAAAGTTCACGCAACTCCACACGTGTATCCTCCTCTGAAGGGTCATCTGGGGAGGAGGGCGTGAATCGGCGACGGCCGTCTTCGCCGATCAGCACATCCAATCGGTTCGAACTACTTGGACCTAAAACTGCTCTTGAAAAAGGGACCTCCCTTGTGGAGGAGATGGACCAGGAGGATTCTGCCGCCACTGCCAGAGGGACAGTGCGGAAACGGCAGGATCGTGCTCCTGAAAATAGTACTAGCCCAACGCCTAAGAAGAACAAATTGAACCGACCAGCTAATCCCAATCTGCAGAAGCGTCTTTCGATTTGAAACTTATCCCATAATATACTCAATGGCTATCCTCCATTGGAACATACGCGGAATTCGACCACATCGACCAGAGCTTGACTTGTTGCTGCGCCAGCATGAACCCTTGGCTGTATGTTTAAAAGAGACGAAGCTCCGTCCACAGGACACCGTTACCATCAGGCAGTACTCCTCCGTACGATGTGATTTATCCCCGGAGGACGGTGTCCCGGCACATGGGGGCACTATGATGCTTATTCGAGATGATATTTTTGCCAACTCCGTACCCATACAATCTGCAATCCAGTCCGTTGCTGTCAGCATTAAGCTACCCTCCGCTTCATTCACCATTTGCAGTATCTATTTGCCTCCATCTGCGGACCTCTCGCACAGCGACTTAGAACACCTCATTTCGCAGTTGCCACCACCCTTTTTATTGGTAGGCGACGTGAATGCCCATCACCCTCTTTGGGGCTCTCCTCGGGCTTGTGCGAGAGGTACGCTACTTAAAGACTTCTTGGATAGTCAGAATCTTGCTCTCTTGAACACCGGAGAGCCCACCTTTCTATCTGACGCATTTCATAGTTTTTCACACATTGACATTGCAATTTGTTCCCCTCAGCTGGCAGTCACCTTATGCTGGAATATCATCTCGGATTTGCATTCTAGTGACCACTTTCCTTGTCGTATTAGTGTCTTGACACCCGTTGTATGTTCCACCCGTTTACCTAGTTGGCGCCTAGACCACGCCAGCTGGGAACTGTACTCCCACTTGGCTGAATTTAGCTACGAAGAGCACGACTCTGTGAACCACTTGGTCGAACATCTTACAGGGACCATTCTTTCTGCTGCTGAGCAATCCATTCCGCGTTCGACTGGCTACAGCCGTCGATTTCCGGTACCTTGGTGGACCGCTGACTGTCGGGATGCTATTCGCGCTCGCAGACGAGCTCTACGGGTTTTCCAGCGTTTTCCTACACTGGATAACCTGATACACTATAAACGGATGCGTGCACATTCTAGGCGGGTTATTAAGGATAGCAAAAAGATGTCATGGAATAAATTCGTGGGTTCCTTTAATCGACATACACCTTCCTCTGTCGTATGGGATAAGTTAAGACGTGTGGCTGGGAAACCGAACCATATGCCCATCGCCGGTCTCAAAACACCTACCGGAGCTGTTGTTGATACATTTGACGTGGCGAATACTTTAGGCAGTGCTTTCGCTGAGGTGTCTAGCTCAGGCAACTATTCCCCTGAGTTTCTTACAGTTAAGAACCAGGTGGAATCTCAAGAATTCTCGTTTCTTTCTGGCAACCTTGAGGATTATAATCGCCTTTTCACCCTGGCAGAGCTAGACAATGCACTCTCCTCTTCACGACACTCAGCACCAGGCCCAGATGGTATCCACGTCCAAATGTTGCAACATCTCTCTCCTGATGGCAAAGATTTCCTACTCGAGGTCTATAATCGTGTCTGGGTTGATGGCATTTTTCCAGACAAGTGGCGGGAGGCCACCATCATACCCATTCTTAAACCTGGAAAGGACCGCCATCTTCCTTCCAGTTACCGTCCTATTTCCCTCACCAGTTGCGTTTGCAAGGTGATGGAACGCATGATCAATGGACGGTTGGTGTGGTGGCTGGAATCCCACAATCTTCTGACGAACATCCAGTGTGGCTTTCGACGACGACGTTCAACTGCTGACCACCTTGTCTCTCTGTCAACTCAGATTATGGACGGGTTTCTTAAGAACAGCCCCACAGTTGGGATATTTTTTGACCTCGAGAAGGCCTACGACACGTGTTGGCGGGCGGGAATATTGCGTTCTCTGCACAACTGGAACATACGTGGACGCCTACCGTTGGTCATTCAGGAGTTTATGCGGGACCGCGTTTTTCGAGTGAGGGTGGGTTCGGTTTTTTCTAACCATTTTATTCAAGAGAACGGAGTGCCGCAGGGCTCGGTACTCAGCGTGACTCTATTTGCTATTGCGATAAATTCCATATCACTATGTGTGCCTCAAGGTGTCTCTTCCTGTTTATTCGTGGACGACTTTGCCATCTTCTGTACTTCTCAGCGTACACCGTTTTTGGAACGCCGTCTCCAGCGGTGTTTGGACAATCTCTATGCATGGAGCTCGAAACACGGTTTTCGTTTCTCCGCTGAGAAGACAGTCTGCGTTAACTTCTGGCGCCGTAAGTGGCATATGCCGCCGTCTCTTCGACTCGGGCCAGATTTACTTCCTTTCGCAGACGAGGCGAGATTCCTTGGTTTGATCTTCGATCGGAAACTTTGTTGGGCACCACAAATAGCACAGCTTAGAGCACGATGCGACCGTTCTCTAAATCTTTTACGGATACTAAGTGGCAAGTCTTGGGGTGCGGATCGGACGACATTGCTCCGTCTTTATCGTGCTGTGATTCGTTCGAAGTTGGACTATGGCAGCATTGTGTATTCTTCAGCTCGACCTTCAGTGCTCAGAAGGTTAGACACAGTCCATAACCAGGGCATCCGTGTGGCCGTTGGAGCTTTTCCAACGAGCCCAGTTGTTAGCCTCTACGCCGAATCGGGAGAACCTCCTCTGCGTTGTCGGCGTGATGTCCTGCTTGCTAATTATGGCTGTGGGCTGAAGTGTATGCCTGGGCATCCAACTTATCACGCGTTTTTCTCCCCTGAGCTGCACGAGCGATACTGCCTCCGCTCTCTGAGCCCCAGGCCAGCAGGTTTTCGTTTCCGTGAGCTTCTACGCCAGCACCATGTTGACATTCCTCGGCTGTTATCCAAGGGAGAGAATATACACCCCCCTTGGTTGCGCGCTACCTCCCATGTCGATCTCGGGATGACGCTCTACGGGAAATCTGTTACGCCTCTTGATAGTATTCGTCGTTGCTTTTTAGAATTTTTATCCAAATACAGTGGCCGTATTTGTATTTACACCGATGGTAGTAAGAGCCCCGACGGTGTTGGATGTGCCTTTGTAACTGGCACCGCAACTTCTACTTACGGTTTGCCTAGTTGCACATCTATATATTCTGCCGAGCTATATGCTATTTATCAAGCCCTTCTGTATATTCGACGTCGAAAATTAGGTGACTGCCTTATTCTTAGTGATTCCCTTAGTGCCCTTCAGAGCATTCGTGAGCTATACAATTACCATCCTTTGGTGCAGCGCATCCAGGACGTTCTCCACATTTTGCACGCTTGTGGTTTTAATGTGGAGTGCGCATGGATTCCTGGACACGTTGGCTTGCCAGGGAATGACACGGCGGATTTGGCAGCGAAATCGGCAGTCACAGCGCCCAGTGTTACGATTACCCATTCAACAGCAGAAGATTTTAGAATGGCTGTACGGAGAGCCGTTTTTTCGACTTGGCATGCGGAGTGGTCGGCTCTCCGTGGTAATAAGCTGCGAGAGGTGAAGGACCTCCCTGTCAACTGGGTAACCTCCTCTCGTTTATTCCGCCGGGAGGAGGTAGTACTAGCTCGGCTAAGAATTGGCCACTGTATTTTTACGCACAGTTACCTTTTTAAACGTGAACCTGCTCCTGTCTGTGCGCTCTGTGGGGAGGCACAGACAGTTCGTCATGTGTTGCTGGAGTGTGGTCACCTGGCACACATTCGGTCATCTATGGGCATGCCGGCCTCTCTTGCTGAGGTCCTGGCAGATGACTCAAGAGCAGTGGACAGGGTTTTTAAATTTTTAGCAAAACTTTCTTTTACCTTGACGTTTTAGTGCGATAACGGTTTTTTAAACTCTTTTGGTTTTAATGTGTTGATTTTAGATGGAGTTTTATATCCAGCTCTGGTTAGAGGGCTGGACGTTTCTGTTACTTCCGTTTCAACTGTGTTAGCTCTTTTATTTGTGTTTACTTTTTTGTTTGGTATTTTCTTACTGGCTATTGCCAAGTTTTAATCATAAGGGCGCTTATGACCTCGGCAGTTGAGCGCCCTTAAACACCATCATCATCATCATCAGCGATAATTGCCCTTGTGTTCTCACCCTGTTTCAAACCACATACCCTCATCGCGGTCGGGTACCTGGCAATTGTCTATGTCGGACTGGTCCCTCTTTTCCGCTCTGGCTGTATTTAGTAACCATCAGTTCGACGCGGTCGACAACATGGTCGAGCACTTGAATTCTGTTGTGATATCCGCTGCCGAGCAATCAATTCCCCGATCGTCTTCCTACCTAAAATGGTACCGGTCCCTTGGTGCACTGCTGAATGCCGCGATGCCATTCGTGCTCGCAGGAGGGCTTTTAGGGTATTTCAACATCATCCTACGCTGGAGCATTTGATCACCTTCAAACAAACCCGCGCCCGGACACGCCGCATTATTCAGGACAGCAAACGGGCTTCCTGGACTTCGTTTGTGCCTACCTTTAATAGCACAACACCTCCATCCGTTGTGTGGGAGAAGCTCCGCCGTGTTGCCGGTAAGCAGGCTAGTTCTGCAATACCGGGGCTTCTCGTGGCAACTGACACTGTCGTTGACCCGTTTGCTGTTGCCGACGCCCTTGGCAGCACATTCGCCAATGTATCCTGATGCACCAATTATCACCCGGCGTTTCATGCCATTAAGGCGGAGGTTGAGTCTCAAGGGTTCTCTTTCCGACCCTCGGAAACTGAGTGCTACAACTCGTATTTTAGCATGCGGGAGCTGGATGCCTCCTTACTATCTTCTCGTCATTCCGCTTCAGGACCTGATGGTATCCAACTCGCAATGCTATCGCACCTCGCTTCGGACGGTAAGTTTATCTCCTGAGCCTGTATAACCGCATTTGGCATGATGGCGTTTTACCTGCGGCTTGGCGCAAGGCTATCGTCCCAATATTGAAACCGGGAAAGGATGGTAGACTTCCTTTCAGTTACCGTCCTATCTCCCTTAACAGTGTAGTTTGTAAAGTGATGGAGCGCATGATCAATGGACGGTTACGATGGTGGCTTGAGTCTGGGAAACTTCTGTGCAATATCCAATGCGGCCTTCGCCGATATCGCTCCTCGACTGGCCACCTTGTCATAAGATGATAATGGTGTTTAAGGGCGCTCATTAGCGCCCTTATGATTAAAACTTGGCAATAGGCAGTAAGAAAATACCAAACAAAAAAGTAAACACAAGTAAAAGAGCTAACACAGTTGAAACGGAAGTAACAGAACTGTCCAGCCCTCTAACCAGAGCTGGATATAAAACTCCATCTAAAATCAACACATTAAAACCAAAAGAGTTTAAAAAACCGCTATCACACTAAAACGTCAAGGTAAAAGAAAGTTTTGCTAAAAATTTAAAAACCCTGTCCACTGCTCTTGGGTCATCTGCCAGGACCTCAGCAAGAGAGGCCGGCATGCCCATAGATGACCGAATGTGTGCCAGGTGACCACACTCCAGCAACACATGACGAACTGTCTGTGCCTCCCCACAGAGCGCACAGACAGGAGCAGGTTCACGTTTAAAAAGGTAACTGTGAGTAAAAATACAGTGGCCAATTCTTAGCCGAGCTAGTACTACCTCCTCCCGGCGGAATAAACGAGAGGAGGTTACCCAGTTGACAGGGAGGTCCTTCACCTCTCGCAGCTTATTACCACGGAGAGCCGACCACTCCGCATTCCAAGTCGAAAAAACGGCTTTCCGTACAGCCACTCTAAAATCTTCTGCTGTTGAATGGGTAATCGTAACACTGGGCGCTGTGACTGCCGATTTCGCTTCCAAATCCGCCGTGTCATTCCCTGGCAAGCCAACGTGTCCAGGAATCCATGCGCACTCCACATTAAAATCTGAAGCGTGCAAAATGTGGAGAACGTCCTGGATGCGCTGCACCAAAGGATGGTAATTGTACAGCTCACGAATGCTCTGAAGGGCACTAAGGGAATCACTAAGAATAAGGCAGTCACCTAATTTTCGACGTCCAATACACAGAAGGGCTTGATAAACAGCATATAGCTCGGCAGAATATATAGATGTGCAACTAGGCAAACCGTAAGTAGAAGTTGCGGTGCCAGTGACAAAAGCTAATCCAACACCGTCGGGGCTCTTACTACCATCGGTGTAAATACAAATACGGCCACTGTATTTGGATAACAATTCTAAAAAACAACGACGAATACTATCAAGAGGCGTAACAGATTTCCCGTAGAGCGTCATCCCGAGATCGACATGGCAGGTAGCGCGTAACCAAGGGGGGTGTATACTCTCTCCCTTGAATTACAGCCGAGGAATGTCAACATGGTGCTGGCGTAGAAGCTCACGGAAACGAAAACCTGCTGGCCTGGGGCTCAGAGAGCGGAGGCAGTATCGCTCGTGCAGCTCAGGGGAGAAAAACGCGTGATAAGTTGGATGCCCAGGCATACATTTCAGCCCACAGCCATAATTAGCAAGCAGGACATCACGCCGACAACGCAGAGGAGGTTCTCCCGATTCGGCGTAGAGGCTAACGACTGGGCTCGTTGGAAAAGCTCCAACGGCCACATGGATGCCCTGGTTATGGACTGTGTCTAACCTTCTGAGCACTGTAGGTCGAGCTGAAGAATACACAATGCTGCCATAGTCCAACTTCGAACGAATCACAGCACGATAAAGACGGAGCAATGCCGTGCGATCCGCACCCCTAGATTTGCCACTTAGTATCCGTAAAAGATTTAGAGAACGGTCACATCGTGCTCTAAGCTGTGCTATTTGTGGTGCCCAACAAAGTTTCCGATCGAAGATCAAACCAAGGAATCTCGCCTCGTCTGCGAAAGGAAGTAAATCTGGCCCGAGTCGAAGAGACGGCGGCATTTGCCACTTACGGCGCCAGAAGTTAACGCAGACTGTCTTCTCAGCGGAGAAACGAAAACCGTGTTTCGAGCTCCAAGCATAGAGATTGTCCAAACACCGCTGGAGACGGCGTTCCAAAAACGGTGTACGCTGAGAAGTACAGAAGATGGCAAAGTCGTCCACGAATAAACAGGAAGAGACACCTTGAGGCACACATAGTGATATGGAATTTATCGCAATAGCAAATAGAGTCACACTGAGTACCGAGCCCTGCGGCACTCCGTTCTCTTGAATAAAATGGTTAGAAAAAACCGAGCCCACCCTCAATCGAAAAACGCGGTCCCGCATAAACTCCTGATTGACCAACGGTAGGCGTCCATGTATGTGCCAGTTTTGCAGAGAACGCAATATTCCCGCCCGCCAACACGTGTCGTAGGCCTTCTCGAGGTCAAAAAATATCCCAACTGTGGGGCTGTTCTTAAGAAACCCGTCCATAATCTGAGTTGACAGAGAGACAAGGTGGTCAGCAGTTGAACGTCGTCGTCGAAAGCCACACTGGATGTTAGTCAGAAGATTGTGGGATTCCAGCCACCACACCAACCGTCCATTGATCATGCGTTCCATCACCTTGCACACGCAACTGGTGAGGGAAATAGGACGGTAACTGGAAGGAAGATGGCGGTCCTTTCCAGGTTTAAGAATGGGTATGATGGTGGCCTCCCGCCACTTGTCTGGAAAAATGCCATCAACCCAGACACGATTATAGACCTCGAGTAGGAAATCTTTGCCATCAGGAGAGAGATGTTGCAACATTTGGACGTGGATACCATCTGGACCTGGTGCTGAGAGTCGTGAAGAGGAGAGTGCATTGTCTAGCTCTGCCAGGGTGAAAAGGCGATTATAATCCTCAAGGTTGCCAGAAAGAAACGAGAATTCTCGAGATTCCACCTGGTTCTTAACTGTAAGAAACTCAGGGGAATAATTGCCTGAGCTAGACACCTGAGCAAACCACTGCTTAAAGTATTCGCCACGTCAAATGTATCAACAACACCTCCGGTAGGTGTTTTGAGACCGGCGATAGGCATATGGTTCGGTTTCCCAGCCACACGTCTTAACTTATCCCATACGACAGAGGAAGGTGTATGTCGATTAAAGGAACCCACGAATTTATTCCATGACATCTTTTTGCTATCCTTAATAACCCGCCTAGAATGTGCACGCATCCGTTTATAGTGTATCAGGTTATCCAGTGTAGGAAAACGCTGGAAAACCCGTAGAGCTCGTCTGCGAGCGCGAATAGCATCCAGACAGTCATCGGTCCACCAAGATACCGGAAATCGACGGCTGTAGCCAGTCGAACGCGGAATGGATTGCTCAGCAGCAGAAAGAATGGTCCCTGTGAGATGTTCGACCAAGTGGTTCACAGAGTCGTGCTCTTCGTAGCTAAATTCAGCCAAGTGGGAGTACAGTTCCCAGCTGGCGTGGTCTAGGCGTCAACTAGGTAAACGGGTGGAACATACAACGGGTGTCAAGACACTAATACGACAAGGAAAGTGGTCACTAGAATGCAATTCCGAGATGATATTCCAGCATAAGGTGACTGCTAGCTGAGGGGAACAAATTGCAATGTCAATGTGTGAAAAACTATGAAATGCGTCAGAAAGAAAGGTGAGCTCTCCGGTGTTCAAGAGAGCAAGATTCTGACTATCCAAGAAGTCTTTAAGTAGCGTACCTCTCGCACAAGCCCGAGGAGAGCCCCAAAGAGGGTGATGGGCATTCACGTCGCCTACCAATAAAAAGGGTGGTGGCAACTACAAAATGAGGTGTTCTAAGTCGCTCTGCGAGAGGTCCTCAGATGGAGGCAAATAGATACTGTAAATGGTGAATAAAGCGGAGGGTAGCTTAATGCTGACAGCAACGGACTGGATTGCAGATTGTATGGGTACGGAGTTGGCAAAAAAATCATCTCGAATAAGCATCATAGTGCCCCCATGTGCCGGGACACCGTCCTCCGGGGTTAAATCACATCGTACGGAGGAGTACTGTCTGATGGTAACGGTTATCTGTGGACGGCGCTTCGTCTCTTGTAAGCATACAGCCAGGGGTTCATGCTGGCGTAGCAACAAGTCAAGCTCTGGCCGATGTGGTCGAATTCCGCGTATGTTCCAATGGAGAATAGCCATTGGGTATATTATGGGATAAGTTTCAAATCGAAAGACGCTTCTGCAGATTGGGATTAGCTGGTCGGTTCAATTTGTTCTTCTTAGGCGTTGGGCTAGTACTATTTTCAGGAGCACGATCCTGCCGTTTCCGCACTGTCCCACTGGCAGTGGCGGCAGAATCCTCCTGGTTCATCTCCTCCACAAGGGAAGTCCCTTTTTCAAGAGCAAATTTCGGTTCGAGAAGAGGGCCGTCGCCGATTCACTCCCTCCTCCCCAGATGACCCTTCAGAGGAGGATACACGTGTGGAGGTGCGTGAACATTTCTTACCTTTAGATGACTTGGTAATAGATTGCACATTTTCTTTCAAGAAGTCTTGCCGTACATACTTGGTCGTAAACTGTTTTTCCGGGGCAGAAGACGGCGTGAATTTACCAGCTTTAGTTCCCGAGGTCGAGGCTTTGGGTGACAAGTGTGCAGGACTATTCTGTAAGCTGGCGGATTTGGCAGATGTTGATACCAACTTGGGTGTAGGTGCCGAAGGGTTTGGCAGCGCTTGGGCTAAAATAAGCTTTTCCGCAATTGTAGCCCCGTTCATATCGCCGGTCTGTGTTGCGATTTCCCGACGTGGTACCGGTTTAGCTGCAACTGAGCTATAGGTACCGGACCTCGGGGCAGAGGGTTGGCGGAGTCGCAGGAGCTTCCGGGCTTCCAAGAAGGACACCTTCTCTTTCACCCGTATCTCCTGGATCGCTCGTTCCTCTGCAAAACGTCGGCAGTCTCGGAAACTAGATGGGTGTTCCCCGTTACAGTTCACACACGATGGAGCTGAAACACAAGCCCCATCGTGGGAGATGTCACCGCAGTGGACGCAGGTGGACTTGCCGGTACACAACTCACTAGTGTGACCATAACGTTGGCATTTAAAGCACCTCAGCGGATTGGGTATATAAGGCCTAACTTCGATGGCTTCATACCCTGCCCTAATCTTTTGAGGGAGGTCAACCCGATCAAAAGTAAGAAACAGGGTACGAGTAGGCAGGAATTCACCGTTGATCTTACGTTGTACCCGATAAACAGATGAGACAGCCTGAGTCGCAAGATATTCTTGGATCTCCTCAATGGACAAACCGTCCAACGCGCGGGTTGTTACTACACCGCGGGAGGAGTTCAGCGACTTGTGCACCTCGACCTTCACTGGATAGCTGGCTAATATGGTGGCTTTAAGTATCCTTGCAGCTTGCGAGGCGGAGTTGGCTTCGACAAGAAGTGTACCATTGCGAGCTCGAACGCAGGATTTAACAGGACCAGCAATGGCATCGAGACCCTTTTGGATAGTAAAAGGGCTCACCGTAAGGAACTTCTTACCTTCCTCTGTCCTATGAATAACCAAGTAGCGAGGACCACATGACTCGACTACTTCCTTTCCAACGTCTTTATTTGCATTAAAGGGGTTTAGTTTTGGTGCCATAGAAAAAATGGTATAAATTCATCCCCCAGTGATCCCCACCCACCACGGAGCCCAACGAGGGGTCACCCCACTGGGGTGACAGGGCTACACAGGGGATATAGCGGGCTCGCCGTCCCACTCACCCTAGAGTTCGGTGTAATACCTAGTCCTGGCCGATTGACTAGGGGTGGGTTAGTCCCTAGCCTCCCGTTTAGGCAAATCAGAAACCAAAGCGGTGTATTAGGCTGCGCACCCTCCCCAGTTACTGAAAGTCAGAAGCCCAGGCTCAGGTACGCAACCCTCAACCAACCAGGATATTCCTTTTCACCGACACGGGTCTCCACGCACGGCCTACTCGTGGGTGGGCATTTTGACCTTCTGACTCCCTCACCACTCTGAGGTTGCCCACTGAGGGAGTCAAGGTGGCTCGGGACCCCGGGGGCGCCTAACCCGTACCTACCGTAGTAGGCCCCTGGGGGCACCTTGTCATACTCTCGACATACATCCTTAATGGATTTCTACGAAAGTGTCAAACTGTGGCTATATTTTTCGACCTAGAAAAAGCTTATGACACTTGCTGGAGGGCTGGCTTATTGCGTGTATTGCATAAGTGGGGCTGTCGTGGCCGCCTTCCAGTGTTTCTCCGAGAGTTTATGGAGAAACGGATGTTTCGTGTGCGTGTGGGCTCCGTCAGCTCCCGTGTTTTTAGTCAGGAGAATGGAGTATCCAGGGGTCGGTACTCAGTTGCACCCTCTTCGCTATCGCCATCAATTCTATCGTTGATTGTCTTCCAGCTGGTATTTCCTCTTCTCTATTTGTTGATGACTTTGCAATTTATTGCAGCTCTCGGCGCATATGCCTTTTGGTGCGTCTCCTCCAAGCTTGTCTCGACCGTCTCTATGTTTGGAGCATTGAAAGTGGTTTCCATTTTTCTGTTGAAAAGACTGTTTGTGGCAAACTCTGGCATCGGAAGCGCTACGACTCGCCTTCTCTCCGCCTCAGGCCGCAACCGTGGCCCTTCGCCGAAACGGTAAAGTTTCTCGGCTTAACATTCGATAGGAAGTTTAGCTGGTCGTCTCATATCGCTTCCTTGAAAGCTCGATGTGATCGATCGCTTAATATTTTACGTGTTTTATGTAGTACATCCTGGGGAGGCGATCGAGTCCTGCTATTGCAGCTTTACCGTTCGCTTGTCCGCTCCAAGCTTGATTACGGGAGCATTGTGTTCTCTTCTGCTCGGCTTTCGGTTTTGCGTCGTTTGGACCCAGTTCACCATCGCGGGATTCGGCTAGCGCTTGGTGGCTTTCCAACTAGCCCAGCCGTTAGTTTGTATGCGGAGGCTGCTGAACCTCCGCTATACCATAGGCGTGACGCTCTTCTGTGCAGCTATGCTATCCGACTCCATGCACTACCAGGTCAGCCTACTTATCAGTTATTGTTTGACGAGTCCCTTGGCCGTCAATTTGCGGTTAATGTGCTGGCATTGCTTCCCGCAGGGGTTCGTTTTCGTCTGCTTCTGCGGCTCTTGGATGTTCGTCTACCGCCTCTTTTGCCACTGGGGGAATGTTCATTTCCCCCTTGGTTACGCTGCGAAACTCCCTTACACCTTGGGTTGACATCCATGCCGAAATCAACGACTCCGTCCTCGGCCATCCGCTCCGCCTTTTTAGAGCTGGCAGCCGAATTTCAGCACCACTGTTTCATTTACACGGATAGCTCCTAGGATGGCCGTGGTGTGGGATGTGCTTTTGTCGTTCATTCGCGGAGTACTGGATTTCATATTCTGGGGCAGTGTTCGATATTTACCGCCGAACTTTTTAGTATTTATCAAGCTCTGCGTTTTATCCGGGACAGGAATTGAGGCAGTTCGTGATCTGTAGCGATTCCCTCAGTGCTCTACAGGGTCTTCGTGATTCCCTCGCTGACGCTGGCGTCAGTGTAACGTTTGTTTGGGTTTCTGACCACGTAGGTGTGAGCGGTAACGAGCAGGCGGATGCTGCTGTCAAATCTGCCATTTTATTGCCCACTGTTTTTAGAGCTGCGGTTTCTCCAGAAGATATGCGTGCTCACCTGCGCCGGGCCATCATATCGCACTGGTTCGCGGAATGGTCCGGGCAGCGTGGTAATAAACTTAGAGAAATCAAGTCCCTTTCTATCCCCTGAGCTACTTCCTCGGGTGCTTGTCGCCGCGAAGAAGTTATTTTAGCGCGACTGCGAATTGGGCTTTGTCTTTTTAGTCACCAGCATCTTTTACGAGGGGAACCCGCACCTCAATGTGCTTCATGTAATGAGCCCTTGACGGTGCGGCATATTTTATCGGAGTGCCGCCTTTTTACTGTGTTGCGTACATCTTTGTTCCTGGCCTCCGATCTTCCCACACTGCTAGGTAACAACCCTAATTCCTGTGAGGGACTTTTTACTTTTCTTTGCCGCTGCGGAATATACAATGGGGTGTAATTTTGTCTGGGGGTTTTATATTTTTGCCGACTTATCTCTTAAGTTGCTTTTCATGTTCTCTCAGTGGCATTATCCCCTGTGATATTCCAGTCCCTCGGTTTTAGTCTCACCTCGGTCGCTTTTTATGTTGTCTCCATATTTTTAACTCTTGTGTCGTAATCCAGTTTTAGTCTTTTTAATCCCTTTCAATTTTATTTTTTAACCCTAGGGCGCTAATAACCTTAGTAGTGTTGCGCCTATAACCTACTACTACTACTACTACTACTACTACTACTACTACTACTACTACTACTACTACTAGTACTACTACTACTACTACTACTACTACTACTACTACTACTACTACTACTACTACTACTACTACTACTACTACTACTACTACTACTACTACAGGGGCCTATTGCGGTGGGGTCCCAGGCCAACCTTGACTTCCGCCGTGTGGGTTTCCCTTTGTGGTTAGGGAGTCAGTAAAAACTGCCCATCCATGTATAGTACGTGTGTACCACCCCAGGGACCCACTTCGGTAAGTACGAGTTTGGCGCACCGGGGCTCCGAGCCAACCGTGACTCGGTCGTGTGGACTTTCTTCATGGTGAAGGAGTCAGTAGGCCAAAATGTTCACCCACGTGTATGCCGTGCGTAGAGACCCATGTCCGTGGAATGGAATATCCTGGTTGCTTGAGGGTTGCGCATCTGAGCCTAGGCTTCTGACCTTCAAAAACTGGGGAGGGTTCGCAGTCTAATACACCGCTTTGGTTTCTGCTTCGCCTAAACTGGAGGCTAGGGTTAACCTACTTCTAGTCAATGGGCCAGGACTGGGTACTATAACGAAATCCAGGGTGACTGTACCCTCGGGTCTGCTATATCCCCCGTGTATCACCTTAGTGGGTTAACCCTTCGCTGGGCTCCGTGGTGGGTGGGCAGCACTGGGAGATGAATTGATATCCTTTTTATAAGGGAAAATCAAAACCAAATCTTAATGTTCAAGGAAAAGAAATAGGTGAGCAACGTGGTTCTCGCTACTTTGTTGTCACTAGAATAGAGGAAGGGAGAAAATTCGTTACGGTCAGCCTATTTACCACAGAAAAGAGCTTAGATAAAACTGCTGGTTCGGTACAATCTTCCGTTCGAGCGTAAAACGGTACACTCCTGGAGAAAGCAGTTTAAGCAACCCGGCCAACAAGTTACTGCCAGCCAGTGTGCTAGCAGTTATCCCGTTAGGGTTGAAATACCTAAGACCCTCGCTCGGCGTTGTCACAACCCGCGCTTTGGACGGATTGAGCAAAGAGGAGATTCAGGAGAATCTGAAGGGCCAGGGCACCGAGGTTAGGCCCTACATTCCCAACCCACACTGTTGGTACAAGTGTCAGCGCTTTTGGCACAAAAGAGCATTCGGTACTGGTCAGTCGAGATGTGGCATCTGTGAAGTAAGGAGATATGGGTGAAAGCAAAGATGTCCTTCTCGGGAATCTCCTGCGCAGCCTCCACCTCTCTGTCCCGCGCTCTGGTACCTACAGTTGAATTGTAGCTAAAACTGTAGGGGGGGGGGGGAATTGCAACTTAGACCAGCGATATTAACGGGGCCAAAATTTCTAATAAGATTGTGCTAGCCACACCATACCCAAAATTTTAGTTTGCTTTGGCACCAACATTTGCCAAACACACTAATTTAAAGAGCAGTATGGGGAAAGCGTAAGTAAGTAATATGGTTTTAGGGTGCACAACTGCAAACGACATTAGCGCCCTAGGGTAAATAAAAGAGCTAAATATTGAAATACATAAAAAAAAACACTAAAACAGGAGTGCCACACAAGATTTAACACCAGGGAAAGCATAAAAAAGGCTACCAAAGCCTGACAAAAACGAGGCACTAAAAACATAACTCGGTAAAAACTAAAACCCAGAGATAAAATTAAACTCTACTGTACATGCCGCAGCGGCGGAGAAAATTAAAAACTACGTCACAAGATACGGGATTGTTGTCCAGAAAGCTGGGGATGTCAGTAGGAAGACACAGGGATGCACGCAGCACAGTATAAAAGTGGCATTCCAATAAAAGATGACGCACCGTCAATGGCGGTGCGGGTTCCCCACGTAAAAGATGCTGGTGGCTAAAACGGCATTTCCCGATACGCAGTCTCGCTAAAACCACCTCATCGCGGCGACACGCACGCGAGGAAGTAGGCCAGGGGACAGGAAGGGACTTGACCGCCCTCAGTTTGTTGTCACGCACCCTGGACAATTCCGCGAACGAGGGCGAAAGAATGGCCCGGCGCAGGTGAACACGAACATCGCCAGGAGGAACACTGGTGCTAAAAACATTTGGCAATAAAACTGTACTTAGCAGCTGTGTCCGCTTTTTCGTTTCCGCTCACATCTACGTGACCATGAACCCAAACAAACAACACGCTAACGCCAGCGTCAGCGAGCGATTGCAGGCGAGCCTGTATACGCTGTATCAACGGATGGCATGGATACAGCTCACGCAGGCCCTGTAGTGCACTGAGGGAATCGCTACAAATAACAAACTGCTTTAAATTCTGTCCCCGGATAAAAGGAAGTGCCTGATAAATACTAAAAGGTACGCCAGTAAAATCGAACGTTGCCCCAAAAGATGAAATGTATAACTCCGCGAATTAAAAATGAAACACATCGTACACCACGGTCTTCTTTAGAACCATCCGTTTAAATAAAACAATGGTTGGAAAACCTGACCTGCAGCTCTAAAATTGCGGAGCGGAAGATTGAAGGTGGAGTCGTTGCTTTCGGCATGGATGCCAACACAAGGTGGAACTGGGTGTCGCAACGTATTCAAGGGGGGAATGAACATTCACCCCGTGGAAACATAGGCGGTAGGCGAACATCCAAGAGCCGAAGAAGCAGGCAAAAAGGAACTCCTGCGGGAAGCAAGGCAACCGCGCTGACAGCATATTGACGGTCAAGAGACTCGTCAAAGAATAACTTGAAAGACGGGTGATCTGGCAAGGCAAAGAGGCGGATAGCATAGCTGCAAAGAAGCAGATCACGCCTATGAGACAGTGGAGGTTCAGCAGCCTCCGCAGACAAACTAATAACTGGGCTAGACGGAAATGCACCCAGCGCCAGACGAATCCCACGATGGTGTACTGGGTTTAAACTTCGTAAAACCGAAGGACAAGCCGAACAGTATACAATGCACCCGTAATTCAGTTTAGGCCTAACAAGGGAACGGTAAAGCTGTAATAGCACGCCGCGATCTGCACCCCAGGATGGTCCACATAAGACACGTAAAATATTAAGTGCACGATCACATCTAGCCTACAGAGAAAGGACATGGGACGACCAGCTAAGCTTCCTGTCGAACACCAAACCAAGAAACTTTACAGTTTCGGCGAAGGGCAGCGGTGCGGTCCCAAGATTTAGAGAAGCCGGTCCGTATGGTTTCCGACGCCAGAAGTTGACACAAACTGTCTTATCTGAAGAAAAACGGAAGCTATTTTTGACACTCCAAGAATGTAGACGGTCAAGACATGCCTGTAGGCGACGCTCCAAAAGGCACGTGCGCCGAGTAGTGCAATAAATTCCAAAATTGCCTACAAATAAAGAGGAGGAGATACCAGCAGGAACAATTTCGACAATGGGATTGATGGTAACAGCGAAGAGAGTGACGCTAAGTACCGATCCTGAGGCACTCCGTTCTCCTGACTAAAAACACTAGAGAAAACAGAGCCCACAGGCGCACGAAACACCCTGTCCTTCATGAACTCCCGCAGGGACACTGGAAGGCGGCCACGGCAGCCCCAACTATGCAAGGTACGAGTTAAGTCAGCCCTCCAGCAAGTGTCATAAGCTTTCTCCAGACCTAAACATATGGCCACAGTTTGACATTTCCGAAGAAGACCATTCAGGATGTGAGTCGAGAAGGAGACAAGGTGGTCAGTCGTGGAGCGGTATCGGCCAAAGCCGCGCTGTATGTTGCACGGAAATCTCTCAGACTCAAGCCACCGTCCATTCATCATGCGTTCCATCACATTACAAACAGCACTGGTGAGGGAGATAGGACGGTAACTATGAGGAAGACTACGGTCGTTCCCCGGTTTTAAGATGGGAACAACGGTGGCTTCACGCCAAGATGTAGGAAACACCCTCGCGCTACACGAGGTACTACAGTTTCAGGAGATATTGCTTAATGTCAGAAGAGAGGTTCTGTAGCATGGCGATATGGACACCATCGGGCCCTGGAACGGAGTGGCAAGAGGATGCTAAACAGGCATCCAGCTCCTGCATGCTAAAATCCGAATTATAGCACTCGGAAACCGAGGACCGGAAAGAGAGCCTCTGAGACTCCACCTCCGCCGTGATGGCACGAAACGCTGGGTGATAATTGGCGGAGCTAGACGCAGTTGCAGACGTGCTACCAAGGGCATCTGCAAAAGCAACCGGGTCAACGACGCTGTGAGTTCCCACAAGAAGTCCCGGTATGGAAGTACCAGTCTGCCTACCGGCAACACGGCAGAGTTTCTCCCACACAACAGATGAACGTGTTGTGCGTCTGAATGTTTCAACAAACAAAGCCCAGGAAGCCTGTTTGCTATCTTGAATAACGCGCCGTGCACGGGCGCGTGTTTGTTTAAAATTGATCAAATGCTCCAAGGTAGGGTGATGGCGAAATACCCGAAGAGCCCTCCTGCGAGCACAAATAGCATCGCCGCACTATGTAGTCCACCAAGGGACCGGTAAGCGTCTAGGGTAGGAAGACGACCAAGCGATGGACTGCTCGGTAGTAGAGGTCACGACAGAGTTGAAATGTTCGACCATGTGGTCAACGGAGTCGAACAGGCGGTGGCTGAGAACAGCCAGAGCGGAGAAAAGAGCCCAGTTCGACTTAGACAGCTGCCAAGAAATCGCACGCGAGGAGGAAATGTGTTGTGATAGCAGAGTAATGACACAAGGGCAATATCACTGGAATGAGTGTCTCATATTACGTTCCACTGAAAACGGCGAGCAAGCTGTGCAGAGCAAACAGAAAGGTCCAGATGGGAGAGCGTGGCAGAAGAATCGGAAATGAAAGTAGGTTCACTGGTGTTCAGAACAGAGAGACTGGATTGAACGAATTGGTCAGCAAGAATAGTCCCCCGCTCGCAGGCCCTAGGAGAACACCATAGGGGATGGTGGGCATTAAAATCACCCAACAGAAGAAAAGGTGCCGGGAGCTGAGATAAAAGATGGTGCATGTCAGCGGCGCAGAGGGAAGATGAAGGCGGAACGTAGCCATTACATACAGCGAAGCAGAAACCAGGAAGAGTAAGTCTGATAGCAACAGCTTGCAAGTTAGTGGTAAATGAGACCGGCTGAACGCAGATGTCATTGCGCGTTAGGATCATAACACTCCCATGAGCAGGAGAACCTTCCTCCTGTGTAACGTCAAACCGCACAGGAACGTATTGATGAAGGGCAAAGGCATCGTGGGAGCGAAGCTTTGTCTCCTGTAAACACAGAACTAATGGGTTATAGGACCGTCATAACAGCTGCAATTCGGACCTATGAGTACGCACATCGCGGATATTCCACGTCAGGAGAGCCATGGGGCACAGGTAGAGGAGGGAAAGTTTATCAATGAATCAAACTATGAGTTTGCAGCTGGGAAGCAAACGACTGGCGGAAACGAAGTAGATGCAGTTAAGGTGGACTTTTCTTGTTCTTTGGACATTTTGGACCCACAAGAATATAGCCAACTTCGTCGGCGCTATCCGCTGATGTTCGGGATGCGGAAGATCCCCTGCGGCTCGTAGAAGGAGAACGGGACTTGGAAGGTTTATCAGTGGCCTTGAGTTTCTTACGACTGCGCTCATGAGGAGATGGTGTCGGTCTAACTAGCGGCTTACGAGCAGGTTCTGGATAAATAGAACTTGAGGCAGTGGGTGCTGTGGATGTTGTAGACTGCGAGGTTGCTGTGGCCGGCGTCTGTTCTGTTTGAGTACACGCGTCGGCTACAGGCACGGTTTGTAGTGCCACTGAGGAAGCGGCGTCTGGCTTCCGGAAAAGTCGGGCGTTCCTTAACTCGCAGCTCCTGGATGGCGTTTTCCTCGAGAAAACGTGCACATTGCTGGGAGCTAGAAGGATCGTTCCCTTTACAATGGACGAAACAAGGGTCTCGAGCACAAGTACGTGGGCAGCTTGGCCACAACGTTCACATGTTGCGTCAAAAGTGCACCGCCTTTGGGAGTGACCAAACTTCTGGCAGAGGAAACAACGCATAGGGTTCGGTATATACGGCCTCACAGCAGCGCGTTCGTAACCACAGTAGAGTGCATCAGGCAAGGTGGTGCTTTTGAACGTTGGGAACACTGTCCGTAACGCAACCGACTCACCATTACGTTTGCCAAGGAGACGGTACGCCTGACAAACACCCTGGTCGGAGAGATTGGCGACAATTTCAGTGTCGGATAGGCCGTCTAAACTCGAGGTAGGCACCACGCCTCTACAGGTATTCAACGATTTGTGTGGCGCCACCGTTATCGGGTAGGAACCCAATAAACCGGCTTTTAGGAGCTTTCTGGAGTGGTCTGCGGTCCTGGTTTGGACTAACAGCGTACCATCTCTAGTCCGGGTTGCATTTGTCACTTTTCCACATAACCTGTCGAGTTCACGATGAATGTAAACCGGGTTGAGGTCTCGCATTGTCTTTGAATTACACGCCAAAGTCATCACCAAAAATTTGTCAAAAATAGAAGTTTTGCGCGGAGGGATCATTATAAAATGGCCCCCTTCTGGTTCTGTTGGTGTCAGCCTGCCATCCTGGGGAAAGAAAAAAGACACCAAAAATATTCTGGTCTGTGCCGCCTGGGAGACCCCTCCCAGACGATCTCACGGAGTACTTAGGAGGAGTTACCCTCCAGGCTACACTGCTGCTCCATACGGGTAGGCCCTCCACCATGCACAACCCGGCTTTATGCCCCTTCCACAGGTATAACCAGCTTTGGCCCCCCACTTTAGGCCATGGTGTGTAATGACATCCATGGATTCAGGGGACTTGTGGTTGATTACACCGGGTTTCCGATGGCGGTAACAGTCCCGCCCGTGATTCTAACCCAACGACCTGCGTTCGTCGGGAGATTAGTACGGGCTAGGCTCCCAGAGAATTTACGTGGGTGAACATATCGGTATGGACGAGCTCCGCACCTAAGGCTTACACAAAGGGGCAGTGTGAAGGGTCCACTCAACCGTCACGCGTGAGACCTCCGAAGTGCACACAAGTTGGAAGCCGCGCTGGACCCGTGGGACAGGAACCACGGAGATAGAAGAAAGATCCCTGTTGGTGAGGCAGGAGTTAATAAACCTAAAGTCTTAAAACTAAATATATAGGGAATACGCCTAGAAAAGGAAGAAGATGAGGCGAGGTAACTCGCACAAACAATAACATACACAAATATATGCGCACAGATACACGCAGACAAGAACACAAAACGTGGCGCAGTGGATGGCGATGGGGAGGATGATATGGTGGCGAGTGACTCGGGAACCCCCGGTTGCGCCAAATCCGTACCTACCGTAGTAGGCCCCTGGGGGGGGGGGAGAAATCGGGTTACAGATCTTCGGCCTGGGGCACCAAGACCGGCTTATCCGCCGGCTATACTACACCAGCAAAGGTATTTAAAACCACTTACATCAGTACCGACTTCTTAAAATACCATATAAATTCTCCTCCGAAACCATCGAAGTGAAGCCCCCCAGGGGCCTACTACGGTAGGTACGGGTTAGGCGCACCCGGGGTCCCGAGCCACCTTGACTCCCTCTGTGGGCAACCTCAGAGTGGTGAGGGAGTCAGTAGGTGAAAATGCCCACCCACGTGTAGGCCGTGCGTGGAGACCCGTGTCGGTGAAGAGGAATATCCTGGTTGGTTGAGGGTTGCGTACCTGAGCCTGGGCTTCTGTCTTTCAGTAACTGGGGAGGGTGCGCAGCCTAATACACCGCTTTGGTTTCTGATTTGCCTAAACGGGAGGCTAGGGACTAACCCACCCCTAGTCAATCGGCCAGGACTAGGTATTACACCGAACTCCAGGGTGAGTGGGACGGCGAGCCCGCTATATCCCCTGTGTAGCCCTGTCACCCCAGTGGGGTCCCCCCAGGGGCCTACTACGGTAGGTACGGGTTAGGCGCACCCGGGGTCCCGAGCCACCTTGACTCCCTCTGTGGGCAACCTCAGAGTGGTGAGGGAGTCAGTAGGTGAAAATGCCCACCCACGTGTAGGCCGTGCGTGGAGACCCGTGTCGGTGAAGAGGAATATCCTGGTTGGTTGAGGGTTGCGTACCTGAGCCTGGGCTTCTGTCTTTCAGTAACTGGGGAGGGTGCGCAGCCTAATACACCGCTTTGGTTTCTGATTTGCCTAAACGGGAGGCTAGGGACTAACCCACCCCTAGTCAATCGGCCAGGACTAGGTATTACACCGAACTCCAGGGTGAGTGGGACGGCGAGCCCGCTATATCCCCTGTGTAGCCCTGTCACCCCAGTGGGGTGACCCCTCGTTGGGCTCCGTGGTGGGTGGGGAGCACTGGGGGATGAATTTATACCATTTTTTCTATGGCACCAAAACTCAAACCCCTTAATAAAGACGTTGGAAAGGAAGTAGTCGAGTCATGTGGTCCTCGCTACTTGGTTATTCATAGGACAGAGGAAGGTAAGAAGTTCCTTACGGTGAGCCCTTTTACTATCCAAAAGGGTCTCGATGCCATTGCTGGTCCTGTTAAATCCTGCGTTCGAGCTCGCAATGGCACACTTCTTGTCGAAGCCAACTCCGCCTCGCAAGCTGCAAGGATACTCAAAGCCACCATGTTAGCCAGCTATCCAGTGAAGGTCGAGGTGCACAAGTCGCTGAACTCCTCCCGCGGTGTAGTAACAACCCGCGCGTTGGACGGTTTGTCTATTGAGGAGATCCAAGAAAATCTAGCGACTCAGGGTGTCTCAGCTGTTTATCGGGTACAACGTAAGATCAACGGTGAATTCCTGCCTACTCGTACCCTGTTTCTTACTTTTGATCGGGTTGATCTGCCTCAAAAGATTAGAGCAGGGTATGAAGCCATCGAAGTTAGGCCTTATATACCCAATCCGCTGAGGTGCTTTAAATGCCAACGTTTTGGTCACACTAGTGAGTTGTGTACCGGCAAGTCCATCTGCGTCCACTGCGGTGACATCTCCCACGATGGGGCCTGTGCTTCAGCTCCATCGTGTGTGAACTGTAACGGGGAACACCCATCTAGTTCCCGAGACTGCCCCCGTTTTGCAGAGGAACGAGCGATCCAGGAGATACGGGTGAAAGAGAAGGTGTCCTTCTTGGAAGCCCGGAAGCTCCTGCGACTCCGCCAACCCTCTGCCCCGAGGTCCGGTACCTATAGCTCAGTTGCAGCTAAACCGGTACCGCGTCGGGAAATCGCAACACAGACCGGCGATATGAACGGGGCTACAATTGCGGAAAAGGTTATTTTAGCCCAAGCGCTGCCAAAGCCTTCGGCACCTACACCCAAGTTGGTATCAACATCTGCCAAATCCGCTAGCTTACAGAATAGTCCTGCACAGTTGTCACCGAAAGCCTCGACCTCTGGAACTAAAGTTGGTAAATTCACGACGTCTTCTGCCCCGGAAAAACAGTTTAAGACCAAGTATGTACGACAAGACTTCTTGAAAGAGAATGTGCAATCTATTACCAAGTCATCTAAAGGTAAGAAAAGTTCACGCAACTCCACACGTGTATCCTCCTCTGAAGGGTCATCTGGGGAGGAGGGCGTGAATCGGCGACGGCCGTCTTCGCCGATCAGCACATCCAATCGGTTCGAACTACTTGGACCTAAAACTGCTCTTGAAAAAGGGACCTCCCTTGTGGAGGAGATGGAGCAGGAGGATTCTGCCGCCACTGCCAGAGGGACAGTGCGGAAACGGCAGGATCGTGCTCCTGAAAATAGTACTAGCCCAACGCCTAAGAAGAACAAATTGAACCGACCAGCTAATCCCAATCTGCAGAAGCGTCTTTCGATTTGAAACTTATCCCATAATATACTCAATGGCTATCCTCCATTGGAACATACGCGGAATTCGACCACATCGACCAGAGCTTGACTTGTTGCTGCGCCAGCATGAACCCTTGGCTGTATGTTTACAAGAGACGAAGCTCCGTCCACAGGACACCGTTACCATCAGGCAGTACTCCTCCGTACGATGTGATTTATCCCCGGAGGACGGTGTCCCGGCACATGGGGGCACTATGATGCTTATTCGAGATGATATTTTTGCCAACTCCGTACCCATACAATCTGCAATCCAGTCCGTTGCTGTCAGCATTAAGCTACCCTCCGCTTCATTCACCATTTGCAGTATCTATTTGCCTCCATCTGCGGACCTCTCGCACAGCGACTTAGAACACCTCATTTCACAGTTGCCACCACCCTTTTTATTGGTAGGCGACGTGAATGCCCATCACCCTCTTTGGGGCTCTCCTCGGGCTTGTGCGAGAGGTACGCTACTTAAAGACTTCTTGGATAGTCAGAATCTTGCTCTCTTGAACACCGGAGAGCCCACCTTTCTATCTGACGCATTTCATAGTTTTTCACACATTGACATTGCAATTTGTTCCCCTCAGCTGGGAGTCACCTTATGCTGGAATATCATCTCGGATTTGCATTCTAGTGACCACTTTCCTTGTCGTATTAGTGTCTTGACACCCGTTGTATGTTCCACCCGTTTACCTAGTTGGCGCCTAGACCACGCCAGCTGGGAACTGTACTCCCACTTGGCTAAATTTAGCTACGAAGAGCACGACTCTGTGAACCACTTGGTCGAACATCTTACAGGGACCATTCTTTCTGCTGCTGAGCAATCCATTCCGCGTTCGACTGGCTACAGCCGTCGATTTCCGGTACCTTGGTGGACCGCTGACTGTCGGGATGCTATTCGCGCTCGCAGACGAGCTCTACGGGTTTTCCAGCGTTTTCCTACACTGGATAACCTGATACACTATAAACGGATGCGTGCACATTCTAGGCGGGTTATTAAGGATAGCAAAAAGATGTCATGGAATAAATTCGTGGGTTCCTTTAATCGACATACACCTTCCTCTGTCGTATGGGATAAGTTAAGACGTGTGGCTGGGAAACCGAACCATATGCCCATCGCCGGTCTCAAAACACCTACCGGAGCTGTTGTTGATACATTTGACGTGGCGAATACTTTAGGCAGTGCTTTCGCTGAGGTGTCTAGCTCAGGCAACTATTCCCCTGAGTTTCTTACAGTTAAGAACCAGGTGGAAACTCAAGAATTCTCGTTTCTTTCTGGCAACCTTGAGGATTATAATCGCCTTTTCACCCTGGCAGAGCTAGACAATGCACTCTCCTCTTCACGACACTCAGCACCAGGTCCAGATGGTATCCACGTCCAAATGTTGCAACATCTCTCTCCTGATGGCAAGATTTCCTACTCGAGGTCTATAATCGTGTCTGGGTTGATGGCATTTTTCCAGACAAGTGGCGGGAGGCCACCATCATACCCATTCTTAAACCTGGAAAGGACCGCCATCTTCCTTCCAGTTACCGTCCTATTTCCCTCACCAGTTGCGTTTGCAAGGTGATGGAACGCATGATCAATGGACGGTTGGTGTGGTGGCTGGAATCCCACAATCTTCTGACGAACATCCAGTGTGGCTTTCGACGACGACGTTCAACTGCTGACCACCTTGTCGCTCTGTCAACTCAGATTATGGACGGGTTTCTTAAGAACAGCCCCACAGTTGGGATATTTTTTGACCTCGAGAAGGCCTACGACACGTGTTGGCGGGCGGGAATATTGCGTTCTCTGCACAACTGGAACATACGTGGACGCCTACCGTTGGTCATTCAGGAGTTTATGCGGGACCGCGTTTTTCGAGTGAGGGTGGGTTCGGTTTTTTCTAACCATTTTATTCAAGAGAACGGAGTGCCGCAGGGTCGGTACTCAGCGAGACTCTATTTGCTATTGCGATAAATTCCATATCACTATGTGTGCCTCAAGGTGTCTCTTCCTGTTTATTCGTGGACGACTTTGCCATCTTCTGTACTTCTCAGCGTACACCGTTTTTGGAACGCCGTCTCCAGCGGTGTTTGGACAATCTCTATGCATGGAGCTCGAAACACGGTTTTCGTTTCTCCGCTGAGAAGACAGTCTGCGTTAACTTCTGGCGCCGTAAGTGGCATATGCCGCCGTCTCTTCGACTCGGGCCAGATTTACTTCCTTTCGCAGACGAGGCGAGATTCCTTGGTTTGATCTTCGATCGGAAACTTTGTTGGGCACCACATATAGCACAGCTTAGAGCACGATGTGACCGTTCTCTAAATCTTTTACGGATACTAAGTGGCAAGTCTTGGGGTGCGGATCGGACGACATTGCTCAGTCTTTATCGTGCTGTGATTCGTTCGAAGTTGGACTATGGCAGCATTGTGTATTCTTCAGCTCGACCTTCAGTGCTCAGAAGGTTAGACACAGTCCATAACCAGGGCATCCGTGTGGCCGTTGGAGCTTTTCCAACGAGCCCAGTTGTTAGCCTCTACGCCGAATCGGGAGAACCTCCTCTGCGTTGTCGGCGTGATGTCCTGCTTGCTAATTATGGCTGTGGGCTGAAGTGTATGCCTGGGCATCCAACTTATCACGCGTTTTTCTCCCCTGAGCTGCACGAGCGATACTGCCTCCGCTCCCTGAGCCCCAGGCCAGCAGGTTTTCGTTTCCGTGAGCTTCTACGCCAGCACCATGTTGACATTCCTCGGCTGTTATCCAAGGGAGAGAGTATACACCCCCCTTGGTTACGCACTACCTCCCATGTCGATCTCGGGATGATGCTCTACGGGAAATCTGTTACGCCTCTTGATAGTATTCGTCGTTGCTTTTTAGAATTTTTATCCAAATACAGTGGCCGTATTTGTATTTACACCGATGGTAGTAAGAGCCCCGACGGTGTTGGATGTGCCTTCGTAACTGGCACCGCAACTTCTACTTACGGTTTGCCTAGTTGCACATCTATATATTCTGCCGAGCTATATGCTATTTATCAAGCCCTTCTGTATATTCGACGTCGAAAATTAGGTGACTGCCTTATTCTTAGTGATTCCCTTAGTGCCCTTCAGAGCATTCGTGAGCTGTACAATTACCATCCTTTGGTGCAGCGCATCCAGGACGTTCTCCACATTTTGCACGCTTCTGGTTTTAATGTGGAGTGCGCATGGATTCCTGGACACGTTGGCTTGCCAGGGAATGACACGGCGGATTTGGCAGCGAAATCGGCAGTCACAGCGCCCAGTGTTACGATTACCCATTCAACAGCAGAAGATTTTAGAGTGGCTGTACGGAGAGCCGTTTTTTCGACTTGGCATGCGGAGTGGTCGGCTCTCCGTGGTAATAAGCTGCGAGAGGTGAAGGACCTCCCTGTCAACTGGGTAACCTCCTCTCGTTTATTCCGCCGGGAGGAGGTAGTACTAGCTCGGCTAAGAATTGGCCACTGTATTTTTACTCACAGTTACCTTTTTAAACGTGAACCTGCTCCTGTCTGTGCGCTCTGTGGGGAGGCACAGACAGTTCGTCATGTGTTGCTGGAGTGTGGTCACCTGGCACACATTCGGTCATCTATGGGCATGCCGGCCTCTCTTGCTGAGGTGCTGGCAGATGACCCAAGAGCAGTGGACAGGGTTTTTAAATTTTTAGCAAAACTTTCTTTTACCTTGACGTTTTAGTGTGATAGCGGTTTTTTTTAAACTCTTTTGGTTTTAATGTGTTGATTTTAGATGGAGTTTTATATCCAGCTCTGGTTAGAGGGCTGGACGTTTCTGTTACTTCCGTTTCAACTGTGTTAGCTCTTTTATTTGTGTTTACTTTTTTGTTTGGTATTTTCTTACTGGCTATTGCCAAGTTTTAATCATAAGGGCGCTTATGACCCCGGCAGTTGAGCGCCCTTAAACACCATCATCATCATCATCACCCCTCGTTGGGCTCCGTGGTGGGTGGGGAGCACTGGGGGATGAATCTATACCATTTTTTTATGGCACCAAAACCAAAACCCCTTATTTTAAATGCAAACGTTGGAAAGGAAGTAGTCGAGTCATGTGGTCCTCGCTACTTGGTTATTCATAGGACAGAGGAAGGTAAGAAGTTCCTTACGGTGAGCCCTTTTACTATCCAAAAGGGTCTCGATGCCATTGCTGGTCCGGTCAAATCTTGCGTTCGAGCTCGCAACGGTACACTTCTTGTCGAAGCCAACTCCGCCTCGCAAGCTGCAAGGATACTTAAAGCCACCACGTTAGCAAGCTATCCAGTGAAGGTCGAGGTGCACAAGTCGCTGAACTCCTCCCGCGGTGTAGTAACAACCCGCGCGTTGCACGGTTTGTCCATTGAGGAGATCCAAGAAAATCTTGCGACTCAGGGTGTCTCAGCTGTTTATCGGGTACAACGTAAGATCAACGGTGAATTCCTGCCTACTCGTACCCTGTTTCTTACTTTTGATCGGGTTGATCTGCCTCAAAAGATTAGGGCGGGGTATGAAGCCATCGAAGTTAGGCCTTATATACCCAATCCGCTGAGGTGCTTTAAATGCCAACGTTTTGGTCACACTAGTGAGTTGTGTACCGGCAAGTCCACCTGCGTCCACTGCGGTGACAACTCCCACGATGGGGCTTGTGCTTCAGCTCCATCGTGTGTGAACTGTAACGGGGAACACCAATCTAGTTCCCGAGACTGCCCCCGTTTTGCAGAGGAACGAGCGATCCAGGAGATACGGGTGAAAGAGAAGGTGTCCTTCTTGGAAGCCCGGAAGCTCCTGCGACTCCGCCAACCCTCTGCCCCGAGGTCCGGTACCTATAGCTCAGTTGCAGCTAAACCGGTACCGCGTCGGGAAATCGCAACACAGACCGGCGATATGAACGGGGCTACAATTGCAGAAAAGGTTATTTTAGCCCAAGCGCTGCCAAAGCCTTCGGCACCTACACCCAAGTTGGTATCAACATCTGCCAAATCCGCCAGCTTACAGAATAGTCCTGCACACTTGTCACCGAAAGCCTCGACCTCCGGAACTAAAGCTATTAAATTAACGACGTCTTCTGCCCCGGAAAAACAGTTTAAGACCAAGTATGTCCGACAAGACTTTTTGAAAGAGAATGTGCAATCTATTACCAAGTCATCTAAAGGTAAGAAAAGTTCACGCAACTCCACACGTGTATCCTCCTCTGAAGGGTCATCTGGGGAGGAGGGCGTGAATCGGCGACGGCCGTCTTCGCCGATCAGCACATCCAATCGGTTCGAACTACTTGGACCGAAAACTGCTCTTGAAAAAGGGACCTCCCTTGTGGAGGAGATGGACCAGGAGGATTCTGCCGCCACTGCCAGAGGGACAGTGCGGAAACGGCAGGATCGTGCTCCTGAAAATAGTACTAGCCCAACGCCTAAGAAGAACAAATTGAACCGACCAGCTAATCCCAATCTGCAGAAGCGTCTTTCGATTTGAAACTTATCCCATAATATACTCAATGGCTATCCTCCATTGGAACATACGCGGAATTCGACCACATCGACCAGAGCTTGACTTGTTGCTGCGCCAGCATGAACCCTTGGCTGTATGTTTACAAGAGACGAAGCTCCGTCCACAGGACACCGTTACCATCAGGCAGTACTCCTCCGTACGATGTGATTTATCCCCGGAGGACGGTGTCCCGGCACATGGGGGCACAATGATGCTTATTCGAGATGATATTTTTGCCAACTCCGTACCCATACAATCTGCAATCCAGTCCGTTGCTGTCAGCATTAAGCTACCCTCCGCTTCATTCACCATTTGCAGTATCTATTTGCCTCCATCTGCGGACCTCTCGCACAGCGACTTAGAACACCTCATTTCGCAGTTGCCAGCACCTTTTTTATTGGTAGGCGACGTGAATGCCCATCACCCTCTTTGGGGCTCTCCTCGGGCTTGTGCGAGAAGTACGCTACTTAAAGACTTCTTGGATAGTCAGAATCTTGCTCTCTTGAACACCGGAGAGCCCACCTTTCTATCTGACGCATTTCATAGTTTTTCACACATTGACATTGCAATTTGTTCCCCTCAGCTGGCAGTCACCTTATGCTGGAATATCATCTCGGATTTGCATTCTAGTGACCACTTTCCTTGTCGTATTAGTGTCTTGACACCCGTTGTATGTTCCACCCGTTTACCTAGTTGGTGCCTAGACCACGCCAGCTGGGAACTGTACTCCCACTTGGCTGAATTTAGCTACGAAGAGCACGACTCTGTGAACCACTTGGTCGAACATCTTACAGGGACCATTCTTTCTGCTGCTGAGCAATCCATTCCGCGTTCGACTGGCTACAGCCGTCGATTTCCGGTACCTTGGTGGACCGCTGACTGTCGGGATGCTATTGGCGCTCGTAGACGAGCTCTACGGGTTTTCCAGCGTTTTCCTACACTGGATAACCTGATACACTATAAACGGATGCGTGCACATTCTAGGCGGGTTATTAAGGATAGCAAAAAGATGTCATGGAATAAATTCGTGGGTTCCTTTAATCGACATACACCTTCCTTTGTCGTATGGGATAAGTTAAGACGTGTGGCTGGGAAACCGAACCATATGCCCATCGCCGGTCTCAAAACACCTAACGGAGCTGTTGTTGATACATTTGACGTGGCGAATACTTTAGGCAGTGCTTTTGCTCAGGTGTCTAGCTCAGGCAATTATTCCCCTGAGTTTCTTACAATTAAGAATCAGGTGGAATCTCAAGAATTCTCGTTTCTTTCTGGCAACCTTGAGGATTATAATCGCCTTTTCACCCTGGCAGAGCTAGACAATGCACTCTCCTCTTCACGACACTCAGCACCAGGTCCAGATGGTATCCACGTCCAAATGTTGCAACATCTCTCTCCTGATGGCAAAGATTTCCTACTCGAGGTCTATAATCGTGTCTGGGTTGATGGCATTTTTCCAGACAAGTGGCGGGAGGCCACCATCATACCCATTCTTAAACCTGGAAAGGACCGCCATCTTCCTTCCAGTTACCGTCCTATTTCCCTCACCAGTTGCGTGTGCAAGGTGATGGAACGCATGATCAATGGACGGTTGGTGTGGTGGCTGGAATCCCACAATCTTCTGACGAACATCCAGTGTGGCTTTCGACGACGACGTTCAACTGCTGACCACCTTGTCTCTCTGTCAACTCAGATTATGGACGGGTTTCTTAAGAACAGCGCCACAGTTGGGATATTTTTTGACCTCGAGAAGGCCTACGACACGTGTTGGCGGGCGGGAATATTGCGTTCTCTGCACAACTGGAACATACGTGGACGCCTACCGTTGGTCATTCAGGAGTTTATGCGGGACCGCGTTTTTCGAGTGAGGGTGGGCTCGGTTTTTTCTAACCATTTTATTCAAGAGAACGGAGTGCAGCAGGGCTCGGTACTCAGCGTGACTCTATTTGCTATTGCGATAAATTCCATATCACTATGTGTGCCTCAAGGTGTCTCTTCCTGTTTATTCGTGGACGACTTTGCCATCTTCTGTACTTCTCAGCGTACACCGTTTTTGGAACGCCGTCTCCAGCGGTGTTTGGACAATCTCTATGCTTGGAGCTCGAAACACGGTTTTCGTTTCTCCGCTGAGAAGACAGTCTGCGTTAACTTCTGGCGCCGTAAGTGGCAAATGCCGCCGTCTCTTCGACTCGGGCCAGATTTACTTCCTTTCGCAGACGAGGCGAGATTCCTTGGTTTGATCTTCGATCGGAAACTTTGTTGGGCACCACAAATAGCACAGCTTAGAGCACGATGTGACCGTTCTCTAAATCTTTTACGGATACTAAGTGGCAAATCTTGGGGTGCGGATCGGACGGCATTGCTCCGTCTTTATCGTGGTGTGATTCGTTCGAAGTTGGACTATGGCAGCATTGTGTATTCTTCAGCTCGACCTTCAGTGCTCAGAAGGTTAGACACAGTCCATAACCAGGGCATCCGTGTGGCCGTTGGAGCTTTTCCAACGAGCCCAGTCGTTAGCCTCTACGCCGAATCGGGAGAACTTCCTCTGCGTTGTCGGCGTGATGTCCTGCTTGCTAATTATGGCTGTGGGCTGAAGTGTATGCCTGGGCATCCAACTTATCACGCGTTTTTCTCCTCTGAGCTGCACGAGCGATACTGCCTCCGCTCTCTGAGCCCCAGGCCAGCAGGTTTTCGTTTCCGTGAGCTTCTACGCCAGCACCATGTTGACATTCCTCGGCTGTTATCCAAGGGAGAGAGTATACACCCCCCTTGGTTACGCGCTACCTCCCATGTCGATCTCGGGATGACGCTCTACGGGAAATATGTTACGCCTCTTGATAGTATTCGTCGTTGCTTTTTAGAATTTTTATCCAAATACAGTGGCCGTATTTGTATTTACACCGATGGTAGTAAGAGCCCCGACGGTGTTGGATGTGCCTTTGTCACTGGCACCGCAACTTCTACTTACGGTTTGCCTAGTTGCACATCTATATATTCTGCCGAGCTATATGCTATTTATCAAGCCCTTCTGTATATTCGACGTCGAAAATTAGGTGACTGCCTAATTCTTAGTGATTCCCTTAGTGCACTTCAGAGCATTCGTGAGCTGTACAATTACCATCCTTTGGTGCAGCTCATCCAGGACGTTCTCCACTTTTTGCACGCTTCTGGTTTTAATGTGGAGTGCGCATGGATTCCTGGACACGTTGGCTTGCCAGGGAATGACACGGCGGATTTGGCAGCGAAATCGGCAGTCACAGCGCCCAGTGTTACGATTACCCATTCAACAGCGGAAGATTTTAGAGTGGCTGTACGGAGAGCCGTTTTTTCGACTTGGCATGCGGAGTGGTCGGCTCTCCGTGGTAATAAGCTGCGAGAGGTGAAGGACCTCCCTGTCAACTGGGTAACCTCCTCTCGTTTATTCCGCCGGGAGGAGGTAGTACTAACTCGGCTAAGAATTGGCCACTGTATTTTTACTCACAGTTACCTTTTTAAACGTGAACCTGCTCCTGTCTGTGCGCTCTGTGGGGAGGCACAGACAGTTCGTCATGTGTTGCTGGAGTGTGGTCACCTGGCACACATTCGGTCATCTATGGGCATGCCGGCCTCTCTTGCTGAGGTCCTGGCAGATGACCCAAGAGCAGTGGACAGGGTTTTTAAATTTTTAGCAAAACTTTCTTTTACCTTGACGTTTTAGTGTGATAGCAGTTTTTTTTTAAACTCTTTTAATTTTAATGTGTTGATTTTAGATGGAGTTTTATATCCAGCTCTGTCTAGAGGGCTGGATCATTCTGTTACTTCCGTTTCAACTTGTTAGCTCTTTTACTTGTGTTTTTTTCCTTTTTTTTTTTTTGGTATTTTTCTTACTGCCTATTGCCAAGTTTTAATCATAAGGGCGCTTATGACCTCGGCAGTTGAGCGCCCTTAAACACCATTATCATCATCATCGAAGTGAAGGAAAAGTCGATGCCCATGTCCAAGTAGATCCTCTTCGGGAGAATCTTCTGGTGGGAGTATAGATCAGCGACGAATATCTCCGTCGATCAGCACCTCTAATTGGTTCGAAGTTCTCGAACCGAAATTTTCTATTGCAAAGGGGTCCTCTCCCGTGGAGGAGTTGGAGCAGGAGGATTCTGCCCCCACTGCTAGACGGACAGCGCAGAAACGGCAGGACCGTGCTCTTGGAAACAGTAAAAGCCCAATTCTGAAGAAGAATAAATTAAACCGACCAGTATAGCTCAATCTTTCGATGTAAACATTATCCCATCATAGAGACAATGGTTTTTTCTTGGTAATGTTTAACGCCCGCTTTAACTATTTATGACATCGCAAGCGGTGATACTGATGATACGTGAATGAAGTTGGAGCACCGGTGGAATGCGATGGCGTGGGAAACCTGAGAAAATCCGCCCCAGCACCGCTTTGTCTACCACAAATCTCACATGTGGCCCCTTGGGATCGAACCCGGGTCGTCTGGGTGAGAGGCGAGTCGTCTAACCAGTCGGCCATGGCGCGACCTCAGAGAAAATGGCTATCCTTTAATGGAACATACGCGGAATTAGACCATATTGATCAGAGCTAGAACTTTTGCTCAACCAGTATCAACCGTTGGTCGCCTGCTTACAAGAGGTCAAGCGCCGTCCATATGACAACGTCACATTCAGGCATTACACTGCTGTGTGGTATCATTTATCAATGGAGGAGGGTGTTCCTGCATAAGGGGGGAACTACGCTGCTCGTCAGCGATGACCTTTATGCTGAATCCATCTTACAGTCTGGTAAACTGGCAGTATTACGCTGGATCTATCAAATTCTCAATTTGTAGTATCCAGCTGCCTCCATCTGCTGACCTCTCGCGCATTGATTTAGACGACCTAGTTTCCCAGCTACCAACATAATTTCTGTTGTTGGAGAACGTGAATACCCACTACGCTCTTTGATGCTCCCCTCGGTCTTGTGCGAGAAATCAGCTAATTGCCGATTTCTTGGACAGTCATGATCTTTCTCTCCTGAATACTGGAAAGCCACAATTTCTCTCTCACGACTTCAATAGTTTTTCACACCTCGATATAGCTGTTTGTTCTCCGCAGTTAGCAGTTTCCTTACAATGGACCGTCATCTCTGATCTATACTTTAGTGACCACTTTCCAGTTCTTCTAAGCCTTTTAGCACACGACTTATGTTCCACACGCTTACTTAGATGGTGCTTAGACCGAGCCGACTGGAACCTTTATTTCCAATTGGACGTTTTCAACCGCTGCGAGCAGGAAGCGAATGTTTTAGTCTAACACCTCACAGCCACCATTCTTTCTGCTGCTGAACAGTCTATTCCACGATTGAGTGTCTACCCTTGTCAATTTTCTGTTCCTCGGTATACAGTTGAATTTCGGGATGCCATTCGGGCTCGTAGACGTGCTTTTCGGATTTTCCAGCCTCACCGTACGCTGAATAGCCTAATTCAATATAAATAGATGCGTGCCCACTCTAAGCGAGCTATTACGCATAGAAAAAGCACTCACACAGCAAGTTTGTAAGCTCATTTAATTGGTATAGCCCTTCCTCCATGTGTTCGTGAGCTGTACAGCTTCCATTTTTAGTGCAGCACATTCAGGATGCCCACCACATTTTGCGCGCCTCTGGCGTTAATGTGGATGTCGCATGGTTTCCTGGACACATTGGGTTGTCAGGTAATGAACTAGTGGATGCGGTAGCTAAGTCGGCAGCCACGAAGCCTAATGTCACATTTTGTTGTTCAACAGCCCCAGATTTTATACTTGTTTTGCGATGAGCGGTGTTTCCGTGGTGGCATGCAGATGTCTGCTCACTGCAACAAGCCAAGGGCAGTAAAGGAACTTTCGGTACACTGATCAACTTTCTCACACACTTCTCGTCTTATGAAGTGATTTTGGCTCATCTCCGTATCGGTCACTTTTGTTTTTACACACAGCCACCTCTTAGAAAGGGATCCTGCTCCTACCTGTCCTCAGTGTGGAGCAGCATTGACCGTCCGCCATGTACTGGTAGATAGTGCTCCTCTATCCCGATTATGAGCCACTCTACAACTGCTGGCCACAAATAAAGGGTTGTTGTTGGACAATACCTGAGCAGTAGATCGTGTTTTTAAGTTTTTATCATCACTCCTTTTTAAGATCTCTATCTAGATTTATTTTGCCTTCCAATGTTTTGGCACGTTCCTGAAATGAAAACTGCTGATTTTTTCTATTTTAGTCTCTCAGGACTGGAGCTTGTGTTTTAGTTATCCTTTTCCCCCCAGGGACCTACTACGGTAGGTGAAGGTTAGGCGCACCTGCTGTTCTGAGCCCCCTTTGACTCCCTGTGTGGCAACCTCTAAGTTGTGAGGCAGTCAGCAGGTTAAAAAGCCCACCCACGTGTAGGCCTTGCTTGGAGACTCGAATCGGTGGAAAGGACTATTTTGCTTGATGAAGGGTTGCGTACCTAAGCCTGGGCTTCTGACTTTCAGTAACTGGGGAGATGTGCATACTAATACACCACTTTAGTTTCTGCTACGCCTAAACGGAAGGCTAGGGACTAACTCAACCCTACTCAATCGGCCAGGACTGGGTATTTTACCGAACTCCAAGGTGAGTGGGACGATGTGACTGCTCTATCTTCTATGAAGCCTTGTCACACCAGTGGGGTGACCCCGCGTTGTGCTCCGTTGTGGGTGGGGAGTACTGGGGGTTGAGTTACAGACCATGCTTTATGGCACAAAAAAACCAAACCCAAATCCAATATTGTATTCGGAAAGGAAGCAAATGAGTCCAATGGTGCCTGGTACTTAGTGATTAAAAGAACGGAGGAAGGTAGGACGTTTTCTTCCGTTAGCCCATTTGGCATTCAGAAAGGGTTAGATAAGATAGCAGTATGATAGGTAGCTAGCTACCCGAATAAATTCGAGATACGTAAGACCTTGAAATCCTCGCGCGGCGTTGTCACCACCCGCGAGCTGGACGGTATGTGTAATGAGGAGATTAGGGAGAATTTTGTAAGACAAGGTGTTACTGGTGTTCAAAGAAGAGTAAATGGTGAATTCGTGCCCACGCGTATCCTGTTTCTTATCTTTGATCGGTGAGATCTACCCAAAGTGATTAAGGCAAGCTACGAAGCCATCGAGGTGATGCCATACATTCCGAACCCTCTCAGGTGTTACAAGTGTCAGCACTTTCGACACACCAGTGAATTCTGAAGTGGTCAACATGTGTAAACTGCGGCGATGTCATACATGATGGCGGTTCCACGTCAATCCCATCTTGCGTCAACTGCAATGGGGAACATCCGTCCAATTCCTAGGATTGTCCCCGTTGTGCAGAGAAGAAGGCCATCCAGGAAATACGGGTGAAAGGGAAGGTGCCCTCGGAATCCCGTAAACTCCTGCGTTTTCGCCAAACTTCAGTCCCGCGGTTCGGTTCCTATAGCTCAGTCGTAGCTAAAGAGGTACCAAAGCGGGAAATTGAGACACAGAGCTGCGATAACAACGAGGCCACAATATCCGAAAAGATTATCTATGCCAGAACAATACAGAAGCCATCTGCGTCTACGTCGGCATTCAACATCTTCCAAATCCGTCGGTGTAAAGCCTAGTACAGGTCATATATCACCAAACCTTCAACCTCTGGCAGTAGACCGGTAAAACAGCAGTACTTTCTGCCCCCAAGAAACGCTTCAGAACCAGCTATGTTAGAACCGACTTTCTGAAAGAACGTTTAACGACTACTCCTAAATCCTCGAGGGTAGGAAAAGCCCAGGTCACTCTCCATGCAGATCCTCTTCTGAGGACTCTTCTGGGACGAATTCCGATTGGCAACGACCATCTTCGCCGATCACTACTTTGAATCTGTTCTAAGTACTCGAGCCGAAATTTTCCATTGGAAAGGGTTAATTTCTAGTGGAAGAAATGGAACAAGAGGATTTTTACCCCGATACACGACGGACAGTGCGTAAGCGGCAGGGTTGCATTGTTGAAAAGAATGATAGTCCAATGGCGAAGCAGAAGAAATTAAACCGACCAGCACAGCGCAATATGCAGAAACGTGTTTCCATTCCGTTCTATTCACCACGGCTATTCTACAGTGGACCATCCACATCGACACGAGCTTGAACTGCTCCTCAATCAGATTCAGCCTATGGTCCTCTTGATACAGGAAACGAGGCTCCGTCCGCAAGCTCCCTATGACAGTGAAGCCAAGCGACATTAGAAGACGGTTAGCTAAATTAGGAAAACATAAATCAGTCGGGCCAGAGGGCATTTCGGGCGAATTTCTTAAGATTGGGGGGGGAGGCAATCGTTCCATACATACTGAGGCTATTCGAAGTAACAGTAAATAACGGAAGTATACCGCAAGATTGGAAGCAGGCTATAGTTGTGCCTATTTATGAAGCAGGGATTGGAACAAATGCGGCAAACTGTAGACCAGTTAGTTTGACATCAGTAGTAAGGAAACAAGTTGAGCATCTTAGAGCACAATATTTAAGACGCAAATGGGATAAAATGCATTGGCCCTTCGAAGGCCAACATGGTTTCCGGAACGGACATTCTTGTGAGAGTCAACTAGTAGCTGTTGATGTAGCCGATACACTTGACGCGGGTGGAAAAGTACGTACAATAATAATTGATTTTTCTAAAGCGTTTGACCTTGTACCTTATGGACAACTAATAGAAAAACTTTGTAATCTGCAAATAGACAACAGAGTGATAACTTGGATTCGGGAATTCTTGAGAGAACGAACCCAAAGAGTGTGGGTGGGAAATAAAGTATCGTCTCTTACAAATGTAACTTCTGGTGTGCCCTAGGGAAGCGTGATTGGCCCGTTGCTTTTCTTAGCATATATAAATGATTTACTGGAAGGGATAACATCTCAGATTCGCCTATTTGCAGACGATTGTATAATCTGTAGAAATATTAGAGGTAAATGCATCACAATAGATCTACAAGAAGATTTAAACGAAATTCAACTCTGGGCAAAATATAATAGAATAGAGATAAATCCAAACAGATGTAAAACAATTATATTTTCAAGGGCAAGAATAGTAGAAAACGCAATATATAAATTAGACAATAAGAAAATACTCAGGGTAAATAGCACCACATATTTAGGGGTAATACCAAATCAAAGATTGGAGTGGGGGGAACATGTAAACTTGATCACTGGGAAGGCGTGGAAAGCGTTGCATTTCGTAATGAGGATTTTATAACGCAGCAATGGAAAGTCGCGAAATTTGGCATACACTTCTTTAGTTTGACCAATATTAGAATATAGTGCTGCATGCTGGGATCCGTATCGGGTGGGGCAAAAACTGGCACTAGGGAGAGTTCAGAAAAGAGCAGCTAAATTTGTAGTCAGAAGTAAACGATTCGAAAATCATACCAGCACTGCTACTTCCTGGGAAACACTAGAAAAACGTAGGAGACGAGCAAGGCTATGTGCAATTTTAGAGCCTATAAGGGTGAACCTGCATGGAAAGACATATCCAAACGATTGTTAAAGCCATTATGCTATGGGAGGAATGATCACTCGGAAAAAATAAGAAATAGGGAATAGAAAACAGACATAGGTAAATTTTCCTTCGCAAATAGAACAATAATCGAATGGAACAAAATACCTGCAGATTTACTGGAGACTTTGCCTCAAAGTATAATTAGTTTTAAAAAGAGACTAAAGAAGAGTGATTTATAGTCAGGATAGTAAATAAAAATATCGCGTTATTATTACTGTTGTTACAGTTATGTATGTATTAGTATACTATGATGTCATGGGCATTTTAACAGTGTATTACTCACATTATTGTTTATTTAACTCATTGTATTGTACATTGTATTATTACATTGACAGCACTGCCACCGGGCCACGCCCTAAGCAATGAACTAAAGTACCTACCTACCTGCCTGCCTACCTACCCACCTACCTACCTATCCATACCATTACCTTCGGGCTCTGCTCTTCAGTGCGTTGTGAATTATCACTAGAAGAGGGTGTTCCTGTGCATGGGGGCAGTATGATGCTTGTTAGAGATGATACTTTTGCCGCCTCCGTATCCTTAATTCTGACATCCAGTTAGTCACTCTAAAGATTACGATCTCATCCACCAGATTTACTATTTATAGTGTGTATATGCCTCTATCTTACGACCTCTCGCACACAGACTTGCAAGACCTCATTTCTCAGCTACCAACACCCTTTCTGTTAGTGAGGGACGTGAATGCCTACTACCCACGTTTGGGCTCCTCTAGGGCTTGCGCGAGAGGCTTGTTAAGTGCAGTTTTTTGGACGAAAATAAGCTAGCCCTCCTGAACACCGGAGCAGCTACATTTTTATCTGACGCCTTTTTCACAGTTTTTCCCACCTCAAAATAGCGTTCTGCTCTCCATAGTTAGCTTCCGCTGAAATATCATCTCAGACTTACATTCTAGTGACTACTTTCCCATTCTAATAAGTATCTTAGCCCAAATCGCATGTTCCACCTGAATATCTACTTGGCGTTTAGATCGCGCCGACTTAAATATTTTGGCCGGCTGGCCGTTTTGCACTACAACCAGCATGACCCGGTAAACCCCTTAGCTGACAGCATTATTACTGCTGCTGATCAGTCTATTCATCGATCGACTGGCCCATCACGTCGATTTCCGGGTACTTGGTTGACCGATGCATGCAGGAACGCCATTCGTGCTCGTGGACGTGCTCTTATGATTTTCTAGCGTCGCCTTACTCTGGACAACCTAATACAGTATAGATGCGTGCCGAATCTAGGCAAGTTAATCTTGGCAAGTTATTAAGGATAGCAAAATATATAAGAAAATATGTGCCAAATCTCGACAAGTTATTAAGGATAGAAAAATGACATCCAGGAGCAACTTTGTAGCCTCGTTTAATAGACATACCCCTTCCTGTGTCATATGGGATAAGCTGAGGCGTGTAGCCGGCAAATTGACCCATATGCCAATCGGTGGTCCAAGAATCACTGTCGATGTTGTTAACACAGTCGATGTGGCTAATACTTTGGCCGTGTTTCGCTTAGGTGACTAGCTCAGACAATTGTCCTCCTGAGTTCCTCAGAGTTAATTACCAGGCGGAACCTCAAGTGCATTCCTTTCGTTTCGGAAACCTTGAGGATGACAACCTCGTTTTCACATGGTCTAAATTCACCTCATGGCGAAGTTTGACCATGCTATCTTCCCGAAAGTCTGCGCCAGGTCCAGATTGCTTCCACGTCCAAATGTTGCAGCATCTCTCCCCTGATGGTAAGGCTTTCCTACTGGAGGTATATAACCAGGTCTGGGTTGACGCCACTTTTCCAGACAGATGGCGGGAGGACACTGTTATACCTATTCATAAACCTGGGAAGGACAGTCATCTTCCTTCCAGTTACTGTCCTATTTCCCTCACGACCTTCATTTGCTAGGTGCTGGAACGCATAATCAATGGACGGTTGGTCTAGTGGCTAGAATCCAACAATCTATTGACTAATGCCCAGTACGGGTTTCGACGGTGTCGGTCAGCAGCTGGCCATTTTGTATCGCTATCGACGCAGATTATGAACGGCTTTCTTAAAAATTTCAAACAGTCAGAATATTTTTTGACCTTGAGAAAGCTTATGATACGTGTTGGCGAGCAGGATTATTACGTCCCCTCCAGAACTGGACTTTTCGTGGACGTTTACCGTTGTTCATTCAGGAGTTTCCGAGTAAGGTTCGGGTTGGCTTTTTCTAACCATTTTAATCAAGGGAATGGTTGCCGCAGGGCTCGGTCTTAAGCGGAACGCTGTTTGACATAGCGATTAATTCCATATCGCAATGTGTTCCCCCAGGTGTCTCGTTCTGTTCATTCGTGGATGACTTTGCCATTTACAGCATTTCTCAGCGTACACCGTTTTTGGCACACCACCTCCAGCGGTGTTTGGACAATCTCTATGATTGCAGCTCGAAAAACTGTTTTCGTTTCTCACCTGAGAAGACAGTCTGGGTTAACTTCTGGCGCCGTACTTGGCGCCAACCTACGTGTCTTCGACTCAGACCAGATTTACTTCCTTTCGCAGATGAGACGGGATTCCTTGTGTTGCTCTTCGATCGGAAACTTTATTGGTAACCGCATATAGCACAGTTGAAAACGCGATGAGACCGTTATCTCAATATTTTACGGGTACTAAGCGATAAATCCTGGGAAGCGGATCTGA
Organism: Hymenopus coronatus; assembly: GCA_030762935.1. Classification (NCBI taxonomy): domain Eukaryota; kingdom Metazoa; phylum Arthropoda; class Insecta; order Mantodea; family Hymenopodidae; genus Hymenopus; species Hymenopus coronatus. Next base: position 83,673,141 of record CM060883.1, read on the forward strand.
CAGTGTTGCTTGGTCCTTAGCGCGTAATGATTCGTTCGAAGTTGGACTATGGCAGCTTTATTTATTCTTCAGCACGACCATCAGTGCTCAAAAGATTAGGCACGGTCCATAATCAGGCCATCCGTGTGGTGTTGGGAGCTATTCCAACCTGCCCATTTTTTAGCCTCTACGCCAAATCCGAAGGTCCCTTTCTGCGATGTCGGCGCGATGTCCTGCTGGCTAATTATGACTGTGGGCTTAAGTGCATGCCAGACCATCCAACTTTCCACGAGTTTTTCTCCCCCGAACTGGACGGACGGTATCGCTACCACTCCCTGAGTCCAAAGCCTTCAGATTTTCGTGTCCGTTAGCTCTTCGGCAGCACGATATTGATCATGCTGAGGGTGTTTCCCAAGATGGAGAGGAGGTTCCGTCTCTGGTTACGTGTTGCCTCTCATGTCAATCACGGGATCACGGTTCACAGAAAGTCTGTTATGCCTGTTCATAGTATCCGTAGAGCTTTTTTTTTTTTTTTTTTTTTTTTTTTTTTGGAGTTTTTATCAACATGCAGTGGCCATATTTGTATATATACCGATGACAGTATGTGCCCCGACGATGTGCCTTTGTTCATGGGACCGAATCTTTTACTTTCAGTATGCCTAGTAGCACATAGATGTATATTCTGCCGAGCTGTATACTATTTACTTGGCTCTTTTGTATATTCGACATCGAAAATTATGTGACAACCTTATTCTTAGTGATTCCCTAGTGCCCTTCAGAGCATTCGTGAGCTGTACAATTACCATCCTTAAGTGCAGCGCATTCAGGACGCCTTCCACATTTTGCAAGCTTCTGGGGTTTGTATGGAACACGAATGGATCCCTGGACACGTTGGACTTCCCGGAATGAACTTGCGGATTTAGCAGCGAAATCGGCAGTCACAGAGCCCAGGGTTAATGTTTCCATTTCAACTACGGAAGATCTTAGGGTTGTGCGGAGAGCTGTATATTTGAGCTGGCATGCGGAGTGGTCGGCTCTCCGAGGTAACAAGCTTCGGGACGTGATAGATCTTCCTGTGACCTGGGCAACCTCCTCACGTCCTTCTCGTCGGGAGAAGTAGCAATTGACTCGGTAGTGAATTGGCCACTGTTGTTTTACCCATTGTTTCCTCTTTAATAGAGATCCTGAAACTATTTGTCCGCTCTGTGGCGCAGCACTGAAGGTAGCACACGTGCTGGTAGAGTGTGCTGCTCTTGTACTTTTTCGCACCACTCTCCAGCTGCCGGCCTCCCTAGCGGAGGTTTTTCGCCATGACCCCGCTGCTATTGACAGAGTTTTAAAATTTATATCCGCCATTAATTATACCTTTAGGATTAATTCTTTTTATAACCTTACAAAACATTCTGTTTTACCCGTTTTTATCTATCTTTACACTCCATTGATGTACCTAGCTTTATGTGTTTTATGACTTAAGTGCTGTTCAGTTTTTACAGTTTCTTTTACGCCTAATTTTAGCACGCTTTTTACTATTCTAAACCCATTTTAGTTCTCATCTCATGCCCCGTTTAGTTTTCTAGGGGTGCTGAATACCCTAGTATTTGAGCGTCCTTAAACCCCAAACATAATCATCCTTAGTCCCTACAGAGCATCCGTGAGCTGTATAATTACTATCCTTTAGTGCAGCGTATTCAGGACGTCCTCTACATTTAGCACTTTTTTGGTGTTAATGTGGAGTACGCATGGATTTTTAGACGTGTTGGATTGCCGGGGAATGAAGTGTCGGATTTTGCATCGAAAGCGTCAGTCACAGAGCCCAGTTTTATTTTTACCAGTTCAACAGTAGAATATTTTCGGGTGGTTGTACGGAGAGCGATATTGTCGGGCTGGCATGTGGAGTGGTCGGCTCTGCGCGGTAACAACAAGCTGAGAGAGGTGAAGGACCTCCCTATTAACTTGGTAGTCGCGTCTCGTTTATCCCGCCGGGAGGATGTAGTATTAGCTCGACTTTGACTTGGTCACAGTATTTTTACACGCAGTTACCTTTTTAAGCGCGAATCTGCTCCTGTCTGTGGCTTCTGTTGAGAGGTACAGTCAGTTTGTCATGTGTTGCTAGAATGTGGTCACTTGGCACACATTCGATCACCTGTGGGCATTCCGACCTCTCTTGCCGAGGTGCTGGCAGATGATCTAAGAGCAGTGGCCAGGGTTTTTAAATTTGTAGCACAAGTTTCTTTTACCTTGAAGTTTTTGAATGGTAGCTGTATGTCATGCTAATGAAGCACGCGTTTTAGTATCTTGGTTTTAGCCATTGTTTTATTGCCAGTACTGATTTCAGGACTGGACAGCTATTTTATATTGGTTTTTACTACTTTTAGCTGTTTTTTAACCTGTGTTTTATTTTTAAATGGCTTTGACCTGCATTTTATCATAAGGGCGCTAATGACCTCGGCAAATGAGCGCCTTTAAATACCATCATCATATGCTAGCCATTCTATATGCTCGCCGTCAAAATTTGGATGACTACTTCACTATGAATGACTCCCTTAGTGCCCTTCAAAGCATTCGTGTCCTGAACAACTAACATCCTATTGTTCAGCGCAGCCCTGATGCCCCTCACTCTCGCTTGTATTCGTCGGCCTCACCACTTCTCGAGAGTGTGGCAACGAGAATCTCGTTCACCGGGAACTAGTGCTTACAAGCGAAGCGACTCGAGTATTCCCTTAACTACAGGCGAAGTAGGTTGACGTATGATCCATAGTATAAACTGATTACCTAAAATTAGCCCCTGAAATTTTAAGTTTTAACCTATTTTTCCCGCTTATATGTAAGTTAAAAGGCTTCAAAGTACTTTTTTATATTTGAAGCCCTTTGCGTGGTAAGCGTGGTAACGTGAAAATAGCTAAATGGAACATTAATCTCGGCAAACTTAAGTTTATTTCGTAACCTCAGTAGAAAATCCTTTTTTTTTCTTAAATTCATTTGAATTACTATTTTTGTTTAATAATGCGTTTAGTTTTAAGTGTACATGTGGGGGTAAGAAGGGAAAGAATTTATCAAGGTTTTAATCTTGATGTAGAAACTGTATGTATGAAATATACACTAATAACATTTATCGACGTTGAAACATTTTTTCTGCCTAAAGAAATATATTAAAAGAAATAAACAAAAAAACAAAAAAAAAAGCAACAATCAGAACATTTGGAAAACTGGCTGGTTGCATAGAGAAACAGTGCTGAAAGGTGAAGTTTGTTAATATGAGTGCTATCCATTAAAAATACACATTGAAGTTTTTATTTAAAATGCTTTAGCACTGGTATCCTGTGTAATGCGTCCATAAATTACAGTTGGTATTAATTGCATGCTTCCGTGAAGTAGAATAGTTTTTGTATTGTTATCTGTATTATGTTATAAAAGGCGTTTGTCGTCTATTTCCTTAAATAGGAAGGAAAATTCTTTAAAATCCTTTTTTGTTTTCTTTATAAAAAAAAGGTTAGGAAATTGTTAAAAAGCTAGGAAAATTGGTTAAAAAATCTAAGAGTTAATAAAAGACAATGAAAGGCTAAAACTGCATTTATAAAAAAAACTAAATATCCCAGACAGTTTGACACATGTTGACCCTTCGCTTAACAGTACATATATCCAAAGGTATTCACAATAAACGATTTTAATCAACGATATTAAACGTTTATGGCATACCTTTACGTTGTGTTGCTATGTATAAACATACTCAGATTACAACCGAAAAAAATTACTTCTTGCAACATAAGCGTTAGAGGCCACATATACTGATCTGCAAATTCAGTGACGCCACATATCGGCATGCTTATCCTGGTAGGCTACTTAAATTTTAAATTTAAATCAAATCATTTAAACATATGAAATAATATAACTTACAGGAGTGATTATGCTGGTTTTCGCGCATTACAATGCAGTCTTGCTTTTCACTAGACATACGCTCGTTTGTCAAGCTCTCTCCTGCCAGCTATGTGTTCAACTGCATGTACTGCCTGCGAGAGGCGCGCTTTACGACAGTGAGAAACGAACGAGGTTGAAAGCTGACTTGACCGGCCCTTCCTTCTACATTTTGCACATTTTGGTAGTGAATATAAACTGTGCATGGATGCCTGATCAATTTGGACTGTTGGGGAATAAATTGGTGGATTTTGTAGCAAAGACAGCAACCATAGAACCTAATGTTGCTATCGCTTACGCAACAGCTTAAAGCGTCAGGCTTGTTGAGCGTAGAGCGCTGCTTTCGTACTGGAATATAGAGGGGTTAGCCCTCTGGGGCAAAAAGGTAAGAGTAGTGAATGATCTTCAAATACTTAGGATAACTTCCTGTTGCGTATCTCGTCATGGTTTTTCGACCTTTGTGTGCCAAACGGCGAACCTTCTCCTATCTATCCGCTTTGCTGAGTAGATCGTCCTAATACCATATGCTCTACAAGCTCTGCAGCTTCCAGTCCCCCTTGTAATGATCCTCGGTGATGACCACAAAGCGGTAGATAGTATGTTTAGCTTTTTAGCTAAGGTGATTTTCCGAATAAGGGGTTTATTTGTTTCACTTATCCGGACGGCTGTCATGCGATTTTTCAAGTTTTAATATTAGTGACTTTTAATGAAGAGGATATACTTTCACTTATATTTTTTCTTTACATTGTTCGACTCCATTATTAGTTTCCTCTAAGGCCATTGTATATGAATTTCATCAAAATTTGTTCATGATTTTTATTTATATTTTATATGTCTGGCCTGTGTCACCATTTCTTTTATAAGGAAGCTAATAGCCATGCACTTGAGAGCCCTTAAACACCAATTATATATTACTGCTACTACTACTGTTGCTGGTACTGCTACTGCTCCTGCTGCACCTGCTACTCGACTACTACTGCTACTTTTTCTCACTACTCCTACAAAGGATTTTCTGCAGTTAAGCCCATCTTATCACTCCGTGCTCTGAATCTTTTACCTGAATGAAACTTTGTCGCTAGGATCATTCCCATGTGACTGTGGATTTTATGGTTCGTGTGTGAATAGAAAAAGAACAATTAGAAAATTCATGTGCCACTTGCAACCCCGCATTCTATTAAATTTTATTTGCAAAATCCTAATGTGCTAAAAGTGTGCAATTTATGATCTGTGTCGTTACGTCACCGTAAGGTTAAACGCGAAAGTAAATAGGCAATTTTTGCAATTGTGCTATACAATACTCTCTGCTATAAGAAAGAATAATAAACATTTACAAACAGAACAGCATGATACACTTAATGGCAGATAATAATTTAAAAAATGTCTTCTTCGATTTATACTGATGCAAAACAAAGTTAAGGGGAATTATAATTTCAGAACCTATCAACTTGTAAAGAGAATTGTTTGATAATTTTTTTGGTATTAAGTATTTGTTTTGTTTTTAATTGAGCTCATAAGGAGAAACAAATGAATGGTATTTAGAGTACGATGCACATAGAAACACCTTACAAATTTAAAATAGGTACCTTGGCTGAAGGCGAGGGCAGGCACGTATACCACTATTGGAATGTACAGCAGAAGGTTGATGGTGCATAACACTGAAGCAGCTATCCTCACACTCTGATTGAAACGGAGTTCTAGGTACTGAAACAAAAGAACTTTGACACTATAGCTAACCCTAAAAGTGCGAATAAAATCTGGCAATTAAACCATTAATTTAAACATTATAATTATCGACTGAAGGAGATTAAAATATCACAGAGGTGAAAGAATTGCTATTTGCGAACAACAAGCTAAAATAACTTAAAAGCCTGTTCTTCTTCGAACCCTTGGTAGAGGTTGAAGTTGTGATTTATTTGTTCTTAACTGAAAACGTGCCAAAAATTCCCAGCGTTACAAATCCTAGTTACGCTACTGTACACAACTTTATTTTAGTACTTGGATTACCTGTCCTAGCTCTAACGTCATGGTGGCTGAGCCTCCCATATGAAGCTCATGGATTTAAATAATTTTTTAATGGACCTTCTAAGAAAAGATCGAATATTAAGAGCAAGATAATTAGACGAAAGCTTGTTTTATTCACATTAGTTTATTGAGGAAAATTTAAAAGCACTTTCCTGTTCTAAGAATTAATACATAATTTGGCAAATGTCTAACATTGTCCTAGCATATTTCATTTTATTATTTTTGTAGCTCTTTTTAAAATGGGATTTTCCAAACTGTATTATACCTCTGGCTTGCAAACATGTAGAATTTATATACTTACAGCGGCGTACTTTGGTAAGTACGGGTGTGACGCTGCCGGGGTCCTGAGCCAGCCCTCACTTCCTGGGCGTGTTTCTCTAAGTGGTGAGAAAGTCAGCAGAAACGCCCATCCAAGTGTTGGACGTTCATGGAATCCTAGTTCTCTGGAAAGGCATATTCTCCATTGGTTGAGAATTGCATATTTGAGCCTGGGTTTTTATAATCTTCAGTTACCAGGAAGGTGCGCACATTATCTACCGCTTTGATGATGATGACAATAATAATGATTAGCCCCCCAGAGGCCTACTCAGGTAGGTATGGGTTTGGCGCACCCGGGGGTTCCCGAGGCAACGTGTCGCAGGGCCCGGTACTAAGCATCACGCTGTTTGCTGTAACGATAAGTTCCATATCTCAACGTGTTCCCCAGGTGTCTCGTCCTGTTTATTCCTGGATGACATTGCCATCTTCTGTACTTCTCAGCGTACACCGGTTTGGGAACGCCGTCTCCACCGGTGTTTGGACAATGTCTATGATTGGAGTTCGAAACACGGCTTTCGTTTCTCCGCTGAGAAGACAGTCTGCGTTAACTTCTGGCGGAGTAGGTGGCAACACCCGCCGTGTCTTCGACTCGGGCCACATTTATTTTCTTTCGCAGATGAGGTGAAATTGCTTGGGCTGATCTTTGATCGAAAACTTTGTTGATTACCACATATAGCACAGATGAAAGCGCGATGTGGCAAATATTGGGGTGTCGATCGGAGAGTGTTGCTTCGTCTTTATAGTATACGATTCGATCGGCTGCATTACTTATTCTTCAGCGCGACCATCTGCGCTCATAAAATTAGCCCCAGTCCATAATCAGGGCATCCGTATGGCCGTTGGGACTTTTCCATCGAGCCCAGTTGTAAGCCTCTACGCCGAAACGGGAGAACCCCCTCTGCGATGTCGGGGTGATGTCCTGCTTCCTAATTATGAAAGTGGTCTTAAGTGCATGCCTGGGTGTCCAACGATTCACGGGATTTTCTCCTCCGCCCCCCAGGGGCCTACTACGGTAGGTACGGGTTAGGCGCACCCGGGGTCCCGAGCCACCTTGACTCCCTCTGTGGGCAACCTCAGAGTGGTGAGGGAGTCAGTAGGTGAAAATGCCCACCCACGTGTAGGCCGTGCGTGGAGACCCGTGTCGGTGAAGAGGAATATCCTGGTTGGTTGAGGGTTGCGTACCTGAGCCTGGGCTTCTGTCTTTCAGTAACTGGGGAGGGTGCGCAACCTAATACACCGCTTTGGTTTCTGATTTGCCTAAACGGGAGGCTAGGGACTAACCCACCCCTAGTCAATCGGCCAGGACTAGGTATTACACCGAACTCCAGGGTGAGTGGGACGGCGAGCCCGCTATATCCCCTGTGTAGCCCTGTCACCCCAGTGGGGTGACCCCTCGTTGGGCTCCGTGGTGGGTGGGGAGCACTGGGGGATGAATTTATACCATTTTTTATGGCACCAAAACCAAAACCCCTTATTTTAAATGCAAACGTTGGAAAGGAAGTAGTCGAGTCATGTGGTCCTCGCTACTTGGTTATTCATAGGACAGAGGAAGGTAAGAAGTTCCTTACGGTGAGCCCTTTTACTATCCAAAAGGGTCTCGATGCCATTGCTGGTCCGGTCAAATCTTGCGTTCGAGCTCGTAACGGTACACTTCTTGTCGAAGCCAACTCCGCCTCGCAAGCTGCAAGGATACTTAAAGCCACCACGTTAGCCAGCTATCCAGTGAAGGTCGAGGTGCACAAGTCGCTGAACTCCTCCCGCGGTGTAGTAACAACACGCGCGTTGGACGGTTTGTCCATTGAGGAGATCCAAGAAAATCTTGCGACTCAGGGTGTCTCAGCTGTTTATCGGGTACAACGTAAGATCAACGGTGAATTCCTGCCTACTCGTACCCTGTTTCTTACTTTTGATCGGGTTGATCTGCCTCAAAAGATTAGAGCAGGGTATGAAGCCATCGAAGTTAGGCCTTATATACCCAATCCGCTGAGGTGCTTTAAATGCCAACGTTTTGGTCACACTAGTGAGTTGTGTACCGGCAAGTCCACCTGCGTCCACTGCGGTGACACCTCCCACGATGGGGCTTGTGCTTCAGCTCCATCGTGTGTGAACTGTAACGGTGAACACCCATCTAGTTCCCGAGACTGCCCCCGTTTTGCAGAGGAACGAGCGATCCAGGAGATACGGGTGAAAGAGAAGGTGTCCTTCTTGGAAGCCCGGAAGCTCCTGCGACTCCGCCAACCCTCTGCCCCGAGGTCCGGTACCTATAGCTCAGTTGCAGCTAAACCGGTACCGCGTCGGGAAATCGCAACACAGACCGGCGATATGAACGGGGCTACAATTGCGGAAAAGGTTATTTTAGCCCAAGCGCTGCCAAAGCCTTCGGCACCTACACCCAAGTTGGTATCAACATCTGCCAAATCCGCCAGCTTACAGAATAATCCTGCACAGTTGTCACCGAAAGCCTCGACCTCCGGAACTAAAGCTATTAAATTCACGACGTCTTCTGCCCCAGAAAGACAGTTTAAGACCAAGTATGTACGACAAGACTTTTTGAAAGAAAATGTGCAATCTATTACCAAGTCATCTAAAGGTAAGAAAAGTTCACGCAACTCCACACGTGTATCCTCCTCTGAAGGGTCATCTGGGGAGGAGGGCGTGAATCGGCGACGGCCGTCTTCGCCGATCAGCACATCCAATCGGTTCGAACTACTTGGACCGAAAACTGCTCTTGAAAAAGGGACCTCCCTTGTGGAGGAGATGGACCAGGAGGATTCTGCCGCCACTGCCAGAGGGACAGTGCGGAAACGGCAGGATCGTGCTCCTGAAAATAGTACCAGCCCAACGCCTAAGAAGAACAAATTGAACCGACCAGCTAATCCCAATCTGCAGAAGCGTCTTTCGATTTGAAACTTATCCCATAATATACTCAATGGCTATCCTCCATTGGAACATACGCGGAATTCGACCACATCGACCAGAGCTTGACTTGTTGCTGCGCCAGCATGAACCCTTGGCTGTATGTTTACAAGAGACGAAGCTCCGTCCACAGGACACCGTTACCATCAGGCAGTACTCCTCCGTACGATGTGATTTATCCCCGGAGGACGGTGTCCCGGCACATGGGGGCACTATGATGCTTATTCGAGATGATATTTTTGCCAACTCCGTACCCATACAATCTGCAATCCAGTCCGTTGCAGTCAGCATTAAGCTACCCTCCGCTTCATTCACCATTTGCAGTATCTATTTGCCTTCATCTGCGGACCTCTCGCACAGCGACTTAGAACACCTCATTTCGCAGTTGCCACCACCCTTTTTATTGGTAGGCGACGTGAATACCCATCACCCTCTTTGGGGCTCTCCTCGGGCTTGTGCGAGAGGTACGCTACTTAAAGATTTCTTGGATAATCAGAATCTTGCTCTCTTGAACACCGGAGAGCCCACCTTTCTATCTGACGCATTTCATAGTTTTTCACACATTGACATTGCAATTTGTTCCCCTCAGCTGGCAGTCACCTTATGCTGGAATATCATCTCGGATTTGCATTCTAGTGACCACTTTCCTTGTCGTATTAGTGTCTTGACACCCGTTGTATGTTCCACCCGTTTACCTAGTTGGCGCCTAGACCACGCCAGCTGGGAACTGTACTCCCACTTGGCTGAATTTAGCTACGAAGAGCACGACTCTGTGAACCACTTGGTCGAACATCTTACAGGGACCATTCTTTCTGCTGCTGAGCAATCCATTCCGCGTTCGACTGGCTACAGCCGTCGATTTCCGGTACCTTGGTGGACCGATGACTGTCGGGATGCTATTCGCGCTCGCAGACGAGCTCTACGGGTTTTCCAGCGTTTTCCTACACTGGATAACCTGATACACTATAAACGGATGCGTGCACATTCTAGGCGGGTTATTAAGGATAGCAAAAAGATGTCATGGAATAAATTCGTGGGTTCCTTTAATCGACATACACCTTCCTCTGTCGTATGGGATAAGTTAAGACGTGTGGCTGGGAAACCGAACCATATGCCCATCGCCGGTCTCAAAACACCTACCGGAGCTGTTGTTGATACATTTGACGTGGCGAATACTTTAGGCAGTGCTTTCGCTCAGGTGTCTAGCTCAGGCAACTATTCCCCTGAGTTTCTTACAGTTAAGAACCAGGTGGAATCTCAAGAATTCTCGTTTCTTTCTGGCAACCTTGAGGATTATAATCGCCTTTTCACCCTGGCAGAGCTAGACAATGCACTCTCCTCTTCACGACACTCAGCACCAGGTCCAGATGGTATCCACGTCCAAATGTTGCAACATCTCTCTCCTGATGGCAAAGATTTCCTACTCGAGGTCTATAATCGTGTCTGGGTTGATGGCATTTTTCCAGACAAGTGGCGGGAGGCCACCATCATACCCATTCTTAAACCTGGAAAGGACCGCCATCTTCCTTCCAGTTACCGTCCTATTTCCCTCACCAGTTGCGTTTGCAAGGTGATGGAACGCATGATAAATGGACGGTTGGTGTGGTGGCTGGAATCCCACAATCTTCTGACGAACATCCAGTGTGGCTTTCGACGACGACGTTCAACTGCTGACCACCTTGTCTCTCTGTCAACTCAGATTATGGACGGGTTTCTTAAGAACAGCCCCACAGTTGGGATATTTTTTGACCTCGAGAAGGCCTACGACACGTGTTGGCGGGCGGGAATATTGCGTTCTCTGCACAACTGGAACATACGTGGACGCCTACCGTTGGTCATTCAGGAGTTTATGCGGGACCGCGTTTTTCGAGTGAGGGTGGGTTCGGTTTTTTCTAACCATTTTATTCAAGAGAACGGAGTGCCGCAGGGCTCGGTACTCAGCGTGACTCTATTTGCTATTGCGATAAATTCCATATCACTATGTGTGCCTCAAGGTGTCTCTTCCTGTTTATTCGTGGACGACTTTGCCATCTTCTGTACTTCTCAGCGTACACCGTTTTTGGAACGCCGTCTCCAGCGGTGTTTGGACAATCTCTATGCATGGAGCTCGAAACACGGTTTTCGTTTCTCCGCTGAGAAGACAGTCTGCGTTAACTTCTGGCGCCGTAAGTGGCATATGCCGCCGTCTCTTCGACTCGGGCCAGATTTACTTCCTTTCGCAGACGAGGCGAGATTCCTTGGTTTGATCTTCGATCGGAAACTTTGTTGGGCACCACAAATAGCACAGCTTAGAGCACGATGTGACCGTTCTCTAAATCTTTTACGGATACTAAGTGGCAAGTCTTGGGGTGCGGATCGGACGACATTGCTCCGTCTTTATCGTGCTGTGATTCGTTCGAAGTTGGACTATGGCAGCATTGTGTATTCTTCAGCTCGACCTTCAGTGCTCAGAAGGTTAGACACAGTCCATAACCAGGGCATCCGTGTGGCCGTTGGAGCTTTTCCAACGAGCCCAGTTGTTAGCCTCTACGCCGAATCGGGAGAACCTCCTCTGCGTTGTCGGCGTGATGTCCTGCTTGCTAACTATGGCTGTGGGCTGAAGTGTATGCCTGGGCATCCAACTTATCACGCGTTTTTCTCCCCTGAGCTGCACGAGCGATACTGCCTCCGCTCTCTGAGCCCCAGGCCAGCAGGTTTTCGTTTCCGTGAGCTTCTACGGCAGCACCATGTTGACATTCCTCGGCTGTTATCCAAGGGAGAGAGTATACACCCCCCTTGGTTACGCGCTAAATCCCATGTCGATCTCGGGATGACGCTCTACGGGAAATCTGTTACGCCTCTTGATAGTATTCGTCGTTGCTTTTTAGAATTTTTATCCAAATACAGTGGCCGTATTTGTATTTACACCGATGGTAGTAAGAGCCCCGACGGTGTTGGATGTGCCTTTGTAACTGGCACCGCAACTTCTACTTACGGTTTGCCTAGTTGCACATCTATATATTCTGCCGAGCTATATGCTATTTATCAAGCCCTTCTGTATATTCGACGTCGAAAATTAGGTGACTGCCTTATTCTTAGTGATTCCCTTAGTGCCCTTCAGAGCATTCGTGAGCTGTACAATTACCATCCTTTGGTGCAGCGCATCCAGGACGTTCTCCACATTTTGCACGCTTCTGGTTTTAATGTGGAGTGCGCATGGATTCCTGGACACGTTGGCTTGCCAGGGAATGACACGGCGGATTTGGCAGCGAAATCGGCAGTCACAGCGCCCAGTGTTACGATTACCCATTCAACAGCAGAAGATTTTAGAGTGGCTGTACGGAGAGCCGTTTTTTCGACTTGGCATGCGGAGTGGTCGGCTCTCCGTGGTAATAAGCTGCGAGAGGTGAAGGACCTCCCTGTCAACTGGGTAACCTCCTCTCGTTTATTCCGCCGGGAGGAGGTAGTACTAGCTCGTCTAAGAATTGGCCACTGTATTTTTACACACAGTTACCTTTTTAAACGTGAACCTGCTCCTGTCTGTGCGCTCTGTGGGGAGGCACAGACAGTTCGTCATGTGTTGCTGGAGTGTGGTCACCTGGCACACATTCGGTCATCTATGGGCATGCCGGCCTCTCTTGCTGAGGTCCTGGCAGATGACCCAAGAGCAGTGGACAGGGTTTTTAAATTTTTAGCAAAACTTTCTTTTACCTTGACGTTTTAGTGTGATAGCGGTTTTTTAAACTCTTTTGGTTTTAATGTGTTGATTTTAGATGGAGTTTTATATCCAGCTCTGGTTAGAGGGCTGGACGTTTCTGTTACTTCCGTTTCAACTGTGTTAGCTCTTTTATTTGTGTTTACTTTTTTGTTTGGTATTTTCTTACTGGCTATTGCCAAGTTTTAATCATAAGGGCGCTTATGACCTCGGCAGTTGAGCGCCCTTAAACACCATCATCATCTTTTCTCCTCCGAGCTGGACGAGCTGTATTGCCATCACTCTCTGAGTCCCAGGTCAGCAGGTTTTCGTTTCCGTGGGCTTCATTGGCAGCACCATATTGACTTGCCTAGGCTGTTTCCAAAGGAGAGAGTATGTATCCTCCTTGGTTCCGTGCTACCTCCTCTGTCGAGCTCTGGATGACGGTTTCAGCGAAATCTGCTACCTAGTTTTAGTATTCGTCGTTGCTTTTTTAGAGTTTTAATCAAAATACAGTGGCCGTATATATATACCGATGGCAATAAGTGCCCCTACGGTGTTGGATGTGCCCCTGCCACCGAAGCTTTTACTTGTAGTTTGCCTAGTCATCCATTTATTCCTGCCATTCTATATGCTATTTATCTAGCCCTTCTGTATATTCGCCGTCGAAAATTAGGTGACTGCATTATTCTTAGTAATTAGCTTAGTACCCTTCAGAGCATTCGTGAGCTGTACAGTTACCATCCTTTAGTGCAGCGCATTCAGGACGCTCTCCACATTTTGTACGCTTCTGGTGTTAATGTGAAGTTTGCATTGATTCCTGGACACTTTTGAGTGTCTTGGAATGACTTTGAGGATATGGCAGCAAAATCGGCAGTCACAGGTCCCATTGTTACTGTTACCAGTTCAATTGTAGCAGATTTTAGGGTGATTGTATGGAGAGCGGTTGTTTCGAGCTGGCGGTTTCAGAGTGATGTTCTGCTGGTTAATTAGGGCTGCGAACTTAAGTGCTGCTTACGCGTATTACTTTTACCCGTTTTAATTCTGATGAACTGCACGAACGTTATCGGTACCTATCACTTTGTCCAAAGCCCGCAGGTGTTCGTTTTCGAGAGCTTCTTCGGAACTACGATATTACACTACCCAGAATCTTTCCCTTGGTTACATGCTACATCCCACGTTGATCTCGGAATGATATTATGCGGAAAGCGTACAATGCCTGCGTGTAGTATCCGTAGTTGTTTATTTTTAGAATTTTTATCCTCTTACAATGGCCAACTTTGTATATACAGCGACGGTAGTGAATGCACCGATGGTGTTGGATGCGCCTCTGTTACCGAAACCGAGCAACACACTTTCGGTCTGCCTGGTTACATATTTATTTATACTGCAGAGCTATATATTATTTAACGTGACATTCTGCATCATATCCATTCCAAGGGGCCTTCCACGGTAGTTATACTTTTATCGCATCCGGAGGTGCTAGAGATAACCTTGACTCCCTCTCAGGGTCATCTCTGCGTAGTGAGGGAGTAAGTAGGTCACAATGACCACCCATATGTAGGCCGTTCTTGGAGACCCGTGTTGGTGGAATGGGATATCCTTGTTGATTGAGGGTTGAATACCTGAGCTTGGCCTTCTGTTTTTCAGTAACTGGGGAGGGTGCACAGCCTAATACACCACTTTGGCTTCTGCTTCGCCTAAACGGGGGGCTAGGGACTAACCCAATGCTAGTCAATCGGCCAGGACTAGGCATTATACCGAACTCCAGTGTGAGTGGGACGGCGAGCCTGCTATAAATCCTGTGTAGCTCAGTAACCCCAGTAGGGTGACCCCTCGTTGGACTCCGTGGTGGATGGGGAGCACTGGTGGATGACATTTATCACCATTTTTATGACATAAAAAATCAATCAAAAATGAAATTTCATGTGCGAAAAAGAAGTAGTCGAGTCCAGTGGTTCTCGCTACTTGATAATACATAGGACAGAGGAAAGCAAACAAATTGCATCGGTTAGCTCATTTAAAATACAGAAAGCCTTTCATGAGATATCTGGTCCAGTGAAGTCGTTTACCCGCTCCCCCCAGGGGCCTACTACGGTAGGTACGGGTTAGGCGCACCCGGGGTCCCGAGCCACCTTGACTCCCTCTGTGGGCAACCTCAGAGTAGTCAGGGAGTCAGAAGGTCAAAATGCACACCCACGTGTAGGCCGTGCGTGGAGACTCGTGTCGGTGAAAAGGAATATCCTGGTTGGTTGAGGGTTGCGTACCTCAGACTGGGCTTCTGTCTTTCAGTAACTGGGGAGGGTGCGCAGCCTAATACACCGCTTTGGTTTCTGATTTGCCTAAACGGGAGGTTAGGGACTAACCCACCCTAGTCAATCGGCCAGGACTAGGTATTATACCGAACTCCAGGGTGAATGGGACGGCGAGCCCGCTATATCCCCTGTGTAGCCCTGTCACCCCAGTGGGGTGACCCCTCGTTGGGCTCCGTGGTGGGTGGAGAGCACTGGGGGATGAATTTATACCATTTTTTCTATGGCACCAAAACTAAAACCCCTTAATAAACACGTTGGAAAGGAAGTAGTCGAGTCATGTGGTCCTCGCTACTTGGTTATTCATAGGACAGAGGACGGTAAGAAGTTCCTTACGGTGAGTCCTTTTACTATCCAAAAGGGTCTCGATGCCATTGCTGGTCCGGTTAAATCCTGCGTTCGAGCTCGCAATGGTACACTTCTTGTCGAAGCCAACTCCGCCTCGCAAGCTGCAGGATACTTAAAGCCACCATGTTAGCCAGCTCTCCAGTGAAGGTCGAGGTGCACAAGTCGCTGAACTCCTCCCGCGGTGTAGTAACAACCCGCGCGTTGGACGGTTTGTCCATTGAGGAGATCCAAGAAAATCTTGCGACTCAGGGTGTCTCAGCTGTTTATCGGGTACAACGTAAGATCAACGGTGAATTCCTGCCTACTCGTACCCTGTTTCTTAATTTTGATCGGGTTGATCTGCCTCAAAAGATTAGAGCAGGGTATGAAGCCATCGAAGTTAGGCCTTATATACCCAATCCGCTCAGGTGCTATAAATGCCAACGTTTTGGTCACACTAGTGAGTTCTGAACGGGCAAGTCCACCTGCGTCCACTGCGGTGACATCTCCCACAATGGGGCTTGTGTTTCAGCTCCATCGTGTGTGAACTGTAACGGGGAACACCCATCTAGTTCCCGAGACTGCCCCCGTTTAGCAGAGGAACGAGCGATCCAGGAAATACGGGTGAAAGAGAAGGTGTCCTTCTTGGAAGCCCGGAAGCTCCTGCGACTCCGCCAAACCTCTGCCCCGAGGTCCGGTACCTATAGCTCAGTTGCAGCTAAACCGGTACCGCGTCGGGAAATCGCAACACAGACCGGCGATATGAACGGGGCTACATTTTCGGAAAAGGTTATTTTAGCCCAAGCGCTGCATGAGCCTTCGGCACCTACACCCAAGTTCGTATCAACATCTGCCAAATCCGCCAGCTTACAGAATAGTCCTGCACACTTGTCACCGAAAGCCTCGACCTCGGGAACTAAAGCTGGTAAATTCACGACGTCTTCTGCCCCGGAAAAACAGTTTAAGACCAAGTATGTACGACAAGACTTCTTGAAAGAGAATGTGCAATCTATTACCAAGTCATCTAAGGGTAAGAAAAGTACATGCAACTCCACACGTGTATCCTCCTCTGAAAGGTCATCTAGGGAGGAGGACGTGAATCGGCGACGGCCGTCTTCGCCGATCAGCACATCCAATCGGTTCCAACTACTCGGACCAAAATTTGCTCTTGAAAAAGGGACCTCCCTTGTGGAGGAGATGGACCAGGAGGATTCTGTCGCCACTGCCAGAGGGACAGTGCGGAAACGGCAGGATCGTGCTCCTGAAAATAGTACTAGCCCAACGCCTAAGAAGAACAAATTGAACCGACCAGCTAATCCCAATCTGCAGAAGCGTCTTTCGATTTGAAACTTATCCCATAATATACTCAATGGCTATCCTCCATTGGAACATACGCGGAATTCGACCACATCGACCAGAGCTTACTTGTTGCTGCGCCAGCATGAACCCTTGGCTGTATGCTTACAAGAGACGAAGCTCCGTCCACAGGACACCGTTACCATCAGGCAGTACTCCTCCGTACAATGTGATTTATCCCCGTAGGACGGTGTCCCGGCACATGGGGGCACTATGATGCTTATTCGAGATGATATTTTTGCCAACTCCGTACCCATACAATCTGCAATCCAGTCCGTTGCTGTCAGCATTAAGCTACCCTCCGCTTCATGCACCATTTGCAGTATCTATTTGCCTCCATCTGCGGACCTCTCGCACAGCGACTTAGAACACCTCATTTCGCAGTTGCCACCACCCTTTTTATTGGTAGGCGACGTGAATGCCCATCACCCTCTTTGGGGCTCTCCTCGGGCTTGTGCGAGAGGTACGCTACTTATAGACTTCTTGGATAGTCAGAATCTTACTCTCTTGAACACCGGAGAGCCCACCTTTCTATCTGACGAATTTCATAGTTTTTCACACATTGACATTGCAATTTGTTCCCCTCAGCTGGCAGTCACCTTATGCTGGAATATCGTCTCGGATTTGCATTCTAGTGACCACTTTCCTTGTGGTATTAGTGTCTTGACACCCGTTGTATGTTCCACCCGTTTACCTAGTTGGCGCCTAGACCACGCCAGCTGGGAACTGTACTCCCACTTGGCGGAATTTAGCTACGAAGAGCACGACTCTGTGAACCACTTGGTCGAACATCTCACAGGGACCATTCTTTCTGCTGCTGAGCAATCCATTCCGCGTTCGACTGGCTACAGCCGTCGATATCCGGTACCTTGGTGGACCGATGACTGTCGGGATGCTATTCGCGCTCGCAGACGAGCTCTACGCGCTTTCCAGCGTTTTCCTACACTGGATAACCTGATACACTATAAACGGATGCGTGCACATTCTAGGCGGGTTATTAAGGATAGCAAAAAGATGTCATGGAATAAATTCGTGGGTTCCTTTAATCGACATACAACTTCCTCTGTCGTATGGGATAAGTTAAGACGTGTGGCTGGGAAACCGAACCATGTGCCCATCGCCGGTCTCAAAACACCTACCGGAGCTGTTGTTGATACATTTGACGTGGCGAATACTTTAGGCAGTGCTTTTGCTCAGGTGTCTAGCTCAGGCAATTATTCCCCTGAGTTTCTTACAGTTAAGAATCAGGTGGAATCTCAAGAATTCTCGTTTCTTTCTGGCAACCTTGAGGATTATAATCGCCTTTTCACCCTGGCAGAGCTAGACAATGCACTCTCCTCTTCACGACACTCAGCACCACGTCCAGATGGTATCCACGTCCAAATGTTGCAACATTTCTCTCCTTAAGGCAAAGATTTGCTACTCGAGGTCTATAATCGTGTCTGGGTTGATGGCATTTTTCCAGACAAGTGGCGGGAGGCCACCATCATACCCATTCTTAAACCTGGAAAGGACCGCCACCTTCCTTCCAGTTACCGTCCTATTTCCCTCAGCAGTTGCGTGTGCAAGGTGATGGAACGCATGATCAAAGGACGGTTGGTGTGGTGGCTGGAATCCCACAATCTTCTGACGAACATCCAGTGTGGCTTTGGACGACGACGTTCAACTGCTGACCACATTGTCTCTCTGTCAACTCAGATTATGGACGGGTTTCTTAAGAACAGCCCCACAGTTGGGATATTTTTTGACCTCGAGAAGGCCTACGACACGTGTTGGCGGGCAAGAATATTGCGTACTCTGGACAACTGGAACATACGTGGACGCCTACCGTTGGTCATTCAGGAGTTTATGCGGGACCGCGTTTTTCGAGTGAGGGTGGGCTCGGTTTTTTCTAACCATTTTATTCAAGAGAACGGAGTGCCGCAGGGCTCGGTACTCAGCGTGACTCTATTTGCTATTGCGATAAATTCCACATCACTATGTGTGCCTCAAGGTGTCTCTTCCTGTTTATTCGTGGATGACTTTGCCATCTTCTGTACTTCTCAGCGTACACCGTTTTTGGAACGCCGTCTCCAGCGGTGTTTGGACAATCTCTATGCTTGGAGCTCGAAACACGGTTTTCGTTTCTCCGCTGAGAAGACAGTCTGCGTTAACTTCTGGCGCCGTAGGTGGCAAATGCCGCCGTCTCTTCGACTCGGGCCAGATTTACTTCCTTTCGCAGACGAGGCGAGATTCCTTGGTTTGATCTTCGATCGGAAACTTTGTTGGGCACCACAAATAGCACAGCTTAGAGCACGATGTGACCGTTCTCTAAATCTTTTACGGATACTAAGTGGCAAGTCTTGGGGTGCTGATCGGACGGCATTGCTCCGTCTTTATCGTGCTGTGATTCGTTCGAAGTTGGACTATGGAAGCATTGTGTATTCTTCAGCTCGACCTTCAGTGCTCAGAAGGCTAGACACAGTCCATAACCAGGGCATCCGTGTGGCCGTTGGAGCTTTTCCAACGAGCCCAGTTGTTAGCCTCTACGCCGAATCGGGAGAACCTCCTCTGCGTTGTCGGCGAGATGACCTGCTTGCTAATTATGGCGGTGGGCTGAAGTGTATGCCTGGGCATCCAACTTATCACGCGTTTTTCTCCCCTGAGCTGCACGAGCGATACTGCCTCCACTCTCTGAGCCCCAGGCCAGCAGGTTTTCGTTTCCGTGAGCTTCTACGCCAGCACCATGTTGACATTCCTCGGCTGTTATCCAAGGGAGAGAATATACACCCCCCTTGGTTACGCGCTACCTGCCATGTCGATCTCGGGATGACGCTCTACGGGAAATCTGTTACGCCTCTTGATAGTATTCGTCGTTGCTTTTTAGAATTTTTATCCAAATACAGTGGCCGTATTTGTATTTACACCGATGGTAGTAAGAGCCCCGACGGTGTTGGATGTGCCTTTGTCACTGGCACCGCAACTTCTACTTACGGTTTGCCTAGTTGCACATCTATATATTCTGCCGAGCTATATGCTATTTGTCAAGCCCTTCTGTATATTCGATGTCGAAAATTAGGTGACTGCCTTATTCTTAGTGATTCCCTTAGTACCCTTCAGATCATTCGTGAGGTGTACAATTACCATCCTTTGGTGCAGCGCATCCAGGACGTTCTCCGCATTTTGCACGCTTCTGGTTTTAATGTGGAGTGCGCATGGATTCCTGGACACGTTGGCTTGCCAGGGAATGACACGGCGGATTTGGCAGCGAAATCGGCAGTCACAGCGCCCAGGGTTACGATTACCCATTCAACAGCAGAAGATTTTAGAGTGGCTGTACGGAGAGCCGTTTTTTCGACTTGGCATGCGGAGTGGTCGGCTCTTTGTGGTAATAACCTGCGAGAGGTGAAGGACCTCCCTGTCAACTGGGTAACCTCCTCTCGTTTATTCCGCCGGGAGGAGGTAGTACTAGCTCTGCTAAGAATTGGCCACTGTATTTTTACTCACAGTTAGCTTTTTAAACGTGAACCTGCCCCTGTCTGTGCGCTCTGTGGGGAGGCACAGACAGTTCGTCATGTGTTGCTGGAGTGTGGTCACCTAGCACACATTCGGTCATTTATGGGCATGCCGGCCTCTCTTGCTGAGGTCCTGGCAGATGACCCAAGAGCAGTGAACAGGGTTTTTAAAATTTTAGCAAAACTTTCTTTTACCTTGACGTTTTAGTGTGATAGCAATTTTTTTTTAAACTCTTTTAATTTTAATGTGTTGATTTTAGATGGAGTTTTATATCCAGCTCTGTTTAGAGGGCTGGACCGTTCTGCTACTTCCGTTTCAACTGTGTTAGCTCTTTTATTTGTGTTTTTTCCTTTTTTTTTGGTATTTTTCTTACTGCCTATTGCCAAGTTTTAATCGTAAGGGCGCTTATGACCTCGGCAGTTGAGCGCCCTTAAACACCATTATCATCATCATCCTTTACCCGCTCCCTTAATGGGACGCTTCTGGCTGAAGCTGTATCAGCTTCCCAGGCATCGAAATTATTGCGTGCAAGTAAATTAAGCAGTCACCATGCACAGAACCTCGAACTCCTCGCGTAGGGTTATTACCAACCGCGCATTTGACGGTTTGTCCAATAAGGAGATTCAGGAGGAGATAGCAGCGCAAGGTGTAACATCTGTATATCGGGTACAGCGGAGACTTAATGGTGAATTTGTGCCCCCGTACCCTGTTTCATACCTTTGATCTGGAGATCTCCCTCAAGGTATAAACGCAGAGTACGAAACTATCGAGGTAATGCCATACATCCCGAACCCGTTGCGCTGCTACAAGTGTCAATATTTTGGTGACCGTATGAATTTTGTAGTGAAATGGCATGTTATTTATGGACGCTATTTAACTGCTGTGGTTCTCAGCGTCCCATTCTAAATTGGGCGTGAAAGACCGTTTAATTTTGCTCAGAGGCCTCTCTATCAGGCTTGAGGTTCTTTTACGTGCCGTAAATCTACGACACGGGAACCACGGTCGCTTCTGAAGGAAGCCATACTAAGGATTTTTACACCCGAAAACGTCCATTGTCATCCGCCGGGTTTAAACCCGCGACCTTGGGTATATCAACTCAGCATGGTAACCATTACACCACGGAGGGCGACTGCATTTTGTAGTGTTCGGCCTATATGCGCCAACTGTGAAGATGTCACTCACAATGGAGGTTGCACATGGACTCCGTTGTGTTAGCTGCGGCGGTGAGTATCCATCCAGTTCCATTCTTGTTTTGGAGAGGAGAGAGCGATCCAGAAGATGCGGGTGAGGATGAAGCTGTTCTTCTCCGTAGCCCGGAAGCTCCAGAGTTGCCGCCAACCCTCCATCCCGCAGTCTGGTACTTACAGCTCGGTTGTAGTTAAGCCAGTATCTAAGGAGGTAATCGCAACGCAGATCTGCAATATCAACGCGGCCATAATTGCAAAAAAAAAAAAAAAAAAAAAAAAGATAGAGATTCTCGTAAGCAGACCACTAACCAGGCCCACAGTATCCTCGTCTACATCGGCGTCACTATTTGCCTCTTCCAACTTTGTAAGGCGTAATTCTGAGAAAGTGTCATCTACACCTCGGGCAGTAAGTCAGCCACAACTGTCTAGTATTCTGCACCAGCTAAAGACTTCAAGACCAAATATGTCTTGACAGACTTCCTGAAAGAGAATTTTAAGTCACCTCCCAAAACATATAAGTGGAGGAAAAGTCCCCCTTCTCCTCTGTGTGCGTAGCTCCTCTTCTGAGCAGTCTTCTGGGGAGAGAACTGATCGGCTACCAACATCTTTGCCGATCGGCATCTTCTCTGCAGGAAAGGGGGCCACCCTCGTAGAGCAGCTGGACCAAGCGGATTCTGCCCTCACTGCTAAACGGCCAGTACGTAAGCGGCAGGACCGTGCCCCTGAATTAAGTGTTAATCCGACGGCCAAGAAGAATAATACACCAATACAGGTAAATATGCATAAACACATTTCCATTTAATTCTTATCCCATGCCATAGACCGTGGCTATCCTAGAGTGTAACATACGCGGCATTAGACCACGTTGACCAGAGCTGGACTTGTTGCTCCACCAGCATCAGCCTTTGGTCGTATAATTGCAAAAGACCAAGCTCCGTCCTCAACACAACCTTACCTTCAAGCAGTACTATTCTGTCCGTTATATTACAGGCGGATAGAGTACCAACACAAGGGGCACTATGATTCTTATCAGAGATGATATCTTTGCTAAATCTAACCCATTCAATCTGTCATATAGTCCATTACTGTAAGGTTTAAGCTATCTTCCATTAGCTTTACCATCTGATTGTCTCTCGCGCACTGATTAAGAAGACCTAGTCTCTCAGCTATCGTCCATTACGCGAAAAACGCCGGGATCGTGTAAAATGTAGAGAATGTTCTGTATGTGCAGCACTAAAGGATCTGATAGTACAGCGCACGAATGCTCTGAAGGACACCGAGAAAATCGTTCAGAACAAGGCAGACACTGAATTGTCGATACATAATATACAGAATGGGTCAGTAAATAGTATACATCTCTACTGTACAAAAGGATGTGCTACTAGGCAAAATGAATGTATAAAGTTCAGTACCATCAACTAAGGCACATGCAACATAGTGTATATGTATAAATAAATATATATGTATGTATTTATACACTTATATACACACATATACAGGTGTTAATGAACTGCACCGGAATAATTTGCGAGATTGTGCACGTGACTGATATAAGTAATTTGAGATCGGCGATGCATGGTCCCCGGATAAACATAACGCAGCTACATAGCGTTAAACATGTGGGTATCAGCTGCTGATAAGTCGGTGTTAAAGTAAAGCAGATTGAAAAAAGTCCTTAAAGCTGCTGCCTGAGTATACAAATATCGATTTTTAGTAGATGGTTACTAGAGTTCTCAAGATTTAATGTCGCAAAAATTTGTAAAATCTCGAAGTCCGAACTCGGAAACTATCTTTCTTTTGAAAGCCCGTATTGTAACCACTAAGCTAGAGAGGTACGCTGTAATATATCCCTTCGTTTATCCTGTTATGCTCTCGAATGGTTGATAATTTAGCAAGTGGAGTACTGGCACTTCAGAAACTTATAGCCACTACTTCGACATTTCAATAAACAGGTCATAAGTCTCCTATCTCTAATTAATTATTTAAGTAAACTAGATTTTCTGTGAAAATATTGCGGTATAGTTCATTCACACTCTGTACATGCACACAAATGCAGACGCTGTAATTTGATAAGAAGTCTAATATGCAAGTGCTGATACTAGGTACAGGCGTAGCAGATTTCCCTTAAGCCATCATCCCGAGATCGACGTAGGATGTAGCACGCAACCACGGTGAGTTCACCCTCTCCACTTTGGAAAACCTCCCTAGGGGTCTACTGCAGTAGGTACGGGGTCAGAAGAGCAGCCGCTGGTGGTGAGGGAGTCGGTGAATCCAATTGCTCAGTCCGTGGAAATCCGTGTCGGAGGAAAGAGATATCCTGGTGGTTGAGAGTTACGTATATGAGCCTCTGCTTCTGTGTTTCAGTAACTGGGGACGGTGAGCAACACACTTTTGTTTCTGTTTCGCCTAAACGGGAGGTTAGGGACCAACTCTTACCTAGTCAAAGGGCTAGGACTAGGTATTATACCGAACTCCACGGTAAGTGGAACAGTGATCCTGCTATATCCCCTGTGTAGTCCTGTCATCCCAATGGGTGACCCCTTATTGGGCTCCATGGTGGGTGGGGAGTAATGAGGGGTAAAACATTCTATTCAGGGCAAAAACTAAACAATAATTTTGTCAATGGAAAAGACGTAGCTGAGTGTAATGTCCTCGCTACTTAGTATTCACTAGGAGAGATGAAGGGAAAACTTTTTGCTTTACAAAAGGGTCTTGATGAAACTGCTGATCCAGTTCACTTGTATACTAGGACAGGGAATGGTACACTCCTTTTTGAAACATTTACGGGTTACCAGACTGGAAAAATATTCATGGAAATGTTGGTAGGCAGTTACCCAGTTAAATCGAACAGCACAGACACTGAATTCATCAGGCGGTATTATAATCATCCGGCTATTAGACAGTTTGTCCAATGAGGAGCTTCAAAAAGATCTGGCAGTTCAAGGTGACACATCTGTGTATAGAGTTCAGCGCAAGATTCACAGTGATTTCGTGCCTACCCATGGTTCGTTCCTTACATTTCATCAGGTAGATCTTCCTCAAAGGATTAAGGCAGGGTATAAAGCCATCGAGGTTAGGCCATATATTCCTAAACTACTCAGATGTAAAAGAACTAGTGGTTTCGGACCTAGTGGTTTTTGTACCGGCGATTTTATACGTGTCATAAATGGAGAGGCATTGCACGATGGATCTTGTACCACCACTCCAACTTGCGTCAATTGCAGCGGGGAACACTCAACTACTTCCCGTAGTTGGCCCCCCTTTTACAAGGGAGAGAGCGATCAGGGATATGAGTGAGAGAGAGAGAGTGTCTTTCTCAGCATCTCCGCCAACCCTCTGTCCCGCATTGCGGTACCTATAGTTCAATAGCAGGTAAACCGATTCCAATCCGGGAAATCGCAACTCAGACCGGCAGACTCTCGCTCTCGAGCTACCAACAAAGGCTTCATAATCTACGTTGGCATTACGCATCTGAGAATTCACCATAGTAAAGACCTTTCCGGCAGCGGTGTCGCCCATAACGTCGTCCTTGGGAAACAATACTGCTATAGTTGTAAGATATTCTGCACCCGTAAAGGCTTTTAAAACAAATTATGTGAGAACTGACTTCTTGATGAACACTGTAAAGCCCTCTCCCAAGATATCCAGGGAAACGAAATGTCCACACCATTCTCCACGCAGATCCTGTTCTAGGGAATCTTCTGGGAGGAACTAACGTCTTCGCCGATCAGGATCCCTAATCGGTTCGAGGTTCTCGAACTTAAATTCTTTATTTGGAAAGCAGATCTCTCCCATGGAGCTGGACCAGAAGAATTCTCCTTTCACTGTCAGACGGTCAGTGCGTAAGCGGCAGGATCGGGCTGAGAAGCCCCCCAGGGGCCTACTACGGTAGGTACGGGTTAGGCGCACCCGGGGTCCCGAGCCACCTTGACTACCTCTGTGGGCAACCTCAGAGTGGTGAGGGAGTCAGTAGGTCAAAATGCCCACCCACGTGTAGGCCGTGCGTGGAGACCCGTGTCGGTGAAAAGGAATATCCTGGTTGGTTGAGGGTTGCGTACCTGAGCCTGGGCTTCTGTCTTTCAGTAACTGGGGAGGGTGCGCAGCCTAATACACCGCTTTGGTTTCTGATTTGCCTAAACGGGAGGCTAGGGACTAACCCACCCCTAGTCAATCGGCCAGGACTAGGTATTACACCGAACTCCAGGGTGAGTGGGACGGCGAGCCCGCTATATCCCCTGTGTAGCCCTGTCACCCCAGTGGGGTGACCCCTCGTTGGGCTCCGTAGTGGGTGGGGAGAACTGGGGGATGAATTTATACCATTTTTTTATGGCACCAAAACCAAAACCCCTTATTTTAAATGCAAACGTTGGAAAGGAAGTAGTCGAGTCATGTGGTCCTCGCTACTTGGTTATTTATAGGACAGAGGAAGGTAAGAAGTTCCTTACGGTGAGCCCTTTTACTATCCAAAAGGGTCTCGATGCCATTGCTGGTCCGGTCAAATCTTGCGTTCGAGCTCGCAACGGTACACTTCTTGTCGAAGCCAACTCCGCCTCGCAAGCTGCAAGGATACTTAAAGCCACCACGTTAGCCAGCTATCCAGTGAAGATCGAGGTGCACAAGTCGCTGAACTCCTCCCGCGGTGTAGTAACAACCCGCGCGTTGGACGGTTTGTCCATTGAGGAGATCCAAGAAAATCTTGCGACTCAGGGTGTCTCAGCTGTTTATCGGGTACAACGTAAGATCAACGGTGAATTCCTGCCTACTCGTACCCCGTTTCTTACTTTTGATCGGGTTGATCTGCCTCAAAAGATTAGAGCAGGGTATGAAGCCATCGAAGTTAGGCCTTATATACCCAATCCGCTGAGGTGCTTTAAATGCCAACGTTTTGGTCACACTAGTGAGTTGTGTACCGGCAAGTCCACCTGCGTCCACTGCGGTGACACCTCCCACGATGGGGCTTGTGCTTCAGCTCCATCGTGTGTGAACTGTAACGGGGAACACCCATCTAGTTCCCGAGACTGCCCCCGTTTTGCAGAGGAACGAGCGATCCACGAGATACGGGTGAAAGAGAAGGTGTCCTTCTTGGAAGCCCGGAAGCTCCTGCGACTCCGTCAACCCTCTGCCCCGAGGTCCGGTACCTATAGCTCAGTTGCAGCTAAACCGGTACCGCGTCGGGAAATCGCAACACAGACCGGCGATATGAACGGGGCTACAATTGCGGAAAAGGTTATTTTAGCCCAAGCGCTGCCAAAGCCTTCGGCACCTACACCCAAGTTGGTATCAACATCTGCCAAATCCGCTAGCTTACAGAATACTCCTGCACACTTGTCACCTAAAGCCTCGACCTCCGGAACTAAAGCTATTAAATTCACGACGTCTTCTGCCCCAGAAAAACAGTTTAAGACCAAGTATGTACGACAAGACTTTTTGAAAGAGAATGTGCAATCTATTACCAAGTCATCTAAAGGTAAGAAAAGTTCACGCAACTCCACACGTGTATCCTCCTCTGAAGGGTCATCTGGGGAGGAGGGCGTGAATCGGCGACGGCCGTCTTCGCCGATCAGCACATCCAATCGGTTCGAACTTCTTGGACCGAAAACTGCTCTTGAAAAAGGGACCTCCCTTGTGGAGGAGATGGACCAGGAGGATTCTGCCGCCACTGCCAGAGGGACAGTGCGGAAACGGTAGGATCGTGCTCCTGAAAATAGTACTAGCCCAACGCCTAAGAAGAACAAATTGAACCGACCAGCTAATCCCAATCTGCAGAAGCGTCTTTCGATTTGAAACTTATCCCATAATATACTCAATGGCTATCCTCCATTGGAACACCCCCCAGGGGCCTACTACGGTAGGTACGGGTTAGGCGCACCCGGGGTCCCGAGCCACCTTGACTCCCTCTGTGGGCAACCTCAGAGTGGTGAGGGAGTCAGTAGGTGAAAATGCCCACCCACGTGTAGGCCGTGCGTGGAGACCCGTGTCGGTGAAGAGGAATATCCTGGTTGGTTGAGGGTTGCGTACCTGAGCCTGGGCTTCTGTCTTTCAGTAACTGGGGAGGGTGCGCAACCTAATACACCGCTTTGGTTTCTGATTTGCCTAAACGGGAGGCTAGGGACTAACCCACCCCTAGTCAATCGGCCAGGACTAGGTATTACACCGAACTCCAGGGTGAGTGGGACGGCGAGCCCGCTATATCCCCTGTGTAGCCCTGTCACCCCAGTGGGGTGACCCCTCGTTGGGCTCCGTGGTGGGTGGGGAGCACTGGGGGATGAATTTATACCATTTTTTTATGGCACCAAAACCAAAACCCCTTATTTTAAATGCAAACGTTGGAAAGGAAGTAGTCGAGTCATGTGGTCCTCGCTACTTGGTTATTCATAGGACAGAGGAAGGTAAGAAGTTCCTTACGGTGAGCCCTTTTACTATCCAAAAGGGTCTCGATGCCATTGCTGGTCCGGTCAAATCTTGCGTTCGAGCTCGTAACGGTACACTTCTTGTCGAAGCCAACTCCGCCTCGCAAGCTGCAAGGATACTTAAAGCCACCACGTTAGCCAGCTATCCAGTGAAGGTCGAGGTGCACAAGTCGCTGAACTCCTCCCGCGGTGTAGTAACAACACGCGCGTTGGACGGTTTGTCCATTGAGGAGATCCAAGAAAATCTTGCGACTCAGGGTGTCTCAGCTGTTTATCGGGTACAACGTAAGATCAACGGTGAATTCCTGCCTACTCGTACCCTGTTTCTTACTTTTGATCGGGTTGATCTGCCTCAAAAGATTAGAGCAGGGTATGAAGCCATCGAAGTTAGGCCTTATATACCCAATCCGCTGAGGTGCTTTAAATGCCAACGTTTTGGTCACACTAGTGAGTTGTGTACCGGCAAGTCCACCTGCGTCCACTGCGGTGACACCTCCCACGATGGGGCTTGTGCTTCAGCTCCATCGTGTGTGAACTGTAACGGTGAACACCCATCTAGTTCCCGAGACTGCCCCCGTTTTGCAGAGGAACGAGCGATCCAGGAGATACGGGTGAAAGAGAAGGTGTCCTTCTTGGAAGCCCGGAAGCTCCTGCGACTCCGCCAACCCTCTGCCCCGAGGTCCGGTACCTATAGCTCAGTTGCAGCTAAACCGGTACCGCGTCGGGAAATCGCAACACAGACCGGCGATATGAACGGGGCTACAATTGCGGAAAAGGTTATTTTAGCCCAAGCGCTGCCAAAGCCTTCGGCACCTACACCCAAGTTGGTATCAACATCTGCCAAATCCGCCAGCTTACAGAATAGTCCTGCACAGTTGTCACCGAAAGCCTCGACCTCCGGA
This sequence comes from Hymenopus coronatus, assembly GCA_030762935.1. NCBI lineage: Eukaryota > Metazoa > Arthropoda > Insecta > Mantodea > Hymenopodidae > Hymenopus > Hymenopus coronatus. Next base: position 83,701,950 of record CM060883.1, read on the forward strand.
ACTAAAGCTATTAAATTCACGACGTCTTCTGCCCCAGAAAGACAGTTTAAGACCAAGTATGTACGACAAGACTTTTTGAAAGAAAATGTGCAATCTATTACCAAGTCATCTAAAGGTAAGAAAAGTTCACGCAACTCCACACGTGTATCCTCCTCTGAAGGGTCATCTGGGGAGGAGGGCGTGAATCGGCGACGGCCGTCTTCGCCGATCAGCACATCCAATCGGTTCGAACTACTTGGACCGAAAACTGCTCTTGAAAAAGGGACCTCCCTTGTGGAGGAGATGGACCAGGAGGATTCTGCCGCCACTGCCAGAGGGACAGTGCGGAAACGGCAGGATCGTGCTCCTGAAAATAGTACCAGCCCAACGCCTAAGAAGAACAAATTGAACCGACCAGCTAATCCCAATCTGCAGAAGCGTCTTTCGATTTGAAACTTATCCCATAATATACTCAATGGCTATCCTCCATTGGAACATACGCGGAATTCGACCACATCGACCAGAGCTTGACTTGTTGCTGCGCCAGCATGAACCCTTGGCTGTATGTTTACAAGAGACGAAGCTCCGTCCACAGGACACCGTTACCATCAGGCAGTACTCCTCCGTACGATGTGATTTATCCCCGGAGGACGGTGTCCCGGCACATGGGGGCACTATGATGCTTATTCGAGATGATATTTTTGCCAACTCCGTACCCATACAATCTGCAATCCAGTCCGTTGCAGTCAGCATTAAGCTACCCTCCGCTTCATTCACCATTTGCAGTATCTATTTGCCTCCATCTGCGGACCTCTCGCACAGCGACTTAGAACACCTCATTTCGCAGTTGCCACCACCCTTTTTATTGGTAGGCGACGTGAATGCCCATCACCCTCTTTGGGGCTCTCCTCGGGCTTGTGCGAGAGGTACGCTACTTAAAGATTTCTTGGATAATCAGAATCTTGCTCTCTTGAACACCGGAGAGCCCACCTTTCTATCTGACGCATTTCATAGTTTTTCACACATTGACATTGCAATTTGTTCCCCTCAGCTGGCAGTCACCTTATGCTGGAATATCATCTCGGATTTGCATTCTAGTGACCACTTTCCTTGTCGTATTAGTGTCTTGACACCCGTTGTATGTTCCACCCGTTTACCTAGTTGGCGCCTAGACCACGCCAGCTGGGAACTGTACTCCCACTTGGCTGAATTTAGCTACGAAGAGCACGACTCTGTGAACCACTTGGTCGAACATCTTACAGGCACCATTCTTTCTGCTGCTGAGCAATCCATTCCGCGTTCGACTGGCTACAGCCGTCGATTTCCGGTACCTTGGTGGACCGATGACTGTCGGGATGCTATTCGCGCTCGCAGACGAGCTCTACGGGTTTTCCAGCGTTTTCCTACACTGGATAACCTGATACACTATAAACGGATGCGTGCACATTCTAGGCGGGTTATTAAGGATAGCAAAAAGATGTCATGGAATAAATTCGTGGGTTCCTTTAATCGACATACACCTTCCTCTGTCGTATGGGATAAGTTAAGACGTGTGGCTGGGAAACCGAACCATATGCCCATCGCCGGTCTCAAAACACCTACCGGAGCTGTTGTTGATACATTTGACGTGGCGAATACTTTAGGCAGTGCTTTCGCTCAGGTGTCTAGCTCAGGCAACTATTCCCCTGAGTTTCTTACAGTTAAGAACCAGGTGGAATCTCAAGAATTCTCGTTTCTTTCTGGCAACCTTGAGGATTATAATCGCCTTTTCACCCTGGCAGAGCTAGACAATGCACTCTCCTCTTCACGACACTCAGCACCAGGTCCAGATGGTATCCACGTCCAAATGTTGCAACATCTCTCTCCTGATGGCAAAGATTTCCTACTCGAGGTCTATAATCGTGTCTGGGTTGATGGCATTTTTCCAGACAAGTGGCGGGAGGCCACCATCATACCCATTCTTAAACCTGGAAAGGACCGCCATCTTCCTTCCAGTTACCGTCCTATTTCCCTCACCAGTTGCGTTTGCAAGGTGATGGAATGCATGATCAATGGACGGTTGGTGTGGTGGCTGGAATCCCACAATCTTCTGACGAACATCCAGTGTGGCTTTCGACGACGACGTTCAACTGCTGACCACCTTGTCTCTCTGTCAACTCAGATTATGGACGGGTTTCTTAAGAACAGCCCCACAGTTGGGATATTTTTTGACCTCGAGAAGGCCTACGACACGTGTTGGCGGGCGGGAATATTGCGTTCTCTGCACAACTGGAACATACGTGGACGCCTACCGTCGGTCATTCAGGAGTTTATGCGGGACCGCGTTTTTCGAGTGAGGGTGGGTTCGGTTTTTTCTAACCATTTTATTCAAAAGAACGGAGTGCCGCAGGGCTCGGTACTCAGCGTGACTCTATTTGCTATTGCGATAAATTCCATATCACTATGTGTGCCTCAAGGTGTCTCTTCCTGTTTATTCGTGGACGACTTTGCCATCTTCTGTACTTCTCAGCGTACACCGTTTTTGGAACGCCGTCTCCAGCGGTGTTTGGACAATCTCTATGCATGGAGCTCGAAACACGGTTTTCGTTTCTCCGCTGAGAAGACAGTCTGCGTTAACTTCTGGCGCCGTAAGTGGCATATGCCGCCGTCTCTTCGACTCGGGCCAGATTTACTTCCTTTCGCAGACGAGGCGAGATTCCTTGGTTTGATCTTCGATCGGAAACTTTGTTGGGCACCACAAATAGCACAGCTTAGAGCACGATGTGACCGTTCTCTAAATCTTTTACGGATACTAAGTGGCAAGTCTTGGGGTGCGGATCGGACGACATTGCTCCGTCTTTATCGTGCTGTGATTCGTTCGAAGTTGGACTATGGCAGCATTGTGTATTCTTCAGCTCGACCTTCAGTGCTCAGAAGGTTAGACACAGTCCATAACCAGGGCATCCGTGTGGCCGTTGGAGCTTTTCCAACGAGCCCAGTTGTTAGCCTCTACGCCGAATCGGGAGAACCTCCTCTGCGTTGTCGGCGTGATGTCCTGCTTGCTAACTATGGCTGTGGGCTGAAGTGTATGCCTGGGCATCCAACTTATCACGCGTTTTTCTCCCCTGAGCTGCACGAGCGATACTGCCTCCGCTCTCTGAGCCCCAGGCCAGCAGGTTTTCGTTTCCGTGAGCTTCTACGCCAGCACCATGTTGACATTCCTCGGCTGTTATCCAAGGGAGAGAGTATACACCCCCCTTGGTTACGCGCTACCTCCCATGTCGATCTCGGGATGACGCTCTACGGGAAATCTGTTACGCCTCTTGATAGTATTCGTCGTTGCTTTTTAGAATTTTTATCCAAATACAGTGGCCGTATTTGTATTTACACCGATGGTAGTAAGAGCCCCGACGGTGTTGGATGTGCCTTTGTAACTGGCACCGCAACTTCTACTTACGGTTTGCCTAGTTGCACATCAATATATTCTGCCGAGCTATATGCTATTTATCAAGCCCTTCTGTATATTCGACGTCGAAAATTAGGTGACTGCCTTATTCTTAGTGATTCCCTTAGTGCCCTTCAGAGCATTCGTGAGCTGTACAATTACCATCCTTTGGTGCAGCGCATCCAGGACGTTCTCCACATTTTGCACGCTTCTGGCTTTAATGTGGAGTGCGCATGGATTCCTGGACACGTTGGCTTGCCAGGGAATGACACGGCGGATTTGGCAGCGAAATCGGCAGTCACAGCGCCCAGTGTTACGATTACCCATTCAACAGCAGAAGATTTTAGAGTGGCTGTACGGAGAGCCGTTTTTTCGACTTGGCATGCGGAGTGGTCGGCTCTCCGTGGTAATAAGCTGCGAGAGGTGAAGGACCTCCCTGTCAACTGGGTAACCTCCTCTCGTTTATTCCGCCGGGAGGAGGTAGTACTAGCTCGGCTAAGAATTGGCCACTGTATTTTTACTCACAGTTACCTTTTTAAACGTGAACCTGCTCCTGTCTGTGCGCTCTGTGGGGAGGCACAGACAGTTCGTCATGTGTTGCTGGAGTGTGGTCACCTGGCACACATTCGGTCATCTATGGGCATGCCGGCCTCTCTTGCCGAGGTCCTGGCAGATGACCCAAGAGCAGTGGAGAGGGTTTTTAAATTTTTAGCAAAACTTTCTTTTACCTTGAGGTTTTAGTGTGATAGCGGTTTTTTTAAACTCTTTTGGTTTTAATGTGTTGATTTTAGATGGAGTTTTATATCCAGCTCTGGTTAGAGGGCTGGACGTTTCTGTTACTTCCGTTTCAACTGTGTTAGCTCTTTTATTTGTGTTTACTTTTTTGTTTGGTATTTTCTTACTGGCTATTGCCAAGTTTTAATCGTAAGGGCGCTTATGACCTCGGCAGTTGAGCGCCCTTAAACACCATCATCATCATCATCCATTGGAACATACGCGGAATTCGACAACATCGACCAGTGCTTGACTTGTTGCTGCGCCAGCATGAACCCTTGGCTGTATGTTTACAAGAGACGAAGCTCCGTCCACAGGACACCGTTACCATCAGGCAGTACTCCTCCGTACGATGTGATTTATCCCCGGAGGACGGTGTCCCGGCACATGGGGGCACTATGATGCTTATTCGAGATGATATTTTTGCCAACTCCGTACCCATACAATCTGCAATCCAGTCCGTTGCTGTCAGCATTAAGCTACCCTCCGCTTCATTCACCATTTGCAGTATCTATTTGCCTCCATCTGCGGACCTCTCGCACAGCGACTTAGAACACCTCATTTCGCAGTTGCCACCACCCTTTTTATTGGTAGGCGACGTGAATGCCCATCACCCTCTTTAAGGCTCTCCTCGGGCTTGTGCGAGAGGTACGCTACTTAAAGACTTCTTGGATAGTCAGAATCTTGCTCTCTTGAACACCGGAGAGCCCACCTTTCTATCTGACGCATTTCATAGTTTTTCACACATTGACATTGCAATTTGTTCCCCTCAGCTGGCAGTCACCTTATGCTGGAATATCATCTCGGATTTGCATTCTAGTGACCACCTTCCTTGTCGTATTAGTGTCTTGACACCCGTTGTATGTTCCACCCGTTTACCTAGTTGGCGCCTAGACCACGCCAGCTGGGAACTGTACTCCCACTTGGCTGAATTTAGCTACGAAGAGCACGACTCTGTGAACCACTTGGTCGAACATCTTACAGGGACCATTCTTTCTGCTGCTGAGCAATCCATTCCGCGTTCGACTGGCTACAGCCGTCGATTTCCGGTACCTTGGTGGACCGCTGACTGTCGGGATGCTATTCGCGCTCGCAGACGAGCTCTACGGGTTTTGCAGAGTTTTCCTACACTGGATAACCTGATACACTATAAACGGATGCGTGCACATTCTAGGCGGGTTATTAAGGATAGCAAAAAGATGTCATGGAATAAATTTGTGGGTTCCTTTAATCGACATACACCTTCCTCTGTCGTATGGGATAAGTTAAGACGTGTGGCTGGGAAACCGAACCATATGCCCATCGTATGTCTCAAAACACCTACCGGAGCTGTTGTTGATACATTTGACGTGGCGAATACTTTAGGCAGTGCTTTCGCTCAGGTGTCTAGCTCAGGCAACTATTCCCCTGAGTTTCTTACAGTTAAGAACCAGTTGGAATCTCAAGAATTCTCGTTTCTTTCTGGCAACCTTGAGCATTATAATCGCCTTTTCACCCTGGCAGAGCTAGACAATGCACTCTCCTCTTCACGACACTCAGCACCAGGTCCAGATGGTATCCACGTCCAAATGTTGCAACATCTCTCTCCTGATGGCAAAGATTTCCTACTCGAGGTCTATAATCGTGTCTGGGTTGATGGCATTTTTCCAGACAAGTGGCGGGAGGCCACCTTCATACCCATTCTTAAACCTGGAAAGGACCGCCATCTTCCTTCCAGTTACCGTCCTATTTCCCTCACCAGTTGCGTGTGCAAGGTGATGGAACGCATGATCAATGGACGGTTGGCGTGGTGGCTGGAATCCCACAATCTTCTGACGAACATCCAGTGTGGCTTTCGACGACGACGTTCAACTGCTGACTACCTTGTCTCTCTGTCAACTCAGATTATGGACGGGTTTCTTAAGAACAGCCCCACAGTTGGGATATTTTTTGACCTCGAGATGGCCTACGACACGTGTTGGCGGGCGGGAATATTGCGTTCTCTGCACAACTGGAACATACGTGGACGCCTACCGTTGGTCATTCAGGAGTTTATGCGGGACCGCGTTTTTCGAGTGAGGGTGGGTTCGGTTTTTTCTAACCATTTTATTCAAGAGAACGGAGTGCCGCAGGGCTCGGGACTCAGCGTGACTCTATTTGCTATTGCGATAAATTCCATATCACTATGTGTGCCTCAAGGTGTCTCTTCCTGTTTATTCGTGGACGACTTTGCCATCTTCTGTACTTCTCAGCGTACACCGTTTTTGGAACGCCGTCTCCAGCGGTGTTTGGACAATCTCTATGCATGGAGCTCGAAACACGGTTTTCGTTTCTCCGCTGAGAAGACAGTCTGCGTTAACTTCTGGCGCCGTAAGTGGCAAATGCCGCCGTCTCTTCGACTCGGGCCAGATTTACTTCCTTTCGCAGACGAGGCGAGATTCCTTGGTTTGATCTTCGATCGGAAACTTTGTTGGGCACCACAAATAGCACAGCTTAGAGCACGATGTGACCGTTCTCTAAATCTTTTACGGATACTAAGTGGCAAGTCTTGGGGTGCGGATCGGACGGCATTGCTCCGTCTTTATCGTGCTGTGATTCGTTCGAAGTTGGACTATGGCAGCATTGTGTATTCTTCAGCTCGACCTTCAGTGCTCAGAAGGTTAAACACCTCCTCTCGTTTATTCCGCCGGGAGGAGGTAGTACTAGCTCGGCTAAGAATTGGCCACTGTATTTTTACGCACAGTTACCTTTTTAAACGTGAACCTGCTCCTGTCTGTGCGCTCTGTGGGGAGGCACAGACAGTTCGTCATGTGTTGCTGGAGTGTGGTCACCTGGCACTCATTCGGTCATCTATGGGCATGCCGGCCTCTCTTGCTGAAGTCCTGGCAGATGACCCAAGAGCAGTGGACAGGGTTTTTAAATTTTTAGCAAAACTTTCTTTTACCTTGACGTTTTAGTGTGATAGCAGTTTTTTTTAAACTCTTTTAATTTTAATGTGTTGATTTTAGATGGAGTTTTATATCCAGCTCTGTTTAGAGGGCTGGACCGTTCTGTTACTTCAGTTTCAACTTTGATAGCTCTTTTACTTGTTTTTTTTTTTCCTTTTTTTTTGGTATTTTTCTTACTGCCTATTGCCAAGTTTTAATCATAAGGGCGCTTATGATCTCGGCAGTTGAGCGCCCTTAAACACCATTATCATCTCATCCTCAACCAACCAGGATATTCCTTTTCACTGACACGGGTCTCCACGCACGGCCTACACGTGGGTGGGCATTTTGACCTATTGACACCCTCACCACTCTGAGGTTGCCTACAGAGGGGGTCAAGGTAGCTCGGGACCCCGGGTGCGCCTAACACGTACCTACCGTAGTAGGCCCCTGGGGAAGGGCTCCCAGAGAAGCTACGTGGGTGTACATATCGCTATGGACGAGCTCCGCTCCTAAGGCTTGCACATAGGGACAGTGTGAAGGGTCCACTCAACCGTCATGCGTGATACCTCCGAAGTGCACACAAGTTGGAAGCCGCGCTGGAACCGTGGGACAGGAACCACGGAGATAGAAGAAAGATCCCTGTTGGTGAGGCAGGAGTTAATAAACGTAAATTCTTATAGCTAAATATATAGGGAATAAGCCTAGAAGAGGAAGAAGATGAGGCGAGTAAACTCGCAAAAACAATACCATACACAAACTTATGCGGACACACATGCAGATAAGAACACAAAACGTGACGCCGTTGAGGACGATGGGGAGGATGATATGGTGGCGAGTGGCTCGGGAACCTCCGGGTGCGCCAAACCCGTACCTACCTAAATAGGCCCCTTGGGGGAGGTCATGGTGAATTTGTCTACCCGTACCCTGTTCCTTTCCTTTGATCGGGTAGATCTCCCTCAAGGTATTAAGGCAGGGTAGGAAGCCATCGATGTAAGGCAATACATCCCGATCCTGTTGCTCTACTACAAGGGTCAACGTTTTGGACACAGGTGAATTTTGTAGTGGTCGGCCTATAACATGTTCGGACTGATTTCCTAAAAGAGCATTTAAAGTTCCATCCCACACATCTAAAAAATGTAAAGGTCCCCCTTCTCCTACCAAAACTAAAACCCCTTAATTTAAAAGCAAACGTTGGAAAGGAAGTAGTCGAGTCATGTGGTCCTCGCTACTTGGTTATTCATAGGACAGAGGAAGGTAAGAAGTTCCTTACGGTGAGCCCTTTTACTATCCAAAAGGGTCTCGATTGCATTGCTGGTCCGGTTAAATCCTACGTTCGAGCTCGCAATGGTACACTTCTTGTCGAAGCCAACTCCGCCTCGCAAGCTGCAAGGATACTTAAAGCCACCATGTTAGCCAGCTATCCAGTGAAGGTCGAGGTGCACAAGTCGCTGAACTCCTCCCGCGGTGTAGTAACAACCCGCGCGTTGGACGGTTTGTCCATAGAGGAGATCCAAGAAAATCTTGCGACTCAGGGTGTCTCAGCTGTTTATCGGGTACAACGTAAGATCAACGGTGAATTCCTGCCTACTCGTACCCTGTTTCTTACTTTTGATCGGGTTGATCTGCCTCAAAAGATTAGAGCAGGGTATGAAGCCATCGAAGTTAGGCCTTACATACCCAATCCGCTGAGGTGCTTTAAATGCCAACGTTTTGGTCACACTAGTGAGTTGTGTACCGGCAAGTCCACCTGCGTCCACTGCGATGACATCTCCCACGATGGGGCTTGTGCTTCAGCTCCATCGTGTGTGAACTGTAATGGGGAACACCCATCTAGTTCCCGAGACTGCCCCCGTTTTGCAGAGGAACGAGCGATCCAGGAGATACGGGTGAAAGAGAAGGTGTCCTTCTTGGAAGCCCGGAAGCTCCTGCGACTCCGCCAACCCTCTGCCTCGAGGTCCGGTACCTATAGCTCAGTTGCAGCTAAACCGGTACCGCGTCGGGATATCGCAACACAGACCGGCGATATGAACGGGGCTACAATTGCGGAAAAGGTTATTTTAGCCCAAGCGCTGCCAAAGCCTTCGGCACCTACACCCAAGTTGGTATCAACATCTGCCAAATCCGCCAGCTTACAGAATAGTCCAGCACACTTGTCACCAAAAGCCTCGACCTCGGGAACTAAAGCTGGTAAATTCACGACGTCTTCTGCCCCGGAAAAACAGTTTAAGATCAAGTATGTACGACAAGACTTCTTGAAAGAGAATGTGCAATCTATTACCAAGTCATCTAAGGGTAAGAAAAGTACACGCAACTCCACACGTGCATCCTCCTCTGAAGGGTCATCTGGGGAGGAGGGCGTGAATCGGCGACGGCCGTCTTCGCTGATCAGCACATCCAATCGGTTCGAACTACTCGGACCGAAATTTGCTCTTGAAAAAGGGACCTCCCTTGTGGAGGAGATGGACCAGGAGGATTCTGCCGCCACTGCCAGAGGGACAGTGCGGAAACGGCAGGATCGTGCTCCTGAAAATAGTACTAGCCCAACGCCTAAGAAGAACAAATTGAACCGACCAGCTAATCCCAATCTGCAGAAGCGTCTTTCGATTTGAAACTTATCCCATAATATACTCAATGGCTATCCTCCATTGGAACATACGCGGAATTCGACCACATCGACCAGAGCTTGACTTGCTGCGCCAACACGAACCCTTGGCTGTATGCTTACAAGAGACGAAGTTCCGTCCACAGGACACCGTCACCATCAGGCAGTACTCCTCCGTACGATGTGATTTATCCCCGGAGGACGGTGTCCCGGCACATGGGGGCACTATGATGCTTATTCGAGATGATATTTTTGCCAACTCCGTACCCATACAATCTGCAATCCAGTCCGTTGCTGTCAGCATTAAGCTACCCTCCGCTTCATTCACCATTTGCAGTATCTATTTGCCTCCATCTGCGGACCTCTCGCACAGCGACTTAGAACACCTCATTTCGCAGTTGCCACCACCCTTTTTATTGGTAGGCGACGTGAATGCCCATCACCCTCTTTGGGGCTCTCCTCGGGCTTGTGCGAGAGGTACGCTACTTAAAGACTTCTTGGTAAGTCAGAATCTTGCTCTCTTGAACACCGGAGAGCCCACCTTTTTATCTGACGCATTTCATAGTTTTTCACACATTGACATTGCATTTTGTTCCCCTCAGCTGGCAGTCACCTTATGCTGGAATATCATCTCGGATTTGCATTCTACAGACCATTTTCCTTGTCGTATTAGTGTCTTGACACCCGTTGTATGTTCCACCCGTTTACCTAGTTGGCGCCTAGACCACGCCAGCTGGGAACTGTACTCCCACTTGGCTGAATTTAGCTACGAAGAGCACGATTCTGTGAACCATTTGGTCGAACATCTCACAGGAACCATTCTTTCTGCTGCTGAGCAATCCATTCCGCGTTCGACTGGCTACAGCCGTCGATTTCCGGTACCTTGGTGGACCGATGACTGCCGGGATGCTATTCGCGCTCGCAGACGAGCTCTACGGGTTTTCCAGCGTTTTCCTACACTGGATAACCTGATACACTATAAACGGATGCGTGCACATTCTAGGCGGGTTATTAAGGATAGCAAAAAATTCGTGGGTTCCTTTAATCGACATAATGGGATAAGTTAAGACGTGTGGCTGGGAAACCGAACCATATGCCCATCGCCGGTCTAAAAACACCTACCGGAGATGTTGTTGATACATTTGACGTGGCGAATACTTTAGGCTGTGCTTTCGCTCAGGTGTCTAGCTCAGGCAATTATTCCCCTGAGTTTCTTAAAGTTAAGAATCAGGTGGAATCTCAAGAATTTTCGTTTCTTTCTGGCAACCTTGAGCATTATAATCGCCTTTTCACCCTGGCAGAGCTAGACAATGCACTCTCCTCTTCACGACACTCAGCACCAGGTACAGATGGTATCCAAGTCCAAATGTTGCAACATCTCTCTCCTGATGGGAAAGATTTCCTACTCGAGGTCTATAATCGTGTCTGGGTTGATGGCATTTTTCCAGACAAGTGGCGGGAGGCCACCATCATACCCATTCTTAAACCTGGAAAGGACCGCCATCTTCCTTCCAGTTACCGTCCTATTTCCCTCAGCAGTTGCGTGTGCAAGGTGATGGAACGCATGATCAATAGACGGTTGGTGTGGTGGCTGGAATCCCACAATCTTCTGACGAACATCCAGTGTGGCTTTCGACGACGACGCTCAACTGCTGACCACCTTGTCTCTCTGTCAACTCAGATTATGGACGGGTTTCTTAAGAACAGCCCCACAGTTGGGATACTTTTTGACCTCGAGGAGGCTTACGACACGTGTTGGCGTTCGGAAATATTGCGTTCTCTGCACAACTGGAACATACGTGGACGCCTACCTTTGGTCATTCAGGAGTTTATGCGGGACTGCGTTTTTCGAGTGAGGGTGGGCTCGGTTTTTTCTAACCATTTTATTCAAGAGAACGGAGTGCCGCAGGGCTCGGTACTCAGCGTGACTCTATTTGCTATTGCGATAAATTCCATATCACTATGTGTGCCTCAAGGTGTCTCTTCCTGTTTATTCGTGGACGACTTTGCCATCTTCTGTACTTCTCAGCGTACACCGTTTTTGGAACGCCGTCTCCAGCGGTGTTTGGACAATCTCTATGCATGGAGCTCGAAACACGGTTTTCGTTTCTCCGCTGAGAAGACAGTCTGCGTTAACTTCTGGCGCCGTAAGTGGCAAATGCCGCCGTCTCTTCCACTCGGGCCAGATTTACTTCCTTTCGCAGATGAGGCGAGATTCCTTGGTTTGATCTTCGATCGGAAACTATGTTGGGCACCACAAATAGCACAGCTTAGAGCACGATGTGACCGTTCTCTAAATCTTTTACGGATACTACGTGGCAAATCTTGGGGTGCGGATCTGACGGCATTGCTCCGTCTTTATGGTGCTGTGATTCGTTCAAAGTTGGACTATGGCAGAATTGTGTATTCTTCAGCTCGACCTTCAGTGCTCAGAAGGTTAGACACAGTCCATAACCAGGGCATCCGTGTGGCCGTTGGAGCCTTTCCAACGAGCCCAGTTGAAAGCCTCTACGCCGAATCGGGAGAACCTCCTCTGCGTTGTCGGCGTGATGTCCTGCTTGCTAATTATGGCTGTGGGCTGAAGTGTATGCCTGGGCATCCAACTTATCACGCGTTTTTCTCTCCTGAGCTGCACAAGCGATACTGCCTCCGCTCTCTGAGCCCCAGGCCAGCAGGTTTTCGTTTCCGTGAGCTTCTACGCCAGCACCATGTTGACATTCCTCGGCTGTTATCCAAGGGAGAGAGTATACACCCCCCTTGATTACGCGCTACCTCCCATGTCAATCTCGGGATGACGCTCTACGGGAAATCTGTTACGCCTTTTGATAGTATTCGTCGTTGCCTTTTAGAATTTTTATTCAAATACAGTGGCCGTATTTGTATTTACACCGATGGTATTAAGACCCCCGACGGTGTTGGATGTGCCTTTGTCACTGCCACCGCAACTTCTACTTACGGTTTGCCTAGTTGCACATCTATATATTCTGCCGAGCTATATGCTATTTATCAAGCCCTTCTGTATATTCGACGTCGAAAATTAGGTGACTGCCTTATTCTTAGTGATTCCCTTAGTGCCCTTCAGAGCATTCGTGAGCTGTACAATTACCATCCTTTGGTGCAGCGCATCCAGGACGTTCTCCACATTTTGCACGCTTCTGGTTTTAATGTGGAGTGCGCATGGACCCCCCAGGGGCCTACTACGGTAGGTACGGGTTAGGCGCACCCGGGGTCCCGAGCCACCTTGACTCCCTCTGTGGGCAACCTCAGAGTGGTGAGGGAGTCAGTAGGTGAAAATGCCCACCCACGTGTAGGCTGTGCGTGGAGACCCGTGTCGGTGAAGAGGAATATCCTGGTTGGTTGAGGGTTGCGTACCTGAGCCTGGGCTTCTGTCTTTCAGTAACTGGGGAGGGTGCGCAGCCTAATACACCGCTTTGGTTTCTGATTTGCCTAAACGGGAGGCTAGGGACTAACCCACCCCTAGTCAATCGGCCAGGACTAGGTATTACACCGAACTCCAGGGTGAGTGGGACGGCGAGCCCGCTATATCCCCTGTGTAGCCCTGTCACCCCAGTGGGGTGACCCCTCGTTGGGCTCCGTGGTGGGTGGGGAGCACTGGGGGATGAATTTATACCATTTTTTCTATGGCACCAAAACAAAACCCCTTAATAAAGACGTTGGAAAGTAAGTAGTCGAGTCATGTGGTCCTCGCTACTTGGTCATTCATAGGACAGAGGAAGGTAAGAAGTTCCTTACGGTGAGCCCTTTTACTATCCAAAAGGGTCTCGATGCCATTGCTGGTCCTGTTAAATCCTGCGTTCGAGCTCGCAATGGTACACTTCTTGTCGAAGCCAACTCCGCCTCGCAAGCTGCAAGAATACTTAAAGCCAGCATGTTAGCCAGCTATCCAGTGAAGGTCGAGGTGCACAAGTCGCTGAACTCCTCCCGCGGTGTAATAACAACCCGCGCGTTGGACGGTTTGTCCATTGAGGAGATCCAAGAAAATCTTGCGACTCATGGTGTCTCAGCTGTTTATCGGGTACAACGTAAGATCAACGGTGAATTCCTGCCTACTCGTACCCTGTTTCTTACTTTTGATCGGGTTGATCTGCCTCAAAAGATTAGAGCAGGGTATGAAGCCATCGAAGTTAGGCCTTATATACCCAATCCGCTGAGGTGCTTTAAATGCCAACGTTTTGGTCACACAAGTGAGTTGTGTACCGGCAAGTCCACCTGCGTCCACTGCGGTGACACCTCCCACGATGGGGCCTGTGCTTCAGCTCCATCGTGTGTGAACTGTAACGGGGAACACCCATCTAGCTCCCGAGACTGCCCCCGTTTTGCAGAGGAACGAGCGATCCAGGAGATACGGGTGAAAGAGAAGGTGTCCTTCTTGGAAGCCCGGAAGCTCCTGCGACTCCGCCAAACCTCTGCCCCGAGGTCCGGTACCTATAGCTCAGTTGCAGCTAAACCGGTACCGCGTCGGGAAATCGCAACACAGACCGGCGATATGAACGGGGCTACAATTGCGGAAAAGGTTATTTTAGCCCAAGCGCTGCCAAAGCCTTCGGCACCTACACCCAAGTTGGTATCAACATCTGCCAAATCCGCCAGCTTACAGAATAGTCCTGCACACTTGTCACCTAAAGCCTCGACCTCCGGAACTAAAGCTATTAAATTCACGACGTCTTCTGCCCCAGAAAAACAGTTTAAGGCCAAGTATTTACGACAAGACTTTTTGAAAGAGAATGTGCAATCTATTACCAAGTCATCTAAAGGTAAGAAAAGTTCACGCAACTCCACACGTGTATCCTCCTCTGAAGGGTCATCTGGGGAGGAGGGCGTGAATTTCGCCGATCAGCACATCCAATCGGTTCGAACTACTTGGACCGAAAACTGCTCTTGAAAAAGGGACCTCCCTTGTGGAGGAGATGGACCAGGAGGATTCTGCCGCCACTGCCAGAGGGACAGTGCGGAAACGGCAGGATCGTGCTCCTGAAAATAGTACTAGCCCAACGCCTAAGAAGAAAAAATTGAACCGACCAGCTAATCCCAATCTGCAGAAGCGTCTTTCGATTTGAAACTTATCCCATAATATACTCAATGGCAATCCTCCATTGGAACATACGCGGAATTCGACCACATCGACCAGTGCTTGACTTGTTGCTGCGCCAGCATGAACCCTTGGCTGTATGTTTACAAGAGACGAAGCTCCGTCCACAGGACACCGTTACCATCAGGCAGTACTCCTCCGTACGATGTGATTTATCCCCGGAGGACGGTGTCCCGGCACATGGGGGCACTATGATGCTTATTCGAGATGATATTTTTGCCAACTCCGTACCCATACAATCTGCAATCCAATCCGTTGCTGTCAGCATTAAGCTACCCTCCGCTTCATTCACCATTTGCAGTATCTATTTGCCTCCATCTGCGGACCTCACGCACAGCGACTTAGAACACCTCATTTCGCAGTTGCCACCACCCTTTTTATTGGTAGGCGACGTGAATGCCCATCACCCTCTTTGGGGCTCTCCTCGGGCTTGTGCGAGAGGTACGCTACTTAAAGACTTCTTGGATAGTCAGAATCTTGCTCTCTTGAACACCGGAGAGCCCACCTTTCTATCTGACGCATTTCATAGTTTTTCACACATTGACATTGCAATTTGTTCCCCTCAGCTGGCAGTCACCTTATGCTGGAATATCATCTCGGATTTGCATTCTAGTGACCACTTTCCTTGTGGTATTAGTGTCTTGACACCCGTTGTATGTTCCACCCGTTTACCTAGTTGGCGCCTAGACCACGCCAGCTGGGAACTGTACTCCCACTTGGCTGAATTTAGCTACGAAGAGCACGACTCTGTGAACCACTTGGTCGAACATCTTACAGGGACCATTCTTTCTGCTGCTGAGCAATCCATTCCGCGTTCGACTGGCTACAGCCGTCGATTTCCGGTACCTTGGTGGACCGCTGACTGTCGGGATGCTATTCGCGCTCGCAGACGAGCTCTACGGGTTTTCCAGCGTTTTCCTACACTGGATAACCTGATACACTATAAACGGATGCGTGCACATTCTAGGCGGGTTATTAAGGATAGCAAAAGGATGTCATGGAATAAATTCGTGGGTTCCTTTAATCGACATACACCTTCCTCTGTCGTATGGGATAAGTTAAGACGTGTGGCTGGGAAACCGAACCATATGCCCATCGCCGGTCTCAAAACACCTACCGGAGCTGTTGTTGATACATTTGACGTGGCGAATACTTTAGGCAGTGCTTTCGCTCAGGTGTCTAGCTCAGGCATCTATTCCCCTGAGTTTCTTACAGTTAAGAACCAGGTGGATTCTCAAGAATTCTCGTTTCTTTCTGGCAACCTTGAGGATTATAATCGCCTTTTCACCCTGGCAGAGCTAGACAATGCACTCTCCTCTTCACGACACTCAGCACCAGGTCCAGATGGTATCCACGTCCAAATGTTGCAACATCTCTCTCCTGATGGCAAAGATTTCCTACTCGAGGTCTATAATCGTGTCTGGGTTGATGGCATTTTTCCAGACAAGTGGCGGGAGGCCACCATCATACCCATTCTTAAACCTGGAAAGGACCGCCATCTTCCTTCCAGTTACCGTCCTATTTCCCTCACCAGTTGCGTGTGCAAGGTGATGGAACGCATGATCAATGGACGGTTGGTGTGGTGGCTGGAAGCCCACAATCTTCTGACGAACATCCAGTGTGGCTTTCGACGACGACGTTCAACTGCTGACCACCTTGTCTCTCTGTCAACACAGATTATGGACGGGTTTCTTAAAAACAGCCCCACAGTTGGGATATTTTTTGACCTCGAGAAGGCCTACGACACGTGTTGGCGGGCGGGAATATTGCGTTCTCTGCACAACTGGAACATACGTGGACGCCTACCGTTGGTCATTCAGGAGTTTATGCGGGACCGCGTTTTTCGAGTGAGGGTGGGTTCGGTTTTTTCTAAACATTTTATCCAAGAGAACGGAGTGCCGGAGGGCTCGGTACTCAGCGTGACTCTATTTGCTATTGCGATAAATTCCATATCACTATGTGTGCCTCAAGGTGTCTCTTCCTGTTTATTCGTGGACGACTTTGCCATCTTCTGTACTTCTCAGCGTACACCGTTTTTGGAACGCCGTCTCCAGCGGTGTTTGGACAATCTCTATGCATGGAGCTCGAAACACGGTTTTCGTTTCTCCGCTGAGAAGACAGTCTGCGTTAACTTCTGGCGCCGTAAGTGGCAAATGCCGCCGTCTCTTCGACTCGGGCCAGATTTACTTCCTTTCGCAGACGAGGCGAGATTCCTTGGTTTGATCTTCGATCGGAAACTTTGTTGGGCACCACAAATAGCACAGCTTAGAGCACGATGTGACCGTTCTCTAAGTCTTTTACGGATACTAAGTCGCAAGTCTTGGGGTGCGGATCGGACGGCATTGCTCCGTCTTTATCGTGCTGTGATTCGTTCGAAGTTGGACTATGGCAGCATTGTGTATTCTTCAGCTCGACCTTCAGTGCTCAGAAGGTTAGACACAGTCCATAACCAGGGCATCCGTGTGGCCGTTGGAGCTTTTCCAACGAGCCCAGTCGTTAGCCTCTACGCCGAATCGGGAGAACCTCCTCTGCGTTGTCGGCGTGATGTCCTGCTTGCTAATTATGGCTGTGGGCTGAAGTGTATGCCTGGGCATCCAACTTATCACGCGTTTTTCTCCCCTGAGCTGCACGAGCGATACTGCCTCCGCTCTCTGAGCCCCAGGCCAGAAGGTTTTCGTTTCCGTGAGCTTCTACGCCAGCACCATGTTGACATTCCTCGGCTGTTATCCAAGGGAGAGAGTATACACCCCCCTTGGTTATGCGCTACCTCCCATGTCGATCTCGGATGACGCTCTACGGGAAATCTGTTACGCCTCTTGATAGTATTCGTCGTTGCTTTTTAGAATTTTTATCCAAATACAGTGGCCGTATTTGTATTTACACCGATGGTAGTAAGAGCCCCGACGGTGTCGGATGTGCCTTTGTCACTGACACCGCAATTTCTACTTACGGTTTGCCTGGTTGCACATGTATATATTCTGCCGAGCTATATGCTATTTATCGAGCCCTTCTGTATATTCGACGTCGAAAATTAGGTGACTGCCTTATTCTTAGTGATTCCCTTAGTGCACTTCTGAGCACTCGTGAGCTGTACAATTACCATCCTTTGGTGCAGCGCATCCAGGACGTTCTCCACTTTTTGCACGCTTCTGGTTTTAATGTGGAGTGCGCATGGATTCCTGGACACGTTGGCTTGCCAGGGAATGACACGGCGGATTTGGCAGCGAAATCGGCAGTCACAGCGCCCAGTGTTACTATTACCCATTCAACAGCAGAAGATTTTAGAGTGGCTGTACGGAGAGTCGTTTTTTCGACTTGGCATGCGGAGTGGTCGGCTCTCCATGGTAATAAGCTGCGAGAGGTGAAGGACCTCCCTGTCAACTGGGTAACCTCCTCTCGTTTATTCCGCCGGGAGGAGGTAGTACTAGCTCGGCTAAGAATTGGCCACTGTATTTTTACTCACAGTTACCTTTTTAAACGTGAACCTGCTCCTGTCTGTGCGCTCTGTGGGGAGGCACAGACAGTTCGTCATGTGTTGCTGGAGTGTGGTCACCTGGCACTCATTCGGTCATCTATGGGCATGCCGGCCTCTCTTGCTGAGGTCCTGGCAGATGACCCAAGAGCAGTGGACAGGGTTTTTAAATTTTTAGCAAAACTTTCTTTTACCTTGACGTTTTAGTGTGATAGCAGTTTTTTTTTTTTTTTTTTATCTCCTTTAATTTTAATGTGTTGATTTTAGATAGAGTTTTATATCCAGCTCTGTTTAGAGGGCTGGACCGTTCTATTACTTCAGTTTCAATATTGTTAGCTCTTTTACTTGTGTGTTTTTCCTTTTTTTTTTTTTTTGGTATTTTTCTTACTGCCTATTGCCTAGTTTTAATCGTAAGGGCGCTTATGACCTCGGCAGTTGAGCGCCCTTAAACACCATTATCATCTTATCAGTGCGCATGGATTCCTGGACACGTTGGCTTGCCGGGGAATGACACGGCGGATTTGGCAGCGAAATCGGCAGTCACAGCGCCCAATGTTACGATTACCCATTCAACAGCAGAAGATTTTAGAGTGGTTGTACGGAGAGCCGTTTTTTCGACTTGGCATGCGGAGTGGTCGGCTCTCCGTGGTAATAAGCTGCGAGAGGTGAAGGACCTCCCTGTCAACTGGGTAACCTCCTCTCGTTTATTCCGCCGGGAGGAGGTAGTACTAGCTCGGCTAAGAATTGGCCACTGTATTTTTACGCACAGTTACCTTTTTAAACGTGAACCTGCTCCTGTCTGTGCGCTCTGTGGGGAGGCACAGACAGTTCGTCATGTGTTGCTGGAGTGTGGTCACCTGGCACTCATTCGGTCATCTATGGGCATGCCGGCCTCTCTTGCTGAAGTCCTGGCAGATGACCCAAGAGCAGTGGACAGGGTTTTTAAATTTTTAGCAAAACTTTCTTTTACCTTGACGTTTTAGTGTGATAGCAGTTTTTTTAAACTCTTTTAATTTTAATGTGTTGATTTTAGATGGGGTTTTATATCCAGCTCTGTTTAGAGGGCTGGACCGTTCTGTTACTTCCGTTTCAACTGTGTTAGCTCTTTTACTTGTGTTTTTTCCTTTTTTTTTTTTTGGTATTTTTCTTACTGCCTATTGCCAAGTTTTAATCATAAGGGCGTTTATGACATCGGCAGTTGAGCGCCCTTAAACACCACTATCATCATCATCATCACCCCCTTCTCCTCTGCGTGAGATCCTCTTCTGAGGAGCCTTCTGGGGCGAGAACTGGTCGGCGACTAACATCCTTGCCGATCAGCACCTCTAATCGGTTCTAGGTTCGAGGTTTTTGAAGCGAAATTCCCTATTGGAAAGGGGATCTTCCTTCGTAGAAGAGACTGACCAGGAGGATTCTTTCCCCACAGCTAGACGCCAGTGCTTAGGCAGCAGGACCGTTCTACTGAACAAATTGTTAGTCCGATGGCCAAGAAGAATAAACTCAACCGACCTGCACAGCGAGATATGAAGAAACGCTTTTCCATTTAATTCTCATCCCATATCATAGGCCATGACTATCGTACAGTGGAACATACGCAGCATTAGACTACGTTGATCAGAGATGGACTTGTTGCTCTACCAGCATCAGACATTGGTCGTATGCTTGCAAGATCCAAGCTCCGTCCCCAAGACCAGCTTAATATCCGGCAGTGCTCTTCTGTCCGGTGTGATTTATCACCATCAGCTGGAGTTCCTGCATATGGGGCACCATGATTCTTGTCAGATATAATATCTTCGCTGCATCTGTACCCATTCAATCTGACATAAAGTCCATTGCTGTAAGACTTTATCTATACTCCATTAGCTTCACTATTTGCAGTATATATGTACCTCCATCTGATGGCCTCTCGCGCATTGATATAGGAGACCTAATCTTCCAGCTACCTACACCTGTTGTGTTGGTAGGGGATCTGAATGCTCACTACAGGCTATGGGGCTCCCCTCGGGCTTTTGCGAGAGGTCAAGTGCTTGCCGATATCTTGGATCACATGTGTGACTGTCACCGAACCACATATTTTCGGTTTGCTTAGTCACACATTCGTTTATACTGCGGGGTTTTATGCTATTTATCGAGCCATTCAGTACGTTTGCCCTAGACAATCGAGTTACTGCCTTATTCTGAGTGATTCGCTTAGCACACTTCAGAGCGTTCGTGAGCTGTAAGCTTATATCCTTTACTACAAGTTGCGGGATGCCCTCCACATTTTGTACATTTCTGGTGTTAATGTGGATCTCTCAAGGCTTCCTTGGACACGTTGGGCTGTCAAGCAATGAACTAGCGGATGCGGCGGTAAAGTCGGCACCCACGGAGTCTAGTGTCATATTTAGCTGTTCAACAGCCGAAAGTTTTAGACTTGCTTTGAGGACAGCTGTGCTATCGTGCTGGCATGCAGAGTGGTCTGCTTTACGCAACAATAACCTGAAGGCAGTAAGGTTTCTTACGGTACACTGGCCAACTTCCTCAAGTGTTTTGTGCTCGTCTCCGTATCGTTTACTGTTTTTCTACACACAGCTATCTCTTCAAAAATGATTCTGCTCCTGTCTGTCCTCAGTCTGGACAAGTAATGACCGTCCGCTATATACTGGTAGAGTGTGCTCCTCTGGCCCGTTTACGAGATACTCTACGACTGCCAGCCAGTACTAAGGGGATATTGTTGGACGATGCCGAAACGGTAGATCGCGTTTTTAAATTTTTATCATCACTGCCTTTTAAGATCAACATCAACTTTTACTTTCCAAAGTTCTGACTCGTTCCTGGACTGATAGCTGCTGGTTTTAGTTATTTTAGCCTCTCTGGACAGGACCTGTTATTTAAGTAATCGCTTTTAGCTTGTTTTTTTTAATTGTTTTTAGGCTTCCAGTGGTTTCTGCCATGGCAGTTTCATTTGCCTTACGGTTTATTGGTCTTTTTATCTACTCTTATGATAACCTTTTATCCATTTTATTGCCCTTTTATTTAGGTTTTAGGACAACTTGTTCTATTAGGGCGTTCATAACCTGTAGCGCCCCCCTAAACTTTAACCATCATCATCATCATCATCATCATCATCATCATCATCATCATCATCATAATTGGAAACAGGTTTTGGTTTAGCCTTGTCATTTTAGCTATAGCTATTTTAAGTTTGTTATTTTGTTTTATAATCCATAAGTTTTATGATGGGAAATTTTATTTGTACAGGTGTTATTTCCAGTTTTTTTTAATGCATTTAATCACTTTATTTCTTGGCTTTAGGCATGGTCGTCTTTCGGTGGGTGCTAATAACCGCTGATGTTGGGCACCCTTAATCCTAATAATAATAATAATAATAATAATAATAATAATAATGATAATAATAATAATAATAATAATAATAATAATAATAATAATAATAATAATAATAATAATAATAATAATAATAATAATAATAATAACCCGATTCGCCGGTGGTAGAGGACATAAATGCCCACCACACGTTTTGGGACTCGCCTTGGGCCTGTGTGAGGGTTCCATTGAACGCCGACTTCTTGGATCATATTAATTTCTCTCCCTCTCTTGAACACCGGAGAACCCACACTTCTTTCTGGCGCCTTCAAGGGTTTTCCTCACCCGAGCAAGCCGTTTGGCGTGGCTAACACGCTTAGCAACGCTTTTGTTCAAGTGTCTAGCTCAGATAATTATTCGTCTGAGCTTCATTCTGTTAAGGCTCAGCTCGAATCTCAAGAATTTACCTTTCACTCTGGAAACCTTTAAGACTACAATCGCCTTTTCACCATGGTGGAGGCGGAAAGTGCAGTTTCATCTTCGCGAAACCCTGAGCTAGGTTCCGATGCCATTCACATCCAAATGTTGCAACATCTCTCTGCTAAAGGTCTATAATTGTGTCTGGATTGATGTCACTTTTCCAGTTAAGTGCGGGTGGCCGCCATCATTCGTATTTTGGAACCTGGAAGGGATCGTCAGCTTCCTTTCAGTTACCGTCCTATTTCCATCACCAGTTGCCTATGCAAGGTGATGCAACGCATTATCAATAGACGGTTTGTGTGGTGACTGGAATCCACCATCCTCTACATTCAGTGTTGTTTTCACCGAAGTCCTTCAGCAATTGACCAAATTGTCTCTCTATCAACTAAGGTCATGGACGGGTTTCTAAAGAATAGCCAAACTGTTGGGACATTTTATGACCTCGAGAAAGCCTTTGATACCTTTTGGCGCATTGGGATATTACGTTATGTGCACAACTGGAACATACGTGGACGCCTTCCGTTGTGCATTCAGGAGTTTATGCGGGACCGCGTTTTCTGAGCAAGGGTCGGCTCTGTTTTTTCTCGGCACCCCCTTCCCAGGGGCCTACTACGGTAGGTACGGTTTAGGCGCACCTGGAGTTCCAAGCCACCTTGGCGCCCTCTGTGGGCAGCCTCAGGGTGGTGAGGGAGTCAGTAGGTCAAATGCCCATCCACGTGTAGGCCGTGCGTGGAGACCCGTGCCGGTGAAAAAGAATATCCTGGTTGGTTGAGAGTTGCGTACCTGAGCTGGGCATCTGTCTTTAAGTAACTGGGGAGGGTGTGCAGCCCAATACACCGCTTTAGTTTCTTATTTGCCTAATCGGGAGGCCAGGGACTAACCCACGCCTAGTCACTCGGCCAGGACTAGGTTTTATACCGATCTCCAAGTTGAGTGGGACGGCGTGCCTTCTATATCCCCTGTGTAGCCCTATCACCCTTGTGTCGTGACCCCATGTTGGGCTCTTTGGTGGGTGGGGAGCACTGGGGGATGAATTTATTCTGCTTTTTTCATGGTAAAAAATAAATCTTATCATAGTAACGTCTCTGGAAAACAAGTAGCTTAGTTCACTGGTCCTCGCTACTTGGTTATCAATAGAACAGAGGAAGGGAGGAAATTTACCTCGTTTGGCTATTTTGCTATCCAAAAGTGTTTAGACAACATTGCTGGTCCGGTGAAATCTTGTATCAGAGCCCGAAATGGAACCCTCTCGATGGAAGTACTGTCAGCATCCCAGGCAGTTAAGATACTTAGAGCCAAAATCTTAGGAGGCAATCCCATTAAGGTCGAAAATCATAAGAGCTTGAACTTCTCGCATGGCGTTATCACCATCCCTGCCTTGGACGGTTTGTCCAACGAGAAGTTTCAAGAGGACCTAGCAGACCAAGGTGGAACATCTGTTTATAGGGTTCAGAGGAAAGTTAATGGTGAGTTCATGCCTATCCATACCCTGTTCCTTACCTTTGATCGGGATGATTTTCCCCAAAGGATTAAGGCAGGGCACGAAGCCATCGAGGTTGGGGCCTATATACCCAACCTACTCAGATTAACGGGCCGCGCCGTGGCCGAGTGGTTAGACCACTCGACTCTCACCTAGACGGCCGGGGTTCGATCCAAAGCGACCGCATGTGAGATTTGTGGTGGACAAAACGGCGGGTTTTCTCTGGGTACTCCGGTTTCCCCCGCCATCGCATTCCACCGGTGCTCCATCGTCATTCATGTATCATCAGTGTCACCGCCTGCTGTGCCATTAGTAGTTAAAGCGGGCGTTAAACACTACCAAAAAAAAAAAAGAAATACTCAGATTAACAAATGTCAGCGGTTTGGGCATACCAGTGTATTTTCAATTCTGCCTGTGCTATCTGGGGAGCCGCATCTCATAATGGAAGTTGTACTACCACTCCATCTTGTATAAATTGCAGTATAGAACATCCATCTAGTTCCCTCAATTGCCCCCGTTTCACAGAGAAGAGGGCGATCCAGAAGATACGGGTGAAGGAATTGTCCTCCGAAGACCGTAGACTCCTGGGCCTACGCCTACCCTCAGTCCCGTATTCTGGTACCTATAGCTCGGTTACAGCTAAACCGGTACCGAGCCAGGACATCGCTCCTCAAACTGGCGATATAAACGGGGCCACTATTATCGTTGCCAGTCCAATAACGAAGCCCGCAACTTCTAGATCGGCTGCATCTTCCACGAAATCTACCATCGTGAAGAGTTTTTGTCAGCAGCGTCGTAGGTTATTCTGCACCTGTAAAGACCTATAAGACCAGCTATATGCGAACCGACTTTCTGAAGAAGAATGTTAAGCCCTCTCCTAAAGTATCTCCGGGAAAGGGATATCCATGTAATTCTCCTCGTAGATCTTTTTCTGGGGAATCTTCTGGGAGGAGTACCGATCGGCGATGACCATCTTCGCAGATCAGCATCTCCAATCGGTTCGAGGTTCTCGAACCGAAATTCTCAATTGGACGTGGTCCTTGCAAATGGAGGAGATGGACCAGAAGGATTCTCTCGCTGCAAGACGGCCAGTGCGTAAGCGGAAGGATCGTGCTCTTGAAACAAGTATTAGTCCGACGGCCAAGAAAAACAAACTAAACCGACCAGCACTGCCAAATATACAGAAACGCCTTTCCATTTAAAGCTTATCCTTCACCAATCCCATGGCTATCCTTCAATGGAACATACGTGGAATCCGATCACATCGACTAGACGTGTATTTTTGGTCCATCAGAATTAGCCTTTAGTCTTATGCTTGCAAGAGGCCATGATCCACCCTCAAGACCACCTTACAATAAAGCAGAATGCTTCTGTCCGCTGTGATATATCACCGGCAGATGGAGTACCTGCACATGGGGGCACCATGATTCTTGTCAGAGATGATTTTTCGCCGAATCCGTACCCCTTCATTCCGACATACGGTCCATCGCTGTAAGGATTAAGCTACCTTCCATATGCTTCAACATATCCGGTATTTATATACCTCCATCGGACGACCTTTCGCAGACATGATATAGCAGATCTAGTCTCCCAGCTACCAACACATTTTCTGCTAGTAGGAGAAGTGAATGCCTACCACCTACTTTGGGGCTCCCCTCGATCTTTTGCGACAGGTCAACTGATTTCGTGAATTCTATTAATCTCTCTCTCTCTCTCTCTCTCTCTCTCTCTCCTGAACACTGGGGACCTTAGTTGTCTTTCTGACGCCTATTATAGCTTTTCTCACCTGGATATATCAGGTTGTTCTCCACTGCTGCCAGTTTCTTTACAATGGAATATCGTCTTTGACCTACATTCTAGTGACCACTTTGCTATTCTTATTTCTCTCTTAGCACAGAATGTATGTTCCACAAGTGTACCTAGATGGCACTTAGAACGAGCCAACTGGAACCTTTATTCCAACTTGGTTCTTTTTCAGTACAACGAGCATGAGTAGTTGGATTGTTTAGTCCAACACCTCACTGGGACTATTATTTGCGCTTCTGAGCTTTCTATTCCGTGGTCGTCAGAACGCCCCCGTCGATTCCCTGTCCCTTCGTGGACAGATAAATGCCGGAATGCCATTCGTGCTCTCAGGCTTATCCAGCGGTGCCCTACTCTCTGTAATCTTCTATAATATAAAAAGCTGCGCGCTCAAACTAGGAAAATTATTAAGGGTAGCAAGAAGACATCATGAAACAACCTTGTAGCATCTTTTACTCGACATACCCCTTCCTCTGTTGTCTGGGATAAGTTAAGGCGTGTGGCCGGTAAAGCGACCCATTTGCCGATAGCCAGTCTGAAGACAGTTGCCGGCATTGTGGCGAGTCCATTGGACGTAGCTAATGCTCTTGGCAATACTTTCGCTCAAGTGTCTAACTCAGAGAACTATTCCACTGAGTTTCTTCCAAATAAGGCCCAGATGGAATCGCAAGGATTTGCCTTCCGCTCTGTAAACCTTGAAGACTACGCATTGCCTTTTCACCATGGCGGAGCTAGAACATGCACTTTAATCCTCGCGAAACTCAGCACCAAGACCAGATGGAATTCACGTTCAAGTGTTGCAACATCTCTCTCCTGAAGGTAACGCTTTCCTGCTCGAGGTCTATAACCGTATTAGGGTGATCGCTTCTTTCCCAGCTCAGTGGCGGGAGGCCACCATCATACCCATTTTTAAACCTGGAATGCACTGCCATCTTCCTTCCAGTTACCGTCCTATTTCCCTCACCAGCTGCCTGTACAAGGTGATGGAACGCATGATTAATGGATGGTGGGGTGGCGGTTGGAATACCATAATCTTCTGACCAACATCCAATGTGGTTTTCGAAGGCGTCGTTCAGTGGTTGACCACCTTGTGTCACTATCAATGCAGATCATGAAGGGCTTTCTTCAGAATTCTCAGACGGTTGGGCTCTTTTTTTACCTCGAGAAGACTGACGACACGTGTTGGAGGGCAGGGATTTTACGTTCCCTCTCCAAGTGGAACGTACGTGGACGCCGACTGTTGTTTATTCAGGAAGCTCTGAGGGACCGCGTTTTCCGAGTACGGGTTAGTTTGGGTTTTTCTCACCATTTTATTCAAGTGAACGGGGTGTCCAATGGTTCGGTGCTAAGGGTGGCGCTGTTTACTCTAGTAATTAATTCCATATCGGAATGTGTTCCCCCAGGTGTCTCATCCTATTTGTTTGTAGACAACTTTGCCATCTTCTGCACTTCTCAGCAAACGCCGTTTTTGGAACACCGTCTCCAACGGTGTTTGGTCAATCTGTATGATTGGAACTCGAAAAACGGCTTTCGTTTTTTACCTGAGAAGACAATCTGCGTTAATTTCTGCCGTAGAGGATGGCGAATGTCACGTTCCCTTCATTTCGGGGCAGATATCCTTCCCTTCGCTGATGAGGTGAGATTCCCTGAGTTTGATATTCGATCGAAAACTATGCTGGTCATCTCATGTAGCACAGCTCAAAGCGCGGTGTGACCGTTCTCTGAATATTTTATGGATAATAAGCGGCAAATCTTGGGGAGCAGATCGGACAGTACTACTGCGGATTTAACATGCACTGATCCGATCAAATTTAGACTATGGATATACTGTTTATGCCTCAGCACGCCCATCTGTGCTAAGGAAGTTAGATACCGTTGGAGCATTTCCAACTAGTCCTGTTGTGAGCCTCTATGCCAAATCTGCCGAACCCCCTCTGCGTTATCGGCGGGATGTTTTTTCTATCTAACTATGGCTGTAGCCTGAAGTGCATACCTGCGCATCCATCGTTTACTCTCTTTCTTGTTTCCGAATTGGTCGGCCGTTAAAAAAAAACTCTTACCTAGTCCAACATCTGCATGATTTCTCTTCCGGGACCTGCTTCGAACGCATGGTCTTGAAATGCCGGACATGTTTCCCAAGAAGGGGGGGGGAGGGTTAACCCACATTGGTTACGTTTTTCCTCCCACATAGATCTCGGGATGACGGCTTATGCGAAATCTTCTACGACTATATTTGGTATCAGTTCTTGTTTTTTAGAATTTTCATCAAAATACAGTGGCCGCAGTTATTTATATATATATATACCGATGCCAGCATGTGTGCCGATGGAGTTGGATGTGCCTTTATCACTCGAAACGAACCATTCACTTTCCGTTTGCCGAGTAGCACATCAATTTATTCTGCAGAGCTGTATGCTATTTACCGAGCCGTTTTATATATTCGCCATCGAAACCTGGGTGACTGGCTTCTTGTGAGTGATTCCCTTAGTGCACTTCAGCGCCTTCGTGAGCTGTACATTTACCATCCTCTAGTACAGCGCATTCAGGACATTCTCCACATTTTGCACACTTTGCTGTAGACGAGGAGTGCGCTTGTCTTCCTGGACGCGTGGTGTACCGGGGAATGAGCTGGCGGATTTGGCGGCAAAGAAGGCATCATCTGCGCCCAGTGTTACCACTAACTTTGTGACGGTCGAAGATTTTAGACTTGTCGGCATTGCGGTAATTTCGAACTGACATGGAGAGTGGTCCGCTCTTCGCGGCAACAAACTTCGACAGGTGAAGGGGCTCCCTATATACTGGGTGACTTCCTCACGTCGCTCTCGTCGCGAGGAAGTTATTTTAGCAAGATTATGTATTGCTCACTGTATTTTTAGTCATAGCCACTTATTTCAGAGGGAACCCACACCTGTCTGCCCGCTCTGTGGCAAAACGCTTTCAGTCCGGCACGTGCATGTGGAGTGTGCTCCATTAGCACCACTACGAGCCACTCTACGACTGCCGGCCAGGCTTTCGGAGGTCTTGGCCGATAATCCCGGAGCGATGGAAAATTTTAAATTTGTATCTAAAGTGACATACGCCTTAAGTATCTAGTGCTATCTCTGCTGTTATAGTTTTGGTGCGGATACTTGAGTGATATGTGAGGTTTTTGAAATCTTTTATCTCCCTTGAAACTTTTAGTCACTATTGTTGTATGTTCCCTATTGTTTTAGTTGTTTTAGTGACCTAGTATTATCGCCAGCTCTGTATTCAGGGTTGCACAGTTAGTTTATGTTGGTTTTAGTTGTTTATACTGATTTTATCTATATTTTAGGTATTTTGATAGAGATCCTTTTTAGCATACTTTAGCTCAGGTGTTTTAACGCCCTAGTTGTATGTGAAGGGCACTGATAACCTAGGAGTTGAGCGCCCTTTAACCTCATTCATCATCATCTTCATCTCGGCTCATTTTTTTTTTTTTTTTTTCTCCAGCTGAAGTTCCTGGAGCGTCAGTAATTGGTTTGTCTGTTTTATCTTAAGAGCTTTATAACCTGACGACTTTGTTTTATCTTTCACTTTAGTATTCTTTTTGTTTCTTTTTACGAGTGTAACAGTTTCATCTGTGGCTCTTTCCCCATCATATCAACTGTTTTCTTTAACTCACTTGCTTTGATTTTATCGTCTATTTTGTATGATTCTTAAGCGCTAAGATTTGTTGTCTAATATGTTATTAGGATTCTTATGACGTTAGCTGTTGAGCGCCTTTAAACACCATCATCATCATTATCATCATCATATTGGAGCACATGATCAATGGACGGTTAGTGTAGTAATTCGAAACCCACGTGCTACTGACCAACACTCCGTGTAGCTAAAGACGATGTTGGTATGCAGTTGACCACCATGAATTGCTATCGATGGAAGTCATGAGTTGATTTTCCTGTCTATCATTAGGAATATTTATGACCTGGAGTTAAGGTACCTTTTGGCGAGCAGGAATATTACAAATACGAATATCACCGCACCCAGTGTATTTCGTGTTGGCATTAAGAGTTGTCATCTCTCCTCGGAAAGAACCTTAGAGATTTGAAAGATGCCCCTATAAATCCAGTAACTTACTCTTGTATATCTAGTCAGGAGTATGTGATATTGGCTCGTAAACATTGTTCACTAAATTTGTATGCAGTTATCTTCTTAGGAGGGAACTTGCTCCAATTTGTCCGTTCTATAGAGGGCAGTCGGCTTGTGTTCTAGAGTGTAGTCGCCGAGTATACATTCTGTCTTTGTACATTTGCGCTCAAGCGGAATTTTGGCTGGTGGTCACTGAGCGGTGGATGGGGTTTTAAAGTTTGTATCACAAGTGTCTTGTACATTCATATTTAGTTTCGTTTATTCTTCTGACGTGTAACGGAGCGGTTGGTATGGTGTTTAAATATTATATTTTTTTAAATATTTATCACCTTTTATGTTTTAGTGCTCATTTAATTTCAATTCTTTTTCCTCATTTTTAGCTTCTTATTCGTCAAAGCTTTATCGTTACTTCAGCTTTTAGCAATGGTACTATTTTTTTACGCTGGAGAGAGACAGAGCGTGTAAATCATCATCGCCATCATCATCGCTGCAAATTGGGGCTAGCCTTACAGCGGTTTCGGCGTATGATAGCGGGGCGGTGGATACGGGTTTTAAGCTGTTACCCAAAATTACTCTTACTATAAGGTTTAAATCGATTTATTTATCTCATAGTGTAGACCCCCCAGGGGCCTACTACGGTAGGTACGGGTTAGGCGCACCCGGGGTCCCGAGCCACCTTGACTCCCTCTGTGGGCAACCTCAGAGTGGTGAGGGAGCCAGAAGGTCAAAATGCCCACCCACGTGTAGGCCGTGCGTGGAGACCCGTGTCGGTGAAGAGGAATATCCTGGTTGGTTGAGGGTTGCGTACCTGAGCCTGGGCTTCTGTCTTTCAGTAACTGGGGAGGGTGCGCAGCCTAATACACCGCTTTGGTTTCTGATTTGCCTAAACGGGAGGCTAGGGACTAACCCACCCCTAGTCAATCGGCCAGGACTAGGTATTACACCGAACTCCAGGGTGAGTGGGACGGCGAGCCCGCTATATCCCCTGTGTAGCCCTGTCACCCCAGTGGGGTGACCCCTCGTTGGGCTCCGTGGTGGGTGGGGAGCACTGGGGGATGAATTTATACCATTTTTTCTATGGCACCAAAACAAAAACCCCTTAATAAAGAAGTTGGAAAGGAAGTAGTCGAGTCATGTGGTCCTCGCTACTTGGTCATTCATAGGACAGAGGAAGGTAAGAAGTTCCTTACGGTGAGCCCTTTTACTATCCAAAAGGGTCTCGATGCCATTGCTGGTCCTGTTAAATCCTGCGTTCGAGCTCGCAATGGTACACTTCTTGTCGAAGCCAACTCCGCCTCGCAAGCTGCAAGAATACTTAAAGCCACCATGTTAGCCAGCTATCCAGTGAAGGTCGAGGTGCACAAGTCGCTGAACTCCTCCCGCGGTGTAATAACAACCCGCGCGTTGGACGGTTTGTCAATTGAGGAGATCCAAGAAAATCTTGCGACTCAGGGTGTCTCAGCTGTTTATCGGGTACAACGTAAGATCAACGGTGAATTCCTGCCTACTCGTACCCTGTTTCTTACTTTTGATCGGGTTGATCTGCCTCAAAAGATTAGGGCAGGGTATGAAGCCATCGAAGTTAGGCCTTATATACCCAATCCGCTGAGGTGCTTTAAATGCCAACGTTTTGGTCACACTAGTGAGTTGTGTACCGGCAAGTCCACCTGCGTCCACTGCGGTGACATCTCCCACGATGGGGCTTGTGCTTCAGCTCCATCGTGTGTGAACTGTAACGGGGAACACCCATCTAGTTCCCGAGACTGCCCCCGTTTTGCAGAGGAACGAGCGATCCAGGAGATACGGGTGAAAGAGAAGGTGTCCTTCTTGGAAGCCCGGAAGCTCCTGCGACTCCGCCAACCCTCTGCCCCGAGGTCCGGTACCTATAGCTCAGTTGCAGCTAAACCGGTACCGCGTCGGGAAATCGCAACACAGACCGGCGATATGAACGGGGCTACAATTGCGGAAAAGGTTATTTTAGCCCAAGCGCTGCCAAAGCCTTCGGCACCTACACCCAAGTTGGTATCAACATCTGCCAAATCCGCTAGCTTACAGAATAGTCCTGCACAGTTGTCACCGAAAGCCTCGACCTCTGGAACTAAAGTTGGTAAATTCACGACGTCTTCTGCCCCGGAAAAACAGTTTAAGACCAAGTATGTACGACAAGACTTCTTGAAAGAGAATGTGCAATCTATTACCAAGTCATCTAAAGGTAAGAAAAGTTCACGCAACTCCACACGTGTATCCTCCTCTG
This sequence comes from Hymenopus coronatus, assembly GCA_030762935.1. Lineage (NCBI taxonomy): Eukaryota > Metazoa > Arthropoda > Insecta > Mantodea > Hymenopodidae > Hymenopus > Hymenopus coronatus. Next base: position 83,733,650 of record CM060883.1, read on the forward strand.
AAGGGTCATCTGGGGAGGAGGGCGTGAATCGGCGACGGCCGTCTTCGCCGATCAGCACATCCAATCGGTTCGAACTACTTGGACCTAAAACTGCTCTTGAAAAAGGGACCTCCCTTGTGGAGGAGATGGACCAGGAGGATTCTGCCGCCACTGCCAGAGGGACAGTGCGGAAACTGCAGGATCGTGCTCCTGAAAATAGTACTAGCCCAACGCCTAAGAAGAACAAATTGAACCGACCAGCTAATCCCAATCTGCAGAAGCGTCTTTCGATTTGAAACTTATCCCATAATATACTCAATGGCTATCCTCCATTGGAACATACGCGGAATTCGACCACATCGACCAGAGCTTGACTTGTTGCTGCGCCAGCATGAACCCTTGGCTGTATGTTTACAAGAGACGAAGCTCCGTCCACAGGACACCGTTACCATCAGGCAGTACTCCTCCGTACGATGTGATTTATCCCCGGAGGACGGTGTCCCGGCACATGGGGGCACTATGATGCTTATTCGAGATGATATTTTTGCCAACTCCGTACCCATACAATCTGCAATCCAGTCCGTTGCTGTCAGCATTAAGCTACCCTCCGCTTCATTCACCATTTGCAGTATCTATTTGCCTCCATCTGCGGACCTCTCGCACAGCGACTTAGAACACCTCATTTCGCAGTTGCCACCACCCTTTTTATTGGTAGGCGACGTCAATGCCCATCACCCTCTTTGGGGCTCTCCTCGGGCTTGTGCGAGAGGTACGCTATTTAAAGACTTCTTGGATAGTCAGAATCTTGCTCTCTTGAACACCGGAGAGCCCACCTTTCTATCTGACGCATTTCATAGTTTTTCACACATTGACATTGCAATTTGTTCCCCTCAGCTGGCAGTCACCTTATGCTGGAATATCATCTCGGATTTGCATTCTAGTGACCACTTTCCTTGTCGTATTAGTGTCTTGACACCCGTTGTATGTTCCACCCGTTTACCTAGTTGGCGCCTAGACCACGCCAGCTGGGAACTGTACTCCCACTTGGCTGAATTTAGCTACGAAGAGCACGACTCTGTGAACCACTTGGTCGAACATCTTACAGGGACCATTCTTTCTGCTGCTGAGCAATCCATTCCGCGTTCGACTGGCTACAGCCGTCGATTTCCGGTACCTTGGTGGACCGCTGACTGTCGGGATGCTATTCGCGCTCGCAGACGAGCTCTACGGGTTTTGCAGAGTTTTCCTACACTGGATAACCTGATACACTATAAACGGATGCGTGCACATTCTAGGCGGGTTATTAAGGATAGCAAAAAGATATCATGGAATAAATTCGTGGGTTCCTTTAATCGACATACACCTTCCTCTGTCGTATGGGATAAGTTAAGACGTGTGGCTGGGAAACCGAACCATATGCCCATCGCCGGTCTCAAAACACCTACCGGAGCTGTTGTTGATACATTTGACGTGGCGAATACTTTAGGCAGTGCTTTCGCTGAGGTGTCTAGCTCAGGCAACTATTCCCCTGAGTTTCTTACAGTTAAGAACCAGGTGGAATCTCAAGAATTCTCGTTTCTTTCTGGCAACCTTGAGGATTATAATCGCCTTTTCACCCTGGCAGAGCTAGACAATGCACTCTCCTCTTCACGACACTCAGCACCAGGTCCAGATGGTATCCACGTCCAAATGTTGCAACATCTCTCTCCTGATGGCAAAGATTTCCTACTCGAGGTCTATAATCGTGTCTGGGTTGATGGCATTTTTCCAGACAAGTGGCGGGAGGCCACCATCATACCCATTCTTAAACCTGGAAAGGACCGCCATCTTCCTTCCAGTTACCGTCCTATTTCCCTCACCAGTTGCGTTTGCAAGGTGATGGAACGCATGATCAATGGACGGTTGGTGTGGTGGCTGGAATCCCACAATCTTCTGACGAACATCCAGTGTGGCTTTCGACGACGACGTTCAACTGCTGACCACCTTGTCTCTCTGTCAACTCAGATTATGGACGGGTTTCTTAAGAACAGCCCCACAGTTGGGATATTTTTTGACCTCGAGAAGGCCTACGACACGTGTTGGCGGGCGGGAATATTGCGTTCTCTGCACAACTGGAACATACGTGGACGCCTACCGTTGGTCATTCAGGAGTTTATGCGGGACCGCGTTTTTCGAGTGAGGGTGGGTTCGGTTTTTTCTAACCATTTTATTCAAGAGAACGGTGTGCCGCAGGGCTCGGTACTCAGCGTGACTCTATTTGCTATTGCGATAAATTCCATATCACTATGTGTGCCTCAAGGTGTCTCTTCCTGTTTATTCGTGGACGACTTTGCCATCTTCTGTACTTCTCAGCGTACACCGTTTTTGGAACGCCGTCTCCAGCGGTGTTTGGACAATCTCTATGCATGGAGCTCGAAACACGGTTTTCGTTTCTCCGCTGAGAAGACAGTCTGCGTTAACTTCTGGCGCCGTAAGTGGCATATGCCGCCGTCTCTTCGACTCGGGCCAGATTTACTTCCTTTCGCAGACGAGGCGAGATTCCTTGGTTTGATCTTCGATCGGAAACTTTGTTGGGCACCACAAATAGCACAGCTTAGAGCACGATGTGACCGTTCTCTAAATCTTTTACGGATACTAAGTGGCAAGTCTTGGGGTGCGGATCGGACGACATTGCTCCGTCTTTATCGTGCTGTTATTCGTTCGAAGTTGGACTATGGCAGCATTGTGTATTCTTCAGCTCGACCTTCAGTGCTCAGAAGGTTAGACACAGTCCATAACCAGGGCATCCGTGTGGCCGTTGGAGCTTTTCCAACGAGCCCAGTTGTTAGCCTCTACGCCGAATCGGGAGAACCTCCTCTGCGTTGTCGGCGTGATGTCCTGCTTGCTAATTATGGCTGTGGGCTGAAGTGTATGCCTGGGCATCCAACTTATCACGCGTTTTTCTCCCCTGAGCTGCACGAGCGATACTGCCTCCGCTCTCTGAGCCCCAGGCCAGCAGGTTTTCGTTTCCGTGAGCTTCTACGCCAGCACCATGTTGACATTCCTCGGCTGTTATCCAAGGGAGAGAGTATACACCCCCCTTGGTTACGCGCTACCTCCCATGTCGATCTCGGGATGACGCTCTACGGGAAATCTGTTACGCCTCTTGATAGTATTCGTCGTTGCTTTTTAGAATTTTTATCCAAATACAGTGGCCGTATTTGTATTTACACCGATGGTAGTAAGAGCCCCGACGGTGTTGGATGTGCCTTTGTAACTGGCACCGCAACTTCTACTTACGGTTTGCCTAGTTGCACATCTATATATTCTGCCGAGCTATATGCTATTTATCAAGCCCTTCTGTATATTCGACGTCGAAAATTAGGTGACTGCCTTATTCTTAGTGATTCCCTTAGTGCCCTTCAGAGCATTCGTGAGCTGTACAATTACCATCCTTTGGTGCAGCGCATCCAGGACGTTCTCCACATTTTGCACGCTTCTGGCTTTAATGTGGAGTGCGCATGGATTCCTGGACACGTTGGCTTGCCAGGGAATGACACGGCGGATTTGGCAGCGAAATCGGCAGTCACAGCGCCCAGTGTTACGATTACCCATTCAACAGCAGAAGATTTTAGAGTGGCTGTACGGAGAGCCGTTTTTTCGACTTGGCATGCGGAGTGGTCGGCTCTCCGTGGTAATAAGCTGCGAGAGGTGAAGGACCTCCCTGTCAACTGGGTAACCTCCTCTCGTTTATTCCGCCGGGAGGAGGTAGTACTAGCTCGGCTAAGAATTGGCCACTGTATTTTTACTCACAGTTACCTTTTTAAACGTGAACCTGCTCCTGCCTGTGCGCTCTGTGGGGAGGCACAGACAGTTCGTCATGTGTTGCTGGAGTGTGGTCACCTGGCACACATTCGGTCATCTATGGGCATGCCGGCCTCTCTTGCCGAGGTCCTGGCAGATGACCCAAGAGCAGTGGACAGGGTTTTTAAATTTTTAGCCAAACTTTCTTTTACCTTGAGGTTTTAGTGTGATAGCGGTTTTTTTAAACTCTTTTGGTTTTAATGTGTTGATTTTAGATGGAGTTTTATATCCAGCTCTGGTTAGAGGGCTGGACGATTCTGTTACTTCCGTTTCAACTGTGTTAGCTCTTTTATTTGTGTTTACTTTTTTGTTTGGTATTTTCTTACTGGCTATTGCCAAGTTTTAATCGTAAGGGCGCTTATGACCTCGGCAGTTGAGCGCCCTTAAACACCATCATCATCATCATCATAGTGTAGAATGGAGAACTAGGTAGTTTTTTATTTAAATGTTTTATCTTAATCATAAGTAATCCTTTAATGACTTAGTATTAGCTGTCTTATCCTATCCTTAGCCCCAGTCCTCACTTTATTAATCTTTGGTTTAACAACGAATAAGTTTCGTTACAGTAATTTATATTTTTATTGTTCTAATATTATTTCTGTTTTATTTATTTAATGTTGATTTTTATAGGTGGCTGTTGCTATTATTTGCTTTTTAGGGAGCTAATGACCGGGTAGCTAGCCAACCTTATCATCGATTATATACTTTAGCTATAATCTTTTTTCTACTACTGCTTTGAGACTCCGAAATTGCTAAGGGAAACGAAATGTATTGCTGCTATATACATGTATTGAGAAAAATATTTGATGACGAGGTACTAATAAGACTGCAAATGATAGATCCCGTGAATTTAAATCTGGAAAACCATAACGTACTTGATTTGTAGCGATTAACAATTGGATATATTCGAAATGATCGCTGTGATTTACTGTAAAATTTGCGGTGTCACGTTGGTAATTTTATTTCTAGACCAACGAGGACTTGTTTCGAAAATTATGAGTGACAACGGCCAGTATTGTTCATAAACCTACTCATCAAGCACTACTTTAACGTATGCCTTATCCTACGCTTTCTTGAAAGTAAAAACTAAAGATCCAGCGAATATGTGGCTCGGATAGTGGTATTAATGTCAAATTGCTTGCAAGGGCATAGTGCATGAACGTTACTGTAGCAGGTTGCACACCTGGGTATAAAGTCAACTGCTGTTTTCAGTGAGTATTCTATGAAATAGCTACCGTCCGTTGCATTCTGGTAACATCCTACATAAATCAGAGACGCGATATATTTAAAAAGCGTATGATTTGCGATTATACGTTCAGAGTTTATTAGTTTTATTCAGCAGCTATCTCGAAAAGTTCTCTATTATTTGTACTTGCCTCATACGTAGATGTCAGTTGTAATTCATAGAAAACTGGCAGGTAAATGAAGTGATTAATCACGCCTACGAGCACAGCCGATATGCACACCAGCCAATATGTTGTTCCATGTGCATATATCTCTGTTGGTACTCCCATCACAGTAATTCCTGAGATGATGCTGTAACAAAATATACAGAAGCTTCGGTGAGTTATTGTTAAGCAGTATACAATCTCTCATCTAAAGCAAAGACCAGCGTCATTACTAGCAGTGCTTATTAAGAGCATATAATAGTGGCATGATACCCTATACACGGAATTAGACGATCAGAATCCAATCCCAGCCTACATCATTAATTACTTCAACTAACACCTCTATTACATTTTCACCCTACGCTAATGATGTTTTCATTATTTAGAACTCAAAGTTGAATGGGAATTAGAATGTCTTTGCACATAGACTTCATCTGATAGGCAGTTTCCATTTGTTATTGTTTTTAATTTATTCACATCCTTTGATAATAAAGAGAACCCCGGAAATCCTGTGCTTCCACAGAGTAACAGTAGCTCATGATTTAAGCAGTCTTAAATGTTTTTCACTAATTGCCTTAGAGTAAGTAAATCGTTTGTGTTTAAATGCACGACCCAAATATGAAATATCTGAATATATAGTGAGAGGTTTATTTCGTTAATTCATATAAAGTATATATTTTCTATAGACGCAGTGTAATCATTAAAAAGTAATATAAATATACCAATAACTAAGTAGAATATCCAAAATCCATTTTTGTTGTTTCTTTTTACGTTCTAAACCCCAGATTCTATGAAAATAACGGATTACTGATAACTGACTGGATATACAGTTTTGCTCATTTTAAATGGGATTACTTCGAGCTGCGTAATAGAGGATTTAACTCTGAAGAATTTTTCCACAGGCGAGTAAAATATAGATCATATTGCACCTAAACATTGTCATCTTCTGGACTACGTTACTTGAGTGCGTACATGTGTGTTTTTGAGTGTGTGTGTGTGCGTGTGCGTATGTGTGTGTGCGAGCGGCTGCCAAAAACCTTGGGCTTCTTTGTGTGTATATTTTGTTTTAGCCTTATTCACATCTGCATCGCCAATCTTTTTCTGTCTCCGTAGTTCATGTCTCATGGTTTCCAACGCACCCTCTAACATGAGTGCTCTTCGGTGGTCTCGGGCGTAAAGCACCAGTGGACTCTTCCCACAGTTCCATGAGTAAGCATACAATGCAGAACCCATCCATGTCATTGTGCTTACCGGGGAGCCTGACGGGCGAAGATTATTGAGTAGAATCACGAACCCGGCCCTAACGGAAACCCAGAATAATTAACCGCAAATGCCCTGAATTCATGCATGAGTCACTACACAGCAATAACTAAAGAGGGGAGCATAGGTGGTTTTACCTGTGTTAGGGGCTTAAAGCCGACTTGCACAACGTGGATGGCTTACTTCATAGGCGCAGCAGAGGTGACGGAGAGTTTTTGAAGCCGTTGAAATCGTTTTGGGAAAGGTCTCGTATGCGGCATAAACAGGAAAGTATTCTTGTTTTTTCTCTTTCACGGAAAGAGATACTGGAAAGAGGATTTTCATTATGTTCTTTCTGATCTAAACTTTTACATTTTTACGGTTTGAAATTGAGTTTAAGACTATGGGCACTATGAGGTCATACTGCATTTAAAGGAAAATGGGTCGAATCTGTTTAAAAGATAGCAATGCCACAAGGTCAAAATTAATGGAGGAATCCAAGATGATAGACCAATCTCTAAAGCTCCTGAAGGCCAGCTTCTTGGATTCCTATCCAATATCGACGGTTCTACGTAAATCATTGAATAATCATTAAATAAAGCTACCAAACATTTCCACATAACTATTTGAAACAAAGGTACGAAAAAGTATAGGAATAACTAAAATTGAATCCGTATTGCAAACTCAGTGGAGATAAAATTGTAAAAACCGTACATTTCGCTCCATTATCAACCACGACGAATAAAAACTAAAACTAAATCATGCTATAAAAGCCAGTCTGAATAAAACTTTAAAACCCTCATCTATCAATCCGTTCTCACCGTGTGGAAAAATGAAACTAAAGTCAATACGTATTGAAAACGTTACTTTAGATAAGAATTTAGCTTGATTATCATCCATCAGTATTTGCGCAAGACTAGGCGATAGTCCCATATTTGCTCGAATATGTGCTACAGAAGCAGATTCTAGCTACATATGACGGAACGACAATGTTTCTTTACAGATCGGATAGATTGGAGCAGGTTTCTTCTTAAGAAGGTAACTGCGTAAAAAAAGCAGAGCCACTGCGCAATCGATCCAATATCACTACCTCCCAACGAGATGTACGAGAAGAAGTTACCCTGTTCATTTGATTACCCATTATTACTTTAAGCTTGTTGCTGTCTTCAGCTATTCACTCTTATTCGCTCCGCACAATTAACCTAAAGCCGCCAGTTGTTACACAAGTAATTACAGCACCGTGTTCTGTGGTTGCTCAAATCCGCCAATCGTTCCCCGGAGGCTAAGGTGACGAGGACTCCATACACACACCACAATAAAGCCGGAAGCGTCCTGAATGGGCTGTACGATTGGATGGTAGTTGTACGGCTTATGAACACTCTAAAATGCACTAAGTGAACCGCTTATAATATGGGAGACACAGAAACTGAGACGGTGAACATCACTTACATTTGCGGATGATAGCGTACGCGGAGTCTGCGATTCCTGCGGCTAGTATAGTTCTTCTTTTATATCATTTTATCCCATCACAGTGACCTCATTTGTATATACACCGATGGAAGTACGTACACCGACGGTGTTGGATATGGCTTTGTGATTGGGATCGAAACGTATTGTTTCGGTATGCCTAGAAGTACATCCATTTATTCTGCATAGCTTTATGCCATATATAGAGCGACTCTTTAGTTCGCCGTCGAAAATTGGATGAATGTCTTATAATGAGTAATTCCCTAAGTATACTCCAGAGCATACGTGAGCTGTACATCTACCATTTTCTTGTACAGCATATCCAGGATGCCCTCCACATTTTGTACGTTTCTGGCGTTATTGTGAAATGCGCTTCGATCTCTGGTCACTTTGGTCTGCCGGGGAATAAGCTTGCGGATTTGGCAGCAAAGACGGTATCAAAGAATCCCAGTCTTACCACTTATTTTGTCACATCTTGTTCTGCGCAGAGCGGTTGTTTCAGACTGGCACGAAGAATGGTAAGCTCTTCCTCGAAACAAGCTACGGGAAGTGAAGGCATTCGCTGTAGACTGGGTAACTTCGATCGGTCACTGTAATTTTATGCTTCGTTATATTTTTAAGAGAAATCCTGTTCTTATTTGTCCTCTCTGTGGAGCAACTTTGTTGGTAAGGCACGGGCTGCTAATGTGTACTCTTCTAGCAGCTCTTCGGTTTACGTCCCAACTGCCAGACTTTCATGCGCAGGTCCGGTGACCATAGGGCAGTGGTTAAAGTTTCGGGCTTTTTATCAATTTTGGTCTATCCATTAAGGATTTGGCAAGTAGTTTACTTTTTAGTCACGAAATTTAATGAAGGGGAACTTCATTTTTCTTAAAAAATTTACCAGTTTTTATCAGCAGTTCCTTTAACGTTTCAACCGAGTTTTAGTATATTAT